>CM066031.1:1036859034-1038059034 GCA_033557465.1 Ichthyophis bannanicus
AATGCTACAGTGGGCCCTGGAACATCCATATACCTATAATGAAAAGCTGAACAAGTCAAATTACTACACTACAGTATAGATCTTTATGTACAAACTCCATGTTACAGAATATCTGACCTCAGTCACACACTCACAATATCAACCTCACAAGTACAGAATAAGTAACCACAATCTAAAGTAAAAATAAAAATATGTAGACAAAATTTAAATTTAAAACACAAGAATCTAGAGTCCATATGCAGTACAGTGCAATATCAGATAAATAAGAGATGCAGTTCCCCAATACTGTGTAAAATATAAAAATAGCACAAAGTCCAATCACTAAAATTAAATAAAATTATTTTTTCTACCTTTGTTGTCTGACCATTTTATTCTCTTATCATGCTAGTCCAGATCTGAGGCTTCTGCTTTCCTGTCTTCTCTTAGCTCGCTTTTTGTGGTCTATGGTCCATGGTCCATCTGCCATTTCTTATCTCTTCTTCTTTTCTTCACTTTCTTCCATAAGCCCATTTCCAGTTCCAGTAACCCTCCCCAGTATCAGCCCCCTTTCCAGTCCTCCCCTCCCAGTACCTTCCAATGTCAACCATCATGCAGGCCCACGACTACCACTGGTGTCCATTCCCTTCCAGCCCCCTCCTTCCCCATTGTCCAACTCCTTCTAGTCCAGATACCATCACAGATATGAGCTCACATCCACTCTCAGTGCCACCCCCCCAGTCAGCTCCCTTCCTGTCACCCTACCATCTGTCCATCCCCCTTCCACTGCCATTTGCGTGTCAGCTACCTTCCAGCCTCCTCCCCATTACCCAACCACCTACCACTCCCACCTCTAAGTGTCAGCTCACTTCCAGTCCCCCTTCAGTACATCCCAGGTATCAGCTCCTTTCCAGCCCCCTCCTTCCTCCATATCAGCTCCCTTCCTGCCCACTCCTTCCCCTGGCAGACCTTCTCATTATCTGCTCCCTTCCAGTTGTATTCTACCCTCCCCCCGCATCAGCCCATTTGTAGCCCTAGCCCCTAGTTTTCTTCCACAGCCAGCAGCACACTCCTCCCCTCCCCCATTAGCCCATTCCCAGTCCTATCCCCCTTATTAGCACACTCTAGTCCTAGCCCCCAATCAGCCCATTACCAGTCCTAGCTCATTTCCGGTTCTAGCCCCCCATCTGCCTATTACAAGTCCTAGCCCCCCACCCAATAATTCCATTTCCAGTCCTAGCCCCCCAATCAGCCCATTTTCTGTCCTAGCCCCCCCTCCCGATCAGCCCATTTCCAGTTCTAACCTCCCCCATAAGCACATTTCCAGTCTTAGCTACCCCCGATAGAAAATTACCAGCCCTAGCCCCCCTCTTGATCAGCCCATTACCAGTCCCAGCCCCCTTCTTGATCAGCCCATTTTCAGTCCTTGCCACCATAGCCCATTACCAGTCCTAACCCCCATCAGCCCACTTCTAGTCCTAACCCCCCATCAGCCCATTTGCAGTCCTAGACACCCCATAGTCCATTACAGTCCTACCCCCCCCCATCAGCTCACTTCCAGTCCTAACCCCCCCAGCCCATTACCAGTCCTAACCCCCAATCAGCCCACTTCCAGTCCTAACACCCCCCAACAGCCCATTTCCAGTCCTAGCCCCCCAGACCATTACCAATCCTAACCCCCATCTGCCCACTTCCAGTCCTACCCCCCCACAACAGCCCATTTCCATTCCTAGCCCCCTCCCCCCCAGGGAAATTAAAATTGAAATTTAAAAACTAAAAACCTGGCTGCTGAAGCTGCTGCTGCAGTGGCAGCAGCAGCAGATGGAAGTGCCCCGCGGCCATCCCGGCAGAGCGTTCCTCCCTTCCTTCAGCGCTGCTAGATTTACAGAGCTGCAAAGGGAGAGTTTCCCTTTCTCACATCTCTGTTAAGCTCGCCGGCGCTGATGGGAAACATCTGGGGGATCCAGAGGGATAGAAGAGGTTATCCTGGCATGGTCCATAGGAAAAAGGAGAAGAGGCACGAGGGGAATACACAGGGCAGAGTATGCACATGAATTGGTTGATGAGAACACTAAGGGGCATGTTTACTAAACTGCGGTAACATAGCAGCGGCTACATTAACGCTTGTTAGGTAACGCGCGTTAACGTTACCTAATGAGCGTTAATGTTCCCGGCCGTGGTAAACACCGCAGAGGGTGGAGAGAGCGCGGAGAGAAGGGGTCAATGGGCGGGGAGTGGGCGGGGAGAGGCTCCCTACACACTAACGCGCTGAACTGAAGGGCTGAATCCTACCGTGAATTAAAACCTGCCGTTAGAGGCACATTTGCAGGAGAGAGAAACCATTTAAGTGTCAGCAATGTACAGCATAGACAGGGAGCCCAAGACATGTGATAGTAGTGCTCAATTTACAGCAACAGCATAGTGCCCAAGTATGAAAGGCCACTATGGCGATGGTGCAAATGGGGCATAGGGGGCTGCAGGCAGGACATGTAGCGGGGGCAGCTGGGGCACATGGTGGACTAGGCGGAAGCATAAGTGGCACATAGGAACATAGAAACCAGAAATCAGCAAGACAGCAGCTGACCAAGGCCAAACACATGCAATCCACCTACATCTACCTGGTCCACCTGAGCTAACAGTTGCCAGGGCACTGACCTGACATCCCCCTAGCCAACCCTCCCCCAAGTGGAAGGGACATACTATTGGTAGGTGGTGAGGGGGGATTGTTTATTGTTTATTAAAAATTTTATATACCGCACCCCCCGTTACATCTGGGAAGTTTACAATTCAAAAAAAAAGAAAGAAAGAAAGGAAATACAATCATTATAAACAAGGAAGATAAAGAGAGTGGGAAAGGAGGTAGTGAGATTCAAAAATAAAGGAAAAGGAGAGTCAAAGGATTAGGGGGGAAGGTTGAAAGCGGAGGAGAAAAGGTGGGTTTTCAGGAGAGAATGGAATTTGGGGTAGGACTCTTCCAATCGTAAGGCAGTGGGCA
This sequence comes from Ichthyophis bannanicus, assembly GCA_033557465.1. Lineage (NCBI taxonomy): Eukaryota > Metazoa > Chordata > Amphibia > Gymnophiona > Ichthyophiidae > Ichthyophis > Ichthyophis bannanicus. Next base: position 1,036,862,006 of record CM066031.1, read on the forward strand.
GGGAGTTCCACAGGGAGGGGCCAACATAGAAGAAGGCTGACTGTCTAGTAACCTGCAGATGTGCTTGTGAGGGGGAAGGGAGGTGTAAGCGGTTGATATGAATAGAATGAAGGCTCCGGGTGGGTGTGTGAAATGTTAATAGGTTGGGCTAAATACTGAGGTCTATGGGAATAAATGGCTCGATGAACTAGTGTGAGGATCTTAAATTTTGTCTGAAATATTACTGGGAGCCAATGAAGCTGTTGCAAAATAGGAGTGATATGATCGCGGGGGGAAGCATGGGTAATCATCCGGGCTGCAGTGTTTTGTAGGAGTTGTAGCCATTGACGCTGATACTGAGGGATACCGACAAATATGGAGTTGCAAAAATCTAACCTGGTAATGACAAGTGAAAGAAGGAGAGTGATCAAGGCTTGAAGGGATAGGAACGGCCGGAAGGCACGAATGCTCCGGAGACAAATGAAAGAATGTCAAGAAACCTGGGAGATGTGATCAGTGAATGTGAGAGCGCTAACCCCCCCCCCCCCCCCCCCCCCCCCCCCCCCCCCCCCCCCCCCCCCCCCACCCCCCGCCCCCCGCCCCCTCAAGCGAACACCTCATAATGGAGCTTAGGCACTAGGGAAATGGGAGAGCCTGAGAAGGAGGGAGTAAGTGAAGGGCAGACAGAACTGTGAGGAAACCAGATAACAGCAGTTTTGGAGACGTTAAGAACAAGGCAGTTTGAGGATAACCAGGTGGAGACCAGGGATGCTCATGTATGCCCCCTGTCCCAGACCCCGCTCCCTAGGTGACCACCTACCCACACAGTGGATGGCCTGGGACTGCGCACTACCAGCACCGACAGCATATCATGTCAGCATGGCAGGGGGTATGTGCCCGTGCTGGAGGGGGCAGTGGCACCTGCCTGCAGTGGACCTAGGCCATGCCCTGTACTAATATGTGGTGTGCAGTGCAACATAAAAGGTCTGGCTGAGGAAAAGTACAGGTAGCTCCAGGGACTACCATGCATCTGTGGCAACAGTGTGGTGCAGTACACCCAACCAGTGTGTCCAGAAGTAGAGGGTCACAGGTTCAAGTCCCAGCTGTTGTTTCTGCAGAGCATGTCCCTATATTTTACCCTACAGATACCAAGACTGGCAAGAATTCAGGTTTAAACAAGCCCCTTTTATTAACCCCTACACGTTTCAGCCAATGGCCTTCTTCAGGGGGATATTGAATGAGGAAACACACCTTTGGATAAGATCTTTTGAAAAAACATTGACCACGCTCTGGCGTGTCAAACCAGCGGCAAACAGGGGTACAAACACCCACTCATGCAGGCTCCACAATCCAAAGATGCATGGAGAGTCAGGCTGTTGGCCCCAGCATTGAGCTGCAGTTATCACCAGAGCACTACTACTGCTTCCTGCACAGTTTAGCAATGTCGGCACTGTGATCAGGACCAATGTGGTGGGCAGGGTTGCCAACCACCCCTATTTTTGCACAATGCTGCAATAGGAGTGTGAGTGTGTGTGTATGTCTATCCATTGTTCTGTGGCTGCCCACCCCTCACTGGTCCCAAAATGTCCCACTGTTACCAGCATTAGCCTAAATATGTGCATAATGAGGAACAAGGTATTGTGGATATGGCCCGGACAGGGCAGATTGGCCAGGATGCATTTTCAAAGGGTGTGGGGCAATGGCTGGGACACTGTAGTGCCTGACCACCACGTGCATGGACAGGGTGGCCACAGCATGGCATGCTGGGAGGGCACTCACTCTGACTGAACAGTGACCATAGCATGTCTAGGTTCCTACATAGCGCTCTATGCTATCTGTCTCCAGTGATACTTTTGTGTTCTTAGTGCTGGGCTCATAATTATTGAGATGCTTGGTGCACATGGTTTCTTTGTGAACATTCACTATGGACCGGTTAGTAGACTGTCCTGCAGTTAAACTGTGTATGGAACACCTATAAGGTGCTGTCTGCTGTTGATTGGCAGACAGTGGTATAAGGCAGTTGGGGATTTCCAGACCTAATCCTGCATTGCTACTGGTCTGCCCCAGTCACAGGTATGGCTATGGCCCACCAACCCTGGAGGACTGTCTTATAGCAGCGGGTGGAGATTGCTTCACCAGGATGTGGTACCTGTCCCTTGCCTACAAAAAGGGTGATGTGGGCCCTTTGGGGTATGCAGTGTATACCACTGTGACCAATACAGGTACTGCTGCACAAACCCCTCTGCCCTGAGAACAGGTGCCCATGTCAGCCAGACCCTAACACAGGGTAAACACTAATCTGGGTGGTGTCTGGTCCCAGGGGGCAACATGTCACTGCAGGATACAGATGTACACCAAATTACCTTCAGCTGCACTGCAAAGAACACCTGTCACACGCTGGTAGTGATGGGGATGTACAGTAGGACCTATCTCAAACACTACATGTACTGTGGACCTAGTGATGGGCACCCATCCTATCCCTCAGGGTGAACACAGAACCTGCACAATGGCATGGTCTGTAGCTACTCTGTGCCAGTATCATGCACTGTCAGTTCATCTTTCCAAGCTGAGGTACCGGAGAGGTGCAGACCCCATTTGGTGATCAGCTGTAGACTGCTATTCAGCATGTGCATTGCATCATGGGTACTGGTGGGGTTACCCTATCCTGGCACTCAGAGCAGACAGTTTGTGTGGTGACCTGCAGTCCTTCTGTACCCAGCCATTGCTGAAACATGCACCACAGAGGTATAGCCTACTGGTTAATACAATGCCATTCTCGCAGTGTTCATGGGTTCAATTCCTCATTGTTTTCTCCTTTCATGCCTGTCCTACTCAATAGTGTGCATGCCTGTAACAGTCATATTTTTGCAGATCTGTGCTGCCAGCCCATAATACCCTCGCCACAATTGCCAACATTCCTCGGTCTATCTATCTGCATCTGTCAGCTGTGTAGAGTCCTGTCTGCCTGTGCAGGCTGCCACCCCATGTCCTGCACTGCTACCCTTTCCTGCATTGCACCTCATCGTGCTTGCCTCGCCTGTGCCTGATCTGCATGGCACCACCACTCCTCTGTCCACCCATCATTGTAACTATCCTGCCACCTCCGCCTCCACTGGGGGACACATTCCCATCGTCTGCCACCAACTGTCTTTCCATTAGTTTTCATTGCTAACACCCTGTGCTTGGTACAGTTGCCCCCTCCATGTTTGTCATCAGTACTGGCAGCCACATGGGATGCCCACAGATATGGCAGGTCCAGTGGCTCCCAGCTCTCCCTCCTTCACTCACCTGTTCATTGCCTTTCCTGAGTGCTCTATCTAGTGTTAGGGCTACATCTGTCTCTGTTCCTCACAGGTCCATGTATGTCATACTGTGGTTTTTTTTTTTTTTTTTTGTTTTGGTTGGGGGTTTTTGGGGGTTTTCGGGCACTTTGAAGCCCTTAGGGCACACTAACCTAGGGCACCGTAACCTTGTTAGGCCACCTTAACCTATGGTTCCATAGCCCAAGGTGCCTTCTACGGTGCCTTGTCCAGGGGTGCCTAATACGGCGCTTAGCCTAAGGAGCCCTACATGGTGCCTTATGGGGCACCTTACGCGGCACCTTACAAGGCACATTAGTCTAAGGTGCCTTGTAACATGCGTTAGCTGATATGGCTTGCTGTAACGATGCACCGCCCACGCCTTTATATGGGCATCTGTACCTTTACTGCTGAACCTAACGCGAGTGACATTACCGCATTTTAGTAAACATACCCCTAAATGTGGAAATATAGGTGAACATACTAAGGGGTATGTTTACTAAACTGTGGTAACATTCCCCGCATTAGGTTCCCTGGATACACATATAAGGGAATGGGTGGTGCATCATTATGGCAAGCCATGTCAGGTAACGCACGTTACAAGGTGCTTCATAAGGCACGTTACAAAGCACCTTACTAGGCATAGTACAAGGCACGTGCCTTGTACTGTGCTTGGTAAGGTGCCTTGTAACATGCCTTATAACGTGCCTTATGAAGTTCCTTGTATTGTGACTAATAATGTGACTTGTAACGTGCCTTGTACTGTGACTAGTAAGGTGCCTTGTAAAATGCCTTGTACTGTGCCTTGAATTGTGTCTAATAAGGTGCCTTTTTAATGCCTAATAAGGTGCCTTATAATGCCGTATAAGGAGTGATGGCAACTGTAGTGAGGATATTATGGGCTGGCAGCATGAATCTGCAAAGATATGACTGTCACAGGCATACAAAATACCTGGCATGGACAAGAGGAACAACGAGGAATCAAACCCATGACTACTGCTTACAACAGAGCTACTCAATCCAGTCCTGGATGTCCGCAATCCTGCAGGTTTTTGGGATATCCCAATGAATGTGCATGAGATATATATGCATTAGAGATAGCCTGCCAACCTGACTGGTTTGTGGCCCTCTAGGGCTGGATTTAGAGACCCGTGCCTTACACCTCTGTCATTTAAGATTGTGAGTGGGCAAGGTGCAGATCTCCAAGACATCAAAAAGGTTAGATAGAATTTGTCACATTCCTCCTCGCTTCTCACCACTACCAAAATATTGTCCAGGACCGGATTTGAGTAGCTCTACAATAAGCTATCTCTTACTTGGTTTGCAGCTTGTCATGCTGTGAGTGCTTGTGTGCATCAGTGATGCTGAGCGCTAAACTATCGGTAATTTAACTACTGGCAGGGTCTCCCAAGATGGACAGGTCTCAGCTGAGGTGCCAGACCAAGACAAACCACCCATCTGGGCAGCAGCAGAATGGGATAGTGTTGACGGCGGAGGATCACATTTTTGTGACAACGGCAACAACACCAAACTTAAACTGCGTGGAAGAAAGGCCCGCAATCTACTTCTGTATCTTGCCATGAAAACCCAATGGATAGTTACAACAAAACAAATTGTGCTATGGTGCTGGAAGATGAGACCCCCAGGTCGGAAGGCACTCAACTAGCTACTGGGGAAGAGCTGAAGACTTTTCAGAGTAAAGCCAGCATTTATGATGTGGTTGGATCAAAGCCCTCGGGCGTCTGACTGCTGATGTAGCTGTGCATGAAATGAGAGTCAGAAGCTGTAAAGATGTCTTACACATTGGAACATGGAACGTACGAAGCATGAACCAAGGGAAGTTGGAGGTGGTCAAGAATGAAAATGGAACGTGTACAACTTGATCTGTTGGGTGTCAGCGAACTGAAATGGACTGGCATCGGGCACTTTGCATCAGATGATCACATGGTCTACTATGCTGGAAATGAAAGACAAAGAAGAAATGGTGTTGCATTTATAATAAAGAAGAAACTTGCAAGAACTGTAATGAAATACAATGCAGTCAGCGAACGCTTAATCTCTATTCGTCTACGAGGATTGCCTATCAACACAACTATAATTCAAGTATATGCCCCAACAACAGCTGCAGAAGAGAATGAAATTGAAGAGTTCTATGAACAAGTACAAGCTGAAATTGACAGAACATGCAAACAGGATATCCTGATAGTCATGGGTGACTGGAACGCAAAAGTTGGCAACAAAGAAGAAGGCAAAGTAGTTGGAAAATATGGACTTGGCAACAGAAATGAAGCTGGAGAAAGACTGATAGAATTCTGCAAGACCAACGATCTATTCATCTCAAACACCTTCTTCCAGCAACACAAGCGGCGACTGTACACATGGACTTCACCCAATGGATTGTATAAAAATCAAGTTGACTACATCTGTGGAAGTCAACGATGTAAAAGCTCTGTAACATCAACAAAGACAAAACCTGGAGCTGACTGTGGTACAGATCATCAACTACTAGTATGCAAACTCAAGCTAAAGTTGAAAAAGAGCAAACCACTCATGAATGCAGCAAATATGACCTTGAGAATATACCACTGGAATTTAAAGACTGCCTGCAAAATCGATTTGCTGCTTTAGATACAAATGACAGAGCTCCGGAAGAGTTATGGAATGACATCAAGAAGGTTTGTTGGAAGAAAGCGAGAAGTCTCTACAAAAGGTGAAAAAGCAAAAACGGCCAAAATGGATGACGGAAGAAACTCTGAAAATTGCCCAGAAACGCAGAGAAGCTAAAGCCAAGGAGAAAGAAAGACAATCGCAGAACTCAACAGAGATTTCCAACGTGCAGCAAGACAGGACAAGGAAAAGTACTACAATGACACTTGCAAGGAAATAGAAGCAGAAACTATTAGAGGAAGAACAAGATCGGCTTTCCTAAAGCTACGAGAGTTAAAGAAAAAATTCCAGCCTCGAATTGGAATGTTACAAGATGCTCAAGGTTCTATGTTGAATGATGCTGAGAAGATCAAGAAAAGGTGGAAGGAATATACAGAGTTTTTTATATGATAAAGATCAAGTGGACCAACAGCCGTTTCAACCTGTACCTTATGATCGGGAACCATTGGTGATGAAAGAAGAAGTTGAAGCAGCATTGAAAGCCTTATCAAAGAACAAAGCACCAGGCATTGATAGCATTCCCTATAGAAGTATTGCAGCAATCTGATGCAGCTGTTACCACACTTACAAGGCTCTGCCAAGAAATATGGAAGACAACATCATGGCCAACTGACTGGAAAAGATCTGTGTTTATACCAATACTAAGAAAGGTGATCCAACTGACTGTGGAAATTATCGCACAATCGCTCTGATCCCACATGCCAGCAAGATTCTACTGAAGATTATTCAAAAGAGACTACAACCATACCTGGAACAAGAACTACCTGAAGTGCAAGCAGGGTTCAGGAAAGGGCGAGGAACGAGAGACATCATTGCGGATGTGAGATGGATCCTTGAAAAGACTAAAGAATACCAAAAGGATATCTATTTGTGCTTTATCGACTATAGCAAGGCTTTTGACTGTGTAAACCATGAGAAACTCTGGGCCACATTAAGAAGCATGGGTATACCAGAACACCTGATCGTTCTCTTGCGCAATCTGTACATTGATCAAGAAGCAACAGTTCGAACGGAACAAGGAGAAACAGAATGGTTTAAAATAAGCAAAGGTGTAAGACAAGGCTGCATACTTTCCCCCTACCTGTTAATTTATATGCAGAACAAATCATCAGAGATGCAGGATTGTATGAAGACAACAGAGGGGGGAAGATTGGTGGAAGACTCATCAACAACCTTCGCTATGCTGATGATACCACATTACTGGCTGAAAGTGAAGATGATCTGAAACATTTGCTTCTCACAATCAAAGAACATAGTCTCAAAATGGGCCTGCACCTTAATGTAAAGAAGACAAAGATCATGACAACTGGCATAATCAACAGGCTCATCGTTGAAGGAGAAGAAATTGAAATTGTGAACAACTTTAACCTATTTGGATCAACTATCAATAAAGAAGCAACAAGCAGTCAAGAAATCAACGACGCATTGCTCTTGGCAGAATGGCTATGAAAGACCTAGATAAGATTCTCAAGAGCAGAGATGTCTCTCTCCATACAAAGATTGACTTGTTCAAGCCATGGTATTTTCAATAACATCATATGGATGTGAAAACTGGACAGTGAAAAAGACAGACAGGAAGAAAATTGATGCCTTTGAATTATGGTGCTGGTGAATACTGTGTATACCATGGACTGCCTGAAGAACAAACCAGTCGGTACTAGAGGAGATCAAACCTAAGCTTTCTTTAGAAGCTCAGATGACAAGACTTCGACTTTCATACTTTGGACACATCATGCGAAGAGAGAGGTCATTAGAGAAAGACATCATGCTTGGCAAGATAGAAGGTCAACGCAAAAGAGGAAGGCCAGCAATGAGATGGATCGATAGAATAACAGCAGCTACGGGTACCAGTCTGTCAACAATGAGCCGCCAGACTGAAGACCGAACACAATTTAGGATAGCTATCCAAGGGTCGCCATGAGTCGACTTCGACTCGACGGCACTTAACAACAACAGTAGGCTATACCTCTATGGCTTTGCACAGCAATGGCTGGGTACAGAAGGACTGCAGGTCACCGCACAAACCATCTGCTCTGTGTGCCTGAATAGGGTAACCCCACCAGCACCCATGATGTATTGCACATTTATTTATTTATTTGACATGTTTTGTATATCGCCTTTTCCTTCAATCAAAGCAGTTCACAACATACTACAAAGGTCATACAAAGGCAGGGAGGACATGTACCTCCTTATCATTACATCAAAGTGGTTGGAAGTGAGACTACATAGCACAGGGAATGACAATACATACATTACAATACAATTAACTAACATAGTCATACCATGGGGTCTGCACCTCTCCGGTACTGCAGCATGGTAAGACGGACTGACAGTGCATGATACTGGCACAGAGTAGCTATAGACCATGCCATTGTGCAGGTTCCGTGTTCACCCTTAGGGATAGGATGGGCACCCAGCATTATGTACACAGTACATGTGGTGCTAGAGATAGGTCCTGCTGCACATCCCTATCACTTCCAGTGTGTGACAGGTGCTCCCAGCAGTGCAACTGAAAGTACGTCTGTTACCAACTGGGTTCTGCAGTCACATGTGGCCCTGTGGGACTGGATACCACCCATATTAGTGCGTATGTGGTGTTAAGGTCTGGCTGCCATGGATACCTGTTATCAGGGAAGCGGGTGTGTCTAGACTCGCATGAGGTTTAGGTAGCACTGCCTCTATGGGTCTAAGAGGTATGCACTATATACCCCAAGGGGCCCACAATCACCCCTATGATGAGGATGTGGTGGGACAGGTGCCTGCATCATGCAGAATGGCTGTAATATTAGCAACCACAGTCCTGCTGGCCAATGAGAGCCCTTCAGGGATCACAGAGCCATACCTGTGACCATGGCAGACTAGCAGTGATGCTTGGGAGTGGAAGGGGAAGGCTCACCTGCCCCACGCTACAGTCTGATATCTTCCAGCCCACAATAAGACTGCACCTGCCAGCATCCTACAGGGTGGATTAACCAGGCACCCGAATAACTGGCAGACAGCCCATTAGCCAGCAGTCCATAGTGCCCCTTATGCCTCATGGGGGAATTCCTGTACACCCAGAGGTGGGTTGCACAGCACTAGACCCCTACGCAGTTATCTCTGTGCTTGGGCCCCAGAACCAGAAACACCACAAGCATCACTTAAAACAACAAAGAATGTGTGTTTGATGCTATGTGGGAAAACTGGACATGCCATGGTCACGGCTTGGTCAGAGGTGAGAAGTGACCTCCCAGCGTGACATGCTGTGGCCACCCCTGCACCATACAGGTGGTGGTCGAAAACACTACAGTGTCCCAGCCATTGCCCTCCACCCTGTGAAGATGCATCCTGGCCAATCCGCCCTGTCTGGGGCCTACCAACAATATCGTGCCTCCTCATTATGCACCTTTGCAGGCTAACACTGGAAACAGTGTGAGCACTGTGGGCTCAGTTAGGTGTTGGCAGACACAACAACAATGGATAGAAATACGCACACTACAACAACAATCTCAGCATTGTACAGAGATAGAGGTAGTTGAACAACCCTGCCCACCACAATTGTCCTGATCACAGTGCCGACATTGCTTGAACTGTGCAGGGGGTAGTCGAGTAGTAGTGCTCTGGTGATAACTGCAGCTCTGTACTGGGGTCAACAGACTGACACTCCATGAGGCTGTGGATAGTGAAGCCCATGTGAGTGGGTGTTTTGTACCCCTGTGCCACCGCTGCATTGCGCGGTTTTGTACATGTTGTGGTGGCTGGCATTGTGGGATAAACCTATGGGGTGATTTCTGCAGGATCCAACGATTGGGACTTGAACCTTGGAACCTTTGATTTGGGCACACAACTGGCTTAGTGTATTGCACCACACTGTTGCCACAGCAGCATTAGTGGTCCCCTGGGGCTACCCTTACTTTTCCCAGCCAGCCCAGGTACAGGGCATGGCCTAGGTTCCCCGGCAGGTAGATGCCAATACTCCTTCCAGCCACAAACCCACCCACCCCCCCACTCATGCCGCCATGACCATATGGTTGTCGGTGCCAGTTTGTGCACAGTCCCAGGCCATCCAGGGGGCAGGTAGGTGGACTGCCTCAGGTTGTGGGTTCTGGGGTAGGGGTGCCTACATAGCTGTCCACGTTTCTTCCGGCACTACCTGTCACATGTTATGTGCATCTTGGGGTATCTGCTGGGTAATTCCCCTTGGATGGGACACTGTGGTACACAGAATCATGGGCATGTTTGACCCTGGTCAGTTTCTGTCTTGATGGTTTCCATTTTCTGCATTCCTAGGTGCCACCTAGGCATCCGCCTAGTCCACCTGGTGCACCAGTTGCACCCACTGCATGTCACACCTGCAGCCCCCATGCCCCATTTGCCACCATCACCATAGTGGCCTTTCATACCTGGGAACTATGCTGTTGCTGCAAATGGAGCACTACTATCAAGTGTCTTGGACTTCCTGCCTGTGCTGTAATTGCTGACACTTAATTGGTTTTTCTCTCCTGAAAAGGTGCCTTTAACGTCAGTTTTAACGGCATTACTTTTCAGCCCTTCAGTTCCCCACGTTAGTGTCGCGCGAGCCTCTCCACAGCACAATCCCCGCCCCATTGACCGTAGTCTATGCCCTCTCTCCACCCTTTTCTGGATTTACTTCGCGCCAGGAATGCTAGTGAGTGTTAGGTAACGTTAACATGCATGTATCTATGTCATCCTAACGCTCGTTAGCGTAACCTTTAATGCACGTTGAACATTACCTAACGCGCGTAACTGTTACCTTACCAGCAGTTTAGTAAACATACCCCTAAATGTAAATGTTGGCTTTGTCCACAGGTGTAGGCCCCTTTCACAGTTAAGGCCTCTGAAGGCAAGTTTCCCCTCCCAACAATGGAAACTTTATGATCCATTCCTTTATATTATGATATATAGCATTTTATTGCTTTCTTGGGCACCGTTGAACACTGGGCAGAGGGTTTCAAACAACATATTATCCACAATGACTCCTAGATCATTTTTCCGGAGTAGTGATTGCTAATGTAGAATAGGCATTCATGTAACCATAGTTTGGTTTGTTCTTCCCTATGGGCATAACTTCGCACTGGTCCACAGTAAATTTAATCTTCCATTTTTTTAATGCTCAGTTTCCCAGTTTCTCAAAGTACTATGGCAATTTTTACACAATCCTCTTTGTGTTTTAACAGCTTTTGACAATTCTGTCATCTGAAAATTTTGATCACATTACTTGTTCAATTTCCAAGGTCATTTATGAATATGTTCAAAATCAGCCGGCCCAGTTACTGATCCCTGGGGTACTCTACTCGTCACCTTTCTCCACTTAGAAAATTGGCATGTAGCCCTACGTCTGTTTTCTATTGTGAACCAGTTCTGTATTCACAATAGTACAATGCCTCATATCCCATGACTTTTTAATTTTCCAAAAGGTATCTTCATGAGGGAACTTGTGAAAGGCTTTTGGAAAATCCAGCTACCACTACATAAACTGGCTAACCTTTCTATACCTGTTTATTCATACCTTCATAACATATAACAGATTATGTTAGACAATACTTTCCTTGGCTAAAGACGCATGTTGGCTTTCTTCCGTTAAACCATGACTATCTATGTGTTCAGTAATTTTGTTAAGTATAATAGTTTCTACATTTTTGTCCTGGTGAATGATGTCAGGAGCACTTGTGGATAGTTTCCTGGAACACCCCAATGTACCCTTTTTTAACAACTTGGCATTGCAATGGCCACTTTCTGGTGTTGAGTGTATACAGATTTTAATGATAGTTAACAGGAGAACTTATAGTAGTAACCACGGCAGGTCGGACCCGGTTGGCCACCACAGCTGCCCCACCCCCACCCCATTTTTCATCCAACCATTTCCACTCACAATAAGAAATCCATAAACACCGATCTTTGGCTTCAAATGGTCGCAGCTTGATTAAATTTGTACATTACAAAAATTGTTGTCAACATCCAAACTTACATAATATAATAATACAACCACGAGCGGAAATGTAGCACGCAACCCGCCCCAGTACAACTAGACAAGGGGTGAGCTCATTTTCACTCCCGCGCGAGCCCGAGCCAGCGGACACTCCAACCCGCATTTTCACTGGCCTCGCCATACGACTAGCAAATAAGACCGGCGCAGGGGTCACCCGGGTTGGGGGCACCCGCCCCCACCCACAATTCCAGGCTACAGGCTCCGGACACCCCCGGAAAACCCCGTATCATCCGCATCCTCCCCAACCAGCTCTGCCCGAAAACCCATCCCCTGAGCCATGCATGAAGGGCGGAGCGGGCGGGAAGATTGAAGCCCTCTCCCCGGTTGCCGGTCTCGACAAGAGGGACGCCAGGTCGCAGCACGCGCGCCCAGCTTAAAAATCCCCCCTTTGCAAGCTTTCTTCATTGGTAGCTCCCATATCCCTTCATCGGGGCGAGCCAATGACATTCAAAAGATGCTTGGCCAGCCCCCGCACCTCTCGAACGCCGTGTGCAGGGTCCCGCACTGCGGGCCACGCGCCTGGTTACCTACGGCAGCTAGGGCCCCCTGCCCTGTGGCCTCGGACCATAACCAAGGCAGGTCGGACCGGTGGCACCCCGCTTCCCCCCCACCCCCTTTTGCATCCAAACCATTCCCACGCCCAAGAAGAAATCCATATACACCGATCTTTGGCTCAAATGGTCGCAGCTTTATTAAATTTGTACATTCCAAACATTGTTTTCAACATCACAACTTCATAATATAATACTACCTACCGAGCGGAATGAGCCCTCAACCGCCCTACTACTAGCAAGGTGAGCTCAGTCCACTCCCGCCGCGGCCGAGCCAGCGGCAACTCCAACCCCCCCGTTCCCCGGCCTCGCCGTGCGTCTAGCTAAGACCGGCCTGGGGTCGCCCGGGTTGGGGGCACCCACCCCACCCGCCCCACCCCAATTCCAGCTTAAGGCTCCGGACCCGGAAACCTCCGGTATGCCACCTCCCCCCACCAGCTGTGACAAACCCATCCCATCAGCCCTGCATGAAGGGCCGGGCGGGCTGGGAAGATGAAGCCCTCTTCCCACACGGTTGCACACATTCTCGCCCAATGGAGACCGTCGCCGCGCGCACCCCGCGTAAACCCCCCCCCCTTTGCATGCTTTCTTTCATTTGGCTTGCTCACCAATATCCTTCATCGGGGCGCAGCCATATGAATTCAAAAGATGCTCGCCAGGCCCCCGCCCCTTCTCGAAAGCCGTGGCAGGGTCCAGGCACCGGGCCGCGCAGCACTGGTTTCCCTACCTACGGCCGCTACGGGACCCTGCCCTGCGGCCTCGCCATTCTGCTTGTATACATTTTTCAAATTTCTTTCCCAGCCCACCCCTTGAATGTATACCATCCATTTCCCAGGATGACTTTACTACATTCTTTATCAAGTAACTGTATTGCATCTTCCCAGTTTTATCAAGATTTGTTTCAATTTCCTTTTGGACACATTCACCTTTTAAACAACCTCAAAGAAGCCAAAAAGGAATTTTATAACCTAGAAACCCCAAAAGTGTGTCACATATGATGCATTATCATGACGACTGCCGGTTTAGCCATGAAATGCAGATGTGACATTGAATGTGGAAGTTACTTATTGTGTTAAATACGTGTAGTTTTGATATCATTACATGTCATCAGTGTGTGTTTATTGTTTTGAAATGTTCGGAGTAAAACTGTTAAAACAGGTGATTGGAGAATCGCCACCTAGTGGGAACGTGAATTTATACCTAGAAGCCCCAAAGTACGTCAATTGATGCATCCGCAAAACAATTGAGTGCGTCAATTGGACGCACTTTGGGGCTTCTAGGTATAAATTCAGGTTTTTCCAACTAGGTGGTTGCATCTGTCATCAATTTTTCGATGCTCATATTTGTACAATTTTGGCCTTGCTAACAAACGTCATGGAACATGATTGACATGATTCTAGCAGTGGCATTGCTTGGTATACAACTTCGAAGATGCATTTTTGCGTTCAATTGCAACGCACTTTGGGGTTTCTAGTGTTAAATACAATTTCAGGCATTGGGTAACTCCCTCTATCATCTTCAGTAAAGGCAAAAACCAAAAGAATTCGTGTAGAGTCTCTGTACGTTATGGCCTTGTCGCCCTTAGCACCGCTGTTTCATCCCTTTATTATCTAATGGCATCAACGGACTCTCCCACCCAGCATTTGTTTGCTACAAAATATACTTGAAAAAGGTTTGTTAATTTCTGCATTTTTGCTTCCACGGGAAGGTTTCTTTTTTCACAAATTCTAGCTTTGCATTTGCCTTATCAATGCATTGCATCTAACTTGTCCTTGTGCTTGGTTTCCTGTTTTTGTAAATTTGGCTTTTTTTCCATTTCCTGAAAAGATTGCTTTTTTTTGGCTTACAAAACGCAGCCTCTCATGACCTCAACCTTTAAACCATTCCTTGCAGTCAGTTGGGTCCTTCCTGTCCATCTGGTCTTGGGACTTCAAGATAGATATTTTTTAAGCAATGGCCCCTGCTTGTTCTAAAACCATTTTAACCTTTTGCGAGCTGGTTCTTTCTATTTTTTTTTTTTCTTTAACATTTTTCTCATCTTTATGATAGTGGCCCTTTGAAAGTTGAATGCTAGGCCACACATGGATTTCCTTCCTGTCCTCTCTCCATTTTGTTAAAATCAAATGTGATGACAGTTATGATCAATATTGCCAGATCACTAGAGCCAGGACCATGGGGCAGTGGTACAGCTTTCCTTTGCATAAAAGTGCAGGTGGTAATCAATGCTGATGGGAGTCCAGGGGGCTAGAAGCATCGTTTACTATGTTTCCTGGGCTACATATGCCTGTGTCTTGCATCAGTTTGCCAAAACTAAAAGCAAAAGATTCTGGGGCCTGTCGGACATGCTACTATTTGTTTTGGTCAATGCCCACATGCCATAGAACACAGAGGATATCTTTCACGAAGGGAGCCTGATAAGGGAAGAAATAGGGGTTGGAAGGCTGAACGAAATAAATATCCAAGATGAAAGCGACATGGAGAACCCTTTCTGATTGAGCCACTCCAAAGGCCCTTGCTATTCTGGAAGTGTACACGGTGCTAGCCATTGTAGAATAGAGGGAGGTCTGGTAAGGGGAGGGTGGTGAGAAGCTGCAGCTCCCTATGAAAGTTACAAATATTGACTAGACAAAAACAGTAGGTCATACCGCGCTCTGTCGATAACCACCCTTGTCGACGCGGCCATTTTTTATATTCCTAAAACGCAAATGTGCTTTCCATGATAACCACACTCTGCACTCATACTTTGCTCATTCGCGCCCTGTGCAAATAATGCACCTTCTAGGAGCGCAGTGATGCCATGCCCAGTTGTATTAAACTGTCACTGCAGGTTCATTAACACCCACTAAAACGCACCTTAACCACTTAGAGGGGTTATGTTTTACTAAGCAGTCTTAACGTGCACTCTTCCATGTTATCGCACGATAAAGGTACCTTTATCACGCCAATAATGGCCGCTTTCATTGGGGCATGTGCCCAGAGGTACCTTAACCGCGCGATAACGCTGTGCAGTGGCGCAAATGGAGGCGGCTGAGGGCAGAGAAAGGCCTCCCAGAGGGCAGAGGTAAACTGGCTTTCACAGGGAGCGGAGATGAGAGTGGGGTCAATGGGCGGTAGACCTGAGAGGAGAGTGGTGAGGGGAGAGGGCTCCCTGCACACTAAACCGCTGTGAAATTCGAGGCTGAAAAACTAATGCCTGTGAAACCCTGGCGTATAGAGCCGATTTTAAAGGGATTAAAGAAACCATTTCCGTCAGCAATGTACAAACAAAACCAGGCGAAACCGTACAAAACGTCAATAAGTGTGGATACTTGTGCACGAGAACAAAAGGGCAATAATAAACATTGAAAAAATGACCTGAACAAAAATCGGGACAAAAATACCATTAACCAAAGCGGCAATAGTGATAGTGAATGGGAAACATCATAACCCCCCCCCCCCCCGAGAAAGCTAAATAAAAAAAAAAGATATATTGAATTTTGGAAGGGTCATATGCTCCAGTCCCCATACAAGGTGAATGAGCCACAGTGACAAAGTCGACGCTGAGCATGGGTTTTCCCTCTCCAGACTGTGGCAGGTGGTCCTATGGCATGCACATGTTCCGCAACAGATGGGGCGGGGCATGTCAGAGCATGGGGCAACTGGGACAGATGGCTTGATAAAAGGGGACACAGAGGGCTGCAGGCGGCACATGCTGTGGTGCAGCTGGGGCACACAGTGGCAGACTATGGGTTGATGCCTAGGTGCGGTGGCCCATAGGAAATGCTGAAAACAGTAGTGCAGCCAGACCCAGACCCAACCTGATTGAGGAATCCCAAACATGGGCACGAGTGTGCTCCCCACAGTGTCACAGGCGATATGGTACCCAGTAGGTACCCCCAACAGCACATGAACATTGCCAGGCGATCCTGGGGGAGCGTGGACAGCTATGCAGGCACCCTACCCCAGACACCCGCACCATAGGCAAGCCACCTACCCGCACACTGGATGGCCTGGAGACTGCGCTCCACCAGCAACCACCAAACAACAGAAGGGCAGGTCAGGCAGGGTGAGCGAGAGGGGCTAACGTGTGTGTGGTGGAGGGGGGCAGCTGGCAGCTGCCCAGAGAAGACCGGTGGCTAGCCCTAGCCCGGTGTAGGTGGGGTGCCATGCACTGCAACAGACGGCCCCTGTCTGGACTGAACACGCTCATGGTTATCCCAGGGAATGCACTGCCTCGGTGGCTATAAACACAGTGGTGCAGTGCACACAGCCAGTGTTTTCAGGAGCAGATAGGTCTCCCAAAGCAGTCCTGGAGGGCGACCAAACACAATTCAGGTTCCATGCTGCCTTGTTCTATATAAATATGGCTGTGCTGCATTTCTAGTTGCAACCGTCCCCCCATGGGTTAAGCAGATGTGAATCTCATGCATATTCCATTGGGACAATTCAGAATAAACACGAATATCGGAGATCCCCTCCACCCATCCACTAATTATTTTTGGAGACGGGCATAAACCAAAAGAGGAAGAGAACCACTCTTTTCCTCAACAATATAGTTACATGTCCCCTTTTATTCATCCAAAATGTTCTCATGATACGTTTCTCAAAGACCAAAAATGTAAGAAAGATAAAAGCCACACTTAGCTGATCCACCACAGGAACACGACATGCACGTTTCGAGGCCAAAGCCCCTGTATCAATGTGCCTCCCGATGAAACTCTAGTGGTGTGCCCTCATTCACACTATACGTGAGGAAAAGGAGTGGTTCTCTTCCTCTTTTGGTTTATGCCCGACAAAATAATTAGTGGATGGTGGGAGGGGATCTCCGGAAATTCTGTTTATTCTGACTTGTTTCCAATATTTGTGAGTACCGGTTTGCCAGGGTGTTTGGACATTGGTATTCAAAATTGAGAACAGCATGAATAACCCAAACAGTGTTTTGGCCCTCCAGGACTCGGAGCAGGGAACCTCTGACCTCGAGCAGCGGCGACCAACAGGGCGGCAGACACAACCCGCCACCCACACAGGCTCCATTAGCCCAAGCCTCCTGGAGAGGCAGGATGTTGGGCGCCTGCATGCATCTCCCAATACTAGCACTTGCATACTTTAGCAATGCCAGCCACCCTAAACACCTGGGGAAAACCTGTACACAGCTATCAAAAGGTTGCTATGATAACTGGCAGATAGCAATTCCTACGTTAAGCACAACGCTGGCTGATTGGAGTCTGCATCATAGCAACCTTTCTGATGTCTGCGGAGGTGTGCCTCAGGTCTGGTGTCTGACAGAGTGACCCGCAACAGTATTGCATACCATTAGCCATGCCTGGCATTGTGCCCAGGGACTGGTGTGGTGGCCAGGGCTGCCAAACACCTCTATAGTTGCACAATGCTGGCATAGGTGTGTGGAGTGTGTGTCTGCCTATCCAGTGTGTGGTGGCTGCCAACCACCCTTCCACAGCCCACACTGCTAGCACTGTTGCCAGTATTGGCCTGCCATTGTGCATAATGCGGAGCAAGGTACTGTGGTGAATAGCCTGTGATAGGGTGGTCTGGCCTGGCTGACAGATCTGCACAGGGCATAGGGCAATGGCTCTGACATTGTAGTGCCCGGACGACCCACCTGCATGACCAGGGTGGCCACAGCATGTCCTGCCTTGGGAGTGTCACTCTCACCCTGACTGAGGCAGTTGACCAACGGCATGGCTAGGGTTTCCCCCGGTAGTGCTAGGTTGCATTTCTCTTGTGTGATATTTATGGAATTCTTTTTTGGTACTCAATCACTGACTTATCTGCTTGGTATGTATGCTGACATCCCAGTTCTGGGTAAACGCATCTTCTCCAGAAACATGCACTATGGACTAGCTAGCAGACTGTCTGCAGTTAGTATGTGTGGTTGGAACACCTTGCAGGGTGCAGTGGCTGGAGGCTTGCTGTTGGAAAATGTCAGATAGTGGTGTGGGGCAGCTGAGTGTTTGCAAGCCTACTGGTCTGCCTTGCCTTGCCTTATGGATGTGTACAGGATCGGCATTGTCTGTCTTGTAAGGTGTTTGTTTCCCAGCAGGGCTGGGGTTGATGGTTCCCTCTACTGCCACCATTTTCAGGGAGGTAGAATGTGGATCTGTTGGTGAGAGATCCTGTTTCCCACCCTGAGCCACAGAGGTGGGTTGGGTGGTGGTACATAATCCACCTATGGGTCCAAACACCCCTCCTCTCCCCTCCTCTCCCCCTCCTCCACCTTCACCTTCACCTTCACCTTCACCTACCTCATGTGACCATGGTGCCAACACAGGATATGCACAATTCTGGATGCATCATAGCCCCATAAGGGCTAGACATGACTTAGACATACAGATGTATCCTAGGTGTGTCTGCAGGAACTACCTAACACACATTCACTAGTACTGATGGGGAACTGCAGCCTGGCATATTTCAGCTATGAAAGGTGCTGTGGACCTGGTGCTGGGTGCCCCAACCTCACCCTCAGGGTGAGCACAGTACCCGCACCAATGTACGGTCTGTAGCTACTCTGTGCCAGTAACACACATGGTCTGTACCCCCCTACCAGGCTGAGGTGCTGTGGGGGTGCAAACGGTCAGTTCCCCCTACCAGGCCGAGGTGCTGTGGGGATGCATACCCCATCTTGTGATCATCTGTAGACTGCTGATGTGCATGTGCAGTGTATCATGGGTACGGGTGGTGACACCCTATCCTGGTAACCACAACAGACAGGTTTGTGTGGTGACCTGCAGTCTTTCTGTAACCAGCCAGGGGGTTGTTGGCAGCTGTAGCCCACTGGATGCTTCAAGTGCCTGTGGAGCCAGAGGTCATGGATTCACACCCACAGTGGGGTTATTTGATAGGGCTGTCTGAGGCATTGTCTATTTTTAATGTACCTTAGTGCTGCCAGCAAAAACACCCTCAGAGTACTGTATACATAAGGCGCCCTATAAGGTGCCTTCTACGGTGCCTTATAAGGTGTCCTATATAGAGCCTTATAGGGTGCCCCATAGGGGACATTACAGGGTGCCTTGGTGGACAGTGCACTTTATAATGTGCCCTATGGAGTGCCTTATGTGCCTTATGCGGCACCTTCGGTCACGGCACATGAGGGTGTGTTTGCTGGCAGCACTAATTAAAATATACATAACATGTCTCAAAAAGCAATACTTACACATAACAGCTAATACTTCAGCAAGCCATATGCATTAGGCACACTGGGGGATCGAACTCGTGACCCCTGTACCCTCAGTCAGTGTATTAAGCATTGTGCTACACCTCTGTTTCAGTGTTTTCCATGTCTGCGTGCCTACTTAAGATTACCGTGCGTTAACGTTCTTAGCGGTGTCTCGCCCGATAATGTGCACAGTGCTTGTTATCGCGCGATAATCCCGTTTGCTACATTAAGACCGACACGCCCACCCTCCTTTTATGGGCGCCTGCACACTATCGCCGGGTGCACGTTAAGACTGCTTAGTAAACATACCCCTTAGTTTTAGTAAAAGGGCCCTTATCTTTTAAGGCTCACTAAAGAACTGAATGCATACTAAGGAATGCACACTCCCAAGTTCGCTCCATAGTGGTGCCGCCTTATCTCATCCCCCTCTGTGAACTTTATGAGTCCCTCTGAGGTTTCTTCCCCTCCACCACAGCTTCACAATTGCTTTGATTCTTCATCTATTACCAGTTTCTGATTTCTTTGATATATGTGGTTAAAGATTTTAAAACGTGTCTGTCTTTTGGTAGTTAATTTTTAAAAAATTATAATGGAGGCAAACAGTTCTCCATTATATCACACAATATGAAGAGAAAATAATGAATGCCACATATCTTTGCAAGATTGAAGTTAACAAGAAATCACTGCTAGTTTAGACTGGAAAGGCTTAGAGGGATGTCACAGGATTATAAAATCTTTTTCCTTAAGGTCACCAGGTTACTAGCATGTGGCAGTTATTACCACTGAAAAGATAATTGGTGACGTATGTAAAAGGAATTGGCAGCATATGTCCAATTCCCTGGAGTAGTATGTGCATCATTAAGATCGTCATCACAGTTTGACACTAATTAGCCGAAGATTGCACAGGCATGGACACTAAATTGATTCTTAGCCTTAAAGGTGTTTTCTCCAGAGCAAGCTTAAGGCAAATGGCAGAACACTAGGGGAAGTTTGCATTGTTGCTCTCTATATTAAATCAACTCTCTGAATAAAAGGAAGGTTTTAGTTTCCGGTACTGTCAATTCAATATTTTTTATTACTTATTAAGATTTATTAACCACCTTTATGAAGAAATTCACCCAAGGCCATGTATACATAGCTATAACTTCATATAAAGACAACTTACATTTTAGAAACAGTATTACAATAGTAAGATATCCAAAATGCCAGATTAAGGGGCATGTTTACTAAAGTGCGGTAAACGTGACTAACGCGCGTTATACGACATTAACAACCGTAAGTGCCGTATAACGCGCGTACCGACGTGCTAATGACCGTTAACGTAATACTACGCATATTAAGCATAGTTAACGATCGTAAAGTCCCGCGGCGCGTTAAAACAGCGCATAAGGTGGAGAGTGGTCGGAGAGAAGGGGTCAATGGGCGGAGAGTGGGCGGGAGAGGCTCACCTCATACTTACGCTCTGAATTTATGAGCTCAATTCGAACGTGAATGAAAACCTGGTGTTAAAGGCATTTTAAAGGGAAGAGAAACCATTTCCGTCAGCATTGTACAGATAAACCGGGGAAACCCACAAAACGTGAGCAGTGTGATACATGTGCACAGAACAAAATTTCACATAAAACGTTAAAAATGACCACAGGAAACATTTTAAAAAGCATAATCAGCTGCAGGGTTTCTGACTCGTCAGGCCGGTTTAAACTAACTCCAGGGACAGCACTGTTTCTATGGCCACAGTGTGGTGCAACAGACACAGCCCGTGCCTGTAAGACCAGAGGGTCACAGGTTCAAATCCCAGCTGGGGCTCCTACCAACCCAGTCCCCCATAGTTTTACCCACCACTAACAGTGATAGTAAAGACACTCCTTTATTGCAGAGAACATACGCATGGCCTATATTTTACCACACCAAACACAGACACCAGAAACAGGCACATTACCTAAAGCAGAGTCCCGCAAATGCCGTCCTGGAGGGCCCCACACCATTTCCGGTTCCATGCTGCCTCGAATAAAGATGCCTGTGCTGCATAGCTATGCACCACCCCCATGGTATGCAGATGTAGCTCATGCATATTTATGAGGGACAGCATGAAAATCCGAACAGTGTTTGGAACACCAGGACTGGAGTTGGGGAACTCTGCCGTAAAGCAGCAGCCAACAGGGCCACACACCCACCCACAGGCCCCATGACCAATGCCACCTGGAGAGGCAAGACATTGGGCCCTGCCTGTATCTCCCAATACTAGCAGTTGCATACCTTAGCAATGCCACCCTTCACCTGGGTATATGGTACACAGCTATCAAACGTTTCCTATGATAACTGGCAGATATCAATTCCTATGTTAAGCACATTTTGCTCATTGAGCTCCACCATAACAATCATTCTGATGTCTGCGGTGTGTGCTGCAGGTCTGGTCTCTGACAGTGTTCACCACCCTGGGGAGTGACCCCCCAACAGTCTTGTGTACCATATCCATGCCTGTACTATGCCCAGGACTGGTGTGGTGGGTATGGCTGCTGACCACCTCTATAGTAGCACAATGCTGGCATAGGTGTGGGGATGGCTGTCTGTCTATCCAGTGTGTGGTGGCTGCAAACACCTTCCACAGCCCACATGCCAGCAATGTTGCCAGTATTGGGCTGCCAATGTGCATAATGAGGAGCAAGGTACCATGGGTATAGGCCGGACAGGGTGGCCTGGCCAGGGTGCATCTGCACAGGGCATAGGGCAGTGACAGGCACATTGTAGTGCCCGGCCACCACCTACACAGACAGGGTGACCTCAGTATATCCTGCTGAGAGATCACTCTCACCCTGACTGTGCAGTGACCACAGCATGGCTAGGCACTCCCATAGTGCTATCTAGTATTTTTCTCATGTGATAAATATGGGTTTCCTTTTGGGGCCCAGTCACTGATGTATCTGCTTGCTGTGTATGCTGACATCCCAGTTCTGGGTGCAGGCATCTCCACTGGGCATTAGCAGACTGTTTGCAGCTGGTAGGTGTTGTGATGGAGTGGCTTGCAGGGTGCAGTGGCTGATGCCTTGCACCAGGGGAATATCAGATAGTGGTGGGGTGCAGTATACCATATCCAGGCCCAATGTCTGTCTGCCATTGTGTTATGGCTGTGTACAGAGCTGCATTGACTGCCCTGTGGGGTGTCTGTTCCCCAGCAGGACTAGGGTTAATGTTCCCCTCTACTGCCACTGTTGCAGGGAGGTAGACTGTGGACCTTTTGATGGGAGACCCTGTTTGCCACCCTCAGCCCGGGGGGGAGGAAAAAGGTGTGTGCATGGGGGCTACACCTGACTGAAACAGCCAGAGATGTCCAAGGTGTTCCTGCAGAAACTACCTATCTCACACAGTAACACTGCTTTGGACCTGCGCCATGGATGGTGCTGTGGACCTAGTGCTGGGCGCCTCACTGCACCCTCAGGGTGAGCACAGTACCCGCACAATGTGACGGTGTGTAGCTACTCTGTGCCAGTACAACACACGGTCAGTACCCCTATCAGGCCGAGGTGCTGTGGGGGTGCACATGGTTAGTTCCCCCTACCAGGCCGAGGTGCTGTGGGGGTGCATTCCCCATGGTGTGTATCTGTGGACAGCTGATTTGCATGTGCAGTGCATCATGGGTGTGACTGGCACAATCCAACCCTGTGAAACTCCAGCACCTGCTCACAGGCTCTGATAAACCATAGGCCATCACACGTACATCTGTTAGCATAATGCATAGGTGCAAGACACCCTACAGAGTCTGTAATATAAGATGCCCACACTGGTAAAAACACATACCCACGCACGTAAAAACACACGTACCCACGCACGATTGTACGCGCGCAGCTACGCACGTACCAATGCACGCAGCCTCGCACGCACCAACGTACGTGGCTAGGCACACTCCGAGAGTGTTTTTCTGACACCAATACTCAACGTAACGAAAAACATACCTCCTCTTTCCCTCTGTAATGTACAGGGTGATGCCTGGGACAGCCTTCTGCGTTAGGCACACTGGGGACTCGAACCCATGCTGCCTGTAACAGCGGTCAGTACCGTAACCATTGTGCTACAGCTCTGTTTCAGGGCTTTGTGTCTGTACGTCTTCTTACGTTTAACGCGCAGTAACGCGCCATGGCGCCCGGTAACGCTCGTTAATTTTTTTTAACGCGCGTTAGTGGTGACGATGTACCGCCCATGTCCTTATTTGGGGTTTCTGTCACTACCGCGGCTCCTAACGCGAATTGCACTAACGCAGTTTAGTAAACATACCCCTAATACACAATTAGAACAATGTGGTAAACTTGGAGATAGTCAAATTAAATTCTATTAATAGCAATTATTTTAAAGATGATCAGTAAAGAGTAGTTACTCACCTGTAACAGGTGTTCTCCAGGAGCAGCAGGAATCAGTCCTCACATATGGGTGACATTGGCGCCAATGAGCCCTCGTGCGGAGCATTTCCCCAGCTTTCAAAGAAAGCCTTTGGGAAATTGCAGCACACATGCACGGTCCCCGTCCCGCCCATGGCTGCCATCTTGCTCAGTCTGATGAAATAGCTAAAAGACAGCAAAAAATTAGCAAAATAAATCATATGACTGCAAGGGGAAGAGGGAGGGTTGTGAGGACTGATTCCTGCTGCTCCTGGAGAACACCTGTTACAGGTGAGTAACTACTCTTTCTCCAGGACCAAGCAGGAAGTCAGTCCTCACATATGGGACTCCCCAGCTTAAGGCTACCGGAGAGCTCAAGCCAAAAAAATGAGCTCCCTCTAGCTCGTCAGTACGTAAGGAAGGAATCTTCTCTGAGAACGCCCCCGACCGGTAGCCCAACACCAGAGCCGGAGGGAAGGAGTTGCCTAAACCCCAAAGAGATTATGGAGTACTGCCTGTCCGAAAGCACTGTCCCTGCGGGACTCCCTCTCAAGGCAGTAATGGGCCGCAAAAGTCTGGCTTAAAGACCAAGTAGCGGCCCGGCAGATGTCTGCCAATGGAACAGAGCGGAGATGAGCCACTGACGCAGCCTTCACCCTGACACGATGAGCCGGGACTCGACCCTCCAACAAGAGGCCGGCTGCCCCATAAGCTCAGGCGATACAGTCAGCGACCCATATGGACAAAGTACGTTTGGAGACAGGTAACCCCAACTTATTGGGGTCAAAAGAAACGAAGAGCTGAACAGCCCTCCGATGCTCCCGCGTACGGTCAAGGTAGAAGGACAACGCCCTCCTACAGTCCAGGGTATGCAGGACCATCTCAGCCCGGTTGGCATGCGGCCTGGGAAAGAAGGTCGGAAGAACCACCTCCTGATTGAGGTGAAAAGGGGAGATAACCTTAGGAAGAAACTTAGGGTGAGTCCGTAAGACTACCCTCTTCCTGTAGAACCTAGTGTAAGGGGGATCAGACACTAGTACCTGCAGTTCACTCACTCGCCTAGCAGAGGTAAGAGCTACCAAAAACAAGGTTTTCCAGGAGAGAAAACGGAGAGGGCAGGTAGCCATAGGTTCAAAGGGTGGACAAGTAATCCGCTGTAAGACCACATTCAGATCCCACTCAGGGGCTGGTTGAAGCAAAGGAGGCTTAAGCAGAAGGAGGCCTCTGAGAAAACGAGCCACCAAAGGGTGGTTGGAAAGAAGCCTTCCATCCACCGGCGAGTGGTGCGCTGAGAGAGCACTGAGGTGAACCCTGCCAGAGTTGGACTTAAGGCCTAGATTGGAGAGGTAAAGCAAATATTGCAATACTACCACTACCAAGCACGAAAAGGGATTCTCGCTGTGCTGAGCACACCATGCGGAGAATCTACGCCACTTAAGAGCGTAGGATTTCCTGGTGGATTGCCGTCTAGAGGCTAAGACTACATCTTCCACCTCTCGAGGCAGTAGTAGGGGAGCCAGGACTACCCTTTCAGCAGCCAGGCCATCAGATAAAGGGACTGGAGGTTGGGGTGCAAGAGAGTCCCCTGATCCTGAGACAGGAGATCGTGCTGAAACCCCAGAGGAAGAGGTGTGTCCACCGCCAGTTGCAGCAGAAGCGGGAACCACGGTTGCCTCGGCCACCTGGGGGCTATCAGGATCATTGAGGCCCCGTCCTTGAGGACTTTGAACAGTGTTCTGGATACTAGTGGCGTGGGAGGAAACGTATACAGTAGGCTTGTGGACCACGAGATCAGAAACGCATCCGCTGCTACTCTGAGAGGATGCGGCTGTCTGGAGCAGAATCTCTGAAGTTGCCGGTTCAGAGGACTGGCGAAAAGATCCATGGTGGGGAGGCCCCACCTGAGAAAGATCTGCTGAACCACCAACGGGTTTAGTCTCCATTTGTGTGGTTGCAAGATCCTGCTCAGTCTGTCCGCCAGGCAGTTTTCTTGACCTGGGAGGTAGACAGCCCTGAGGAGGATTCCATGATTGATGGCCCAAGAGCACAGCTGTTGCGCCTCCTGACATAGAAGGAAGGAGCCTGTGCCTCCTTGTTTGTTCACGTAGAACATGGCAACTTGATTGTCCGTCTGGACTAGTACAGACTGGTGAGAGGCGAGATGGGAGAAGGCTCTCAGAGCTAGGCTCCAGGAAGTTTATCTGTTGAGCAGCCTCCCAAGGGTCTAGAGACCCTGAATACATGTCCCTTGGCAATGTGCTCCCCAACCCAGAAGAGAAGCATCGGTCATCAGCACTTGAGAATGCGGAGGGGATTGAAAAACCACTTCGAGTACCAGATTCGGAAGATGAAGCCACCATTGCAGAGAGGAGACTAGCAGGTCGGATATTCTTACTGAGTCCGCTAGGCTCCCTGTGGCCTGATGCCACTGAGTGCAAAGGCTCCACTGAGCAGGCCGCATGTGCAGGCGGACATTGGGGGTGACATGAACCGTGGAAGCCATATTGCCGAGTAGTTTCAGGAATTGCCTGGCAGAGACCAGGGAATTGCTGTGAAACTGCCTGGCCAGATCCATCAGCCTGTGGGCTCTGTCCATTGGCAGAAAAGCCTTCACCTGAAGAGTGTCCAGCCTTGCTCCTATGAATTCTAAGTTCTGGGACGGGAGCAAAGTGGACTTTGCGAAGTTTATGACAAATCCCAAGTGCTGAAGCAGAGCCACAGTGCGAAGGGTGGCTTGATTGGCCTCCTGGAAAGACTGGCCCCTTATGAGCCAGTCATCCAGGTACGGAAACACAAAAAGACCTTGAAGCCTTATGTAGGCCGCCACCACTGCCAGGCACTTGGTGAACACCCTGGGAGCGGAGGTCAGGCCAAAGGGTAGTACTCTGTACTGATAGTGGTTTCCTCCCACAACAAATCTGAGATATTGTCTGTGGTCTGGATGAATAAGGATGTGAGTATAAGCATCCTTTAGATCTAAGGAGCATAGCCAATCTCCCTGCTGGAGGTAGGGCAGAAGGATTCCAAGGGTAAGCATCTTGAACTTTTCCCTCTCCAGGAACTTGTTGAGGTTGCGCAAGTCTAGGATGGGTCTGAGGCCCCCTGTTCTTTTTGGTACCAGAAAATACCTTGAATAAAAGCCATGACCTCTCAGGTGGTGGGGCACCGGTTCCACAGACTGTTCCTTTAGTAGACTTGCCAACTCCTGAAGGAGTAGGTCCCTGTGCAGAGGGAGTCTTGGAGGCTCCCCTGGAAAATAGGAGGGAGGTACCTGGTGAAAATGTAGAAGATAGCCCTTTTGGACTATATTTATTTATTTATTTTATTTAGCACATATTTGTATACCGCTACTTCCAGCGATCAGCAGCGGTTTGATTAAGGATACAGAGAAAATCAAAATCATTGACAGAATTTAAACACTACATTGTGATTAACATGGTTATGTGATAGGTTTTAAAAACAAATCATGCGGGTTTCATTAAAGTATACAGCAGATTTTCAAAACAACTCGAGCGAGTTTCATTGTTGTATACAACATAGTTTCAAGATTAAGAGATTACAATAAGTCTCCTTGGAGTGTGTAGAACAGGTTCAATTGAGGTAGATAGGATTTTCAAAATTATAATAGGGTACAGTGGGGGGTGGGGGCGGCTATAATTATACTTTTCTACAGTATATAGACATTTATATTTTACATATATTACATATATACATTTTGCGCTGATTTATAATACGCTGTATCTCTTGGTGCGTACATTGTTGATTTATGGTACATTGTAGGCCTCTTGAAATAGGTGTGTCTTCAGATCTTTTCTGAAGCCCATCAGGTCCGTTATTGAGCGCAGTTCGGGCGGTAGTTGGTTCCAAAGTGATGGGGCAGTGAAGGAGTATGCTCTGTTGCTTGTGGCTACATTAACTGATCTTATACTTATTGGTACTGATGTGATGGCTGACCACCTGTGGGCAAAGTGGGCCAGCCGGCCTCTTGTGCTGAGAGAAGCCAGCTGAGGAGAAGAGGCTATGCTTTCTGAATCAAAAACCCCCACCCTGCTGAGCAGGGGCCAGTGTTGGTGGCTTGGGGGCCTTCTGCCAACGGGGCCCATGACCCTGCCCCTTGGCCTGCTGACCCTGTTGGGGAGCTGCAGAGGCCTGATAATGAGGGTATTGTTTATAGGCAGATGACTTCCTCGGGTAAAAGGTCTTTTTTCCCGAGCCCTTCTTCTTCTGAGAAGGGGCAGAGGTTTTTCTGGACAGCCTAGTCCTGGTCAGAGTCTCGGTCTCGAGTTCTGCAGCCTTTTCAGCCATGGGCTTGCCAAAGAGGTCTTCACCTCGGCAGGGGACATCGACCAACTTGTCCTGTACCCATGACTCGAGGTCGGATGACTGTAGCCAAGCCTGTCGGCGGGCACCGATGCCGGCCCCGGCTACTCGGGCCGAAGCCTCGAAGCCATCGTAGGCTGCTCGAGAGATAAACTTCGAGCACTCTCGAATACCGGTGGACAAGGCCTGGAACCTCTGCAAAGGTTTCTCGGAGAGACCAGCAGAGAACCCAGAAATCTCCTTTGCCAGGTCTCGGAGATACATGCCCATATAGAGCTGGTAGGTCTGGACACAGCCAGCAAGCATAGAGCCCTGGAAGCACTTCTTACCGAGGGCATCCAGGTTCCGGGCCTCCCGGCCGGGAGGCACCGAAGAGTGCATCTTCTGACTTTTCAGTCGATGCATGGCCAATTCCACAACCATGGAGTGGTGCGGTAATTGTGCCTTTTGGAACCCAGGGCTCTTGTGGACTCGATAGATGGAATCGACCCGCTTGTTTAACACCGCCGTCGAGGCTGGGGTCTCCCACATGCAGAAGAGCAGCCGCTCCAGCATCGGAGGAACCGGTACAGTAAAGATCTCCTTCTGGGGAGAGTCATACTGGAGGACTTCGAGCTCCTCGGCTCGAGGCTCCTCCTCGGGATCCACGAGGAAGGCCAAGGCCTTGGCCATATCCCGCACAAAGTCCGAGAACCGGGTATCCTCTGGTGGGGATTGTCTTTGAGGTTCGGACTCCGGCGAGTTTGATGGGACACACCGAGTCCGATAGGTGTCGGGTGACACTTCGTCCTCCGTCTCCCAGCCCGACTCATCGGAGGAGGTGTCGAGCGGCTCTGGTCGGGCGGGCACCGATGCCTTCCGCCCCGACGCCGAGGGTACCGGCGTCGACGACCTCGGTCCCGAACGGGAGGCCGAGGGAGACCGTGGCCGAGGATCGACTCGAGCCCGCATGGACTCGAGGATCGGCTTGGCCTCCGGGGTCAACTTGGACGTCGATGTCCCGGTGGTCGGGGCAGATGCACCGGTGAGACCGGCGATCAATGCCCGCTGCTGTTCCATGAAGGCAGCGAGGCTGCTCTCCAAGGCCGTCAACCTGAGTCCGAGCTCAGGAGACCCAGCAGCCCCCGACTCGGGCCCCGACGGTGTCGGGCCTGACGTCGGCTCCCTTGGAGGAGAGTCCACGAGGACTACAGCACTCACGTGTCCAGGAGACTCCATCTCGAGACGAGGTTGCTTGGCAGGCCTCTCCGACTCCAAAGGCCCGGGATGGCTATCGGGGCTATGCGACCTGGTTCTCAAGGAACCAGGAGCATCCACTGACGCCGCCCTCGCGGGTTTCTTCTTCCTGCGCTATTCCCGTGAAGAAGACCCCCGCTCAGAGGAACCTCGACGCTGCTCGGGGCCGCAGTCCCGAGACGTCAAGGCCTCTGACAAGGTCCGGGCCCGTCCGGACGCGGAGTCAGAGAAGATCCTATCCTTCTGGTGCTGCCGACTCCTCAACGCCTTCGAGGACATTTTGCCACACGGACCACAAATCATCGAGTCATGATCGGGTCCGAGGCAGAGGAGGCAGAAGTCGTGTGTGTCGGTAAGAGACATAAGTTTCTTACACTGATCACACTTTTTAAACCCGCTGGCAGCCATCGGGGGAAAAAGGGCCCCTGCGAGGTCAAAAAACAGGGCTGCCAGTGAAAAAAGAAAAAATGGTGCAAACGCTAGTTAGGAAGGACAAAAACCGAAAAAGGAGAGAGTGGGCTCGATACCGGCGTATCGGGCCCAGGTGGGAAAAGGATCCAGCGTCGAACCGAAGGAGAAGTATAAAAAATAGGGAAATCAACTTTTTCCTCAGCGAAAAATGAACAACGTCCGTCGGGCTCCGCGGAAAAAAGAAGACTGAGCAAGATGGCACCCTTGGGCGGGAAGGGGACTGCGCATGCGCGCTGCAATTCCCAAAGGCTTTCTTTGAAAGCTGGGGAAATGCTCTGCACGAGGACTCCATCGGCGCCGACGTCACCCATATGTGAGGACTGACTTCCTGCTTTGTCCTGGAGAATGTACACATTAAACAGCACAGTAGAACATTACAATTTTAATATAATATAAAGTAACACCTTACCAGGCAGCAGAGAAGACAACTATAATTAGGACATATAGATAGAGAAGATGGGTAAGACAAAGGCATCAGGGTAAATAAAAGTGACTAGATTGAGGGTAAATTATATGTAGAGTTGAATAAGGTAAATTGAATTGTCTCAATTACGAGTTGTGTGACAAGCTAGTCCAGATGCAAATGATTGGTTAATCAGTCAGTAAGGTCATTAAAGGCTTGGTTAAAGAACCAATCTTTCACCTGCTTCCTGAAGTGGATGTAGTCATAGGCCAGAATGTGGGAATTACTCCTGAGAAGGCTTGTTGGAAGGTGCATATCGTGTAATTTCCTTTGGTGAGTGTATAGTGAAGGATGCTCCTTGAGATAAGGTGTGTAATGGGCCAATTTTATCTGAGGGCCTTGAAAATTAGAGAGACTTTTAAAGCTGGCCATGTAGGGAGCCAGTGCAAACTCTTTGTGGTCTCAGCAATATACAATAATCTTACATGTACATCAATCTTCCAAATAACTACTTTAATGCGTAAATCCAATAAGAGTTAAACAAAGTAAGGGGTATGCTTACTAAACCGTTTTACCGTCACAGCAGTGGTATTATCGTGCGATAAGTGACGTTATCGCGTGATAATGTAACATTATCGCGTGATAATGTAACATTATCGCGCGATAACGCAGCGGCAACGTTAAGGCACACTAACGCTGTGAAATCCAGGCCTGAAGGGTGGAGTAAGGCTTCCCAGAGGGCGGAGAGAAGGGGTCAATGGGCGGAGAGTGGACGGGGAGAGGCTCCATGCACACTAACGCCGTGTAATCAGGGCCTGAAAATTAGCGCCAGTGAAAACCTCGCGCTAGAGGCACATTTGCAGGAGAGAGAAACCATTTCAGTCAGCAATGTGCAGCAAAGCAAGGGAAACCCAGAAAAATGATAGTTGTGATACATGTGCAGGGACCAAAAAGGCAAATAAACATATAAAAGGACCAGAACCACATATAAAATCCCAATAACCAAGCTGACCAATAGTGATATCAATGATAAACATAAAGCAACACTACTGACAAAGCGTATAAATTAAGATATCATGTTTGGAACGGTCTATGCTCTTTCCCCCTACAAAGTGAATGATCCCACACTGAAATAGCACTGATCAGGGTTTCTGTCATTTAGATTGGGCAGGTTTGCTATGGCGTGCACATGTGCAGCAACAGCAGAGTGGGCACGTAGGAAAGGGCAACTGTACTGATGCTGTAAATGGGATGCAGGGGGCTGCAGGCGGCACATGCTGTGGTTCATTTGGGACACAGTGCGGGTTAGGCAGATGACTAGGTGGCACATAGGAATGCCGAAACTGTAAAGCAGCAAGACAGCAACTGACGAGGGTCCAACATGGACACGAGTGTGTGTCCCACAGTGTCACAGGGGAAATTACCCAGCAGGTACCCCCAAGGACACATAACATTGGCAGGCGGAGCGGGGGAGGGGGGGGGGCGAAGCGCGCATGTCCATGTAGGCACCCCTACCCGAGAACCCACACCATAGGCATACTGGATGGCTTGGGACTGCACACCACCAGCACCACCGGCATAATGGCATGGCAGCATGGTGGCGGAGGTGTGCTGGTGGCGGAGGTGGCAGTGGCATCTGCCCACAGCAGACCATGGCGTAGCCCCGTTTAGGTGGGTGCTGTGCACTGCAACAGACAGGGTCTGTCTGACAAACAGTCATGGTATCCCCAGGGCATGAACTGTCCCTGTGGCAACAGTGTGGTGCAGTACACACAGCCCGTGTGTTCAGGAGCAGAAGGTCACAAGTTCAAGTCCCAGCTTTGCCTTCTGCCAACCCTGTCCCCATATTTTACCCAGTACTAAACCATGGTATTAAAGACAGAACCTTTATTGCAGATAAAATAAACATGCCTGAAATGCCTATATTTTACCCTACAGAGCACAGACACCATAAACATGTGCAATCCCAAGAGCAGAGTTTCTCAACTGCAGTCCTGGAGGGCCAAACACCATTCAGGTTTCCTGCTGTCCCTAATAAATATGCCTGTGCTGCATTTGTATGCGCTGCCCCCATTGTATGCAAATGTATCTCATGCATATTTGTTAGGGACAGCATGAAAACCTGAACAGTGTTTGGCCCACCAGGACCGGAGTTGGGAATATCTGCCCTAGAGCAGCAGCCAACAGGGGCATAAACACCCACACCCACAGGCTCCACTATCCAAAGCCTCATGGAGAGTCAGGCTGTTGGGCCCTGCGTGCAGCAGCATCTCCCAATACTAGCACTTGCATACCTTAGCAATGCCGCCCTAAACTTGGGAATACATTACACATATATCAAAAGGTTGCTATGATTAATGGCAGATAACAATTCCTAAGTTAATCACAATTTGCTGATAGAGCTTCATCATAGCAACCTTTCTTATATCTGTGGAGTGTGTTTCCGTTTTGGTTTCTGACAGTGTTTACCACCCCGGGGAGTGACCCCAACAGTATTGCATACCATAGCCATGCCTGCACTGTGCCCAGGACTGGTGTGGTGCCCAGGGCTGCCAAAAGCCTCTATATTTGCACAATGCTGGCATAGGTGTGGGAGTGTGTGTCTGTCAATCCAGTGTGTTATGGCTGCCTACACCTTGCTCAGCCCACACTGCTTGTTTCCAGTGTTAGCCTGCCAATGTGCATAATGAGGAGCAAGGTACTGTGGGTATGGCCTGGACAGGGTGGCCTGGCCAGGATGCATCTGCACAGGGCATAGGGCAATGGCTGGGACATTGTAGTGCTCGGCCACCACCTGCATGGACAGGGTGGCCACAGCATGTCCTGCTGGGAGGTCACTCTCACCCTGACTGAGCAGTGACCACGGCATGGCTAGGTTCCCCCATAGTGCTATACAGCATTTCTCTTAAGTAATATTTATGGGTTTTCTTTTCTGGGGCCCAATCACTGACTTACCTGCTTGGTATGTGTGCTCACATCCCCTCCAGGAACATGCACTATGGACTAGCTAGCAGACTGTCTGCAGTCAGTATGTGTGTGGCTGGAGAATCCCTGTGCTTGCTGCTGGAGAATGTGAGATAATGGTGGGGGCAACTGAGCATTTCCAGGCCTACTATCTGTCTGCCATTGCCTTATGGATGAGTACAGATCTGCATTGACTGCCCTGTAGGTTGCCTGTTCCCCAGCAGGACTGGGGTTGATTGTCCCCTCTGCTGCCACTATTGCTGGCATGTAGAATGTGGATCTGTTGGTGGGAGATCCTGTCCCCCACCCTGAGCCCCAGAGGGTGGGTTGGGTGGTGCGACATAATCCACCTATGGGTCTAAACACCCCACTTCACTTAAATCATGTGATCATGGCACCCACACAGGATATGCACTATTCTGGGTGCATCTTAGTCCACATGGGCTAGACATTACTGGGAAATATGGATGGACACAGGTGTATCCTAGGTGTGCCTGCAAGGACTACCTATCACACACTGGCACTGATGGCGACCTGCAGCATAGCCTATCTCAGCTAAGCCATGTGCTGCGGACCTGGTGCTGGGCACCCCACCTCGCCCTCAGGGTGAGCACAGTACCCGCACAATGTCACGGTCTGTAGCTACTCTGTGCCAATAACACACATGGTCTGTACCCTCTACCAGGCTAAGGTGCTGTGGGGGTGCACACAGTCAGTTCCCCCTACCAGGCCGAGGTGCTGTGGGGGTGCATACCCCATCTTGTGATCATCTGTAGACTGCTGATCTGCATGTGCAGACCATCATGGGTACTGGTGGGTTTACCCTATCCTGGTAACCACAGCAGACAGTTTGTGTGGTGGCCTGCAGTGTTTCTGTAGCCAGCCAGGGGTTTGTTAGTAGCTATAGAGATGTAGCCCACTGGTTTCTTCACTGACTGTGGAGGCAGAGGTCATGGGTTTGATTCTGCAGTGGGATTATGTAAGAAGGATGTCTGAGGCATTCCCAATTTAAATTAGCGCTGCCAGCAAAAACACCCTCACAGTGCTGTAACCTTAAGGCACCCTATAAAGCACCGTATAAAGCGCCCTATAGGGAACATTATAAGGTGCCTTGGTGGACAGTGCACATTATAATGTGCCCTCTGGAGTGCCTTATAGGGCGCCTTATGTTACGGCACTGTGAAGGTGTTTTTGCTGGCAGCACTAATTTAAATTAAAAAAGAAAATGCCTCAGACGGCACTGGTTTAAATTAAAGAGCAATGCCTCAAACAGCCTTCTTACATAACCCCACTGCAGAATCAAACCCATGACCTCTGCCTCCACAGTCATTGCCGTAACCAGTGGCTTACATCTTTATTCCTTCTGTCACTGCGCTGGCATTAACGTAGGTTTAACGCGTGTCAACTTGCCACGGCGCTCACTATCGCACGATACCGATTCTTGCTACCTTAGGACCGGAACTCTCACTCCTTATATGGCATTCTTCACATTATCACTGGAGCTAGTGCTGGGAACATTAAGGCGGTTTAGTAAACATACCCCTAAGTCTTCTTCATGGAAACAGTAGCTCATGTCTTTGGCCTCATCTATTTAAGAACTCAAGTTAGTACAAAGACCATTAATTATCATATATAAGCCTAATGTACTTTAACTTATGTCTGTTAATCAATATTTAGGAGCAGCACATATTCAGTAGAGTACAAGGTTAGTGAGCTGCACTTTTTAGCCCACAAAAATCCAGCTGATATTCAAGCATGAGGTACCCACATATATTGTATTTGAATATTGACTTATTAAGCAGCTAAAAGTACACATATATACTTAAACCATCTCAAATAATGGTGCAAAGTAGTCATATTAGCCTTTCAGAAAATACTTGTTACATACATGTCTCTAATAGTATACTTAGACATGGTTTTACAGAATTTTGGCAACTCATTTCTCTGAACTGATGTGTTGCTAATTTTGGCCATATGGAGCAAGTAAGGATGTGTGCCTGCATGTACTGCATATATGTGATGGAGCAAAAGATGTTCATTGACAGTTATCACAAAAGTTTCCAATCATGTAAAACTCATGTGTCATACATCTACAGGGTGAAGTTGTACAACCCTTTGCAATGTGCTGCAGCAGATCTAATAAAGTCATGCTGTCAGATGGGTATGATTGCAATGTGCATGTTTGCAGACCCAATATACTATCATAATGACACAGAGCAAGAGGTATGGTGGTCACATGCGCTTTATTTAACAAATTACCCCAACGCGTTTCGGCAACGCCTTAATCAGGGGGCTGAGAACTGCAGACAACAAACAATAAATAAATAAATAGATAAAACCATCATCATAAGCACAACATTAAAATTATATGCAAATGAATAGAATGAAAACTAAAAAATAAAATATATAGTAAAACAACGTATAATAGAAATATAATATACAACAACCAAACATAACAATTGTATATAAATATTTTTAACAAAGATAAAAGAACACATTAATATCCATAAGTACATTGCATTATAAAAATGTGTGAAACATACTCACATTACTAGAAACCATCTAAGTGATGAAGCACAAAAAAAACTATTGTAGAACTCAATCAATATAATGGAAGTTGGGCTAAAAATCATAAAGATATAAAAAGGATAATTAACATCATGTATAAATACAAAAATAGAAAAGAAAACCAAGACCAACGGGTAAACAACCGAAAAACAATAATGTTTACAAAGAATATGTGTGTGGATGTGCATTTTACAGTTAGATCAATAACGATGAATCCATAATTTGTGAAGTACAAACACTAATGATCTCATAGATGCAGAAAAAGAATATGTCTATGGCCACTAATAAAGTAAAACACTTTAAGGATATATCTGAATGATGATAATGCCCTGAAAAAATACATGTAAATATGATACCATCAAAAATAGAATCTTAGAAAAACATTAGCGAAATCAAACATATATCTGGATTGACAGAATAAAGGGCAAAGGGACCGCGGTATGTTTCAGCGTCTCATTTAAAAAACATTGTGATTGCAGTATCAAACATTAAGACATGCATGCTGAGTAAAGATAAAAAATATTATGATGATCCTATTACAAAGAAAGGAAATAGAGAATGTCATTGTCACTATCTAGAATGATATAAATAAATGGCTGTTAAAACTAAAAAGATGGGGGGAATTACCAGCTCTAAAACACAAGGTTTAAATGTAAAATCATTATTGAAGAGCAAACGGCCGTAAAATAACAAAACAGATTGAACTTATGTGAAGGGATTATCAAAGAGAAAATGATTGTATATATATACCTGTAGCTATACCAGCATATAGCATAAAAACTTTCTAGAAAAACGCGGGAAACTTGGCATTACGGCATCGGCATTGAAACATGCATACAGAATAAATAATGACAACATCAGTGTATTTTTGAAGAGAAAATGATTGTATATGTATACCTGTAGCTATACCAGCATATAGCATAAAACCTTCCTAGAAAACCGCGGGAAACTTGGCGTCTCTTTTTATAGCAACGTGAATGTGATGTCATATGACACGGCATCGGCATTGAAATGTGCATACAGAATAAATAATGACAACATCAGTGTATTATGCATAAAACTATGTATTGGTCCTATTGAAACGGAAAATGGTAGGATCATCATAATATTTTTTATCTTTACTCAGTATGCATGTCTTAATGTTTGATACACTATCCAAAGCCTCATGGAGAGTCAGACTGTTGGGCCCAGCGCGGAGCAGCATCTACCAATACTAGTACCTGCATACCTAAGCAATGCCATCTTAAACTTGGACAACCGTTCCACATATATCAAAAAGTTGCTATGATTAATGTCAGAAAACAAATCCTAAGTTAAACACAATTTGTTGACAGAGATTCATCATAGCAACCTTTCTGATATCTGTGAAGTGTGTTTCAGTTTTTGTTTCTGACAGTGTTTACCACCCTGGGGAGTGACCCTAACAGTATTGAGTACCATAGCAATGCCTGCACTGTGCCCAGGACTGGTGCCAGGGCTGCCAACCACCTCTATATTTACACAATGCTGAAATAGGTGTGGGAGTGTGTGTAAGTCTATCCAGTGTGTTGTGGCTGCCTACACCTTACTGAGCCCACAATGCTTGCACTGTTTCCAGTGTTAGCCTGCCAATGTGCATAATGTGGAGCACGGTATTGTGGGTATGGCCCGGACAGGGCGGCCTGGGCAGGATGTATCTGCACAGGGCATATGGCAATGGCTGAGACATTGTAGTGCCTGACCACCACCTGCACGAACAGGGTGGCCACAGCATGTGATGCTGGGGGGGGGGGGGGTCACTGTAACCCTGACTGAGCAGTGACCATGGCATGGCTAGGTTCCCCCATAGTGCTGTACAGTGTTTTTCTTAAGTAATATCTGTGAGTTCCCTTTTCTGGGGCCCAATCACTGACATTCTTGTTTGGTGTGTATGCTCACATTATTGGGTGCACTATGTGTTAGCTAGCAGACTGTCTGTAGTTAGTATGTGTATGACTGGAATACCTTGCAGGGTGGACACTGACTGTGCTCTCTGCTGGTGAATGTCAGATAGTGGTGAGGGGCAGCTGTGTTTTCCCAGGCCTTCTACCAGTGCCCTATGTGATGTGTACAAATCTGCATTGACTGCCCTGTAGGATGCCTGTTCCCCAGCAGGATTGGGGTTGATGGTCCCCTCTACTGTCACCATTGTGGAGATGTAGAATGTAGATCTGTTGGTGGGAGATCCTGTCTCCCACCCTGACCCACATAGGGCGAGTTGGATGGTGCTACATAATCCTCTTTTGGGTCCAAATACCACCCTTATAACATGTGACTATGGCAACCACACAGGACATGCACTATTCTGGGCGCATCATAGTCCACAAGGGCTAGACATGACTGGGAAATGCAGATGGACACAGGTTTATCTTCGGTGTATCTACAAGGACTACCTATCACACACTGGCACTGATGGGGACCTGCAGCACAGCCTACCTCAGCCAAGTCAGGTGCGGCGGACCTGGTGCTGCACACCCCACCTCACCCTCAGGGTGAGCACAGGAACCGCACAATGTCACGGTCTGTAGCTACTCTGTGCCAGTAACACACGCGGTCAGTTCCCCCTACCAGGCCTGGCTGCTATAGTGGCACATACCCCATCTTGTGATCAGATGTAGACTGATGATCTCCATGTGCAGTGCATCATGGGTATAGGTGTGTTTACCCTATCCTGGTAACCACAGCAGATAGTTTGTGTGGTAACCTGTAGTCTTTCTGTAGCCAGCTAGCAGTGTGTTAGATGCTATAGAGATGCAGCCCACTGGTCACTTCAGTGACTGTGGAGGCAAAGGTCATTTATTTATATTCTCTTATATACCTCGCTATTCTGCATCAGTGCGGTTTACATTGAACAAACTGAAATTACATTGAACAAGATATTATAACTTGGAGATAACTATTTTACAAGGAACATGGGCTATGGAGGGTTAAGTGGCTTGCCCAAGACCACAAGGAGCACCTGTGTGACTAGAAACCTCAGTCCTTCCAGCCTAAGGTTGCTGTCCTCTAGTGGGATTTGAACCCTCGACCTTCCGGCCTGAAGTATCTTGCCCCAACCACTAGGCTACTCCTCCACTCCATGCATTTGATCTCACAGTGGTGTTATTTAATAAGGCTTTCTGAGGCATTTCCTTTTAATTTAAATCAGTGTTGCCAGCACAAACACCCTCACAGTGCCTTAGCCTAAGGTGCCTCATAGGGCACCCTATAAAGCACCCTATAGGGCACATTATAAGGTGCCTTGGCGGACAGGGCACTTTATAATGTGCCCTATGGAGTGCCTTATAGGGTGCCTTATGCGGCACCTTAGGTTACGGCACTGTGAGGGTGTTTTTGCTGGCAGCACTGATTTAAATAAAAAAAAAAAATGCCTCAGACAGCCTTCGTACCCAACACCACTGAAGGATCAAACCCATGACCTCTGTGTCCACAGTCATTGCAATAACCAGTGGGCTACATCTTTATACTTTCTAATACTGCGCTGCATGAACTTAGGGTTAACATGCTTTAACGTGCCACTGCACCCACTATCGCGCGATACAGATTCTTGCTACCTTGCCGTCGCACCGCCCACTACCTTATATGGCATTCTTCACATTAACGCTGCAACTAGAGCCGGTAACATTATGACGGTTTAGTAAACATACCCCATTGTATGCTTCATGAACATAACAGCTGCCACATGTCCAAATGACCTTTTTCATTGGCCACCGTGAATGTGAGGAAGGGCACACATCACCTGGTCCCTATACCAAGCAATGCATGTTGGTCTCTCAACATCTAAAGCAGATCTATTATACTGCCAGAATACTGCTGGTGTTGAGTGAAGTATGTTATGCTAAATGTTTTGTACCCTGTACAATCTC
Organism: Ichthyophis bannanicus; assembly: GCA_033557465.1. Taxonomy (NCBI): domain Eukaryota; kingdom Metazoa; phylum Chordata; class Amphibia; order Gymnophiona; family Ichthyophiidae; genus Ichthyophis; species Ichthyophis bannanicus. The sequence continues at coordinate 1,036,901,860 of CM066031.1, forward strand.
AGCATGTTGGCGTGGTATATACTATCTGACCCTTGTATTCTGCACCTTTTGGTCAGGGACTCTCATTTAATATTCTATGTCATGCTCTAGGGCTTGGCTATCTTTTTCCAAGGAACCTGAATGCAGTGAGTGGTGCCTAGTCAGAAAAGGACATGCTGATGCCAACAAGCATGGCCTGCCAAGACCATAGTCACCAGGAGATTGCAGGCAGCCCAAGAAAAGCTGCTGCCCTCTCTTTCTGAGATATCTATTCAGCTAGATCCATCACATTCAGCCTGCTGTGGATGCACAACACTGGGTTATGTCAACCACTCACATACCATCTGTGCCTGGTCTACCATTCACCATCTACTGCATGCATACATAGCCACCATGAAGATGATGACTTCCTTCAAACAGCATGCACATTCAGCAGCCTGGCTAATAACTGAGCTACCATAAGGAAGCCGCACCTATGTCACTACAGGTTGACTCTAAATAGGGCTTTGTGGATACATAGCTGTGACATGGTCAGAGTGAGAAAGGTGTATGTGCTCTTTAGCATAAACAGATGTATGCAATCAGGCCACACTTGTTCCATATCCACGTTAAGATGGCTCAACTGTTTACATAATATCTGATTCATATGCATCCTGTGCAAACTGCTCTGTTTTAGACAATACCTAGAATCCCCTGCTCTTTATCTGTGTACCCTTTTATTTTGAACTTGGGGACAACTAGTGCAATGCAACAGGCACTGGAAAGTGGCCCAGAGATAGGCTTCAAGTGCATGTTTGCCCACAGAGGCCTACATTTCTCACTTATGTCCTCTACACAGCTTTTGGCAGTGAGCATTGAACATAGTGCCATGCTTGTACTCCCATATTATGTCATGTCCTTAGCCATCAATGCTGTGAAAATGGCCAGTGTAGAACATGCTTCTGATGCAGTCCCCCCCCCCCCCCAAGAGCACATGGAATCATGAAAGGTTGGGCATGGGGGTAGATGTTGGTACAGTTGCTGGCTACACATACACCATCATTCCCGGTCTCTTTGTACTCTAACAATGTCCTTGTGGCTGTCAGACTCGGTGCCCATGGAGAGCAGGTGAGGCTGCAATGCAGGAACTCTGGTGTAAAACATGCAAAGACTGACTAGGCCCTCATAGCTTCTGTGCATGTGAACATAGGCTCTGATTGCTAATGGCACCTATCAGGGGCACATTCAAAATATGTATTGGACTGTTCCCCCCCACCCTCATTTCAACATTCACCTCCTGGCACTGCTTTCCCACATGGCGGCAGGCAATGCAGAGACCAACAACTGTAGCACATTACTCCTGCTGGAATTGTGCATGCACCATTCATAGATCAGTGTCCCACTGTCACAGTCAGGCAAACAAATGCATTTTTTCTCTATAAATATAAGGCAGGTTGTTGTTCTGGAGTAATACATAACATACTGCTGAATGCTGTGGTCAATGATCAGTAGACAATGTTGAGATAGTGGATAGTGTGTTCAGATATGCCTGAGACGGGCATGCCTTTCTGTGCATACTGTGCATGGAGCAAAGAGACCCCCAGATTGGACTTTGTGACTGTAGCTTTGGACAAGAACAAAGTGCAAGCAGCTATATTGCAGAATCTTTCTAGTCTCACCAACTAAGTAACTCAACTAGACATTAACAGAGGCCAACCCTCCACTTCAGCCTAGCTCCCAATAGGCTGCAGCTGCACCCAGGGAGTTGACAGTGTTGTTGCAGATACAACTATTATGGCAGTTGGCATTAATCAGACCTCTCACCTGTGCAGACAGGTGTGTTCTGAGGCCTGGAGGCCCAGTCAGAGGTGAGAGTTGCTGCACACACATATGTGATGGAGCTGTCCCTGGTGAAACTGTGTCTCCCCGGCTCACTCCAGTCAAACCAGCAGGTGCTGGTTTGGGAGCTGTACAGCTGTGTCATGTTGGAAAGTAAGTGTAAAGGCATGCTATAGGGGATGGGCCTTGATGATGGTATAACTGGGAATGCATCTGAGTGTCACGGCTTTGTTGACATGTATACAGGCACAGCTAGTCAGCCAGTGACTCCTACAGGTTGCAGCTACTTACTGAAACTAACCTTCTGCCTGTAAATGGTGTCTCACACAGTATGTGGAGCTGCAGAATAGTTGAATGTGCAGCATTTTGTATACACAGCCATAAAGCCTGGGCATCACATGCATGCTCAGTGCATTGATGCAGCTCACAGTCCTCCGGACACACACACACACACACACACACACACATACACGTGGCCCTACTTCTAAAAGAGTTGTAAGTTGGCATTGCTGCTTAGCCCTTAGGCCTCCTTTAATGTTTGGATGCTGTCAACACCCACTCTGTGTGTGTGTGAGGGGGTGCACACGGGTCTACAGCCACAGCTGCTACAGCTTCTCACTGTCCCAGGGTCCAGTGAGGGTAAGGACTAAGTGGAGGCATGTGCTGTGGAGGGTAGGGGAAGCGATGGAGATCTAATGTTTATGCCTGCTCAGTGTATGGGTGCTATTAGTATGCTCTGCCATCTAGCTGGTATTAGTGCAGATTCTCAGTGTAGCAGCAGAGTGTAAGGACGTATGCTGGATGAGATGGGGAGAGTTGCATATGCTGATACAGCTCTGGTAATTTAGGATAAAGTTAACACATCTGGACATATCATTTGTGACTCATCTCTCTCACACACAGTAGCCATGTGTTTGGAACTACAGAACAGACATGTGTGCGTGTGGGTGCATCAATCCATGTGTGTATAAGTGGTCATTGTCAGGATGCATTAGGGCATGAGCTGGGCATACCTATGACTGCAGGCCCTGTGCCATACCTGTTTGACAAGGTATGTTGAGCTTTGTCTGAGAAAGGGATATCTTGTTAGATGTGTATGTAGAACTGCATTGATATGCTGCTGGTACAACTGACGTTCATGTCCTACATATGGGATCTGCTTGCCAGAGGACTGGGCATGATACATGAACACACACATGCAAGACCCTGGGCCAGTCCTGGAATGATCTCATAGTTGGCAGACAACACCAAGCAGTTTGGACCTCCATGTTGCTCAGATGGATGTGTCATATAAGTGTGTGCTTACTCACAAAAGGATCACTAGTTCATGCACCGGCCCACTCAAAATTCAGCAACTGAGAGAGCATTTATGGGTATTTTCCCTCTGACATGAAGTGTTATCATATTATGTAGTACTCCTGCCTCACTGGCATATTTTCCCCCCACATGTACATGTGGGGAGCATCCTGATCCAACCTTTCCCTGTCAAAGTGCTGTGACACTACTGATTCCTGTAGGGGTCATGGGTGAACACAGCCAACCTGTCTCCCACTTTGGGACTGATAATGTAGCCAGGACATACTACATGTACATTCAAGGCATGAGGATGATAGCAGTTAGCAGACACCACTTTCCAGTCTCTGGGTGTTATAGGTGCCACATGTGCACTGTGTATAGATGCCTTTAATTACTCTCACACTGCAGGTTAAGGGTCATGCACTGTTGTTGCTCTTTAAGAAATGCATGGTGTCACACCCTGGGCCGCCTGTAGCGTTAGCGTACTGGTTGGGCTGCAGGGGGACCTTTTATTGAAAGGTTGTAGTTGGGCTCCTTTGCAATAAGGTAGTTGAGGCACGAATGGTTAAGGTCAAGACAGGGTTTTATTTCCCCTCCCGGGGACGGATTCCAAACACAGGTAATAAAGAAACATAATCCATACACTCTGGCAAAAAGGATAGGATAAAGTAAAGTCTTGTACTTTTAAACAGGCAGTTAAATTATTTCCACAACTGTATCTCTTCAGCACAGTGAAACCACATCACTTAATACAGCCAATGAACAGTCCATCTGATTGTCAGATAATTCTGTTTCTGGTGGATCAATTATCATTGCTTCAATCTGACTATCATCTGTACCACTCTGCTGCTGCCTATAGAGTGTTGGCAGATTATTCTCCTCTGCCAGCTCCCGTGACCTCCCTACTATCTCCTCTAGCAGGTAAGGGTCTGTATCACCATATCTTGGCATATAATTGTAATGAGAGTTATGTCCCTTATAACTCCTACGTGAGAAAGTATTATATCCAGCTTTACATTGGCTAATTGGCCTACCTTCAGGGTTTGAGGCAAGAGAAAGTCTGTGCACTGCTCCTTTTAGAAGGGGTTTAAACCTTAGAGGCTTTTCTCTACGTTCAGGCTGCTCAGCACCCTCTTCCAACATACAAATGTCTGGCACCGTATATTCTCCCTTTCTTGAAGCTTGCAAATACTTTCCAGTTATCCTGACTGGTACTTTCTCCTTGTGAATGCCTTCACCATAAGGAATAGGTTTTGAGGTTTGGTTAAAAGGTTTCTGTGCCTTTCTCCTCCAATTAACTCTATTAGCTGTTAGCTGCCTTTCTTTTTCCCATTCAGAATCAGAGTCACACACGTAAGTTTTCCTACCAGCCCAGGGCAGACGTTGCTTCCCAGATTCAGACCTCAGCTTGCACACAGACTCCAGCTGGTTCTGATTCACCACGTCTTTCCTGCTTCCTGTTGCTGGCTTCTCTGAATTCTCTGAGCTGCTTTCTCTGGAGCTACCAAAACCAAAGCTCCTGCTCCTTCTACTGCCACCACTGCTCACTAACTCTAGTGAACGTCCCTTATATGTTTGCTGAGGCTCTAATCCAGCCCTTCCCCCTCCCAGGTGAAAGCTATTAGAGCTATGAGCTGGGGATTGCTTATCAGCTGTGCGGGGTTCTTTCCCTCGTGGCTGGGAATGTTTGCGTTGCTCTTGGCAACTGGGTGTCCTGATATCTTCCTTCCTGCTAGAAACAGCCCTATTGCTCATAGGTTCCTCTGTTTTTCTATCACAGGATATCTTTTCCCCATTACATATCCCCCCTCTTAAGATATTACAGGCTGCGGCTCCATGAGTCTGCCAGCCTGTAATCTTACTTCGGTGAGGTGAACCACCTACCACTTTGACCAACCGTAAGGTGGCCGTTCTGTCTTGCCAAGGTTTTAACAGATTTACGTGATATACTTGTCGTCGCCCTTGGTCATTCTCCACCTTATAGGAGACGGGCCCGACCTTTTCCACCACTGTGTAGGGTCCTTTCCATCTGGATTCAAATTTGGGACCAACCTCTGCTACCAGGACTAAAACCTTATCTCCGACTTCTAAATGTCGTGTCTTGGTTCCCCGATCATAATAGTGTTTCTGCCTGTGCTGGCTAGCGTGCAGATTATCTATTGACACTCAGGAGGTCCTTTCTAGGCGGGTCCTAAGATTCCTAAGAAATTTGGATGCCCCTATTTCTGTTTCATCAGGTTCGCCCCATTGTTCCCCTAGGATATCCACTATTTTAACAATGGGTTCTGGGGAGGCGGAGCCCGATGTCCAGCGGGATGGTCGCATAACGCTGAGGCTCCCGAGAGGCCTACTCAGAATCCTGAATTAACACCGGACATACTTGAATTTCTGTTCTGATCTTGCCGGGGCACATTGGTGAGATGGCGGGGACCAAACCTACGCGCCTGGAATTTGGATCTCCAGCGGCTTCTCATGGCAAACGCTCCAAAACTGAACCCCCGTCCCCGCAGAAGGGGCTGGCTTTGCGCGAGGGCCCCGAAATGCAGAAGGAAATCCTCGCAGAGATTAGAGGGGTTAAGGACCTCGTGCAGTCAAACGGTGAAGCACTCCGAGCGCTGCGGGAAGATCTTGGTGTGTTACAAGGCAGGCTAGAGGGGCTCTCTTCGCGTCAGGACAAAATGGAGAGCGTATTAGACTCCCACGCGGTCCGGTTGTCCAAACTCGACAAAGTTGAACGTCAGGTGCGGGCCTTGCAGAAAGAAGTGGAAGATGGCAATAATAGAGCGCGCCGCAACAACCTACGACTCGTGGGCATACCGGAGGGAGCGGAATCGGGAGACATGAAGGAGTTTTTATATAAAATCCTCCCTTCCTTGCTCCAAATCACCTTTACCAAAGACTTGGAGATCGATCGCGCTCATCGTGTACCCACAAACCTAACGCCCAACAGGAAGACCCCGCGGCCTATCATCTTTCGACTTTTGAGATATCAACATGTGGAGCAAATTCTCAGTGCCTCTCGGGCAAAGGGCCATATGGAGTTTGAGAGCCATAAGATCTCCTTCTATCCCGACTTGGCTAAACCCACGGTCGACCGCCGAAAGCGCTTTCTGGAATTCCGGCCGAGGCTTCAACAACTACAAGCACGCTATGGCCTGATGTACCCGGCCAAACTCCGAGTCACGCTTCACAATCAGACAAGAACATTTGAGGACCCTGATCTACTAGCGGAGTTTTTGGATGCTAAAGAAGCCGACTTGATGCGTTGACTTCCAGAATATTCCTGCCAGTATTCTCATGTCCGCTGTGCCTGCCATATTGGATTAGCCGCGGCTCAGCAAAAGTCTGCCGAGGGCGGTTTGTTGCCTTATCTTGCTGATATCTGTGACCCGACTCCATCTACCCATCGTAGCCTCGATGAGTATCAGAGACAGTGTTAATTATGGACTCTGGTGTTTTTTTTCTTTTTTATGTTTCTATCTTCCTCTCTAGGGCCTCCTCCCGCAGACATATGGTCGCCATTTTCATTGGGGGTTTTGCTTCTTCTCTAAGTTACTTTGGTACATACTTTTCAATATGGGGTGTATTAGTCAGCAGACTCGGTGATTATATCATTTTTGTACAGTTTCTGATTATGTTGTATGTTTTCCAGCGCCCTTATCTAAAATGTCTATTACTGATCAATGGCACCATGTAAGATTTTATCATTGAACGTAAAAGGAATCAATAATCCGATAAAACGGAAGAAAATCCTAAACTATCTAAGTCATGAAGCTGCGGATCTGATTTTCCTCCAAGAAACGCATTTAAATTCGAAGGAAACTCTTAAACTCAATATTAAACCTTACATGGTGGCCGCCTATTCTCCAGCCGTTTCTAAGAAATGTGGGGTTGCCATACTGGTTAGGAAATCTCTGCATGCTACTATTATTGCGACTAGCTCAGATACAGCAGGTAGATGGTCCAGAGCTCACCTCAAGATAGGTAACCTTGAAGTTACATGTATATGCCTTTATGATCCTAATGTGGATGACCATGCCTTTTTTGCTACCATTGCTCAGGTTGCGCAGGCCTCTGCTAATACCTCATTGATAATAGGGGGGGATTTCAATTTAGTTCTTGATCCCCTGATTGACAAACAGCCGCCTAGGACAAGTGGTCCCCCCAAGAGTCATACCACGCTCACCTCTGTGATCAAAGATCTTGCTTTAGTCGATCTATGGAGGTTACTACACCCCAATGAGCTTGACTTTACCTTCTTTTCTTCCCCTCATAAATCCCAGTCTCGTATAGATTTCTTTCTCATATCAAAACTGTTAGTCCCTCAGGTGGACACTGCAAAGATTCACTCCCAACATATTTCAGATCATGCTGCTATTTCTTTTCAATTACACACTACTGCACCCCAAGGGAATTCAGGGGCCTGGTTCTTTGATAGAGCCCTATTAACTCAGCCAGAGTTCCAGTTAGAAATTCGCGCAGCCATACAGGATTACTTCCATTTTAATTTACCCCAGGATACTGCAAATTGGGCTTGGTGGGAGGGTTTCAAAGCGGCCATTCGTGCAACGATCACCAGTTATCAAACTAATACTAGACCAACAAATCAAAGCGGGCGAACGAGTTCTAACTTCCCGTACTGATCCATGCGTCTTAGTTCGCTTACAGCGTCTCCGTTTTCAATATAATGCAATCCTCTCAACTGCAGCTTCTAAGAGTATTGAGCTTCAACGAGGGACATACTACCGTGAAAGCAACCGAGCCGGTCGACTTTTAGCCAACGCCTTGAAAGGTCAAAAAGAAGCCAAACGCGTAGCGGCCCTTCGAGCCCCACAGGGAGGGGGCATACTGACCACAGACTCCGATATCGTAGAACTTTTTCGGGATTTCTATACCCGTCTCTATCAATCTGAATGTGATTTCTCATCAGAGACCTTCGAGCGATTGTTTTCTGATATTCAGCGGCAGACCCTTTCTGAAGCTGATAGGGATGCGCTAGATGAACCTTTCTCTACTTCAGAGATCCAATTTGCCCTAAATCGCACAGCCTCGGGTCGAGCCGCCGGGCCTGATGGTCTCCCGACCGAATTCTACAAAACGTTCAGTGCAGATTTAGTACCCTACTTAAAACTCAATTTTACTGCCCTTGTGGTAGATACATCCTCTTTGGGATCCTTTTCTGCAGCTAACGTGGTAGTATTTGAGAAAGAAGGCAGAGACCCGCTGCTAACAGCCAATTATCGTCCAATCTCCCTACTTAATGCCGATTATAAGATCTTCGCAACGATCTTGGCCTCCCGGCTGTCTGACAGGATGGCCACCTTAATCCATCCCGACCAATGCGGTTTTATACCCGGCCGATCCACCGCTGACAATGCTCGGACCTTGTGCCATGTGCTCTCCAGTGCTGCCAACTTGGACCACCCCTGGGTGGGTCTTTCCCTAGATGCTGAAAAAGCCTTTGATCGCCTAGAATGGCCCTTTTTATTTGCAGTTCTCCGATGGTATGGCTTTGGGGAGGGCTTCCTCCGATACCTCCAAGTCATGTACACTCAACCCGTTGCCAGTATTTGTGTCAATGCTATTAAGTCTCAGCCTTTTAATCTCCAAAGAGGCACGCGTCAAGGTTGCCCCCTATCACCAATGCTCTTTGATCTTGCTCTCGAACCCCTCGCCCTCCTTATTAGACAGTCTGCACGTATTCGTGGTGTCCCCTTCAGTCACAGAGAGATTAAACTCTCTGCATATGCAGATGACCTTATGCTCTTCGTATCCCTTGATTCGGTTCCAGCTGTCTTGGATCTGATTGATGGATACTCGCAATTATCGGGCTATAAAATAAACTGGACCAAATCCGTAGCATTCCCACTGAACCGCTGGGTACATGAGGCTGACATGCAGGCCTTTCCTTTCCTTTGGCAATCCCGCATGGTGAAATATCTTGGGGTCCATTACTGTTCTCCTTTAGAAGACACTATTAGTTTTAATGCCAAAGAGGTAGTCTCCAAAGTCCGTGAGCTCACAAATCATTGGTCTCCCTTATCCCTTACATGGTGGGGCCGCCTAGAAACTGTGAAAATGATGATAGTCCCCAAGGTGAACTATATTTTAGAAATGCTGCCATGCTTACTCCCGCTACACACCTACAAAGATATTGAGGGCCTTCTCGTCCGCTATCTCTGGCAGGGCAAACCACCAAGGATAGCTAAGCAAAAACTACAGTCTGCGAAGGAACTAGGGGGTACCCGCTTTCCTGATTTTCTCAAATATCATCAAGCCTTCTTACTTAAACAAGGTGCCCGATGGCTAGATGCCTCGACAGACAGCAGACCAGTTTGGCTTGATATAGAAGAGGAGCTTAGTAACCCAATTCCGTTGATCCATCTCCCCGGTATGTCCCATCAAGCAGACACCCGCCATCCCCCAATGATTGTTGATACTCTTGCGGCCTTTAATACTCTTATTCTATCACTGGGCCCAAACGTATGTCCTCAGGACGGTCTCCCGCTGTGGAATAACCCCAGAATTCAAGTCCTAAATAGAACGATAGCATGGAAACCCTGGTACTCTAGGGGGATCTGGACACCCCAACAGCTCTTCTCTGCAGCTCGTTGGAAAACCTTTTCTGATTTACAAAAGGAATTTGCGTTACCAGCGAAACATTACTTTCAATTGATGCAGCTTCAACACTGCCTCAAAAGTGCTCGAATCCTGCCACCCTCTGTCTCTACTGAGGACGGGCTATCAGACCTAATTCACTCTATAAGTAGTACACATGGGGTAGCCTCTAACTTTTATAAACTATTATGTCAGGGTACAGATACTGCTACTTGTAGAGCCCAACAAGCCTGGGAGCGCGAACTGCAAACCACTTTAACCCCTGTGCAATGGAGCGTTTTCTGGAGCAAAGTAGTGCGGGTTTCCCGATCTGCCTCAGTTACCCAAACTCTCTTCTTTTTTGCACATAGATGCTTTTATACTCCAGAAAAAATAGCCAAATGGAACACAACTGCTAGGGACCAGTGTTGGTCTTGTCATACTGCTGTGGGAACCCTCGCTCATGTTATTTATGAATGTCCTCAACTACAGGTTTACTGGGGGCGGGTCTGGGGTCGTATTCAACTTATCTTACACCTCCACGAGCCTCTTTCTTGGAAGATTGTGGGACTCCGCTCAGTGGCGGAGGTCCCCTCTCTTCCTAAGAAGGGTCGCTTTCTCCTTGATTTCATGCTGGGTATAGCTATATGTTTAATCACGAGGAATTGGAAGGATAGCTCTCGACTTACTGTCAATGAATGGTGGAACCTTGTCTGCCTATATAGTAAATATGAGCAGTTATCTCGGAGAGCTATTCCCCATACCCAAACTCACTCTCGCTTGTCTAAATGGCAGATGCTCAATGATTATGTACAATCTGCTCATTGCTCCAACATGTCTGTTTAATGTACACTCATCATGTTTCAGATCACCGTTTGGTTTTGTAACACAATAATGTCAGTACACGCCCGTTTCGGGAATGATTAGTTTTCTAGAGAAGAAGCAGGGGGGAGGGGGGTGGTAGGGGCTTACTTTGGTGTATGTATCTCATTCTATGTAGGTATCTGTCTTTTAGCTGTATGTCTTCCTTTCCTTTGTTGTTATAAAACGAAAATAAAGAATTAAAAAAAAAACAATGGGTTCTATAATGTCCATCACTAACCTACGGATTGAGGTTGAACCAATAGGCGTCGATACCGTGGGTACCGGTTTTGGCTTACTAGCTATGCCTAGTCGGCAAACGGGACAGGACTCGCAATAGCGGGCTGTCTCCCTGAGAACGCCAGGCCAATAAAATCGGGCCAATATCTGGTCCAATGTCCTCTGTGTATCTTTATGGCAACCAACAGGAAGGTCATGTGCCACTTTCAGGACTACCACCTTAAAGGTAGCGGGCACGACCAACTGTTTTCTTATGGTGCCTATCCGCGGGTCTGTACTTTCCCTGTACAATATTCCATCTTCTAAAAAGAACCTAGGCAAAATAGTCCTACTCTCTCGGGCATACTCAAAGGCTCTCTTTAGTGCTGGGTCATCCCTCTGCTCTCTAGGGAAGGAAGGAAATTTGCGGACAAGTTCTGCTGGGACCCAGGGCAACCCCTCCCCGGCCTCCAGTTCTGCCCTTGCCTGCGACCTATGCCTTTGCTCATGTCGCTTTTCAGCCTTTCCTTTCTTCTTTTTAGAGGGTATGTTTACCAAATCCTCATGAGAGGGAAGTATACCTTGTACCTCCTCTCTTTCTTCATTCTCACCTTCTGGGGGTCCTATATCGGGTACGTCCTCTCTTTCTTCATTCTCACCTCCTTGGCGTTCTTCCTCACCCTCAGGAGCATCAGTTTCCCCCTCTACTGGCATAACCTCTGTTACAGGAACGTTTGCTTGGGACCTGGTTGCAACTAGGCCTATTCTTTCAGCTAAACCTTTCCTTAGCTCTTTTTGAAAGGGAGGCCAATCTCTGCCTAAAACAAGGTTGCGAGGAAGTCATGGTATGACTGCCACGCGTATTTCCCCATCAATCCCTAAGCCTGTTATGGATACTTTATGCACAGGATAGTATGGCGCTGATCCGTGAACACAACTCACTTGTACTTTTCCCTGTGCTTGGCTCCGGGCGGATTGGTCATGGTCAGAGATGGTCTTCCATAACTTCTGGGAGACCATACTCTGGTCTGCGCCGGAGTCCAGCAGGGCCAGAGTTTCTACCCCTTCTACACAGACCTTAAGGAGAAATCCCTCCTCTAGGGGTTTCTTCTTCCCTGATATTAAGGCAGTGCGTATGGTGCAATCCTTACGTATGTGTCCTAGCTGACCACAATTATAACATTTTCTCTTAAGAAATTTGTTTGCATTTTGGTCACACATTTCTCTCCTAGAGGTTTTTTCTAAGCCCCACAGCTTACCAATGCCAGCTGCTTTTAATACCTTTTCCTTTGAGGTTACGGCTAACTCTGCCTCAAAGTATCTTTCTGAGAGTTCAGCCGTTTCCTCAGTGGAACTGCATTTTTGGAGCACTATAAATGCTTTTACCTCAGGCGGTACAGAATCAAGGAACTGCTCCATAATTATAGTATCTATCACCGACTCTATTGTTCTCCTCTCAGGAGTGAGCCATTTCAGCGCTAGACCCTTTAGTCGCTGAAACAGTGCCTTCGGTGTTTCCATAGGCCTAAGCCTAGCCTCCCTGAATAAACGCTTGTAGTACCTGGGCGTTAAACCTAGCCTGTCTCTTACGGCATTTCTTACATTCAGGTAATTGGATGCCTGATCAGCGGGCAATGCTTTGTACGCTGCTAATGCCTCCCCTGATAGAGTCATAGCAAAGCGGACAGCCCACTGGTCAGCTGGCCATTTAGCTGATTCTGCTATTTTCTCAAACGCATCAGCAAAATCATCAAAATTCTCATTATCTTTAAATTGTCCCAGTGCTAAGGCACCACAATTATTGAGTCCTACCCCCACTTGTACTGAGGGACTAGTCTCTTCTTTGTCCATATTTTTCTTCAGCAGAGCTCCCAGTAGTTCCAACAATGGCTGCTGCTGAGCATTCATGGCTGCTACAGTTCTCTCCTGGATCCCTTGGGACAGCTCACTCTGGGTCCTCCACTGGGCCTCCATCCAGCTTTTTACGTCCTGGGGATCCATCAGGTTTGCTGTATCTGCAAAGACAAAAACAACAAAAGCCCACCAAGTGCGGTACCAACAGAAATTCTATGCCTCCCACTATAGCACAGAAATGGATACTTCCTCACAGATCCTTTTACACCCGTGCCCCCTCACTTATACCTGAGCACAGTGCAGGATCTCGCCTTGAGAAAGATCTCCTGGGTGGCGCCAAGTCAGGTCTGGATCTGTAGTCCGGTCCGGTTTCTCATCTGTAGTCCGGTCCAGTTTCTCTCCTTTCCAGAGGATAGCCGAACTTCTCCTGATTTTCAGGTAATCCTTATCCTTGGTACTGTTCTTTTTACTGTGTTTTTTCTTTTTTTAAAAATCCGAAATACTACGCCATCTTCCTGTCACACCCTGGGCCGCCTGTAGCGTTAGCGTACTGGTTGGGCTGCAGGGGGACCTTTTATTGAAAGGTTGTAGTTGGGCTCCTTTGCAATAAGGTAGTTGAGGCACGAATGGTTAAGGTCAAGACAGGGTTTTATTTCCCCTCCCGGGGATGGATTCCAAACACAGATAATAAAGAAACATAAGCCATACACTCTGGCAAAAAGGATAGGATAAAGTAAAGTCTTGTACTTTTAAACAGGCAGTTAAATTATTTCCACAACTATATCTCTTCAGCACAGTGAAACCACATCACTTAATACAGCCAATGAACAGTCCATCTGATTGTCAGATAATTCTGTTTCTGGTAGATCAATTATCATTGCTTCAATCTGACTATCATCTGTACCACTCTGCTGCTGCCTATAGAGTGTTGGCAGATTATTCTCCTCTGCCAGCTCCCGTGACCTCCCTACTATCTCCTCTAGCAGGTTGTAGGGTATAGTAGTAGCACAAAAATAAGTTAGACTCTCTGTTGTCTAGGGGAATATGGCTACTATCCCAGCCCAAAGTTCGGTGAGTTATTCTGGCAATGAGCCACGAAAGAAGTCTGGTCTGCAGATATATATATATATTAGACTTTATTATAGGCAACCAAATAGAAAAATATACACACACACATATGGCTAATTAGAAACATGAGGTAGCAATTTGTTATAGTACAGATATACAATTGGACAACGTAATAAATCACAGATTAGTAACCAGACGTCACTGATTCGCTCTGCACTGAGGAAAAGCAAGAAATATATTGCTAACCCCTTTGCCCATCCAGGAGACGAGAGATAAGCCAGTACCTTAGCTCCGTCGGCACTCAGAAGCAGCTTCGTTCAAGGAGGTAGCTGTTAGCTACTGCAGGCTCCAGCCACGTCACAGGCGAGCCGCAGTAAGTCCGAACCGGAGGTATCTGTGAAAGTCTTATCTCAGACCTGTGGAGGACGGCCTAGCCCACACGTAGGGGCCGTCTGGCGGAAGGCTCAGGGCGCAGGAATCAGGTACGCAGTGCACAGCAGAGAGGAACCGGTGCAGGAGTCTATATGAACAGGTGGGAAAAGCCCTCAACTCTCTCTCTCTTACTACTAAAGTTTCCAGCGCAGAATGCATTATTCTGTGTGAGAATCCTCCGTCATAGGTCCGATGATTGGTTGGCACCAGGCAGTCTGAGGTGTTCTCAGCGAATCAGGAGGTAGATGATGAGCAGCTTCTTGCAAACAAAGGAGCTATAGTAAAAAGTCAGGCAGAGGCAACAGTATGTAACTTCTGGGCATGTACCAGTGTCCAAGGCCAGCCACGGACAATAGCTTCTGTATGCACACTTAGAAACGCTGCTCCAGCAGTTGCTTGAAGGCCGTTTGTAGCTGAACACAGCAAAAGTGAAGTGAAGAATCCATCTTGTCTGTGCAGTTTGGTTCAGGCCTGAGTTGCTGAGCAGGCCGGAGATTTGCATGTAGAATTGCAGGGGTACCAGCCCTACATCTCCCCCCCCCCTTGTAAGATGGAGGATGCTACAAGGGAGTACACTCCATCGTACAAAGCCTAACTAGCAGTACTACCGTGCAGGTCAGAACCAAATGACAAATGATTGACTAATGCAGGAGAAGTGGAAAATACTTCAAGCACAATATGCATGAAAACAATACTGCATGAGGAATAATACCGTGAATACACTCAAGCAATAAAAGAAGTCAAAATAAAATGACATTGATACAGTCAAGTCAATTCAATCAAAATAATGCATGGTTACTTCAAACTCAAGAGTATATATATATAGTATCCAAACCAAAAATGCATATCAGTAATGCAATATAATGTGTTAGTGTAACACCAAGGTGAATACTCAAAAGTAATGAGAAGCCATGTGTAACTGTGTTAGTAAAATGAACACATGCTATCTATGAAAAAAAAACAACTCAATTAAGAGTAATGGATAACTTTCAAAGAAAATGGCGACACTTATTCAAAAGTGTGACGTTCCAGCAAATCCTGCAGACGCATGGCAGGCAGCAGAGGTGCAGGATGCATAGAGCGACGAAGAGTACGAATCTGTCTCTGTTGATACAAAGAGATAAGAAACTGGAGCACCAACAGAAAGAAAAGACCAGGCACAATGACATGTGACATAAAATCAGTTTGTAAAATGTCCACATCTCGTGACTCAAAGTTATAATCAGCAATGGCAAGGTCGGCCTGGTCAATGGACAGTTCAACTGTGTGAGAGTCCTTATAGTCCAAAAGATAGGTCAAGGCTGCAGTGAAGTCAATCTCATGACCGCGAAACACATCCAATATCTGGAGCTCTGTCGAAACAGGGTCAGCATCAAGATAAAACAAGGAAACTCCACCAACATTAACAATGGAGTTCTTGGGAACATCAATCAAGCAAACATTGCAGGGTAGAAGAACTCTATTATGAATGTCATGTTTATTCATGGTGACCAGGAGTTCACTCAACTAACCAGCCAAACATTGTTGACAACAGCAACTTTCGTCTCTGAAAAGTCATCGAACTTGGCCATGGTAACTTTACATTGTTCTTTCACATTTGCAGCAGACAACTCACAAAGAGCCGTAGAAGTATCCTTCAGGAAAGGTTTACCAGGACACAACCAATGAATGTCTTTAGAGCGTTGGCACATGCCAAGATTAGGCACCACGTATATTAGCGATGCGTGCAACAGACGACTCCAAAATGTTTCTGTAAAACATGTCGGGGATCTAGGGACACAAAAACTTACTGTGTGACAGTCTGGGACTGTGTAATCAGGAAACCAGGCGCATCCTGTAGCACGACACCAGAAAGAGGTCCAGGTTCAATCAATCTGGCAACCTCGGATCCCGCTAACAGCAAAATCAGGAACAGGACCTTCAAAGTCCAAGACTCCGCCTGTAAAAGAAAACAAACAGGCTATACTGCCTCAAGGTTAGAATCATCCACTTCAGCAAGAGGTTCTTCAGGAAGGAACTTACTGGGATGACACGGTCTAAGCTGATTAATGTGGACCCATTTAAGGGAGCCTTCCCTCTCAGTACCTGACTTCAGTAAAATTAGAAAATAAACAGGGGAGGCTTTATCAACAATAGGAAATGGACCGTTCCAGCTAGGTAGAAATTTACAGTCTTTGACCTTATTCTTACCAAAATTGTAGTAGAATACCTTATCGCCAATCTGGTATTCTTTAGAGGTAGTCCTCAAATCATAGTAGGCCTTCCTACCCCTAGCAACAGTGTCCAAATTCTTTTGGGCGAAGGCAAAGGCACTTTGCAAATGCTGTCTTAAATGGGCAACATATTCATGAGCAGTTGTAGCAGCAGCAAGATTCACATCATTAGTCCTGTAAAGAAGATGAAGGGGTAAAACCATGTCCCTACCTGTCATCATCTCAAAAGGGGACACACCAGTAGCACGATTACGCGTGGCTCTGATAGCCATCAGGACCAAGGGCAGTTTGATGTCCCAGTCCTTCCCAGAGGAAGAAACATACTTTTTCAAGATACTGATGATAGTTTTGTTTGCTCTCTCCACTTGTCCAGAGGATTGTGGGCGATAAGCAATGTGGACTTTGGCCTTCACACCTAGTACCTTCCACAGATGCTTAATGACTTGTCCCGTGAAGTGGGAACCCTGGTCGGATTCCACTCGCATGGGAAGGCCCCACCTGCTGAAAACATGGTTTAACAACAAGGTGGCCGTGGTCTCGACAGTACAGTTGGGTGCTGGGATGCACTCGACCCACTTAGTAAATAAGCAGGTAACTGTCAACATATATTTGTTGCCTCAAGAGGATCGGGGCACGGGGCCGATCCAATCAATCTGGAGATCAGACCAAGGCATGGTCAGACCTCTGTTTCTCAAAGGGGCTCTATGAGAAGGAGCTGCAGGTTGAAATCTGCAACAGGTCAGACAACCTTTAGTATACAATTGTACATCTTGGTACATGTGGGGCCAGTAGGCCACTTGTTTCAACGTTTCATAGGTTATTCGGTCACCTCTATGACCGGCACAAGGTTCATCATGAGCGTGCTGTAACATAACTCCACGGAAGGCCCGAGGTACCACCCATTGCACAATACCATGCTTACTCGTCCGTATCAACAGATCTTTCTGGAGATGGAACATGTCCTTGGAGATGTAGAGGATCCTCTGTTCCTCATCGTCCTGACAATCCTCCAGAGTTAATGGGTGTTCCTGGGGGTTCTGCAGAAAAAGGTAGAAACGTCCAAGAGTAGGATCTTGCTTCTGGGCTTGCACAAGGTCGAGATCTGTGCTCTCGCCACACCATTGAACCACAGAGGGCATGGTGGATAATTGAGCTTGTCGCCGGGTAACCACCGTCACCATTTGAAGCCCATTGGTCTCGGGAGCCTCCAACTGCCATAGGTCTCCAGAGACAGCACCCTCCTTGGCAAGCTGATCAGCTAGATCATTTCCTATCTTGTCAGGATTATCAACACGGGAGTGACCTTTCACTTTCTTCCAGTAGATGGTCATGTCATTTTCATGAGCTACCTTGTCCAAGGCCAGAATCAATCCGGCATGTTTGACAGGTTTCCCTTTGGAATTCAGCATATGGTTAGATTTCCAAATGGGTAAGTGGGAAACAAAATTCTGTCGGACGTAGTCTGAATCAGTACAGATGGTTAGGGTCTGAACCCCTCCCTGCGCAGCGGACTGGAGAGCTGCCAGGGCTGCAGCTAGCTCTGCATACTGATTAGTCTTGGTACCCAGACGGTACTTGAAGGGTTCACAAGGGTGGTTCTGGTTCCAAACTACACCTATACCTGCTACCAGTTCATGGTCAGGCTCTCGACGGTAAGCACAACCGTCCACATACACCTTGGGGTAGCCTTTACAGAGGTTCTCATCATAAGGACGATGACGAGAAGGCTCAGGCGTACATGACTCCATTTCGGTGTCTAAATTACCCACTAAAGGTGCTCTGGCAGTGCAATCGTGCAATTCAGCCAGGCCCTGTGCGGCAGCATCCTTGCAGTTTTGAGCATACCTAACTTCTAGGGGCCAGCCCTGAAGTGCTAAGGTCCAGGAGACAATGCGACTGTTTGACACTTGTCCCGATTTAATCTGATCACTGCCTAGGAACTTGATGGGTTGGTGATGAGTCTCAACAACCAACCTCTCACCTTGGATATAACTGCGGAAATATTGGAGGGCCCAGACTGTGGACAACAAGGATTTCTCACAGTCAGAGTATTTCCTCTCCACTTCCGTTAAAGCTTTGCTGGCATAGGCAATAACTTTCCTATCTGTGACATGCATCTGGTACAGAACAGCACTCATAGAGTGATCGGTGAAACCTAGTTCCACGAAGAATTCTCTGCCACTCTCTGGATAGGCAAGACAGGGAGCTCGACTCAAAGCTGCCTTCAGCTCTTCTAGAGCTGCCTCTTGGTCGGGATTCCATGCCCAAGGTTCATCTCTTTTGAGGAGTTTGACCAGGGGTTGGGAAATCTCCGCATATTGATCCACAAATTGGCGTGAATAATTGCAAATGCCCAAGAATGAGCGCAGCTCACTCACGTTGGTCGGACGTTTGAGTTGTTGCAAAGCCGCAATTCTCTTCCTTTGAGGCCGCAGTCCCTCAGCAGAAACTTCGTAACCCAAATAATTGAGAGATTTCCGACACCATTGGCCCTTTGACAAGGATAGCTTTGCTCCCGCAGCTTTCAGTTGCTGGAAAACATGCTCTATTTCTTGCAGGGATAATAAAAAGGTACCTCTATCCAGATGGCCTATGGCACATCTGGAACAGAACTTAGCCACCATCAAGGGTGCAAGGTACTTTACCAGCCTGGATCTGGCCTCAGGATTTTGGACTATACCTGTCCATCCAGAAGATCAGCATAAGCTGGCTTTTACCTTCGGTAGGCGACAATATACTTGGAATCGGACACCGTTTGGTTATTTGAATGCCCCAGCAGACTTCAATATTTTCCTGCATAAGGCTTTGCCTGATGCTGAGACAAGAGGCACCCTCGTCTATGAAGACATAAGTCTGAAAATTTCCCACCAAAATGTTATTATCTGATTTATTAAATCTTATCTATTTTTGCAGATTGATGATTATTAAAATGTAATTAAGTATTTTATTCTTTAACAAATATTTACCATACATCATAAATTGAGCTACATGCTTATATAAGAAATTCCAAATATCTATTAAAATAATTAATTATTCATGACATTTAAATTGAAAACAAAAGAACATTAAGAGCGCACTGCTTAGCAAGCATTAACTGCAGCAGTAAGGATGTTATTATGTGGTAAAGACCGGGGTGGAGAGTAGGCGTTCCAGCATTAAGATGTTTGGCTCCACTTATTGGGCACTAACAGGACACCAAGTGGTAAGGTTCCCAACATGCACAAAAATGGCAGTCTCAATGCAGGATAAGGGAACCCTGTGAAAGCCACATTTTAGGTGATGGATGGAAGGAAATGTAAGAGCTAATGGACATGTCTGATGGTAAATGATAAAGGGGATGGAAGGAAAAGGTTAGGGCTCATCAACCTGGAAAAGAGATGGCTGAGGGGAGATATGGAGTGGAATGGGTAAACGTAGATTGATTTTTTACATCATCAGAATACAGAAAGACTAGGGGACATGCAATGAAGCTACAGGGTAACCTATTTAAGACTAATAAGCAAAAATATTTTTTCACTCAATGTGTAATCAAACTCTGGTATTTGTTACTGGAGGATGTAGTAAAAGCTGTTAGTGTAGCTGGGTTTAAAAAAAGGTTTGGACAAGTTCCTGGAGGAAAGGTCCATAAACCATTATTACAAGGGATATCACTGCTTGACCCAATACAAGCATTGTGTCTTTTGGGGAAACTACTAGGTACTTATGACCTAGACTGGCCACTGTTGGAAACAGGATACTGGGCTTGATGGACCTTGGTCTGACTTAGTATGGCATATCTTAAGTTCTTATGTAATTTTCGGTGAATGTAGATCCTATGGAGCTGGAGACTACAGACTTTGTGGGGCCAGTAAATGCGGACGCAGAGCTATGACCTTTTGCAGAGACTTCCTCAAGGGGCCAAGCCAGAGAAGAAGGACTGCCAAGGGAGATGTCCCTTCATTATCCGCTTGCTGCTGGTTAATGAGAGTGAAATATTGTATAACTAAAAGGACTTCAGTACTGTGTTGGACTGGGAGAAATACTGAAGTAAGACTGCTAGGGAGTAATGCCATAGAGCTTACCCGATTAGTGTCAACCAAGAGTCCTGCAAGGCTAATTCAACTACATAAGTGAGGATTGTGTTTTACTGCTACCTTGTTTAGGACAAAATGTTGATCCATGATGTAATTACCTAATAAATTTTCCGTTTGAGAAAGACTTTGGGTGCTCAAAGGTCTCATGGAGATCACAGTGTTCATAACAAACATTGAATCACACCATCTGGTTTAATTAAGCCTCACCACTTACAATTCTAAAAATGGCTATTTGGGGGTATGTTTACTAAGGAGCATTAAGGGAGCAAAGGCATCATAAATGGGCATTATTGTCACCCATGAATGGTTAATGCTTTAGAAAGTGCCGATAATGCTGTATTAATGTGCAGAAACAGGTCCTCTAGCATTAAGGTAAAAAAGGTGGAGAGTGGGTGTTAATGGGGTGGAGACTGGGCAGGGATAGTATTTGCTCCTTCAATGCCGGGTTGTGTTACCGTGCGTTAGAGCTCCCAGTGCTGGAAACTCACCATCTGAAAACTCGTGGTAAGGGCTATTTCTGAGGGAAGAGAGATGATTTTAATGTATGCAATGTGCTCCACCCATTGTAGTTCTCAGTTTTGTGATAGTAGTGCTCCATTGGCAGCAACAGCATGGTGCCCCATTAATAAAGGGCACTATGTTGTTGATTCCAATTTGGCAAAGGAGGTGTGCTGTGGGTAATGCAGGAGAGCTGACATGTCCACTAGGATGACAAGGCTGTTGCCTAGGGTGTACAGCTGTGATGTCTGGTATGACACCATTGTGACAGTAGCAGCACACATACAGGCTTCTGCAGTCAAAAAGGAGTCGTGCCACGCCCACAGCCACCATGCTGCCATGTTAACATTGTATGAGGGTAGGGGTGGCATTTGCAGTGGCTGCAAACAAAATCTGTGTCCCGGCCCTGTGTGTCAGGTACATTGCTGCAGTTGCCACTGTTGGTGAGATCCAATGTAAATATACCCCGTACCCTCTAATATCAAATAGTGACCAATCAAATAAAATATAGAGAAAGATGAATCATATACAAAATGAATATTTTTGTCGGGTGTACTGACACAGGAGGGGTGATGGATTTCACTCTCCATGCTGCAGTAAACTCTTTTAATAATTTATTGAATGAAACAAATTCACTTATCTGAGGTTGCAAGCAATAGTCCAAGTTTTCTGCGGCAGGAGATCGCGGCTTCTGAATGGAGCCACGGTGCCATGTTGACAGGACGCTATGGCACTGAGGCTCCATTCAGGAGCCTGGCTGAGTTAGCCAGGTATGTGGGCTGGACATGCAGCCGATTAGAATTGGGAATGGCCTGCACATCCAAGCCGTAGATCCGATTCTGATCCCACCCCCACGTGATCAGAATCGGCTCTACCTTTGTGCAGCCTCATTCTGATCGGCTGTACATTGGGAAGACAGCTAGCACAGAATGCCCCTCTTTGATTACAGCATCAGCGTCAGCTCTCTTTAAGCTTCCCTTCCAGCTTCCCTCCAAGTGAAATAATGTGCCAGGGAGATGCACTCATTCTGGAGCACAGGAACTGTTATGACTCCATTGTTGTTCATGGTGAAAAGAGAAATGATGAGCTGCAAAACGTTCGTTCCCCAAAAGAAAGGAAAAAGGAATATCAGCTCATTTAGTTGTCCTTCCATATTTCCTTTTGCCGAAATCCATCCATTCTTTGTAGCATCTCCCAATGCTTTACAAGCCTCAGGGAGAATTTTTCTTAATAGAGGCCCAGATTCATACAGTGGCCATAGAGGTAGATGGAGGATAGGAAGAAGCGGCTGTAAGTCTCTTATGTTATAGCCAATTTACTGGCACCCTAGCCCCGTGGTTTTCCAGGTAAATGTCTTTCATTAATAATAATCAAAGAAACATTTCAGTTTTAAATCATGAAAAATAACAGGGTTAAATGTATCATTTCATTTAGTCTAGCTAAGGACATTTTAAACTTGAAATCTAGAAACTCCATCATTACAACAAAAATGTTTAATTCATTTCCTCCTCTGGGCAACATTGATAATCTTTCAACTCCTATAAATTTAAATGTTGACATTTCCCCCCATGATAATCATAAAAATGTCTCGCCAGAGAATAATTTCCATAATTTTTCCCAATACTTGACATATGCTCATGAATTCTGTATTTTAACTGTCTAGTTAGTCTTCCTCCCTATTTTTGCTCACAACCACACCAAATCACATACATCACATTCTTACATTCACAATGTATATTGTCTTTTTAATCAATGTCAAAATTCAAATTAACTTATGAAAAGAAAGTAAAATCCCTGGAACATATCCCTTTTGGATGATATTTTTATAAATACTGGCTAAAATGTCTCAGTTTAGGAGGTTAGTTACTAAGGTGCACTAATGTTAACTCTCGTTGATGTTAGCACACCTTAGTATCTAGCCCTTTAGGACCAGATATTCAAAGGCATTTACACAGTTTACAGACTGGTCATAAACCATGTACCGTAAATGCCGCTAAGTGGGATATTCCTGGAGGATATTTCTGGGACAAGCTCCTGGAGGAAAAGTTCATAAACCATTATTAAAGAGGACTCGGGAAATCCACTGCTTGCCCCACGACAAGCATTGTGGAATCTGTGTGCCTTTTGGAACCTGCCAGGTTCTTGTGACCTGGATTGGCCATTGTTGGAAACAGGATACTCAGCTTGATGGACCTTGGTCTGACCCAGTATGGCATTTCTTATGTTCTTATTCAGCGGCACTAACATAGTCTGTGCCGCTGAATATCCCCAGGTACTGCTGCTATATGTCCTGATTCTAAACGGTTGGCATCGGGGCGTTCCAGGGACTTCTGTGCGTGGAACCAGGGGATAGACAGTCAGCGGTAATTTTCAGCCACTGTCTGGTTATCCCACAGCACTGAATGTTAGGCATAGCTTTTGCTGCAAAAGCCAATCGGGTAGCAGCTGAATATTGCCATTGCCCGGTTAGCTTTCAACTTCGGCAACGGACCCAGATTCAATGCCAATGGCTGGATATGGCTTTGGCAGTGAATATCTGGGATTAGAATTCAGATAGATGCTGTAATTGTGCTAGTCACCTCCACTGAATATCGGGCTCTTAGATCTAAAATCAGAAATATTTAAAGGATTATTTATGTCTAAACTATTTGAGTGAATCGTCCAAGTTAAATTAGAGTTAATTACAGCAAACAACCAACACACTTATTAAATGTGGTTTCTGTGTGATTGTAAGCATTCAGTCAGGATGACTAAGGTGTATGTTTACTAAACAGCACTAACATCGCAGCAGTGTTTCACGTGATAACGTCTCCGGCGGCGTTAAGGCACACAGAGGGTGAAGTAAGTCTTTCCAGAGGGTGGAGAGAAGGGGTCAATGGGCAGAGAGTGGGCAGGGAGAGGCTCCAGGCACACTAACGCTGTGAAATGAAGGTCTGAAAATTAACGCCGGTGAAAAACTTGCGTTAGAGGCACATTTGCAGGAGAGAGAAACCAGTTCAGTCAGCAATGTACAGCAAAGGCAGGGAGACCCAGAAAAGTGATAGTAGTGATACATGTGCTGCAACAGCATAGTGCCCAAGTACGAAAGGGCACTATGGTGAGTCTGCAAATGGGGTACAGGGGGCTGCAAGCGGGATATGCAGTGGGGCAGCTGGGGCACAGGGTGAGCTAGGCAGATGCCTAGGTGCCACATAGGAAGACAGAAATGAAAGATCAGCATGACAGCAACTGACCAAGGGCAAACGTCCACGGGTATGTGTCCCACAGTGGCCCAATGGACATTACCCAGCAGGTACCCCAGAAGGCACATAACATTGAAAGGTGGTGCCGGGGGGAAGCATGGATGTCTATGTAGGCACCCCTACCCCAGATCCCACACCATAGGCAACCACCTACCAGCACACTGGATGGCCTGGGACTGCACACCACCAGCACCACCGGCAGAAGGGCATGTCAGCATGGTGGCAGAAGTGTGCTGTGGTGGAGGGGGCAGTGGCATCTTCCCACAGCAGAACAAGGTGAAGCCCCGCTTAGGTGGGTGGCATGCACTGCAACAGACAAGGTCTGTCTGCAGAACAGTCATGGTATCATCAGGGACTGACCTGCCTCTGTGGCAACAGTTTGGTGCAGTACACACAGCCAGTGTGTTCAGGAGCAGAAGGTCAAAGGTTGAAGTCCCAGCTGTGGCTCCTGCAGACCCTGTCCCTATATTTTGCCCCACAGAACACATACACCATAAATATGTGCACTCCGTACAGCTGAGATTCCCAGCTGCAGTCCTGGAGGGCCAAACACCAGTCAGGTTTCCATGCTGTAAATAATAAATATGCATGAGATGCATTTGTATGCATTTCCCCCATTGTATGCAAATGTATCCCATGTATATTCATTAGCTTATATCCTGAAAATCTGATTGGTGGTTGCCCCCCAGGACCCGAGTTTGGTAACCTCTGCCCTAGAGCATCAGCCAACAGGAGCACAAACATCCACACCCACAGGCTCTACTATCCAATGCCTCATGGAGAGTCAGGCTGTTAGGCCCTACGTGGAGCAGCAGCTACCACGACTAGCACCTGCATACCTTAGCAATGCCGTCATAAACATGGAAACATGCTCCACATATCTCAAAAGGTTGCTATGATGAATTTCAGATAACAAATCTGAAAATCAACACAATTTGTTAACACAGATGCATCATAGCAACCTTTCTGATATATGTGGAGTGTGATTACTGTTTTTGTTGTCTAACAGTGTTTGCCACCCCAGAGAGTGACCATAACAGTGATGAGTACCTTAGCAATGCCTGCACTGTGTCCAGGACTGGTGTTGCGGCCAGGGCTGCCAACCACCTCTATCTTTTCACAATGCTGAAATAGGTGTGGGAGTGTGTGTATGTCTAACCAGTGTTTTGTGCCTGACTACACCTTACACAGCTCACAATGCTTGCACAGTTTCCACTGTTAGCCTGCCAATTTGCATAATAAGGAGCAAAGTAATGTGGGTATGGTGCCTCAAGAGAAATTCAGTGGGACAGGCCAGTACCCTATGTGGACTAGTCGGCTACCTAGTCCTCACAAACCTGATGTAACCTTGCTGTTACAGTGGCAGCACACATACATGCCACCACTGTCACAAAGGAGTCATGTCATCACCACTGCCACCATGCAGCCATGTTAGCATCATGTGAGAGTGGGGATGGTGGCGGTGGCAGTGGCTTCTGCTTGGGGAAGAATAAACCTTTGTCCCATCCCTGTATGTCAGGGGCAATGCTGCTGTGTCTACTGTCAGGGGTATGCCAAGCATTTTGCTGTCAGGTAAAGTGGAGCCCATAGTTATTCCTCTCTTCTGTGCAGTAGTAAGCCTTAAGGCAGAAGCATGCGTGCTCATGGTATGTCACTCCTGCCCTCTCTGACTGTCAGAGGGGAGGCAGGCATGGCATGTCATGACTAGATGCATGTGCACGACTGCTTTAAGGCTGCCTGCAGCACTGAAGCAGTGGCTGTGCCACATTTGCAGGGAGGGAGAGATCAGCTGGCATGCCATCCACCATGATTAGTTGACCTAGGCACCCACCTTGTTTGCCTAGTGAATGGCCGGCCCTGGGTACTATGAGCCATGAGCAACTGAGTTAGGACTGACCATTGTAATGGGGAAAAGATATCCTGTGATAGAAAAACAGAGGAACCTATGAGCAATAGGGCTGTTTCTAGCAGGAAGGAAGATATCAGGACACCCAGTTGCCAAGAACAACGCAAACATTCCCAGCCACGAGGGAAAGAACCCCGCACAGCTGATAAGCAATCCCCAGCTCATAGCTCTAATAGATTTCACCTGGGAGGGGGAAGGGCTGGATTAGAGCCTCAGCAAACATATAAGGGACGTTCACTAGAGTTAGTGAGCAGCGGTGGCAGTAGAAGGAGCAGGAGCTTTGGCTTTGGTAGCTCCAGAGAAAGCTACGATGTTCATTGATCCGAATTCGAAAAGGTCGTATTGTTTTGCCTACATATAGTAAGCCGCAAGGACATCTGATACAATATACGACATAGCTCGAGTTGCAGGTTGTTGATTTTTTTAAAGTGCACTTTACTCCTCTATGCTCAAAATACTCAATCGTTTCTGAAATCCCACAGATATTACACTCTCCGCACGGTCTGTGGCCTGGGTAATTTCATCGAGTGAGGTCCGATGGTGATCGTAACACTGTCGGGCTTAATCTCTCCTTCAAGTTCTTATGTCTTGTCCAGACACATCTAATTTGTTTTTGCGCCAACCCAGGAAGGGTACTGATCACGTTTTGATGCTTCTTAAGAATATGTTTGATCCGCATACTGTACGGAGAAAATCTAGTGATGAAATTGATTATATGATCATCCTTGCGGCTTACTGTATGTAGTCAAAACAATACGACCTTTTCGAATTCGGATCAATGAACATTGCAGCAGATTAAAATGCAAAGTGACAGAAGCTCCTATAGTGGCACATTGCTTATCACAACAACATGATTTTGACCAACTACGGTGTTTCTGTCTTGATATGGTAATAGTTGGCAGCAATGGTAAGACCCGGGATCAGACCCTTATCATTTGTGAACAACGCTGGATTTACAAATTACAAACGATTCATCCACAAGGTATGAATGGTACTATTGATTGGACTGCCTGCTTATGATTCAGTTAATCTAACATTTTTTCAATCTTTCACAAGTGGAGAGTTTTCTAACACATGAGTGGCTGGGATCTCCATTCACGTAAGATCACTTGATCATCATGCCAACGTCATCCCACGTTCATCTTCATATACGATAAAATCCCTCCCTCTTAGTTGGATCCGCATATGCGGCGTTTTTTGGAAGCTGATCGGCTCAGGGATAAACACGCTTGGCATGTAATTAAGAATTGTTACTACAACGATAAAGGTAGGATTTCTTGCTTTGAGTAGAATTATATAGAGTGTCATCTCCTTGTATGTACAAATTCGAGCAGGACATGTACATTTGATTTATTGTAACTACATTATCTCGACAGTGTCAGTTTGACGCGCAGAACAGACTCAAGATCATTTGACTGCTGAGAGTTAGCAGATCTTCAATTTCACCCCCTGAAGAAACTAGTTAGTCTGTGAAACGCAAAACGGCAGCCAAAAGAAGGCGTCGGGGAGTTTACAAGATAAGACAAATCACTATTTATTATATTTCATGATACAAAGCTATAGATGGAAGTCAAACAACATTAGTCTAACATAAACAAAAGAAAGTACTAAGGTCGTTGATGTGAAAGAGGCACATGTCAAAGGTTAAGTCCACAAGATAGTGCCTATCTGGAATCTGAGACCTGAAGTTCTTTCACTTTAAATATTTTGAGTTACATAATGTTATAGTATCATAGCCCACGTTTCCTTTGAGGGCTTTATTTTATTCTGTGGGGTAAAATATAGGGACATGGCCTGCAGGAGCCACAGCTGGGACTTAAACCTGTAACCTTCTGCCTCTGAACACACTGGCTGTGTGTACTGCACCAAACTATTGCCACAGAGGCAGGTCATTCCCTGGGGATACCATTACTGTTCATCAGACAGCCTTTGTCTGTTGCACTGCATGCCACCCACCTGAACAGGGCTTGGCCTTGGTCTGCTGTGGGAAGATGCCACTGCCCCTTCCACCACCAACACCCCACCGCCACCATGCTGATATGCCCTCATGCCGTTGGTACTGGTGGTGTGCAGTCCCAGGCCATCCAGTGTGCCGGTAGGCGGCTTCCTATTGTGTGGGATCTGGGGTTTGGGTGCCTGCATAGTCATCTCCTACAGTTTTTGTCAGAATTAGTCAGCCCAGTAGCCAAAAAATCTTCTGACCACCACTGTGACTGCTCTTTTTTTTTTAATGTTATTTGAAAACAATGTTAAAAGTGAAGAATTAAGTACTTAGCTTTGTTCGCTGACATTAAACAAACAAGTCATTCCAACTTGAAAGATTCTCCAGAATTCAGAAGTGCCTATGTGCCACGTTTCGGGTGCTGCCAAAAAGGACCTTGCTACCCTGCTTCAGGTTCATCTAATTCTGGTATACAGCCAAAGTTTCAATGTCCAAGATGGAGGAAACGTCTTGCTTTCAAACTCCGGCGTCTGACATCATTGATGACTAAATATAGCCAACAGCCAATCAAGACAAGATCATTGCTACCAGTAGGGGAATCCCACTGACAAGGGAAACCCATAGCAGTAAAATCAATGATTCCTGAGAAAAATCACAGATCAGATGATCGTATGCCAATCCACTTGTGCATTCAATCCTCTTGGTTTAACCGTATCCAAAGAGAAAATCCAGCGCTGTTCCAGTATCTGTAACCGGTTTTCATGTTCCCCTCCCCTCGGATCGTTGGGAACATGATCCAAAATTCGCCAATGAAGTGATTCAAAAGTGTGATTAAAATGCACACAATGGTCAACCATTGGAGCTGAAATTTTCTTCGTCCTTAGACAAGAGGCATGTTCAGATAAACGTGTCCTGATCGAACGTTTGGTCCGACCCACATAGTATAACTCACATGGACACACAATTAAATAAACTACAAAAACAGATGAACAATTTGTGTGCCAAACAGATTTGTAAATCCTCCCTGTATGAGAATCAACCCACGAAGAGCCCAACAATGAATATTCACAAAAATTACAGGAGCCACACGAAAAATGTCCTTTGGTCTCATGTGATTGGCTATTGGCTATATTTAGTCAGCAATGACGTCAGACGCCGGAGTTTGAAAGCAAGACGTTTCCTCCATCTTGGACATTGAAGCTTTGGCTGTATACCAGAATTAGATGAACCTGAAGCAGGGTAGCAAGGTCCTTTTTGGCAGCACCCGAAACGTGGCACGTCGGCACTTCTGAATTCTGGAGAATCTTTCAAGTTGGAATGACTTGTTTGTTTAATGTCAGCGCACAAAGCTAAGTACTTAATTCTTCACGTTTAACAGTGTTTTCGAATAACATTAAAAAAAAAAGGAGCAGTCACAGTGGTGGTCAGAAGATTTTTTGGCTACTGGGCTGACTAACTCCGACAGAAACTGTAGGGGATGATATAGCAGAATTTTGCATAAGGTTGGACTTTACTTTGAGATTCTGATCAGTTTTTTTGGATTGGATTTGCCTGCATAGTCATCCACGCTTCTCCCCGGCATGCCTGCCAATGTTATCTGCCCTTTGGGGTACTTGCTGGGTAATGTCCATTGTGGCACTCTGGGACACACACTTGTGGACATGTTTGCCCTTGGTGAGTTTCTGTCTTGCTGGTTTTGTCCCGCCTGCAGCCCTCTGTATCCCATTTGCAGCCTCACTGTCATGCCCTTTTGTACTTGGGTACTATGTTGTTGCTGCACATGTATCGCTACTATCACTTTTCTTGGTTTCCCTGCCTTTGCTGTACATTGCTGACTGAAATGGTTTCTCTCTCCTGCAAATATGCCTCTAACGCGAGGTTTTCACTGGCGTTAATTTTCAGACCCTGATTTCACAGCGTTAGTGTGCCTGGAACCTCTCCCTGCCCACTCTCCACCCATTGATCCCTTCTCTCCACCCTCTGGAATGACTTACTCCACTCTCTGTGTGCCTTAATGCCGCCAGAGATGTTATCGCACGATAACGTTACTTATCGCGCGATAACACCGCTGTGACATTAGTGCTCTTTAGTAAACATACCCCTAGCACGGTTTAGTAAACATCTCCCTAAGACTTTCAGCGAGTATTTTAATGAGGTTTCATTTGGGCCAGTTTCTCCAAATGGGTTAGTTTTGTGGATGCCATGACAGTCATGAACTTCACTTTTAAGTCAGGGTATGTGGAATATGATCCCAGTCTCTCAAATTTACTGTAAATGCTTGGCCTAGTACTTGTATCTTGCCAAAAAGAGAGCCTCCTTCTGGAGTTCATAAGAGGTGACATGTATGGGTAGTTGGTTAAGATGTTCTTGGAAGTTCTTCTTTATCAAGCCTGTTGCTCATAATACAATGGGAAATATTTCTTTAACTTTCTGCCACATTTTCTTGGTCTCTGACTGTATTTCTTGGTACTTTAGGATCTTCTGTCTCTGCATGTGATTCACAGAATAATAACTCAGAACTGACACCTCTATTATCAATGTCGTTCTGGTGTTCTTCTCCTTTACCCCAATGTCAGGTTTCCTCACATCCAGTTTCTTATCTGCCAGAATGGGAATGTCCCAGGCGATCATAACCTCTTCATTCTCTGTTATTCTCTTAGGGTCATGATCCCAGTGCTTTTCAGGGACAGTGATGCTGTAGTGTTTACAGTGGAGGAGGCGTGCTACTTTGTTGCGCCTTTCTGTTTAGAAATTTTCCGGCATCAGAACTTCATAGCCGGCTATGAGGTGAGTCCAGCTCTTTTTACAGAATCAACATATATCTATTTTGCCAGTTTTTTCAATGCTCACTGTAAACCATCTCATCTGTAATCCACTGTCTTGGGCTGCAACTATCAGTCTTTCATCCTTCGATTTCAGTTCACCTCTCCTTAACCATTCATCTGTCCATTCTTGATCGACAAAGGGTTCCTAGAGTAAAATTCTACATTTTCCACTGTATTTGTGAATGTGCTACTTGTTTTTCCTCACTTGCTGATTGAATTCTTTGAAGAGATTTTTCTCTTTATTTATTTATTTAAAAGTTTTCTATACTGCCTTATTAGGCCATCAAAGCGGTTTACAAGGAACATAGCTTAAACAATTATTGTACATCATAACACGGTTAACTTTGCACATCAGAACAACAATTAACTATGTTCAGTGTAACTAGTTGCATTTATGGTGCAACTAGTTGCGTTTATTAACCTTCAATGACAGATGGTGGCAGATATCTACAATGCTGTTAGCTGGTACATTGGATGTATCGAGTACATGCTATGTTTATGATGGGTGTGCACTAGAGTCTGCTTGATGTGACCCATAGTGCTCCATAAAGAGTAGTGTCTTGATTCTGTTTCTGAAATCTGCAAGGTCTCTTATATCCCTTATTTTTGGTGGGAGGGAGTTCCATAAGATAGGGGCATAATATGAGAAAACTCTGTTGCTCGTTGATTTATTGGTCTTGTGGAAGTCAGCTGGGATGGATAGGGAGTTTTGGGTGCATCCCCTTCTCTGTCTAGTGTCTGGGATTCTGTTTATTAGTGTGTTAAGGTGAGAGGGTGATATGTTGTGGAGTAACTTGAAGATAATGACCAGGTTTTTGTATTTGCTCCTACTTGGGATAGGAAGCCAGTGTAATTTATGTAGGAATGGAGTGATGTGGTCCGATCTCGATGCTCGCATGATTACCCGAGCTGCTGTATGTTGTACCAATTGCAACTGTGATAATGCCTGTTTGGATAGACCCTGCAATATGCTATTACAGTAGTCTATGTGAGGGTTAATCATCGCCTGTATGACTGATCTGAAATCTAATGGGTCCAGTAGATTGCTGTTGCAGCATCTTAATCATTCTATAAATGGTCTAAGTAAACCTGTTTATGTGAGATGATAGGCTCAGAGTTTTATCTAGGATAATGCCTAGATATTTTACTTCATCTTTTACTCCTATTGTGGCTTCTCTAAGCTGAATGTGTGTGTATGGTTGGGGAGGAGGGGGGAGTTCCTTCTCCCTGGTAATGAAAATCACTTCTGTTTTATTGAAATTTAACTTCAGATTGTTCAAAGAGATCCACTGAGAGGCTTCATCAAAGCATGTTACAGTTTGTTTGAGATCAGATTTTGCAGTACCAATTGGTAGATAAATCATTATATCATCAGCATAAATGTAATAATTCACTTTATGCTTCCAAAAAATGTTGCAGATTGGTTGGAGGTATATGTTCTCTTGTTTTCCAAATTCTGTTACTTCCTTTCCTGTGCATATCTATGGATTCTCACTCATTCCCTCCAATCTTTGGAATGCTTGTCCAAGTTTGATGATGGAGACACATTCTGGACTTTTACTTTCATATTTCAGCACAACTTTGCGTATTTTGACTGATATGTTGCCAAGTGTTTTTGGCTTCCTGTTCTTAGTTTGCACTATTACTACTTGCACATGACTGATTTGCAGGTCCAAAAAGGTAGAATGAAACTTATGCCTATATTAATCAGACAAATAACAAATACATTCTAGGACTCCAAACAAAATGAATTCCAAAAGTCTCAGTATAGGTTCAGCATAAATGGCCTATTTGTTATTGTTTTGGCTGAGAAGACTGAATTCTTAAATTTCAAGATTGTGTCTAAACTATTTTCTGGACCTGACTGAATAGCTCTCTACCATGGCCTCTATTCTGGTCCCAGACTTGATAAATCAACCTTTTGGTTACTAATTACCTAATTTATTTTTTTTTTTTTTTTTTTTTTTGCAAATAAACATTGAGTTCTTAGCAATCTATTATGGAATTTATAACAGTCTTGAGTTATTGAAAGAATGTA
Source organism: Ichthyophis bannanicus (assembly GCA_033557465.1). Taxonomy (NCBI): domain Eukaryota; kingdom Metazoa; phylum Chordata; class Amphibia; order Gymnophiona; family Ichthyophiidae; genus Ichthyophis; species Ichthyophis bannanicus. The sequence continues at coordinate 1,036,934,721 of CM066031.1, forward strand.
CAAGACCTCAACATGGTTTAAAAGCATATATTAATGGCTGCCATGATTCATAGGGGTATGTTTACTAAACCGTCTTAACGTGCGCCCGGCGATAGTGTGCAGGCTGCCATAAAAGGAGTGGGCGTTGCAGTCTTAAAGTAGCAAAACGGGATTATCACGCGATAACGCGCGCTGCTGCGCACATTATCGGGCAAAGCGCCGCTAAGTGCGTTAATGCGCGGTATTCTTAAGTAGGCACCCAGACATACAAACACAGAAGTGGAGGTGTAGCACAATGGTTAATACACTGACCGATGATACAGGGGTCATGAGTTCAATCCCCCAGTGTGCCTAATGCATAAGGTTGGCTGAGGTATCAGCTTTGACATGTAAGTATTGTTTCTTGAGGTATTTTAATTATTGCTGCCAGCAAACACACCCTCACATGCCGTAACCTATGGTGCCGCATAAGGCACCCTAAAAGGCACTCCATAGGGCACATTATAAAGTGCACTGTCCACCACAGCACCCTATAATGTCCCCTATAGGGCAGCCAATAAGGCGTTCCATAGGACACCTTATATGGACTGTAACCATAAGGTGCCTCATAAGGAGCTTTATAGGGCGCCCTATAAAGCGCCTTCTGAGGCACCTTATGGTTACAGTATTCTGAGGGTGTTTCTGCTGGCAGCACTAATATACATTAAAAATAGACAATGCTTTGGACAGCCCTATCAAATAACCCCACTGTGGGTTTGAACACATGATCACTGGCTCCACAAGCAGTGAAATAACCAGTGGGCTACAGCTCTAGAGATGCTAATAAACCCCTCGCTGGCTGCAAAAGGACTGCACGGCACCACACAAACAGTTTGCTGTGATCACCAGGATAGGGTTAACCCACCCGTACCCATGATGCACTGCACATGCAAATCAGCAGTCTACGGATGATCACAAGATGGGGTATGCACCCCTACAGCACCTCGGCCGGGTAGGGGGAACTGACCGTGTGTGTTACTGGCACAGAGTAGCTACACACCATCACACTGTGCGGGTACTGTGCTCACCCTGAGGGTGAGGTGGGGCACCCAGCACCAGGTCCACAGCACCTTTCATGGCAGAAATAGGCCATACTGTAGTTCGCCAGCAGTGCTAGTGTGTGAGATAGGTAGTTCCTGCAGACACACCCTGGATACATCTGTATTTCTCAGTCAGATTTAGCCCTTATGGACCCATAGGCAGATTATGTACCACCACCCAACCCACCCTCTGGGGCTGAGAGTGGGAAACAGGGTCTTCTGCCAACAGATCCACATTCTACCTCCCTGCAGTGGAGGGGACCATCAACCCCAGTCCTGCTGGGGAACAGACACCCTACAGGGCAATCAATGCAGCTCTGTACACATCCATAAAGCAATAGCAGACAGACATTAGGCCTGGAAGTGCTCAGCTGCACCCCACCACTATCTGATATTCTCCTGCAGCAAGCCTCCAGCCACTGCACCCTGCAAGGTGTTCCAGCAAGAGATATACTAGCTGCAGACAGTCTGCTAGCTAATCCATAGTGCATGTCCCTGGGGGAAATACATGCACCCAGAACTGGGATGTCAGCATACACACTAAGCAGATAAATCAGTGATTGGGCCACAAAAGGGAACCCAGAAATATCACATGAGAAAAACACTATACAACACTATGGGGGAACCTAGCCATGCCGTGGTCACTGCTCAGTCAGGGTGAGAGTGATCTCCCAGAAGGACATGCTGTGGCCACCCTGTCTGTGCAGGTGGTGGCCGGGCACTACAATGTCCCAGTCATTGTCCTATGCCCTGTGCAGATGCATCCTGGCCAGGCCACCCTGTCTGGGCTATATCCATGGTACCTTGCTCCTCATTATGCACATTGGCAGGCCAATACTGGCAACAGTGCTGGCAGTGTGGGCTGTGGAGGGTGTTTGCAGCCACCACACACTGGATAGACAGACACACACTCCCACACCTATGCCAGCATTGTACAATTATAGAGGTGTTTGGCAGCCCTGGCCACCGCTCCAGTCCTGGGCACAGTGCAGGCATGGTTATGGCACGCAATACTGTTGGGGTCACTCCCCAGGGTGGTAAACACTGTCCGATACAAGACCTGTAGCACACTCCACAGACATCAGAAAGGTTGCCATGATGCAGCTTAATCAGAAAATTGTACTTAACTTCGGAATTGCTATCTGCCAGTAATCATAGCAACCTTTTGATAGCTGTGTACCATATTCCCAGGTTTAGGATGGCATTGCTAAGGTATGCAAGTGCCAGTAATGGGAGATGCACGCAGGGCCCAATGTCCTGCCTCTCCTGGAGGCATTGGATAAAGGAGCTCGTGGGTGCGGGTGTGTCTGCCCTTGTTGGCTGCTGCTTTACGGCAGAGGGTAAAATGTAGGTGTTTTGGGCATGTTTACATCATCTGCAATAAGGTTTCTGTCTGTATTAGCATGTTTTAGTAGTGGGTAAAAAAATGGGGACTGGGTTGGCAGGAACCACAGCTGGGTCTTGAACCTGTGACCTTCTGCTTGTGAACACACTGGCTGTGATCACTGCACCACTGTGTTGCCACAGAGACAAGGGATTCCCTGGTGATGTCATGACTGTTCGTCAGACAGGGCCTGTCTGTTGCAGTGCATGGCACCCACCTACACAGGGCTAGGCCACGATCTGCTCTGGGCAGCTGCTACTGCCCCCTCCACCACCGGTATCCCTCTGCCACCATGCTGAGATGCCCTTCTGCTGGTGGTGCTGGTGGAGCGCAGTCTCAGGCCATCCAGTGTGCAGTTAGGCGGCTGCCTATGGTGCGGGTTCTGGGGTAGGTGTGCTGTCTGGCTGCTCTACTGTTTCAGCATTCCTATGGGCCAGCTAGGCATCACCCTAGTCCGCACTGTGGGCCAGCTGCACCGCAGCATGTGCCGCCTGCAGCCCTCTGTGTCCCCTTTTCCAGCATCTGTCCAGTTGCCCATTCCGACATGCCAGCCCTACTGTTGTGGAACATGAGCACCCCATAGGAAACCTGGCTGATGGAATCTGAAACCCTGCTCAGCGCAATTACACTGTGGGCTCATTCACCTTGTATGCGGACGGAGCCTAGACCCTTCCAAAATTCATATCCTTTTTTTGGAGCTTTCTTGGGAGTGTTTTTTGATCTTTCCCATTGATATCACTATTGGCCAGCTTGGTTATTTTATTTTTGCATTTTCTTCTGTACATTTTCAAGGTTTATTTGCCCTTTTGTTCCGTGCACATGTATCATACTTATCACTTTTTTGTAGGTTTCCCTGGTTTTGCTGTACATTGCTGACAGAAATGGTTTCTCTTCCCTTTAAATCAGCTCTAATGCCAGGGTTTCACTGGCATTAGTTTTGAGCCTCGGATTTCACAGCGTTAGTGTGCAGGGAGCCTCTCTCCTCCCACTCTCCACCCATTGACCCCTTCTCTCCGCCCCTGGGGAGCCTTCCTCCACCCTCCGGGAGCCTTTCCCCGCCTTCAGCGCTCGTTTGCGCCGCAGCACACGTTATCGCGCGATAAGGTACCTGTGCGCCTTGTAAAGCGCCATTATCACAGGATAAGGTACCTTATCGCGCGATAACGTTACAGAGCGCATTTTAAGACGGTTTAGTAAACATACCCCTTAGTCTAGCATATAGTTCAGCTTGTTTAGATTCATATTATGCCTTTTTATAATATGCTGAAGACAGATCGCAGTATCAGCAGCAGCCCAAGAAATAGGGGAGACAGTGTTTGAATTCTGCTTCTCCCTCAAATGCTCCTTGTGATCCTGGGCAAGCCAATTTACCTTCAATTGCCTCAGATGCCATTTGCATTATAAGGCCACTTGGAGAAGGAAATAACTTGTGCACCTGAACTTGTTTCTCACCTTGAATTCATATTTGGAAAGGTGAGTAATTAAATCTAAAATCCAATCTCCAGAAGAAACAAATCTTAAAAAAGAACTGTAACAATAAGACTAATAACAACAATACAGTAAAAATGTTAAAAATACAAAAAAAGTAAACATAAGGCAGCACTACAAAACACTAGTCATACCAAGACAACACTACAAAAACTAGTCATACCAAGCACGTAATATAAGCATTTAAACAGATTCATCTTGCATAATTACAGTTTTATTTCTGCCTTTTACTTACTCATCGAAATCTGAGCCAAAATCATCTCAGCACAGCCATTTATTTTAGGCTTTTGCTTACAAGCCTAATTCCTACTTCCTCACTGACTTGGAATATAAAAGAGTGTATATAGTCAATCTGGATGCTGTGAGTAAGAAAAGAAAGGATCGATTAGTGACAGTGAAAAGAGAGAAAATGAGAGCGGTGTGATTATTATTTTGTCAAACCCTATGGAGATAGTACAAGAGAACTGCAATGCCACTCAGTGCCAAACGCTTCAGTGAAATCCAGGCTGCATTTTTTTATGGTGAATTTTCACTTTCTGAGAAATCACACTTACTTTACCTTAATCTGTAAATCCAAATGTAAGCTGGGTCACTGGTAGATATCTTTTTATTGACATATTATTAAAGGAAATGCTGCTAATAATAGCTGCTAATGCCATAATCAGAAATCACAAAGAAGGGAAACAACAATTCAATATGAGCTCGATTCCATAACATGCATGTCCAGTCCTCGGACACGTCTAAATCAAAAACGGGCCGCCTGTGAACCTAATGCTGCATCCACAGGTCTGTATGTGCCCGCGGAGCAGGACTTGGGGAAATAGATGTGTTCGGTGGGCACGTGCAAGCGCTATCCAGCCAGCCCCGTGCCTAGGTCACGGGTAAACATTTTGGATGTCCCTGCTCCCACCGTAGTTTTATTTGCGAGAACAATTTTACAAGAGGCCTATATATGCTGGTATATACACATGAAACCAGCTTTATAAAATTACCCTCCAACTGTGTAGCCTACTATTCATATGCTTTTGAAATGGATCATATAAATATCCCCTACTTAACTACATAAAGGCACATTTTGGAAAGGCTATCCTGGTGATGGCGGAGATGTGCAAAGCAAAATGTGCAAGACGCAAAGTCATTTTCAGAAAAGGCACCCTGTAGGTGCCTTTTGAAATTGGCACTTTTCTATCTGCAAATGTTCATATGTCTCAGCCCTTGAGATTTACACATGTGCTCAACAGAAATGAGGTGCCACATTTGTGTAGAGCACCATAGAGAACAGAAGCTGTGGAGACATGCAAGGGAGACATAAAATACACATACACGTCATTCTGTCTCTGTTTATGTGTGCATGGGATCCATATATGTGTATGTGACTCCCTCCTGAGTGGAATGTCTGCATATGCCTATGTTCTGTGCACAGATATAAGCACAATGGCCACTAGGCATCAGGCAGCTACTGTAAATTCTGCAAGGATAGAGATGCTCATGTTTTGTCAACTTCAATGTGCATGTAGGGAAATAAGTAGCCAGGGCTGAGTGAAAAGACAGCCAAGACAGGCCATGGTGACACTGTGAGAGTCATGAAAGAACATCTGCAGCCAGAGCAAGCATGGAAACCAGTGTAGTTATAGAAACACATTTGGAAATCAACAGAGACTAGGCACACACATAAGGAGAGCAGTAGCAAGAAGCGTGAGACCAGCGGGATATGGATAACAGGGAAATAACTGCTGACATGATTGTATCCCTAACCATGAAGTCTACACTTAATCAACAGATTTTTAAATGTCCTCCAAGATCTTGAGTCACTGAAGATCAGATTTTGGGCCATGCGAAGGACCCAAACCTGATTACTGTAGTGCCTCTATCAGGAGTTGTAGCAGTGAGATAAGTCCTGACACAGATGGCACAAATGTCATGCATGGGGAGGGAATGCATATCACCATCTGCAGTATGCAAGGCCATGAGATGCATGTCAGTACCGTGCATCCATGACATGAAGTGCCATACTGGGGCACCAGAAGAACTGCCACAGCAGCCAGCAATGGCAACATGTAGTAGAAAGCTCTGCATAGCTGCTGCCTTATGTTGTAGAGAAGGCCCAAGGTGCACCCAACAAGATCATTGCATATGGAGTAGCAGCAGAGGGAGGCCTGGAAGCAAGTACTGTATCTGGGATCTAACATTTTCACTTACCACATACCATATTTTGTTCCTTTCCAATCTTTTCCCATATTCACATCCTCTCTTACTTATATACAATACCTGTTCTGATAGAGGCCAATTCAGAACGGGGCCCATCTGGACGTCCAAAATCTGGATGGGCTGGATCTGCACCTGATTCTGCACCCGCGGGAACTAGATGTTCCCGCAGGAGCAGAATCGGGTACAGGAGCAGTATCGGGTACAGAGCAGAATCGGGTACAGAATCGGGTACAGAGGGCCTTCATGCTGGCTGTGCCCCAATTCTGTGCTACTGGACACCCAGGAAACCCACCATCTAGGCTGCCCTATGCTCCTGCATGAAGCTCGGTGCCATGGCATCCCATTGCCATGGCACCAGGATGCCATGCAGGGGCCCTGATCCGCTGCATGCCTCTGAATTATCCCTTTCCCAACCACCTGATGTCTGATTGGGCCTGCCACAACCAGGATTGGGCTGTGGGGATCCCCCTCCTTTCCTCATCTCATCAGTGTTGCCTCACTGCACTGTCCTCCAATGTCAGGGGGACTTATTCTACCTCCAAGGTGGAATAAGTCCCCTGTCTAAGTTAGCAACCCTGGACGCACAGGTCTAAGACCGGACTCGGCCCTGTACATCCAGGGTCAGGGTCCCACCTCCTCCCCACCCCTGCTCCTCCTCTGACCCGCCCCTACCACCCCTGCTCCTCCTCTGGCCCGCCCCTCCCACCCCTGCTCCTCCTCTGGCCCGCCCCTCCCACCCCTGCTCCTCCTCTGGCCCGTCCCTCCCACCCCTGCTCCTCCTCTGGCCCGCCCCTCCCACCCCTGCTCCTCCTCTGGCCCGCCCCTCCCACCCCTGCTCCTCCTCTGGCCCGTCCCTCCCACCCCTGCTCCTCCTCTGGCCCGCCCCTCCCACCCCTGCTCCTCCTCTGGCCCGCCCCTCCCACCCCATCCAGAGCTCCCTGCACATCTTCCCTATATGTGCAGGGAGCTTTAGACAGGGAATCTGGCACAAGCATTTAGCGGGGATGTACATCCAAACCGAACATACATCCCCATTAAACACTGCTCAGAATCTACCCCATGGTGTACAGATGCATGTATATATCTGTGTGAGGGTATACACACAAAATATTTTAGAACTCATGAAACATTGAAAGAAACCCCAAAATAATAAGTTACATTTTATGGGTACAGCTCTTAGGTAGCAGAGGAATAGCCTAGTCGTTAGAGCAACAGCATAGCACCCAGAAGATCCCACTGGCACTCCTTGTGACCTTGGGCAAGTCACTTTACTCTCCATTCCCTGAGAAGAAAAGGCGTGGCAATCTACTTCAGGTTATACCTTGCCAAGAAAACCCAGAGGCTGCTGTGTTGCCAGGAGTCACCATTGACTTGATGACACTTAAAAAAAAAAAAGAAATCCTAGATTAGGGCTGATGGGTCCGTCTTCCTTATGGGGTAGGTATCTTCTTCCTGTCTTCTGTTTTTCTATTCCTTTCATTGACTGTTTCTGCAGAAAAAAAAAGTAATTTAATTTATGACTATCACCTTTAATAAAATAAAACTTTAATGGAAACATCCTGGGACTCCCTTTTACTTTCAGATCACTTATTTGGAGTACTACTTCAATTTATGTTTAAATTTGTTTTATTGAACATAGTTATAGTAGCATCATCAAAAAAAAAAACAAAGAAAAACTTTGCAGTACATTCCAACAATACAACACTCACAGTCTTAAAACAATTCACAATCTTTTAAAGTTTTCTCCCCCCACCCCCCACCTCCCCCTACCCTCCCCGCTTCACACACATCATAATTACTCTAGTAGAACAATAACGTGTTCCCTGTACTATAGAATAAACAGAGTATTCCAAATTAACAGATAACAGCAGACGCTATACACAGGCACTACCAATAATAACACCCAAGAGTGCAACCAATTCCTCGGGGCGAAGCATGGATGGTGCAACAATCATCGAACCCCAAAGAGCCAAGATCCAATATGCTACCCCCATTCACCACTCTACCTAATCACCGCCCACCCTATTTCACAGAACCCAGGAACCCTCCCCCACCACCTATTGATATATCTCCTCCCCTCCCCCCTCCTGGGTCTTCAGTCCTTCACTCTCCAATAACCCTAACCCCTATTCCCTCCCCCCCCCCCAGTTCCACAGACACAACAGATCCACACCCCCAATTGACCTTCAATGAAGTACATTAAGAATTCTACTCCTATTCCATGGCGACAATCTGTGTAAGAAGGGGCCCCATTCCTCCAAAAACAGCCCAGTGGCCACTTCCTCCTGCCTAACCCCGTGTTGTTCAAGGAGTAACAACCCATAAACCTCCCTCCTCCACTGACCCATAGTCGGCCCTCGTGGCATCAGCCAGTTTAACAGTATCACTTTCCGCACTATCAGCGATATCTTGCCTAACCAACGCCTCTGACCACCTCCCAAGCCCTCCGCCCATCTCATCCCACCCAATACCAACACTCGAGGATCTCTTTTAATTGGACATCCCAAAATGGTGGCAAGGCACTCCACAATACTCTTCCAAAATCGGACCACTGCTAAACATTGCCATCACATGTGTCCTAAGTCAGCTCTAGCTATCCCACAGCGAGGGCAACTCGCAGTGGCATTGCTACCCGCTCGAAACACTCTACAAGGGGCAAAATGACATCGGCGCAAGATACGGTATTGCATATCTCAAAACCCTGCAGTCTTAATCCTCCTGGGGATATCGGCTAGTAAATTTGCCATATCCTCCCTGCTAACCTCTGCCCCCAAATCATGTGTCCATGCAGCAGCCAGCTCCCGCTCTTCCGGAAACCCTTTTAATCGGAGATACTCCTTGTGCAAAAAAGCTACCCGTGCCCGCTGTTCTCCTCCCGCATACATCAATTTCTCAAATTTAGAACAGATATCCATATGCAGGCCCTTCTTGTCCAGACTGCGGATATAACTACTCACTTGCATATAGTAGAACCAATCTCTATTCACCAAACCATATCTACTCTGCAAAACTGCAAACTCCAAAAGCTGCCCTAGGAGTTGCCTAGTGGTTAGGACAAGGTGCTTCAGGCTGGAGGGCTGGGGGTTCAAGTCCCACCTGGGGACAGCAATCTCAGGCCAGAGGGACTGGGATTTCTAGTCCTTTAGGCACTCCTTGTGGTCTTGGGCAAGCCACTTAACCCTCCATTGCCCATGTTCCCTGTATGTATTAGCGTATGTGTCATATCCCCTCGTGTTAAATGTATCTCCCAATGGACCACTTTGACCCGGTGAAAAGCAGGATATAAATACAGCTAAATAAATAAATAAATTCATTTACCACCTGTTCTAAAGCTACTATTCCCTTAGACTCCCACCCCCGAAACACTCCCCCCTGCAACCCCAGCCAAAAAGCCCCGTTCCCATATAAAGGCAAAAACGGGGTTACCCTGGGGTTCCACAAACACTCCTGACATAACATACGCCACACCCTCCTCATAACCTTAAAGATAGGGTGGCTCCCAAACATCGGGGACAAGCCCGTCGCTGTCGCATGTAATACAAATCTCAAGGCCAACGGCTTCGCTATTTCCTGTTCATACACTATAGGCGTATAATCCGCCGTGGTGCCCAGCCAATCTAGTAGATTCCTCAGCAAGCAGGCTATATTATAGCTCCGCATATCTGGGGCGCCCATGCCTCCACCCCGCCATGGTCTCTGCAGTGTCTTAATACTTATCCGAGGCCACTTCCCTCTCCAATAAAAGTAATTTAAGCACTTTTCTACCTTGGCTATCTCCTTTCTCGTCATCAAAATAGGCAGAGTTTGTAACATATACAACCATTTTGGGAAAATAGTCATCTTGTACAGGGCTATACGGCCTCCCAATGAGAGCGGAAGATCGCGCCAACCATTCAATCATTCTTTCATTTGCATCAACAGCACATTTACATTAACACTCTGAAGACTGGCCACATCGACTGGTAGATAAATCCCCAGGTAGTGAAGGCCATCCCCTGCCCACTTCAGCGGGAAATCGTCCCAACCCCCACGGAGCGTCTGCTGCAAATCCAGGGCCTCAGACTTATCCAAATTTAGTTTCAATCCTGAAAAAAACCCAAACTCCTCAACCACGCGCAACAGTATTGGCAATGTCTTCTTTGGGATCCCCAAGTAAACTAAAATGTCATCAGCAAAAGCAGAAAGACAAAATTCCTTCCGTCCCACCCTTGCCCCCACCAGGCCCTTATGTGTCCTTATCCTCTCTAATAAGGGTTCTAAAGTTAAAACAAACAAAAGTGGGGACAGAGGGCAACCTTGTTGGGTCCCCTTTGAATCGGAAAGTCTCTTGAGACCGAATCATTTACCAAAACCTGCCCTCTAGGGTCCGAATACAATAGTTTAACAGTATCCAACCCCCATCCCCATCCCCTCCAATAAATGATAACTACTTCAATTTAACTTTTTTAACTCAATATGACTGTGTGTTATTCATTTTGAATATTATTCTAAATATGACTTTCTGCTGTGCATATGTGAGTTGTGAAGAGTAAACTGCAGTCTGAGCTATTTTCTGGGCAATTGCTCATAGATCAAGTATTGCCAGAAATGATGCATTTTGATTTATAATTCAAAATAACTTTGTGATTGAAATAGATTACACAGCTTGCTGGAAGCATCATTCATACAATTTGAATAATGTGGAAAAATCATAGAAGTTAAAGCTAAAAATAAAATACTCAGATCTTTCACAGATATATTTGATAAACTGGTTTACTCATTTCCCTTTCACGCAATAAACACTTTACACCGACTTCTCCTTTGACTTTGTTTTGCTTTTTTTCCGGATATTGTCTTGCCATGCATAGACATTTTGTTGAGCTCTTACCATAATAATGGAGTGGAGGAGTAGCCTAGTGGTTAGAACACTAGCTTGGTAACCAAGCAACCAGGGCTCAATTCCCACTAGCACTCCTTGTGGCCTTGGGCAAGTCACTTAACCCTCCATTGCCTCCAAAGAAAGGCCTGGCAATCTACTTCCAGTGACACTGCCAAGAAAACCCAGGAGCTTCTGGGTCACCAGGAGTCAGGACTAACTTAAAAGCACATATTGCATTTTTTACCATAATAATATTAACTTATTTAAGGGGCTACTAACTAAGCTGCAGTAAAATATCACATTTTACCACAGTTTACTTTACCGCAGCTTAGTAACTCCTATGGTAAATGAATACTGTAACTTGCGGTCTACCTTGCAAGCTTAGTTATTCTTCCTCCTGGGGGCACTGGGCTGCTAATGAACAGCCTGATGCTAAAGGAGCCTTATTAAAGAGGGCTGGATGCATACTAAAATCCACATAGACCCTGGTCCAGTGCAGAGGTATTGGGTACTCTAGGTGAACCTTTAGCCTTATGTCCCATCACCAGATCATTACAACACCATCCCTCCCACAACAATCCTGTAAAAATGCTTTGTATGTACTGTAAGTGTGTACCTACTCTCAGGGCCGGATTTACCTTGAGTGAGGCCCTACGCCAACAAAAATTGTGGGCCCCCAGCAGGGGCGGCCCAAGGGGGGTGCGGGGCCTCATTTGCATAAGGGGCCTCATTTGCATAAATATTTGCATAATGTTACCATATACTAACTTTTAGTAAACGTGCCTCTTAATGAGTGTATGGATAAAGAAAGACTAAAAGATTTCTACATTACTATAATCCAGTGCCAACTGCCAGACACATTAGGAACTACTACAAACACTGCCCATTTAGAACCCATAGCAAACCCGCCGTATCCTAACAGCACTACCAGGACTCACAAAGCACCATACTCTACCAATCAAAAGGCAACACTGCAAATATTAAACCAATACATTTCAGAGAACAACAATACATGACCTACTGGGGAAAGAGAACAAGTGGCAATGTCAAATAGGAATTATATAAACAGAACACCTCAGCTCAGTTACACATGCAGAACATAGACCATCACCAAACAAGTAATCACAATTTAGAAACAGGAAGACAATAATTAAACTGGGAATCCCAAAAGCCAAACTTGGAATGTACAACACTGTAGAAATAAAACTATACATTAATTTGCTCTTGTACTAAACAAAGCGCAGAGTTAATGATGCACATTTACCAGAGCTGACATATTCCAATTAATAAATTCAAAATAAAGAGATATTTTTCTACCTTTTGTGCATTTTTTTCAGCTGCAATTGCTCCAGCCACTTTCTTCTGGTTTCTTTGTGTCTTCTGCTAACTCTCCATCGTCTGCTGTCCATTTGTCCTTTCTTCTCTTTTCTAGTTTTTTTCCATTCTCTCTCTACATCTGCTTTAACATACTAATCTTTCTCCTTTTGCTCTTTCCTCATTCCTATTTCATCCACTCAAATTTTACCCCTCCATCCTCAATCCCCACTTACTCTCCCAATACCCGGCCAATTGTAGATTTTTTATCCCTCCCACACAAAATATTTTTCCCTTCTCCATTTTACTCTTCCAGCCCCATCCCATTCTAATCCTCTCCCAACATCAGCTCCCTTCTAGTTCCAGCCTCACCCAGCATCCATTCCCTTCTAGTCCCTGCATCAGCCCATTTCCAGTCCTAGCCACCCATCAACCCATTTCCAGTCCTAGCAACCCCCCAACCCAATACCAGTCCTAGCCCCCCATCAGTCCACAGCCCATTATCAGTCTTACCCCCCCAAAGCCCATTACCAGTTCTAAACCCCCCAACAGCCCACAGCCCATTACCAGTCCTAACCCCTTCAGCCCACCTCGTCTTAACCCCCCAGTCCATTTCCAGTCCTAGCCCCCCCCCATAGCTCATTACCAGACAGCCCCCATAAGCCCACAGCCCATTACCAGTCTTAACCCCCCCATAGCCCATTACCAGTTCTAAACCCCCCCAACAGCCCACAGCCCATTACCAGTCCTAACCCCATCAGCCCACCTCCAGCCTTAACCCCCCCAGCCCATTTCCAGTCCTAGCCCCCCCATAGCCCATTACCAGACAGCCCCCATCAGCCCACAGCCCATTACCAGTCTTAACCCCCCCAAAGCCCATTACCAGTTCTAAACCCCCCCAACAGCCCACAGCCCATTACCAGTCCTAACCCCATCAGCCCACCTCCAGCCTTAACCCCCCAGCCCTTTTCCAGTCCCAGCCCCAGCCCCCCCAATAGCCCCTTAACAGTCCTATCCCCCCCCCATCGGCCTAAAGTAAAATTTAATAAAAAAAAAAACTGCTGGCTGCCGCCGCGGGGCCCCCTCTGCTGCCGTGGCAGCTTGGACTGACCCGCGGGCCCCCCTCTGCAAGGTGAATCGGTCGGTCGGTCGGTCGGTCAGTCCCTCCCTCCCTCCCTCCGTGCAGGCTTTGAGAGGCGCGAAGGGAGAGTGTCTCCCTCGCGTCTCTGTTAAGCCCACAGGGGCTGATGGGAAATTTCCCATCAGCCCCTGCAGGCTTAACAGAGACGCGAGGGAGACACTCTCCCTTCGCGCCTCTCAAAGCCTGCACGGAGGGAGGGAGGGAGGGACGGACGGACGGACCAATTCACCTTGCAGAGGGGGCCCCGTGGGTCAGTCCATGCTGCTGCGGCAGCAGAGGGGGCCCCGCGGCGGCAGCCAGCAGTTTTTTTTTTTAATTTTATTTTTAAAAAAAGCTAATTAGCTCGATTTTTGTGGGCCCTTGCCAGCTGTGGGCCCTACGCCACGGCGTAATGGGCGTATAGGTAAATCCGGCCCTGCCTACTCTCCTTGCAGATGAAAGACTGTGCTGATGGCTCTGTTCGTCTGGGTGAGTATCAGGATCTATTGTTTTGCATTGACTGATGCAGCTCTTTGCTGGCCATCAGAAGCTGATGTCCTAGGTGGCCATCTAGATTATCTAATGGTTGAGCCGTCCCTGCATAGACCACCAAGTCAAAAAAAAACAACCTACTCCTAGATGTCACTCCCTGGATCATCCCCCCCCCCCCCCCATGCATTGAAGGAGGGCCTAATAGAGTAGGGGAGAATATCCTCACATTTCTACTACTTCAACTGCTATTTGCACAAATTAAGCAGGCTAAAAAATAGCGCAAGTTAGCATTCCAGTAGGGATTTTCTTTCATCCCAAATAAAATAGGAAAATTCATTTACATTTTCTATGTTATTTCCTTTGGTTTTAAAATGATATTCGCTCGCATGAAAGAAAAAAAGAAGTTCCCTGGCCTTCTCATCACTGAATAAATACATCAGTATGGAGTCCAGTATTCTTCAGATCTTATTTATCTCCGTAGAATTATTATTCATACCTTGAGATATGATCATATGATCAAGCGAGTAAAGCAGATAGTTACTAACATGCGTTAAGGGAGTAGCACACAATTTTTGTCTCTTAACGTGCAGTAAATGACAAAATCATGCATTATTTTACATGACACATGTTAGTTTACTCATCCTTCCCATTTAAATGGAAATAATAAATAAAAGTCCTCCATACCTCATTATTATGAAATTTGCTTAATACAACTTGCATTGAACTTTGCAAGCAGCATTATTTCTTGAAAAATAACATCAGGTCAAAGCTACCACACAGCCCAGTAACCTAGGTCACCCTCCTAAAGAGGCCAGTTGCTTACTAACATTTACCTGAATACCCTCCCCTGAATCCCGTCCACGCTCCACACCCCAGAAGAACCTCCTCAAAGCACCTTTGTCATGGTTCTCTGGATTTTGAGAGCCACAACAGAAAAACTAGTCATCTTATGTCCCTCACTGGTCCCAAAATCCCCATCCCTGTGATACACACATGCTCATACTGCTTCTAAATACCGGCACCCTGAATCTGAAATCCCCATATCATGGCACATTGTGTTATGGTTATGCAGCTCAGTTCCACTTATTTATATATATACATTTATCATTTTCAAATCTTAATGAATAATATTAGTCTTCAGTTAGGAAAAATATAACTAAATATATAGTTATGGTCAACATTATTGGCCCCCTTGCAGTTCAACCTCTTAATGTCCAATATCTCCTAAAAAAAATGGCCAGTGAAATGGTTTTGGGCTATATATGCACATGTACTTGACAGATAAAAGAATCAAATAAAACAAGACCAATTAAAAAAGAAAGTAGTAGGAAATAGTATAAAAACTGAGACACTGCCAGGACATGATTAGCATCCTTATAAACAATTCAAATCAGTTTGAACAACAGAACCACATTCCAATTGCAGTAAAATTAGATGCACCTGTGATTAATTGTCAGTTCTTACTTGACTTGAATCAATGAATGATGGTGCTAATGTTTAACATGAACACATTCACTCCCTGTTCCATTTTCACAATCATGGAGACAAGAGAGCTGCCTGAAACCATCAGAAAAGCCATTATCGCCAAACATCAAACTTCAAAAGGGTACAAGGCCATCTCTAAAGACTTTGGAAATCCTGTGTCTACCATTCGCAATGTCATTAAGAAGTTTTCTGCTTATGGAACTGTCAAGAACCTCCCAAGAAATAGTGGGAAGAGGAAAATTAATCCAAGAAGTCTTCAAAGGTTAGTGTGAACTGTTGGAAAAACACCACATACAACATCCAAAGAACTTAAGGCTGACCTGGAGCAATCTGGAGTGGTGGTTTCAACCCGCATCATATGCCATGCAATAACAAAGAAGGACTTTGTGTGCAAAGGCCAAGGAGGACCCCACTGCTCAAAAACAGATATAAAAAGACACGTCTAATCTTTGTTCAAATCATCCTTGAGAAAACATAATCTTTCTGGGAAAACGTTCTGTGGACAGATGAAACCAAAATTTAACTCTTTGACAATGCAGACCAGTGATACATTTACAGGAGAAAAAATGAAGCTTATATGGGAATAAAGCACTCTTCCAACAGTTAAATATGGTGGAGATTCCAAAACGTTGTTGTACTGTTTTGCTGCCTCAGGAGCTGGAGTCCTGGAACGTATTAAAGGAATCATGAAGTCAGAGGACTACTGATGTATTTTGTGGAGAAATGTGCTACCTAAGTGTATGTTTACTAAAGCTCGGTAACGTTACCGGAGATAAGTGCAGCATTAACATGAGTAATGCCATATAAGGAAGCGGGCGTACCGGCATTAAGGTATCAATGGCCGTGTAACACGCGTTAAAGGGCGCCTTGGCCAGTTTGTGCACATTAATGGGACATTGAATGTTAAAGCTGAGAAACAAAACACATTACAAGGCTGACAAGGTGCCTTGTAGAGCACCTGTTAAGCATTAACAGACAAGCAGTAGACCTGGAAAAGCTCAGTTGCCCCCACCACAATCTGACATTCACCAGCAAAGAGCATAGTCAGTCTGTATTTGCTGCATCTTACAAGGCATTCCAACCATACACATGCTGACTGCAGACAGTCCATAGTGCATGCCCCCAGAGGAACTTTGTGCACCCATAAGCGTGATATAAGCAGACATCAAGCAGGTATCTCAGTGATTTGAACCACAGAACAGAGACCACACAGACATCATTTAAGAAAAACACTATGTGGGAACCTAGACATGCCATGGTCACTGCTCAGTCAGGGTGAGAGTGATCTCCCAGCATGGCATGCTGTGGCCACCCTGTCCATGCAGGTGGTGGTCAGGCACTACAGTGTCTCAGCCATTGCCCCACACCCTGTGCAGATGCATCCTGCCCAGTCCGCTCTGTCTGGACCATACCCACAATACCTTGCTCCTCATTATGCACATTGGCAGGCAACGCTGGAAACAGTGTAAGCATTGTGAGCCCAGTGAGGAGTAGGCAGCCACAAAACAAAGGATAGACATACACACACACCCACTCCTATTTCAGCATTGTGCAAAGATATGAGTACAGTGCAAGCATTGCTAAAGTATGCAGCTGCTAGTAGTAGTGCTATGGTGGTAAGTGCTGCTCTATGCCGGGTCCAACAGCCTGACTCCCCATGAGGCTTGGATGGTGGAGCCTGTGGGTATGGGTGTTTGTGCCCCTGTTGGCCGATGTTCTAGGGGGCATAGGTTTTCAACCAGTCTTCGGGGAACCCTAGGCCAGTCAGGTTTTCAGGATTCCCACAATGAATATGCATAAGATAGATTTGCATACAATGAAGGCAGAACATGCAAATCTTCCGCATGCATATTCATTCTGGGAATCCTGAAAACCTGACTGGCCTAGTGTTCTCCGAGGACTGGGTTGAAAACCCCTGTTCTAGGGAGTGCACATGTTTAGTGTAATCATTTTTATTGAAATATAGAACAGGCCATACCAAATCTGAGTACAAACAACTTCAACAATACAGCATGAAAAACACTCTTATACGGAGAAACACAATTTACACCCAGTAAGAAAGAATATAAACAATACCAGGCATACCAAAGTAACTTGAACAATACTAACCAAGTTTCTACCTTAGTGTATTGTTTGTAAAGTACTCATTCCTCCAATTTCTGCAACCCACACCTCCCCCCCCCACCACCCCACCACTCTACCCCCCCTCCCGCCTAACCCCCACTCCCCTTCTCCCTCTGTCTTGCTGCTTCGCGAATCAGCCTACACACCAACCCCATTCACTTCTCCCCGCTCTCCTCGGATGCAGTTAAACACACAGACCCCCTTATCTTCAAATAATTATCCCATGCTCGCTGCCCTGCCAAATGGGTCGAGCGTCGTTCCATGTCTCTTAGCTCCATCAGCGTCCGCTGCCACTCTCCCACTGTGGGGGCCAGATCTCCTAGCCAATGGCGTAAAATACATTGCTTCACCACTGTAAACCCCTTGCCACACAGCCTACGCTCAGCTCCAGCTAATATAACCCTCCCCCCCTCATATCCCTCAAACAGACACCACTTGGGACAGAGTGCTACATCTTTCCCCAGCCATACCAAAACCCCTGGATGTGGATACAAAACCAAAACCGATGTGCAAATCCCCCCTTGGTCTCTTTACACAAACTACACACATCTGTCTCTGTCAAGCCGATTCGCACCGCCCACACATTATGCACATAAGCCCTCCACAGGAACTTATACTGGATCTCCTGTAACTGAACTGCCTCAGAGATCAATTTAATGGAAGCAAAAGCTCCACGTAGACACTCCTCCGTAGCTTGCGGCACACCATCAGCCCTCCACTTCTCTGCTAACCCGACCAAGCGTTCACGCTCTCCCTCGGAGTAGAGAGCTAACCCCAAACCTCGGACAGTTATCTTCCCCTCCAAACTAGTAAACAAGTCAAGCATGCCATCTGCCGCCAACACTCGTCCCTGCTCCTTTCGCAGCGCTTGGGCGTAATGCCGGGCCTGAAAGTAGAAGAAGAGTGCACATATTTATGTTGTATGTGCAATGTGTGGTAAAATGTAGGGACATGGTCTGCAGGAACCACAGCTGGGACTTGAACCTGTGAACCTTCTACCCCAGGACACACTGACTGTGTGTACTGCACCATACTGTTTCCACAGAGGAAAGTCAGTCACTGGGGGATAGCATGACTGTTCATCAGACAGATCTTGTCTGTTGCACTGCACGCCACCCACCTGAACAGGGCTTGGCCTTGGTCTGCTGTGGACAGATGCCACTGCCCCCTCCACCACCAGCACCTCTCCCCCACCATGCTAACATGCCCATATGCTGGTGGTGCTGGTGGTACGCAGTCCCAGGCCATCCAGTGTGCAGGTAGGCAGCTGCCTAGGGTGTGGTGTCTGGGGTAGGGGTGCCTACATGTACATACACACTTCCACCTGGCACCACCTGCCAATGTTATGTGCTCTTTGGGGTACCTGCTGGGTAATGTCCCCTGGATGGGACACTGTGGGACACAGACTCATGGGCATGTTTTACCTTGGTCAATTGCTGTCTTGCTGATTTCCAGATTTTGCATTCCTATGTGCCACCTAGGCATCTGCCTAGCCCACCCTGTGCCCCAGCTGCCCCACTGCATGTCCCGCCTGCAGCCTCCTATGCCCCATTTGCAGCATTGCCATAGTGCCCTTTCATACTTGGGCACTATGCTGTTGCTGCACATGTAGCACTACTATCACTTTTTTTGGGCTCCTTGCCTATGCTGTACATTGCTGACACTTAAATTGTTTCTCTCTCCTGCAAATGTGCATCTAACGACTGGTTTTCACTTGCGGTAATGTTCAGCCCTTCAGTTCCCCACGTTAGTGTAGCAGGAGCCTCTCCCCGCCCACTCCCCGCCCATTGACCCCTTCTCTCTGCCCTCTCTCCATCCTCTGTGGGACAACACTGCCGGAGACGTTAACGCGCGATAACATTGCATCTGGTAACGTTAGCGTGCATTAACGTTACTTACCGTGCGATAACGTAGCCGTAGTGTCAGAAATTTCTGTCTGGGTCAAAGGTCATGAGTTCTCCAGGGGGACAATGATCCAAAACATACATCCAAATGTACAAAAGAATGAACTGTTTTAAACTGAACAGCAATGAGTCCTGATCTGAATCCAATCGAGAACTTTTGGAAAAAGCTGAAATCTACTATTGGTAAAAGGAATCCTGGAATCATTCATGAGCTGGAACAAATCACAGTTGAAGAGTAGGAGAAACTACCAGCAGGCAGATGGATGAAACTTTTAGATTGCTACAGGAAACGTTTGGAGGCTATCATCACTGCCAAGGGTTGTACAAGCAAATATTCGTTAAGGGTGCCATCAATCCTGTCCAGGTCATATTTCTTTTCTCAGAAATTACTATGTTTAAGTTGTACAGACATCTTTTTTTTTTGTGGAAGGAAGGACAGGTGGGAGTTGATGGACCTGCCATATCGGTGGGCACCCTATGGGGCAGCCAGTAAAGCGGACGGGCATGTGGGAGGCAGCTGTATCGATGAACAGGGTGGTGCAAAGGTAAAGCACTGCAATAGCAGTGTGTGGCATAGGATGGGTAAGACATGTCCCCCTGCAGAGGCAGAAGTGACAGGATGTGTGCAGTGACAGGCAGACAGAGTAGTAGTGGTGACGTGCAGATCAAGCATAGGAGAGGCACAGGAGAGGCGAGTGTGACGAGGCGAAATGCGGAGAAGAGTACCAGTGTAGGCCATGGTGTGGCAGCTTGCACAAAAAGACATGACTGAACACAGCTGACAGAGGCAGATGGATGGGCTAAAGGAAGGATGGCAGCATAGGAGAGGGTGGGATGGGCTGCCAGAACCGATGTGCAGAGTCCTGACTGTAACAGGTATGAAAATGATTTGAGTAGCACAGACACACAAAAAAAACAGGTAGGAACTGAACCCCTGTCTCATGCTTAAGGAGACATTGCACTAACCAGTAGTACCTGTACTGCTAGAGATGGTCTCTGCCACAAATCTGCTACAGATCCCCATCACTGCCAATGTGTGGCAGGTACTTTCTGCAATGTGATATGCTAGTCACCTTGTGTCCTGCAGAAGTGCAACATGTTGTATGCGGCAGTCAGATCTGGCCCTGAGCTCTGCCCCTGTTGGAAAAGTGCATGTTAATACCCACTGTTACAATGCTGATGTCAGGGCCAGCAACTGGGCGGGGTGGGGGGGGGGGTGGGAGGGGAGGGGAGAGGAGGAGGGGGAAGAGGCAAGGAAAGAAAGAAGTGTCTAGAGCTTCATGGGAATATTACTAGGGTCCTGCTGACCCTACTGTGAGTAAGCCTGGAACACCTGACATCCCAACCACCTGTATCTAACATCCACCCAAAGCAAGCACAGTCAAACTGCATCTGCTGTCTACCCCAACCATTTACATACAAAATGAAGACAGTTCACTTGTCAGAAAAAAATTGCATGTGCTCAACATGGACATCCAGCAGTTAGTGCAGTAATCAGGCACCCAGAACAGAACATACTCCCACATCACTAAAAACAAACACTGTAGAGCACTATGTGGATACATAGACATGCCATGGTCGCTGCTTGGTCAGAGTGAGAGTGCCCTGCCAGCATGTCATGCTATGGCCACCCGGTCCATGCAGGTGGCGGTCGGGCGCTGCGATGTTTCACACATTGAACCTACCCCTGATTCAGACACATCCTGGCCAATCCACCCTGTTTTAGCCCAAACCCACAAATCTTTGCTCCTCATCATACACATTTGCAGATTAACACTGGAAACAGCTTAGGCATTGCGAGGCTCAATGAGGTATAGAAATCTACAAAACAATGGATAGACATACACACACACACATTCATATCGACACACTGTGCAAAAAGGGGGATGGTTGACATTCCTGCCTGCCACTCTGGTCCCAATCTCAGCTCAAACATTGCTAAGGTGGGCTTATTGTACAGGAGCTAGTAGTATGCTCTGATGTTAATGCACACTCAGTGTGCCGGTGCTGTCAACCTGACTCTCCATCCAGCTGAGGATAGTGGAGCCTGTATGTGTGGGTTCTTTTACCCTTGTTGGAGGGATCATTGGGGGGGGGGGGGTGCACATGTTGGTGTTGTACTTGCATTGTGGGCCAAAACGTAGCCACAGGGACATGCATGTCATGATCAACAGCTAGGACCTGAACCTATGACTCTGCATTCATATACTCACCACCTGTGTGTAGGGCACCACAGTGCTGCCACATGGTTACAGCAGTCACCTGGGGATGACATGCTTCCCATCAGACAGACCATGACACATGTTGCACTGTGCATGGCGCACTGGACAAGGGCATGGCTTTGGTCTGCTGCAGGTGGGTGCTGCTGCCCTCTCTTCCAACACCCCCATTTCCATGCTGACATGCCCATGTGCTGTCAGTGTTGGTGGTGCGCAGTCCCAGCCATCCAACATGTGGGTTGGCAGGTGTCTAGGACAGCAGGTCCAGAGGGGAGGGGGGGCAGAAGCATACATGGATACACATACACATACACCCACACCTATCTGCCTCTCCAGGGACCCCATCACCACCTGCCAATGTTATGTCTCTTCAACCTGGGGAAGAGATGGCTAAGGGATGTTATGTTAGAGGTCTATAAAATATTGCATGAAGTAGACTGAGTAAACGTAGATTGATTGTTTACACCATCAAAATGTAGTAGGACTAGGGGACATGCAATGCAGCTACAGTGAAACCTATTTGGGTCTTCTAGGTGGAAATATATTTTCAGTCAACGCATAATCAAACTCTGCAATCCATTACTGGAGGATGTAGTAAAAGCTGTCAGTGTAGCTGGGTTTTAAAATGTTTGGATGCTTTCCTGGGTAACAGTTCATAAAGTATTGCTAAAGAGGACCTGGGCTATGCATTGCTTGCCCCATTATAGTTATTGTGGATCCTGTGTGCCTTTTAGGGAAACTGCTAGGTACTTGTGACCTAGATTGTGCACTGTTGGACACAGGATACTGGGCATGATGAACCTTGGTCTGACACAGTTTGGGATATTTTGTAGTCTTATATTCTTATTGTCATCAAGGCAGCTGCCTGATCCCCCCTGTGCACCAACAGTCCCCACTGCATGACCCATATGCCACCCATCATCATAGAGCCCTCTCATACTTGGGCACTATGCTGTTGCTGCTAATGGAGCACTACTATCACTCTCTTGGGCTCCCCTATCTGTGCATCTCATTGCAGACGTAAAATAGTTCCTGCCATTAAGGTGCCTGTGTTAAGGGAACAAGCCTTGTTCCCGCCCACTCCCCACCCATTGACCCCCACTCTCCACCCCGTGCACGCCTTCTCTCCATCCACAGGGCACTTTACGCTGCTGGTACCGTTAGCGCACGCTTAAGTGGCTTTTTGGACGCTCTAAGGATGCAAGTGCACTATTAGCGCATGCTAACGGCACACCTGCTCCTTTACCGCAGTTTAGTAAACATACCCCTTAGCCGGGGTTAGTGGCAAGGTTTAGGATCATGGCATGAAGCTGGTCATGAGGCAGGCCCAAGGGGCCTACACGGTTTGTGTATATAAATATGAAACATGGCTCAGGATACTGGTGTTTGCTATTGAGAATTTGTTAATAAAAACTGTGTTCTTTTTACCTATCTCTGATTCAATTGAGGGTAAGGTTACCAGATGTCCCCAATTTTTTAGGGATTAGTCCCGATTTTAGAGTTGTGTCACCAACACCTGTTTGACAGCCTCCTGTCCCCATTTCTAGCGAATAAGACAAAGGGGGTAAAAAAAAAAAATCAAATTAGTGACTGGAATATGCCCGTTTTTAGAATTTATATCTATGATCTTTAAATTTTGAACAGTATAGGGGAAATGCAACACTCTTTCTTTTCCTCTATTGATTTGTCTGCTTGAAAGTGATATTGTTGTTATCATGGGCAGGACCAGTGCAAGGAATGCAGGCATCCTAAGTGGGTCCTCCATCCTGTCACCCCCAGCACTTCACTTCCCGTTACCCCCATTGACTCCCCTCTCTGGCGGCAATGACTCAAAAAAGCATGATGTAGCGCTAACGTAAAGACTTCAGTTTAAATAGTTTCCCCTGTTTACCTCCATGTTAAAGCCCTGTTAATTGTAAACGTAGGCCAGAATTGACTGACCAAGTGTTATTTTGTTTCAATGTAAACCGAACTGATGACAAAGAGCGCGGTATATAAGAACTGTTAAATAAATAAAATAAATAAATAAATTCAGTGCCGTGTCAGTTTCCATGTCCTCCTAGCGGCCGCTTCCACCCCCAATCTTGACGCAAAGTTCTGGCTGTTTGGCTGCCTATGCTATTAGCAACAAGAACTCTTGAAATGTAACTTCAAAATCTGTTAAAGTCTTAAGATATTTAAATTAAAATGAACCCATGTTTTGAAACAAATACAAAGGGGTATGTTTACTAAACCTTCTTAACGTGCGCGCTGTGCAATTAGTGTGCGCTTCGGTACCTTAGTGCGCGCTAATGACGCTTTACGGGGCACAAATGTGCCTTAGTGCGCGCTCACGTGCGCAGCGGCGCAAATGAGCGCTGAAGGCGGGGAAAGGCTCTCGGAGGACGGAGGAAGACTCCCCAGGGGTGGAGAGAAGGGTTCAATGGGTGGAGAGTGGGAGGGGAGAGGCTCCCCGCACACTAACGATGTGAAATCCGAGGCCAAAACTAACGCAAGTGAAAACCTTGCTTTAGAGCTGATTTAAAGGGAAAAGAAACCATTTCTGTCAGCAATGTACAGCAAAACTAGGGAAACCTATAAAAAAGTGATAAGTGTGATACATGTGCACGGAACAAAAGTGCAAATAAACATTGAAAATGACCCCAACAAAATAAAAAAAAATCATAATCAAGCTGGGCAATAGTGATAGTAATGGGAAACATCAAAAAACACTCCCAAGAAAGCCCCAAAAAATAAATATGAATTTTGGAAGGGTGTACGCTCCGTCCCCATACAAGGTGAATGATCACACAGTGAAATAGCACTGATCAGGGTTTCCCTCTCCATTGGACAGGTTACCTATGGCATGCACATGTTCCACAACAGCAGGGCGGGCATGTCGGAATGGGCAACTGGACAGATGCTGGGAAAGGGGATACAGAGGGCTGCAGGCGGCACATGCTGTGGTGCAGCTAGGGCACAGTGCGGACTAGGTAGATGCCTAGGTGGCACTTAGGAATGCTGAAACTGAACAGCAGCCAGACAGCAACTGATGAGTGGAGGAGTGGCCTAGTGGTTGGGGCAAGGTACTTCAGGCCGGAAGGTCGGGGGTTCAAATCCCACTAGAGGACAGCAACCTTGTCCTGGAAGGACTGGGGTTTCTAGTCCCACAGGTGCTCCTTGTGGTCTTGGGCAAGCCACTTAACCCTCCATAGCCCATGTTCCCTGTAAAATAGTTATCTCCAAGTTATAATGCCCTGTTCAATGTAATTTCAGTTTGTTCAATGTAAACCGCACTGATACAGAATAGTGTGGTATATAAGAGAATATAAATAAATGAAGGCCCAACATGGGCACGAGAGTGTTTATCACAGTGTCACAGGGGATAGTACCCAGCAGGTACCTCCAAGGGCACAGAACATTGGCAGGCGGTGTTGGGGGGAAGCGTGGATGCCTATGCAGGCACCCCTACCCCAGAACACACACCATAGGCATCCGCCTACCTGCACACTGGATGGCTTGAGACTGCGCACCACCAGTAGAAGGGCATGTCAGCATGGTGGCAGAGGGGTACTGGTGGTGGAGGGGGGCAGTGGCAGCTGCCCAGAGCAGACCATGGCCTAGCCCTGTGTAGGTGGGTGCCATGCACTGCAACAGACAGGCCCTGCTGGACAAACAGTCATGGTATCACCAGGGAATGCACTGTCTCTGTGGCAACACAGTGGTGCAATGCACACAACCAGTGTGTGTGGAGGCAGAAGGTCACAGGTTCAAGTCCCAGCTATGATGCCTGCCAACCAATGTTCCCTCTAATTTTCTGTAGGCTGTGTGTGCATAAAATATCAGCTGTGCAGCTTTTGAAGGAAGGTTAAATTTTTGTGCACCACATAACGACACTCGGAGTTATATACTTTAAAATTTGACTACACGTCAGAATACAGTATGTACACCACATTGATTGTACTAGAAAATATTGTAGAACTTGTGAAAACCATAAATACACAACAGCTTTTCAATTTTAAGAACGTCTGTGTTGTTTTCTATCAGAATCAGAACCATAATTTTTGTGCGCTCTGTTGTAAAGTATGTGCGCTCACTCGGCAAGGTGTGCGCACGCGCACATGCGCACAGCTTAGAGGGAACAGAGCTGCCAACCCAGTCCCCATATTTTACCCACTACTACAATGTGCTAATACAGACAGAACCTTTATTGCAGATGACATAAACATGCCCAAAACACCTACATTTTACACTACAGAGCACAGACTCCATAAACAGGCGCATTACCTACAGCAGAGTCTCCCAAATACAGTCCTGGAGGGCCAAACACCATTCAGGTTCCATGCTGCCTCTAATAAAGATGCCTATGCTGCATAATCTATGCACCACCCCCATGGTATGCAGATGTATCTCATGCATATTCATGAGGGACAGCATGAAAACCCAAACAGTGTTTGGCACACCAGGACTGGAGTTGGGAACCTCTGCCGTAAAGCAGCAGCCAACAGGGGCAGACACACCCACACCCACAGGCTCCATTAGCCAATGCCCCCTGGAGAGGCAGGACATTGGGCCCTGCGTGCATCTCCCAATACTAGCACTTGCATACCTACACCCTACACCTGGGAATATGGTACACAGCTATCAAAAGGTTGCTATGATTACTGGCAGATAGCAATTCCTACGTTAAGCACAGTTTGCTGATTGAGCTCCATCATAGCAACCTTTCTGATGTCTCTGGAGTGTGCTTCAGGTCTGGTCTCTGACAGTGTTTACCACCCTGGGGAGTGACCCCCACCAGTATTGCGTACCATATCCATGCCTGCACTGTGCCTGGTGTGGTGGCCAGTGCTGCTAAACACCTCTATAGTAGCACAATGCTGGCATAGGTGTGGAAGTGTGTGTCTGTTTATCCAGTGTGTGGTGGCTGCAAACACCCTCCACAGCCCACACTGCCAGCACTGTTGCCAGTATTGGCCTGCCAATGTGCATAATGAGGAGCAAGGTACCATGGATATAGCCCGGACAGGGTGCCCTGGCCAGGATGCATCTGCACAGGGAATAGGGCACTGGCTGGGATATTGTAGTGCCTGGCCACCACCTGCACAGACAGGGTGGCCACAGCATGTTCTGCTGGGAGATCACTCACCCTGACTGAGCAGTGACCATGGCATGGCTAGGCTCCCCCATAGTGCTATATAGTATTTCTCTCATGTGATATTTATGGGTTCTCTTTTGGGGACCAATCACTGACTTATCTGCTTGGTGTGTATACTGACATCCCAGTTCTTGGTGCATGTGTCTCCTCCAGGATCATGCTCTATGGACTAGCTATCAGACTGTCTGCAGCTAGTATGTGTTTTGCTGGAACACCATGCAGTGGCTGCAGGAGAATATCAGATTGTGGTGGGATGCAGCTGAATATTTCCGGGCCTAATGTCTGTCTGCTATTGCTTTATGGATGTGTACAGAGCTGCAATGACTGCCCTGTAGGGTGTCTGTTCCCCAGCAGGACTGTGGTTGGTGGTCCCCTCTACTGCTGCCATTGCAGGGATATAAAATGTGGATCTGTCAGTGGGAAACCCTGTTTCCCACCCACAGCCCCAGAGGGTGGGTTGGGTGGTGGTACATAATCTGCCTATGGGTCCATAAGGGTCAAACCTGACTGACAAACACAGATGTATCCAAAGTGTGTCTGTAGGAACTACCTATCTCACACACTAGCACTACTAGGGGACCTACAGCATGGCCTATTTCTGTCATGGAAGGTGCTGTGGACCTGGTGCTGGGCGCCCCACCGCACCCTCAGGGTGAGCACAGTACCCGCACAATGTGACGGTGTGTAGCTACTCTGTGCCAGTAACACACATTGTAAGTTCCCCCTACCAGGCCGAGGTGCTGTGGGGGTGCATACCCCATCTTGTGTTCATCTGTAGATGGCTGATTTGCATGTGCAGTGCATCATGGGTACGGGTGGGCTAACCCTATCCTGGTGACCACAGCAGACTGTTTGTGTGGTGACGTGTAGTCCTTCTGCAGCCAGCCAGGGGTTTAGTTAGCAGCTGTAACCCACTGGTTGCTTCACTGCCTGTTAGAGCCAGAGGTCATGGGTTCAAACCCACAGTGGGGTTATTTGATAGGGCTGTCCAAAGCATTATCTATTTTTAATGTACTTTAGTGCTGCCAGCAAAACCACCCTCAGCGTACTGTACCCATAAGGTGCCTCAGAGGGCACCCTATAGGGCACCTTATGGTTACCATCCATATAAGGTGTACTATACGGTATCCTATGGAGCAACTTATAGGGTGCCCTATAGGGGACATTATAGGGTGTTATGGCGGACAGTGCACTTTATAATGTGCCCTATGGAGTGCCTTATAGGGTGCCTTATGCGGCACCTTAGGTTACAGCACGTGAGGGTGTGTTTGCTGGCAGCAATTAATACAATACAAATAAAGTGCTGCAGGAAACAATACTTACCTGTCAAAGCTGATGCCTCAGCCAGCCTTAAGTACTAGGCACACTGGGGATCAAACTCATGACTCCTGTATCATCAGTCAGTGCCTTAACCATTGTGCTACACTGCTGCTCCTCTTTGTATGTCAGCGCACCTACTTAAGATTTTCATGCGTTTAAATGCACAGTGCTGCCATCAAAATCAGTGCTATGACCTTGCTGTGCCTCATAGGGCACCCTATATGGCGCCCTATAGGCCACCCTGTAAGCAACATTGTAGGGTGCCGTGGCGGACAGTGCACTTTAAAATATGCCCTCTGGGGTACCTTATGGGGTGCCTTATGCAGCACCTTATGTTACAGCGCTTTTAGAGTGTGTTTGCTAGCAGCAGTAATTAAAATAAAATTAAAAAGCCTCATAATACAATATTACACATAAATGGTAGTGCCTCAGCAAGCCTTATTCATTGGGCACAGTGGGGGATTGAACCCATGACCCCTGCACTATCTGTCAGTGTCTTCACCATTGTACTGCAGCCCTGTTCCTCTGGTTGCACATCAGTGCGCCTGCTTATGCTTGCCGCGTGCGTTTCTCGTGCACTAATGTGCGCGGCGCACAGGAGCGTGCAGCGCGTGTTAATCCCGTTTTGCTATTTTTGACTGGACCGCCCACTCCTTTTATGGCATCCTGCAGACTACCGCGGCGCACACGTTAAGAGGGTTTAGTAAACATAACCCAAAGTCTCTTCAACAAAATGAATTTTACAACTGAAAACTGTTGTTTCTATCCTCCTCTGTCCTTTCTCAATCTTCTTCACACATTAACGTCATCAAAAAAGCCATAACACATTTAAAAACTATAAGTAAACCCAGCCACGTTCTGCCTCTGTCAATGTTTCTCTTGCTATCCAGCCATTAAACCAAATTACAATTTATAAGATTAACACTGTAATCCAATCAGCAGAATATGTGTGTGTTCAGACAACAAAAACATCTTTAGCTCATTTTGACTTGAGGAAAGCTGGTCAAAAATATATTAAATTACTGCAATAAAAAGGTATTATCTACAGTCTATAAGCTGGCTTTTACTTTTGTAATTGGAAAGGACACTGAAAGGACACTGGAATATTAGCTATGGTTGTTACCTTTGGAAAACAGCAATACTACAATACCTGATTGTAACTGTTACTGGAAAGGCGTGAGGTAAATACTACAATAAAAATAAATAAAATAAACATGACCCCACAGTGTCCTTTGTCTGGAAATTTTCTTAGACCTGTTGTCATTTCATTGCTTGGTATAAGGACCCTTTCCCTTACTAAAGGATAAATACATGCTATGTTGCAGAAAGTAGTTAAACAGCCCAGTGGAACTCCCCACCCCCCTCCCGAGGTGTCTGAGGGACTGTGGAGACCCTTGAAGGAGAATCATGTTTTTGAAATTGCTCAGGAATATGATTGGAAAGTAAACTTTGCCAGGATAGGAGCTAGGATGCCTCTCTGTCACAAGGAAGTATGAGGCATTTCCCCAGGCAGAGGAAAGGTTGATTATTTTCCACTAAAAGAACATAAAAGTCCTATGTCATCGCACATCTAGGAATGGAGTGGATGGGTAAAAAGAGATCAGTTATTTATTCCTTCAAAAAGAAGAAAGACTAGGGATATGCAATGAAACTACAATGTAGCCCATTTATGACAAATAGGAGAAAATATTTTTTCACTCAGCGCAAATTCTAGAGTTTGATTACATTACAGGAGGATGTAGTACAAGATATTAGTGTAGCTGGGTTAAAAAAAAAAGGTATGGATGAGTTCCTGGAGGAAAAGTTCATAAAACATTATTAAAGAGGACCAGAAAAATCCACTGCTTGCCCCAGGATAAGCACTGTGGAATCTGTGTACCTTTTGGGGAACTTGACAGGCATTTGTGACCTGGATTGGCCACTGTTGGTAACAGGATACTGGGTATGATGGACCTTGGTCTGACTCATTTTGTCATTTGTTCTTATGTTCTAAGCAATGATATTGGAAGCTGGACATGTAGGGACAGATATTCACTTGGCAGACTGCTATGGCGCATAGCTATGCCAGCCAACCCTTAACCCTGGATATTCAATGCCGAGATCATATGGGACCCCGGCATTGAATATCTGAAGATCGCCCCACATCCCAGAAGCCTCAATAGCTAACTGTGCAGCAGCAATATTGCATGCTGCCTAGTTAGCTCCTGTGCCTAAAAGATAGGTGAGGATTTTTCTTGCCTATCTTTTAGGCGCGGGTCACTAAGCAGGCAGCATGCAATATTGCTGCTACTGCCTGGTTATCAATCATCTCTGCCTCCAGTACTCCCTGGAATGCTCCCAACACTCCTCAATGCTAAACAGTTAGCATTGGGGCGTGTGCTGTGTTAGTGCCGTGTTAGTCCATTGAATGTCCCTCTCAGCGGAAGTTACATGGTTTACAGGGCTGTAAACCATGTCACTGCCCTTCGAATATCGGGCCCGTAATCAGTTGATCAACATAGCTCACAATAGGGTTGCCAACTGGCCGGTTTTCAGCCGGCCTGGCCGGTTTTTCCATGGCCAGGCCGGCTGCCGGCACAGATGTAAAACCGGCCCTTGAAAAGCCGTTTTTTTGCTCTGGCCGCAAGATCGGGAGCGGCCAGAGCAAAAAAACGGCTTTTCTTCCGACCTGAAGTCCAAAAAAAACCCCACCCAGGGCCGGCCTACACACCGGAGGGCTTCAGAGGGAGCAGGGTAAGCTCGCGCGAGGCCCCAGCTCCCTCTGTACAGCCGCCAGCATGAAAAGCCTTTTCCTTCACGCTGGTGGCTGTATCTGTAAAGCCGCGATTGCTGGGAAACGTTAAAGGCAATACCCTTTAACCTTTCCCAGCATTCGCGGCTTCACAGATACAGCCGCCAGCGTGAAGGAAAAGGCTCTTCACGCTGGCGGCTGTACAGAGGGAGCCGAGGCCTCACGCGAGCTTACCCGGCTCCCTCTGAAGCCTCTCAGACAGCTGCGGTGCTGGTCGGGGGGGGGGGGCAAGGACTGCATGGGCTGTGATGGGGGGGGGGACCTGGACCGGAAAAGGGCTATGGGGGGGGGGGAATAGGAATGGAAACAAATGGCCTCAGAAGGGGGGGGGGCCCTGAACTGTAAAAGGGCTATGGGGGGGGGACTTGGACTGGAAATGGGTTGTGATGGGGGGGACCTGGACCGGAAAAGGGCTATGGGGGGGGGGGACATGGACTGGAAATGGGTTGTGATGGGGAGGGGGACCTGGACTGGAAAAGGGCTATGGGGGGGGGGTAACTTGGACTGCAAATGGGCTGTGATGGTGGGGGGGGGGGAACTAGGACTGCAAATGGGATGTGATGTTGGGGGCTAGGACTGGAAATGGCCTGTGATGTGAGGGCTAGCACTGGAAATGGGCTGATGAAGAGCTGGAATAGGACTGGAAATGGGCTGATGGGGGCTACAATAGGACTGGAAATGGGCTGATGTGGGGCATGGGAGAATGGGACTAGAAGGGAGTGGATGCTGGGTGGGTCTAGAACTATAAGGGAACTGATTTTGGGGGAGGACTAGAATGGATGGGGAATGAGAATGGAGAGGGGAAAAATATTTTGTGTGGAAGAAAAGTCTATGATGGGTCGGGTATTGGGAGAGTAAGAGGGGCTTGAGAATGGAAGGGTGAAATTTAAACGGATGATAAAGGAATAAGGAAAGAATTGGGGGAAAGAGCAAAAGGGAAACAATCAGTATGTTAAAGCAGAAATAGAGAGAGAATGGAAAACATCTAAAAGAGAAGAAAGAACAAATGGATAGCTCGCAGAAGACACGAAGAAACCAGAAGAAAGTGACTGGAGCAATTGCAACTGAAAAAATGCCCAAACAGAAGGTAGAAAGATACTTTTTATTTTGAATTTATTAACTGGAATATGTCTGGTCTGGGAAGTGTGTATTGCTAACATCTTTGCGTTTTTGTTTAGTGCAAGAGGAAATTACTTTATAGTTTTATTTCTCCAGTGTTGTACATTTCATGTTTGGATTTTGGGGTTCCCAGTTTAATTACACAGGTACACTACCAAAAAACTGCCTCCAGTTTTGCAACTGATTCCTATAGATTTTGGGGTGCTGAATCCAGGAAAAATAGCCAAAATGTTCCATCACGTCACGTTTTCTTGCAAAATTAGATTTCTTACCCATATAAGGAATGTTCACATAATTTCTTTTTAGCCGACTGCGGTTTATTTTCTTGGCCCAAAATAGAGGTTGTAATGGTTAACTAACTAGAAACACTCCCTCATGATATTTTAGAGTGTTTTGTATTCATTGTATACATTAACAGGACAATAGGGAGGCGGGGGGCTAAATCCAGTACTCGCGCTGGCGCATGTTCTTTCCTGTTCGCCTCGCCTCGTTCTCTCGCTCAAACACGGTGGTTGCACATGAAAGTTCCTGTCAAATTTCAGTTTCTTGCAAGTTCATTATTACCTTTTGTTTGCTCAGTCGTAATCCAGCTTTATTCCGAAGTGGTTCACTACAGTTGTAGTTTGCAGTGCTGTGTATTTGTGATGGCTCACAGAGCCAGAGGTTGCGTCAACTCTCTGGACAGTTTTTGTTTTATTTGTGGGGAATATACCGTGAAAAAGCGGCAGAGGAACATTTCTGCATTTATTAAAAAAGTATATTTCGCCTATTTCGGTTTGAAGTTAGGCGATCAAGACAAACCGTGGGCTCCTCACAAAGTGTGCAAGACATGTGAGGAAGATCTACGCTTATGGATGAAAGGTAAAAAACAAACATTTCGTTTCGGAATACCTATGATGTGGCGTGAACAAAGAGACCACAGCAGTGACTGCTATTTTTGCTCTTGCATTGTGAAGGGATACAACTTAAAAAATAAGAACGTAATAAGTTACCCCAACCTTCCCTCAGCAATTAGGCCTATGACTCATAGCAACGAAGTATCTGTGCCTGAACCACCAAAATCTTTGGATCATATTTGTGTGGACGGTTCTGATCATGATGAGACTCATCAGATGGCTTTTCCCGATGAGTCCAGTACTTCCGAGTTTGAAACTGAACCAGATCCGAAACCTGAACTTTTCTCTCAAGCTGAATTGAATGATTTAGTCCGGGATTTAGGACTCCCAAAAGATGCTGCCCAACTGCTAGGTTCTCGGCTTAAACAGAAAAATCTATTGTCACCAGGAACAACTTTTTATTGGTACCGCAACCGCGAGACACAATTTTTGAAGTATTTCAGCAAAGAGGAAGATTTGGTATTTTGCAACGATATATACGGAGTGATGGAAAAGTTTAAACTCAAGTATGATCCTGCTGAATGGCGGCTGTTCATTGATTCATCAAAAGACAGCATAAAAGGTGTTCTTCTTCATAATGGCAACACATTCGCTTCATTTCCTATTGCTCACTCTGTTATTCTCCAAAAAAAATACGAGAATTTGGCCCTGATTCTTCAGAAGATTCGTTATGATGAGCATAACTGGATGATTTGTGGAGACTTTAAAATTCTATCCATGCTATTAGGGCAGCAATCTGGTTTCACCAAATATCCCTGCTTCCTTTGCTTGTGGGATAGCCGGGCCCGCGACCTACACTGGGGGAAAAAAGACTGGCCAATTCGGGAGTATTTGAGACCCGGTGAGAAAAATGTTCTTCATGAGAGCTTGGTACCTCGTGATAAAATTCTATTACCACCTCTCCACATTAAGTTGGGTCTCATTAAGCAATTCATCAAGTCCCTTCCAAAAGATGGTGAGTGCTTTCGGTACCTTTGCTCAAAGTTCCCCCGACTTTCTGAAGCAAAGCTAAAGGAAGGAGTGTTTGTTGGCCCTGATATAAGGAAACTCATTTCAGATGGAGCATTCGCTGAAACGATGTCTGAGAAGGAAAAAGAAGCCTGGGATTCCTTCAAGGATGTTGTTCTCAAATTCTTGGGGAACAGGCGGGATGAGAACTATAGGGATATTGTTGCCAGGATGCTCAATGCCTTCAAAGAACAAGGCTGTAACATGAGCCTGAAAGTCCATTTCTTGCACTCCCATGTGAACTACTTTCCCGAAAACTTGGGGGCGTACAGTGAAGAACAAGGTGAAAGGTTTCACCAGGACATCAAGGACGCAGAGAGAAGGTACCAAGGAAGATGGAACACCACTATGATGGCTGATTTCTGCTGGTTGCTGCTGCAGGAAACCCCAGATGAAAAATACGCCAAGCAGCGCACCAAGAGAAGAATTCGGGGGAAGAAGAAACGGGCCCACCAGGAGATTGATTGACCCAAGAATGACTTTAAAATCTAAACTGTGTTGACAAATATCGTGTTTTTACTAAACTTTGAAATAAAAATTTGCTAGTTATTACCACAGTGTCGGATCTCATTTATTAGAATTTTATTTTCACACCATCGGGTGTTTGTCTTCATGTATTGCAATGGTGCGGTTTGCGTTTTCTATTCTTACATACATACCTGTACAACATTTTTTGCACATTTCTTTGCTTTGCTTTGTGTCTAACCTCGCTCTTATATGCTCAATGTTTGTGCACATGTATGTGGCTGTTTTAAGTGCAGACAATTTTGCTACCATCACAGTGTGTTTTGTTGACATTACTCTATTCTTATGTGCTGCCTTGTTACAATTTTCTTTATTCTTATTTGAATAACTACTAAACAATTAGTATAAAGAATTCATCCAAGAAACTTTTATCTCGATCGCACTCAATCTGAAACGTTCACCTCAAACTGCTAACCCAATGTAGCAAAACATCTGCACGTGATGGAGCAAATTGGTTACCAGATTTGGATTCAGCGCACCAAAAAACGTAAAAATCAATCGAAACATTAGAGGCAGTTTAAAAAAATTTTTTTTAGTGTACCTGTGTTATGGGTCTGATTTTCAGTTGGGCAGGCTATGCACCATATTGGAGATTAGCCTGCCCACTGACCCCCTTAACCCAGATTTTCACTTCCGCGGTGTCATAAGTGAAAATCCAGGTTTGCTTTGAACACACCGGCAGCTGCGAGGCTAAGCGGGTAGCATTAAAAATCACTGCTACCCACTTAGCCCTTTCCTCTGCCCCCAATCCACCTTGGAATGTCCCTGACACCCTCCCCCCCCCCTCCCCGCATCTGGGCACGTTAGGGACTTAGAGAGGATTTTCCAAAGGCACTACTTGTGTAGATGCCTTTGGAAAATCCCAGTTAAGGCATTTACACAAGTAACTAGGGCAGTTACCCATGTAAATGCCTTTCAAATTCTGCAGCGGTGGTCAGTGTGTTTAAATGCCTGGCCACCATCACTGAAGATAAATCTAGATATTCAGCACTTGAATCTATCTGGCTCTGAAATCCAGGGCCAACCCACCCACTAGGCGGACTAGGCTGATGCCTAGAGCATCATGCCTCAGTTGACAACATGGTGACCCCCTGGCCTTTTCAAAGCAGCAGCTTTCTCCTGCCGCTTCAGTGCTGTGGCAGGCCTTAAAGCACCCGTCCGAGTGCGCCCGTTCATGGCTTGCTGCTCCTGCCCTTTCTGACACAACTTCCTGTCAGAAGGGGCAGAAGTGGCAGGCAAGTGAAACAGCTCTGCCGCCTTGAAAAAAGCATGTAGGGATCGCTGTGCCTCAACCCTCCTCTGGTGCGAAAATGGGGAGTGGCAAGGGGCCTGCCTAAGGCAACAGAAACCCTTGAACCGACTCTGCTGAAATCTGGTTTTGTTACCTAGAGAAATTGCTATCCAGTCAGTGGTAATATGAGAGCTGCTAACCAGATAGAAAAATCCAGGACAGCCATTGACCTGTTGTAACTTTATGTGGTTTAACTATCTGGTTAACAGCTGAATATTACTACTGACAGCTCCAGCACCGCCCACTTTCTGTCCCAAAATTAACCAGATGTTTTCAGTGAGGTCTGTGGGGATATTCAGTACCCAGGGACCTGGTTAGTACTGTTGAATATCAAAATCACTGGAGTTTATGCAGTTTGCAGGTCCTAAGGTGCTTCACTCCTAACTATTTTTCTTCACTTTATATCTACTCCTGTCGTCACTGACTTCTTAGTCCAACAAAGAGCAAGACGTTACGTCAGCAAACAGTTCATAGTTGAGAAACGTGATGTGTCCAAGGATAGAACCAAATGAATATGCTTAAAAAGAGGTTTTTATTTACAGTACCAATGGATGCTGCCCACCCGACACAGGCCGTGTTTCGTTTTTCGTTTCCCACCCGACACAGGCCGGTCTCCGGCTTGTCGTACCATGTAAGCAAGTTTAAATATATTATAATTTTACGTTTGTTTTTACTCTTTTCTGTTGTATTGATATGACTCTTTTGGCTTTTGATATAGTTTTCGGCCAAGCAGAGACTTGACAGTAAGTACTACTTTTTATTACTGAGGAGATATGTATGATGGGCAAGCTAGCCTAAGCGGTATAGGGACCTTCTCCCTCCTTTTTTCCTAGTCCTTCCACTAGACCCTGCTTAAATCTTGGCCAGTCTCTTCCTAGAACCAAATCAAAGGGTAGCCTAGGCACCACTGCTAATAGGACTTCCTCTTGTTTCCCTAGGCACTTAACCTTTAGCCTATAGGTGGGATATGATGATGCAGCACCATGAATGCATCTGATGTGAACTTGGCTTTCAGGGGTTCTAGGCACAAATCTTTCTTGGGCCTCTATCCTCTTCCAAAGCCTTTTTGACATCATACTCTGGTCTGCCCCAGAGTCTAATAATGCATTTGTGGTAATTCCTTGCACATCAACCATCAAAAGAAATCCTTCCTTGGGCTGTTTTAAATCCAGACCCATTAAACTAGTGTGTGTCTGGCATCTCTTCTCTAAGTGTCCCACTTTTCCACACTTGAAACATTTCTTTCTATTCCACTGTCTCATCTGGTTTGATACAGTACATTCATTGTCAGAAACATTCTTAATTATTCTCTTTTCTGATACAGCACATCTAGCCTCAGCATCCATCTTTAGAGGGCCACCCATTCTATGGCAAGCCTGCGTGGCTTCCAAGAATCTCTCTGCTAGCATGGTTGCCTCTCCAAGATTTTGGCAATTTTGCTGTATAAGAAAAACATTCAAATCTTTAGGTACCCCAAGCATAAATTGTTCCAGCATTATAATATCTAATAACATTTCTACTGTCTTTTGCTCAGGCTCCAACCATTTTACAGCTAAACTTCTGATTCTCTGACTCAGAGCCCTGGGTGTCTCACCCACTTTCAATGTAACAGCTCTAAACATTCGCCTATACTCTGAAATAGACAACCCTAGGCGATCTCTAATAGCTGCCTTTACATCCTTATAAATCAAAGCCTGGGCTGCTGGCATTGCTCTGTAAGCTGCTAGTGCCTCACCAGTTAATGAGGCTGCCAGCCTTACTGCCCACTGGGTCTCTGGCCATGCTAAAGCCTGTGCCACTCTTTCAAAAGACTCTAGAAAATCATCAACATTATCTTCTGGAGTTAATTTCCCAAAATTAAATGCCCCAATCCCTTGATTGAGTCCCACAGTGTCCACATGTGGTGCACCAGTACTAACTGCTGGTCTTGCATCTGTTCCACTTTGGCTCTGCAGCTGAACTAGAGCTTGCACCAGATCAAGCACTGGTTTCTGCTGTTCCATTAAGGCCTTCACAGCAGTGTCCTGGGCCTGCTGTGACAGCTCCTGCTGCTTGCTGAATTGGGCTGCCATCCACTGAGCCATCTCCGTCGGATCCATCTTGACCCCTGCAAGAAAAGAGAGAAAAAAAAAACCCAAAGAGCAGCACCTTCCAACCAGGTGTGGTTTTTTTTTTTTTTTTCAACTTTTTTTTTTTCAATTACCCCCTGTGCTTACACACATCCACCACTAGACATGCCCAGGTACATATTACCTTGTCTCAGTGATGAATCCAGCTTTTCACAGGGTCTTTTCCTCTGGGACAGCTTCCTGGAACAACCACTTTTCTTCCAAAGTGCAGATGAGGGAAAGAAATCTTCTTACAGCTTTAAACTTGACTTTTATTTGTAATCCACAACAAGTAAATCCTCTTGGTGCAAGAGCAATCTGAAAAACTACGCCATTTGTCAGACGGCTGCCTAGGGTGAGAACTTACACAATCTTGACGATGCATATATTCATATGATTCTTGCAAGGTATTGTGAGTATTGTAGTTCATTCACTCCCAAACACAGCTGATGACAATAATTTGAGTTGTGAAACCAAGTGGTAAGATCAATAAAATACTTCTTTTATTGATGGGGTTTAATTCACCCAGCACATGTATGCTTGATAGCACTATAAATGAGGTTACTTGCTTGCAGTGTTTAAAATGGATAACAAAAAGTCACAAAGTAAACCAGAAACAACCTTCAGCTTGTCAGGCAATTAGCTAATGTTTTCTTAGCAAATAATTACCAAATACAAAGGCACAAAGAAAAGAATAAACTTTGCTGGTTAGGTTAACTTCTGCTTATTTTCCACGCAGATCTCAGCAGTGATTCTCCCTTGCTCACACACACAATCAGGTGCAGCCCTAATTACTATCAATTGACCAGCTGTAAGCCTTTAGCTGGCTGGCTGCTACTGTGTGAACCCAAATCCTGCTTTAAGAGCTGTTTGCAGTGGAAATAAAGAACAAAGTTAGGTTTCTTTGTGATGGCTGATGTGTTTGCTCATAGAAAACTAGCAATAGCATTTAGATAAAGAACAGTCCATGTAAATAGTTTCATCTGCTGTATTTCCCCCTGCATCAACAATCATAGGGTCAATATCATACATTGGCACAGATGAGTCTTTCATTAAGGCACTATCATGAGAATGCTTATTCCCTTGCTGCCATTCTCTATTATAGATAGGGTCTGGATCAGTGTTCATACCTGAGCCTCTCCTGCTATCATTATTCCTCTCTGTATAGCCTGGCCAATATGTAATCCAATTCTGATGTCCAGCCTTCCAATCTTGATCCCTGGACACTGGATCTTCTCTCACATACCTTCTGGTCTTGGTCTGAAAGTCCCTTCCACATGCAGTCTTCTCTCTTCCAGGTAGCCACTGGTGATTCCTATCTCTGCTACTCCATTCCTCTGGCTGAATCCAGTCCAATGGACTCTGCTGGCTTTTGGAATACCTCCCAGTATGAGTACTGCCTTGGAATCTCCCAGACCTTCCAATGGCCTTTCTTCTCTTCCTTCCAGAGAGTTTCCTTCTCTCTCTATCCGCTTGGCTTGGCTTCTGTTTCTCCAGGTGATACTGGTGCTTGAGCTTGTAGCCGTTGCTGTCTCTGTATCTCTTCCTCCCTCTGTAGCTTTTGCTGAAGCTCCCCTGAAGCTGGGCTGGAGCTTGTAGTAACTGTTATCTGAAGAAAAAGCTCTACTCTTATCCTGTTCTAATGTGTGCTGCTCCCTAACACAGCGCAGCTGTCTTGAATCAGGCCCTGCCCTTTGAGATGAGTGCTTAGGGATTACCTCATAGCTCTCTTGATTGCACACACATTTTCTCTCTTCAGCCTCCCTCATGGCTGCTGGAAACCTGGTGCATTCTGGGACTGGTAGTCTTTTATGTGAAAACTCTGTTTTCTTGCTTCTACCAGAACTGACAGGTTGCTTGTTCAGAGTCACATCATCTTTTCTATAGCTCCTACCTGAGCTATGATAAGCTTCCTTATCACATACCCCCCTGCTTAAGTTATTACGGACTGGTTTTACTGGTAAAACTTCTTCTCTACAGTCCGTAATACGGGAAAGTGCATCCGCATTCTTGTGTAACTTCCCGGCACGATGTTCAACCTGAAAATCAAACGCCTGTAAGGCCATGTACCAGCGTGTCAACCTGGCATTGTGGTTCTTCATTTGCTGCAACCACTTAAGTGGGGCATGGTCCGTGACCAACTGAAACTTTCTCCCTGTAAGGTAAAACCTTAACGCCTCCACTGACCACTTGATAGCCAAACACTCTTTTTCTATCGTGGAATACTTTTGTTCAGCCAGTGACAACTTCCTGCTCAGGTACATCACAGGATGCTCCTCTCCATCATGGCACTGGGATAGGACTGCTCCTAGCCCTACCTCCGATGCATCGGTTTGAACCAGAAAGGGTTTCTTGAAGTCTACTCCTTTCAGTACCGGTCCTGTACACAATTTTTCCTTTAATACTGAAAACGCTTTTCAGCTTCTGGTGTCCACTTTATCTGGTTTGGACAATTCTTTCGCAGCATATCCGTGAAAATGGCACTTTTCTCTGCGAATTGCGGTATAAACCGGCGG
Source organism: Ichthyophis bannanicus (assembly GCA_033557465.1). Classification (NCBI taxonomy): domain Eukaryota; kingdom Metazoa; phylum Chordata; class Amphibia; order Gymnophiona; family Ichthyophiidae; genus Ichthyophis; species Ichthyophis bannanicus. Next base: position 1,036,975,086 of record CM066031.1, read on the forward strand.
TAGTATCCAATAAGTCCTAAGAAACTTCTTAGTTGTTTCTTGGTTGTTGGAGGAGGAAAATTCCTGATACTATCTATTTTGCTTAATAGAGGTTTAATTTTTCCTCTTCCCACTAGGTGGCCTAGGTATTTTACCTCCCTATTTGCAAAGGCACACTTCTTCGGGTTTAAAGTGATTCCCGCTTGCTTCATAGAGCACAAGACTGCCCTGATCCTCTTCAAATGCTCCGCCCAGGTGTTACTATGGATTATGACATCATCCATGTATGCAAAAGCATAACTTTGGTGGGGTCGAAGTACCTGATCCACTAACCTTTGGCAGGTAGCCGCTGCTCCATGCAGTCCGAAAGGCATCCTCTTGAACTGGAAAAGGCCAACGGGGGTGCTGAACGCAGTTTTCGGCTTCGACTCCCTGGTGAGCGGGATTTGCCAATATCCTTTTGTCATATCAAGGGTGGTTAAGTATTGAGCCTGTCCCAGCTGGTCTAGCAGCTCCTCAATTCTTGGCATTGGATATGCATCAAAAACTGATATGGCGTTTACCTGCCGGAAGTCAATACAAAATCTTAAGGATCCATCAGGCTTCGGCACCAGGACTATGGGGCTATTCCAGGGACTCTTTGACTCCTCTATTTACCCCCATGTCCAACATCTCCTGGACTTGTGCCACTACCTCCTGTCTTTTGGCTTCAGGCAAGCGGTATGGCCTTTGACGAACCAATTTCCCAGGTGGAGTTATTATTTCATGGGCCACCAAATGGGTCTCCCCAGGTATGGGTGTCAACACATCTGGGAATTCCTTAAGCAACTTCCTAATTTCTTCCTGTTGTACCATTGTCAGGTCCTCACCTATTTGGGGCTCTGATTTTTCTTTACAATCAGATACCTGGGGTCCCAAATCTTCCTCTTCACTCACCTCCCTCTCTCGGGCACAGGTGGCAGCTAAGCTTTTAACCCCTTTGACATCAGTAGAACCAAAGCCTTTGGCTCCACGTTCAGAATTCTCTAGGGATGTGACCTCCTCCACAGGTGGAAAACCCAGCCTCTCACAAATTAATTGGGCAATTTTGTCTCCTGTCCTCACATGATACTCATTCTGTCCAAAGTTAAACAACAGAACTTTAATATTGCCCCTGTAATCGGGATCAATTACTCCTGCACCCACATCGATGAAATATTTAAGGGCTAATCCGGACCTTGGGGCTACTCTCCCATAACATCCAATTGGTATTTCCACTTGGAGACCGGTGTCAACCAGGGCTCTCCCTTGGCTAGGTACAATCACATTTTCTATGCTGCACAGGTCAAACCCAGCAGACTGAGGGGTTGCCCGCTTAGGAGCTTGGGCCTTCTCGGAGACCTTATGGTACTTTAGGACGAATATCTGCTTTGGGGTAGCTTGGTCTTCTGGACGCTTAACCATCTTTTTAGCTGGGGTCTGAGGACTTCCAAATAAAGGCCCGGGAGCTACTACCATTAAACCTTCTCCCTCCTTTTTTCCTAGTCCTTCCACTAGACCCTGCTTAAATCTTGGCCAGTCTCTTCCTAGAACCAAATCAAAGGGTAGCCTAGGCACCACTGCTAATAGGACTTCCTCTTGTTTCCCTAGGCACTTAACCTTTAGCCTATAGGTGGGATATGATGATGCAGCACCATGAATGCATCTGATGTGAACTTGGCTTTCAGGGGTTCTAGGCACAAATCTTTCTTGGGCCTCTATCCTCTTCCAAAGCCTTTTTGACATCATACTCTGGTCTGCCCCAGAGTCTAATAATGCATTTGTGGTAATTCCTTGCACATCAACCATCAAAAGAAATCCTTCCTTGGGCTGTTTTAAATCCAGACCCATTAAACTAGTGTGTGTCTGGCATCTCTTCTCTAAGTGTCCCACTTTTCCACACTTGAAACATTTCTTTCTATTCCACTGTCTCATCTGGTTTGATACAGTACATTCATTGTCAGAAACATTCTTAATTATTCTCTTTTCTGATACAGCACATCTAGCCTCAGCATCCATCTTTAGAGGGCCACCCATTCTATGGCAAGCCTGCGTGGCTTCCAAGAATCTCTCTGCTAGCATGGTTGCCTCTCCAAGATTTTGGCAATTTTGCTGTATAAGAAAAACATTCAAATCTTTAGGTACCCCAAGCATAAATTGTTCCAGCATTATAATATCTAATAACATTTCTACTGTCTTTTGCTCAGGCTCCAACCATTTTACAGCTAAACTTCTGATTCTCTGACTCAGAGCCCTGGGTGTCTCACCCACTTTCAATGTAACAGCTCTAAACATTCGCCTATACTCTGAAATAGACAACCCTAGGCGATCTCTAATAGCTGCCTTTACATCCTTATAAATCAAAGCCTGGGCTGCTGGCATTGCTCTGTAAGCTGCTAGTGCCTCACCAGTTAATGAGGCTGCCAGCCTTACTGCCCACTGGGTCTCTGGCCATGCTAAAGCCTGTGCCACTCTTTCAAAAGACTCTAGAAAATCATCAACATTATCTTCTGGAGTTAATTTCCCAAAATTAAATGCCCCAATCCCTTGATTGAGTCCCACAGTGTCCACATGTGGTGCACCAGTACTAACTGCTGGTCTTGCATCTGTTCCACTTTGGCTCTGCAGCTGAACTAGAGCTTGCACCAGATCAAGCACTGGTTTCTGCTGTTCCATTAAGGCCTTCACAGCAGTGTCCTGGGCCTGCTGTGACAGCTCCTGCTGCTTGCTGAATTGGGCTGCCATCCACTGAGCCATCTCCGTCGGATCCATCTTGACCCCTGCAAGAAAAGAGAGAAAAAAAAAACCCAAAGAGCAGCACCTTCCAACCAGGTGTGTTTTTTTTTTTTTTTTCAACTTTTTTTTTTTCAATTACCCCCTGTGCTTACACACATCCACCACTAGACATGCCCAGGTACATATTACCTTGTCTCAGTGATGAATCCAGCTTTTCACAGGGTCTTTTCCTCTGGGACAGCTTCCTGGAACAACCACTTTTCTTCCAAAGTGCAGATGAGGGAAAGAAATCTTCTTACAGCTTTAAACTTGACTTTTATTTGTAATCCACAACAAGTAAATCCTCTTGGTGCAAGAGCAATCCGAAAAACTACGCCATTTGTCAGACGGCTGCCTAGGGTGAGAACTTACACAATCTTGACGATGCATATATTCATATGATTCTTGCAAGGTATTGTGGGTATTGTAGTTCATTCACTCCCAAACACAGCTGATGACAATAATTTGAGTTGTGAAACCAAGTGGTAAGATCAATAAAATACTTCTTTTATTGATGGGGTTTAATTCACCCAGCACATGTATGCTTGATAGCACTATAAATGAGGTTACTTGCTTGCAGTGTTTAAAATGGATAACAAAAAGTCACAAAGTAAACCAGAAACAACCTTCAGCTTGTCAGGCAATTAGCTAATGTTTTCTTAGCAAATAATTACCAAATACAAAGGCACAAAGAAAAGAATAAACTTTGCTGGTTAGGTTAACTTCTGCTTATTTTCCACGCAGATCTCAGCAGTGATTCTCCCTTGCTCACACACACAATCAGGTGCAGCCCTAATTACTATCAATTGACCAGCTGTAAGCCTTTAGCTGGCTGGCTGCTACTGTGTGAACCCAAATCCTGCTTTAAGAGCTGTTTGCAGTGGAAATAAAGAACAAAGTTAGGTTTCTTTGTGATGGCTGATGTGTTTGCTCATAGAAAACTAGCAATAGCATTTAGATAAAGAACAGTCCATGTAAATAGTTTCATCTGCTGTATTTCCCCCTGCATCAACAATCATAGGGTCAATATCATACATTGGCACAGATGAGTCTTTCATTAAGGCACTATCATGAGAATGCTTATTCCCTTGCTGCCATTCTCTATTATAGATAGGGTCTGGATCAGTGTTCATACCTGAGCCTCTCCTGCTATCATTATTCCTCTCTGTATAGCCTGGCCAATATGTAATCCAATTCTGATGTCCAGCCTTCCAATCTTGATCCCTGGACACTGGATCTTCTCTCACATACCTTCTGGTCTTGGTCTGAAAGTCCCTTCCACATGCAGTCTTCTCTCTTCCAGGTAGCCACAGGTGATTCCTATCTCTGCTACTCCATTCCTCTGGCTGAATCCAGTCCAATGGACTCTGCTGGCTTTTGGAATACCTCCCAGTATGAGTACTGCCTTGGAATCTCCCAGACCTTCCAATGGCCTTTCTTCTCTTCCTTCCAGAGAGTTTCCTTCTCTCTCTATCCGCTTGGCTTGGCTTCTGTTTCTCCAGGTGATACTGGTGCTTGAGCTTGTAGCCGTTGCTGTCTCTGTATCTCTTCCTCCCTCTGTAGCTTTTGCTGAAGCTCCCCCTGAAGCTGGGCTGGAGCTTGTAGTAACTGTTATCTGAAGAAAAAGCTCTACTCTTATCCTGTTCTAATGTGTGCTGCTCCCTAACACAGCGCAGCTGTCTTGAATCAGGCCCTGCCCTTTGAGATGAGTGCTTAGGGATTACCTCATAGCTCTCTTGATTGCACACACATTTTCTCTCTTCAGCCTCCCTCATGGCTGCTGGAAACCTGGTGCATTCTGGGACTGGTAGTCTTTTATGTGAAAACTCTGTTTTCTTGCTTCTACCAGAACTGACAGGTTGCTTGTTCAGAGTCACATCATCTTTTCTATAGCTCCTACCTGAGCTATGATAAGCTTCCTTATCACAATAGGCATGGTTGAATCTAATGGCATGTAAATTCACTTTTAAGAATTAGGTTTTGGCTCTTGCGTGCACACTTATGATGTTATTTATTATTATATTTTTTTTATATATTCTTCATATATTTATGTTTTTTTAGCAAAAAAAAAAAAATTTCATTATTTTATATATTTAAGGCATATGGTTTCATACTTTTCTACAGATTGGTTTTTCCTCTTCTTCTTTTGGTTCCCGGTTGTTGTAATAGTTTAATATGGGTGGGAATCCTTTGCTCCTTTGATCTCCTATGTTTTATTTATATAGCGTTCCAACAATTTTATTTATTCATATGAGTGTTTATTTATATAGTTATTTATTTATTGATATGTTTTTTTATTATGTTTTTAATTATTTATATGCTTTCTTTTAATGCATGTTTTAATGTCATGTGTTATTTGAATGTATTTATTGGATGTTTTTGTTTTTAGTTGCCCTTTACCCCTGATGAAGTTTTATTAAACGAAACACGGCCAGTGTCGGGTGGGCAGCATCCATTGGTACTGTAAATAAAAACCTCTTTTTAAGCATATTCATTTGGTTCTATCCTTGGACACATCACGTTTGTCACTGACTTCTTAGACAACTAAATTTAGAATTTTAGTAAAATTTTGAGCATAAATTTAGGCATTCATTCCTAGTAAATTTTCAATGAGATCGATTTAGGAGCAAAACTCTCAAAGTCAAAAGTAGAAATCCTTTGAATATCGGCCTTCTAGTTCAAAATCTAGATTTAGCTCAGTTTCTACAAAAGCCTAAATAAATTGCAAGGAAAGTACATGCTTCAGGGATCATGGATTGCTAATTTACTGCATCAAGAGTAGAGAGTATGGGGTATTTAGCTCCCTAGTCTGGTTTCCTTCATGTTAGAAGTGTTCTTTCTTCTAGGCTGGAATGGCTTTTCCATATTAGAAGAAATATAGGGGTATGTTTACTAAACAGCGGTAGCGGCTTCCGTGCGATACTGAAGCTGCGGACCCATTGAATTCAATGGGATAGCATCTCCGATATTGCACAGAAGCCGCTATCGCTGTTTAGTAAACATACCCTATAGTATTAACTCAGCTGTGCTGGATCTACATCTGATCATTATTGAATTCAATTCCCCTTGGTTTAAAGGGGATTCAAATAAATTCAAGTATTTTATTCAGTTGGACCTATAATAGCACATCATGTACCTCAGAAGTTATTATTCTACTAGTGCTGTATGGGGTACATATATTCTGGGATCCGACACCATAGAATTCAATTATTTGCATGCTATAGTTAAACAGACTTCTAAATGCAGGTTCTAATGTCTGCTCTGATCTCAACTACTTTTTATCACATTGTGGTGATCTGAGACATTTATAGAGAAGTTTCAGTTCCTTTTTTTTCTTAACATGAAGGGTAGGGGTGAGTTAGAGTTCAGAAAAGGGAAGTATATATATTTAGTATATACATTCATCTATACAGCTATGTACAAATAATCCTTTGTGGGCTATTAGGTGGTTAGAAACCTCTTAGACTTGTAGGATACTGGCTGAGCTATACATTTATTTTCTCCCCTTCTCTGCCAGTTTTGCAGCTGCTGCTGACTATTATTTTTCTGTCAGTATTAGAGATTTCAGTCCCTTGGGTTTAAGACAAGAGAATTTTCAGGACTGCAGAGCTGTTGATGTACTACTGGACTTCACATTCCTGACTATGTAGACTGTGTGTAGGAGGATTATAGACTTGTTTGAAGAGCATATGATGATCAGTTGACATAACACTCATTTGTAAACTAATTTCTAGAAGGAGATGGAGTCTGTTCTCTGCAAATTACAAGTTTATTGACCTTTGCTGTGTGTATTCTGTACCATTATCGAGAATGTGCAATTCATAATACAAGAAAATCCACCTACAGTCACAATATCATTTTATGCTGAGGAATGTTGGTTTGTCCTTTATTTATGTCCCTCAGGTACCTTGGCTATATGAGTTCTACACATTTTCTTTTAGAGCCTTCATCTTAAGAATAGCTAATAGCAAAACCTTCATTAGCCAGAGAGTTTATCTTCATCTAGCATGTAAATGTTGCCTCTAGTGAAGACGTGGAAACCCACAATATTATGTTCTCTGATTTTTCATCTCTTGCAGCAGCTCAGTCTCTCAGCTAGCACATGCCAATCAAAGCTTCTGAAATAACCTGGGCTTTTATACTAGACACTCCAAATGTGCATTTCTGCCTTCAAGGAGGAAGGAAGGGACAGAAATTAAAACCAGAAGCTCTACCCCTATACCCGCGAAAAATAAGAAAAACACATTTTTAATATTCTCCTTACATTAATAAGAGTGGAACAGTGTTATAGGCAATCTACAAATATATTATTTTGGTAAACAGGCCTTTGGGTAAGATCTACACAGCTAATTCATATAATGGGACATATAATGGACATATAATAGACATATAATGAGATATCATGGTGTGGTGTCTCATTGAGGAATCAACATTCAACTTTGTGAGGATAGTTCTGGATTCAGAAAACCATTATATTAGGGGTATGCAGGGGTATGTGAGTGTGTATTCCGTTCATCTGGGTTCTTAAACATTTTAAATGTGTGAAAATCACTGGTCTGCCTGCATGTTTACTAATTAACATACATCCAATTAATTTGGGTGCTTAAAACATTTCTAGTTTGACTACAATAGGAAATCAAAGAACAAATAGGTAAACAAGAAAAATGTCTGAAAAGAAGGAAAAATTCAATTGCAATAAGCACAAATGAAACTTTATATTGCTTTGCAGTCTAAATACAGTATGATAACGGTTCCATGCTATCTGCTGGGAAAGCTTTGGAACACCACTGGAAATCCTCTGCATTATATATAATGATATTATCTGTTTCACTGTAGAATCAAAGGGGCACGTTTACCAGTGCTTCAAGTAGGGTGGGACTATCATGTGGTTAGCAAACATTTCTACTGTGGCAGGGGCAGAATGGCCATGGTAAATGCAGATGGCCTGTCCGCGGTGGTAAGTAATGCCATGGTAGGTGCATCAGTCACACATTAGTAGAGATCATGTGTCAGGTACGTATGTATACTGTGAAGGCAAGTGCTACTTGCCCCCTGAACCTGAGAGCATACACTGATGTGACCCCCTAGACATGAGTATGTCACTGGGGCCACAGCACTGTGCCATATGGAGGGCTACTTCCACTGCTATACAGGTGCATTCCAAACACACAGTATGGGTGTAATCCCCATGCTGCCTACTGTCCTGGCCATCCCATACATCAGGAAGGCCATATAACCAGGGCCAGCACAATCAGTAGGCAAACAAGGCAGTCACCTAGGGCATCACCTTTTGTGGGGCAGCAAATGTAGTTACAATGAAAGCAAAGCAATAGTTCCTGACAGCCACACAAAACTCGAACCATCAGCATATGCTTTTACCTGCAGGGAGAGTGGGCACACATATACATGCAGTGCAAAACTAATATTGAAAAGTATGATGTCCAGTTATACATATGCACAGGATAATTGTGGGAAGGCTGCTGTTGTGATGATCTTGAGAGGGGCATAAGGCTGAAGGTTTGCCCAATATCCTTGCATTGGCCCTGCAGACAACAGAGGCAGGGCAGCCCCCATGGACCCAACTCTCATCTGCAGCAAAGCAGATGATGGCTCAAGGCTATGTGGCAAACAGATGGAAGGGGCACAGCCCCTGAAATACCAGCATCAGGGGGATGGGGATATATTTCTCTCTTCCTACCCTGGTAAATGCATGTGGGTGGTGGGGCACCCCCTCCACATGGATGTTGATGTACTTGTATGAAGAACAGTCACACATGGGTGGACAGCCAGCCCTGGCAAGGTGTTGGTAGATAGGGCATCTTCTCAGTGAAACAACCTGAGATGGACCATAAAGGAAGGGCTGGGAATGGCTCAACACAGTTGGAGGTGAGGAATGCAAATCAGGTGTTGCAGCTACTGGTCATATTTTTGCCATCTGACCACTTCCTCTGAATGCAATTCCACCTATTGGTGCATTTGTGCACCTAAGGAGATGTGCCAATGCCATGGGCATTGTTTCTAGGGGTACATGGCCCTCACCCTGATCATAGGAGGTCATGTCCATAGCCCACTCGCTCAGATTACTTGCTTACATTTAAAAAGAATTGAAGAAAAGCTAACTTTGTTATAGCTCCCTGGTCGGTGCCTCGATACTTAGCATGTTGCTTAGGAATGAGGTATTCTTCTCACCTGAGAAGCATTTTCTAGCTTTCTAGGGTTTAGAGGCCTTCAGTTTCCTGAAAGCTGATGTGCTATAGCTGCGGATTGACTAGGGTGCCCTTCTCCATGGTAGTGTGTAGGGTGTACAGTGCTATGCCCCAAAGTGCCCAACATGTATGGCTACTATGGAGTGCCTCCATCCCCCAGACAGTTGTTTGGCTTCAAGTGTGGATGTCCTACATGAATGACCCACAGCAGTTACTTGCTATATAGGGTATTGGTCTCCTATATGCCTGATCTAAAGAATGGGTTGGGACAACCTGGAGTGGTTGATGTCAGAGGGCACCAGCCATGTGTCTATTATTTATGCATAGTTTCTGGGTTGGGCCAACAGATCTTCATACTAGACCACTGTCCCACCCACCCACATACATACATGCATGCATAAATACATAAAGGGGATCCACACATCTCACTAGCAAAGGTAGAGTGTCAAATAGATGGGGGGGGGGGGTGATAGACAGGGAAGGAACATAAACCCCTCCCCCAACACATCAGAGGCATATAAACCTGTCTATTGCACCTTTTGTTGTCAGACACCCTGGATTACTCAGGGTGAAAAGGTATCATACTCCAGTGTCCACATTCTGGGTAATGTTGACATACTACTTTCACCAGACTGAGGCCCCTTGTTCATGAAGATACCACATTTGTTCTCTGAGACCCACAGACACTGACATAGCACAGACTTTATCCATGTGTTAACTTCACTGATTTGCATGCCCTGACTCATTGTAGTTTGACCCATATACAGTATCTGAGCTGTGCAGCAGGGTACATTTCTCCATGATTCAGCCTTCTCTAGCCTTCACTGACTACTGACAATATGGTCTATCAGTGTGGTGTGACCATATATTGTTGCCTGTTTACTCTACTGAGGTGTGGTGAGCTGCTTCCACACAAGTTGACAGTTTGGCACTTCAGTGTTTCTGAGCTCTGGACCATTCACAGCCTTGCTTCAGAAGGAAAGAAGGTTGGTCTACATGTATATCCTCCTCCACTGATTGTGTGGTCTCCCCTTGTACAGCAGCTATCCCTTGGGGTCACATATACGCCCTATCTGTTGTCAGGATCCTCAGGCTTCAGGCATGTGGCAGCTACCTAGATGTGTCCATACATGTCCTGAATATGCCACATGCTCCCAAACCTCCACAGCACAGAGATGTGGCTCTACTGACAAACACCTGTCTTGGTGGGTCGTATTGGTGTTAGAACACAAGTATGGGTGCACATAGCATGTGCCTTCACAGCGTGCATGCACACCTGACATGAAATTGCTACTATTTTGCAAATGAAGAACTAACACACCTAGTGCCATGCCTCCTGAATTTAACATAGCTGCTCTGCCCCTGTTATGGTAGAAAAGCATGCTAACTGCACGTTAGTCCAATGCCTCTTGCACTATTTTGGTAAACATGCCCCTATATATTTTTATAAAATACTAAGGAAAAATAGCAAAAATCATGCTTACACTGAAGCTGTGAACATTTAAACTAGATTCGTTGGGGATGGGTGAAGAAAGCCCCCAGGTAAGTGAAAGCCCCCAGGTAAGTGAAACATTAAATACCTTTATGGAAATGGGTAAAAGGGGTAACATATGGAAAGCAGTGTGTATAAATGCCCATAGCATGGGAAATAAGATCCCTGATGTTGAAGCTTTGGTGGGAGTGGCCGACTTGGATTTAGTGGCAGTTACAGAAACATGGTTCATAGAAAACTCTGACTGGGATATAACTATACCAGGCTATACTTTATTCAGAAAGGACAGGATAGGAAGAAGGGGAGGAGGAGTGGCACTATATGTAAAACATAATATTGGATGGCGGCATAACAGGACGCGGTGTTCGCTGCTCCACTCACATTTACTTTTTTCTTTGTGATTTTTTCTGAAACAGACTTACTTTTGCCCTATGCTGAAGCGGAAGGCTAAGGGCAAGGGTGGATTACCGGTGGGGCAGCGCACAATGGAGAGCTACGCGGCGGCAAAGATGGGCGATCCCGTGGCCGTGGCAGAGTTGAGCCTCGGTCTGGGCAGCGATGTCTCGCTAAGTCCGGCTGGTCCCTCCACTCCTCCTTTGCCTATTGAGGTAGCTGCTGGGGTAGCGGTGGTTGCTGGTAATTACCATCTTGAGACCTCAGCAGGGGCAGCAGATATGACATCCTTAGCAGGGGCTCTGTTCCCAGCACCTCAGACGGGTGTTTTAGAGCGGGGGAGTTTGGTTCCTGCTGATTCCAGTCCTAATCTCCAGTTGGATTTCCCTCCGCTTCAGCCTCCACAAGAAGTGACTTTGGCCTCAATTTGCGCTGCCCTCCAGTCGGTTCATCAGCTGTGTGCTGTGGCGTTCCAGGCTCTGACCCCACTTCCTGCTCGGCTGGAAAGTGTGGAGAAGAGGCTTGATAACCAGCAGGTAAAACTGACTGTGCTTGACCAAAGTGTTCAACAGGTACACGAGCAGCAGGGAACCCTTTCACAGGATAAGATGGTGTTTCTACAAAAAATTGAGAACTTGGAGAATGCTTCGCGCTCTTTAAACCTCAGGATCCTGAATTTTCCCCGTGTTTTTGGCTCTCCGGCTAGGACTCTTTTTCACAGATTCCTAAAGGATACTTTTGGTTACCCTGATGCTGGCTTTCCTCCAGTACATAAGATTTTCTATCTACCATCTGGGGTCGCTAGTGGCGCTACTGCTACGGTTCCTGCTCCTCATAAGAACATAAGAACATAAGATATACCATACTGGGTCAGACCAAGGTCCATCAAGCCCAGTATCCTGTTTCCAACAGTGGCCAATGTAGGTCATACGTACCTAGCAGTTTCCCCAAAAGACACAGGTTCCGCAATGCTTGTACTGGGTCAAGCATTGATATCCTGGGTTCCTTCTTAATAATGGTTTATGGACCTTTCCTCCAGGAACTTGTCCAAACCTTTTTTAAACCCAGCTACACTAACAGCTTTTACTACATCCTCCGGTAACAAATTCCAGAGTTTGATTACACATTGAGTGAAGAAAAATTTTCTTTTATTAGTTTTAAATAGTTTACCCTGTAGCTTCATTGCATGTCCTCTAGTCTTTCTATATTCTGATAACGTAAACAATCGATCTACGTTTACCCGTTCCACTCCGTTCATTAATTTATAGATTTCTATCATATCTCCCCTCAGTCGTCTCTTTTCCATGTTAAAGAGCCCTAACCTTTTTAGCTTTTCTTCATAGGAGTATCCTTCCATCCCCTTTACCATTTTGGTGGCTCTTCTCTGAACCTTTTCTAATAACGCTATATCCTTTTTAAGATATGGCGACCAGAATTGCACACAATATTTAAGGTGAGGTCTCACCATGGAACGATATAGAGGCATTATAATATCTTTTGTTTTATTTTCCATTCCTTTCCTTATGATACCTAGCATTCTATTTGCTCTCTTGGCTGCCGCTGCACACTGGGCCAAGGGTTTTAACATGCTATCCACAATGACGCCTAAATCATTTTCCTGGGTGGTGGTTCCTAATGTGGAACCTTGCATCGTGTAACCATAGTTTGGGTTGTTCTTCCCTAGGTGCATTACTTTGCACTTGTCCACATTAAATTTCATCTGCCATTTTGATGCCCAGTCTTCCAATTTATCAAGATCCTCTTGCAATTTTCCACAATCCTCTTGGGTTTTAACAACTTTAAATAGTTTTGTGTCATCTGCAAATTTGATAACCTCACTCGTTATTCCACTTTCCAGGTCATTTATGAATATGTCATCCTCATGCTGATGTTTCCTTGGACTCTTTGGATTTGGGAAATTTCTCTGCAATGTTGGAACAGTCATCTGAAACAGTAGGGTCCAGAGCGACATTATTAGTTTCTTTTGTTTTCCTTCAGGATAAAAATACGTTGTTATGTTTGTTTCTTAAGAAAACTGATATTTCCTTCTTAGGGGCAAGATCCAGATTTTTCCGGATGTGTCTCATTGGACACAAGTCTGTAGGAAAACCTTTTTGGAACTACGCACTGAGATGGCATCACTAGGTGCAAAGTTTCAATTAAGGTTTCCTTATCAATGTATTGTACATTTTCAGTCTTCTGTATATCATTTCTTTGAACCTTCTCAATTACGCTTCTTTTTGGATGCTAAGAAGTTGTAGGGCCGACTGGGGTTTGACTGGAGCAGAGGGCTTTTGTTGGGGCAATTTACTATGTGCTTTGCTGCTTAGTTCTGTTCTATCTTTGTATTCTCATTTTCTATTTATTTATCCAATCCTATGGATTTATGACTCTTGGATCTCTCCTCATTGTTGACTATTTAGTATTTGGTCTGTGGGGTTCCTTTTTTGCTTTGGGTTTATTATTACCCTATGTAGTGCTTTTGTTAGACCAGTAATTGTATTTCTTGTTTCCAAGTTTTGCTTGGTGTATTTTGTAAAACTAGATAAATAGAAAAAAAAAAGAAAAAGAAAAAAATAATATTAAAGCTTTGGAATTACAGAGCTTAAAAGGTAGAGAGGAGGCATTGTGGGTTAAACTAGAAAGAGGGAAAGAGAAATCCATTTGCATTGGTGTGACATACAGACCTCCCTCACAACAGGAAGAGGTGGACAGAGAGTTTATTGAAGAAATACGCAGCATTGCTAGGAAAGGGGAAGTGCTACTGATAGGGGATTTCAATATGCCAGATGTTGACTGGCACATTCCTGCTGCAGTATCATCTAGAAGTAAGGAAATCCTGGATTCTCTACAGGGAGAATTATTCAGGCAATTGGTAATAGACCCCACACGTGAAGGGGCCTACTCGACTTGGTGCTTACCAATGGTGAAATTGTTTCTGATGTTATAGTGGAAGATCATTTTGCATCCAGTGATCACCAGATGGTGTGGTTCAGTATTAGGACTAGGGCTGTTAGAATCCATTCAAAAGTGAGGGTCTTAGACTTTAAGAAAACTAACTTTGCCAAGATGGGCCAATACCTCAGGGAGTCGTTAGCGGGATGGGAAGAGCTGGGGGATGCAGAAAAACAGTGGGCAAAACCGAAAGGAGATATTTTAAGGGCAACCAACATTTTATTAAAATGGTAAAAAAAGGTAAAAGGAAAAGGAGACCGCTATGGCTTTCGAAAGAAGTAGCTGAAAAGGTGAAGAAAAAGAGGGAGGCCTTCATGAAATACAAGAGATCACAGAGAGAGGAAGGCAGGCATCTATATTTTCAAAAACTTAGAGAAGCTAGCAAAGTAGTCAGGAAAGCAAAGATTCAAAAAGAGGAGGAAATAGCCAATGAAATAAAATGGGGGGGGGGGGGGATAAGACATTTTTCAGATAGGTTAGTGAGAAGAGGAAGGGCAAAAGTGGTATTGTCAGACTCAAGGGTGAAGGGGAGGAATATGTAGAAGCTGATGTGGATAAAGCGGAATTGCTTAAGAAATATTTCTGCTCTGTGTTCACAGATGAAAAATCAGGAACAGGACCTCAGAAAACACCCACAAAGAGGAAAAGAAGCGAGGGACATCTTGACTGACCTTTTCAATGCCTTGTTGAAGTCAGGAGTGGTGCCAAAGGATTGGAGAGAGGCTCATGTGGCGCCTTTACACAAAAGCGGAAGTAAGGATGTCGTTGAAAACTACAGGCCAGTTAGTTTAACTTCAGTGGTGAGTAAATTATTGGAAACGCTGCTGAAAGAGAAAATAGTGAGGTTTCTGGAGTCCAGCAGATTACAGGATCCAAAGCAGCATGGATTCACCAGAAGCAGGTCATGTCAGACAAATCTGATTGATTTCTTTGACTGGGTGACCAGGGAGTTGGACAGAGGGAGAGCCCTAGATGTGGTGTATTTAGATTTCAGTAAAGCCTTTGACACCGTTCCTCACAGGTGACTTATAAACAATTGAGCACCCTAGGGGTGGACCCTAAAGTTACTGCTTGGGTTAGAAATTGGTTGAGTGGGAGGCGACAAAGAGTGCAGGTAAATGGAGCTCACTCTAAGGCAGTGGTTCTTAACCTGGGTTCGATCGAACCCTAGAGGTTCGGTGAGTCAGTCTCAGGGGTTCGGCGGAGGTCAAGACACAAGACACGCCCCCGACTCATATGATTCGTGATGACACGCCCTGCTTGGCCATCATTGGCTGCAGGTGATCAAGCTACATTGCTTGGCCAATCTGTGCTGCAAGGAATTTGGTGCACTCAGTAGTCGACTTGTGACTGTCGTGATGGCATGTCGTGTGATTTCTTTCTTAATATTTTAATCCATACTAACTATGTCGAGCAAAAGCCGAAGTCACACTGATTTGCAGTAAATATTGATTACACAGGTACACTAAAAAAATTTTTTTTTAAACTGCCTCTAATGTTTCGATTGATTTTTACGTTTTTTGGTGCGCTGAATCCAAATCTGGTAACCAATTTGCTCCATCATGTACAGATTTTTTGCTACATTGGGTTAGCAGTTTGAGGTGAACGTTTCAGATTGAGTGCGATCGATATAAAAGTTTCTTGGATGAATTCTTTATACTAATTGTTTAGTAGTTATTCAAATAAGAATAAAGAAAATTGTAACAAGGCAGCACATAAGAATAGAGTAATGTCAACAAAACACACTGTGATGGTAGCAAAATTGTCTGCACTTAAAACAGCCACATGCATGTGCACAGACATTGAGCATATAAGAGCGAGGTTAGACACAAAGCAAAGCAAAGAAATGTGCAAAAAATGTTGTACAGGTATGTATGTAAGAATAGAAAACGCAAACCGCACCATTGCAATACATGAAGACAAACACCCGATGGTGTGAAAATAAAATTCTAATAAATGAGATCCGACACTGTGGTAATAACTAGCAAATTTTTATTTCAAAGTTTAGTAAAAACACGATATTTGTCAACACAGTTTAGATTTTAAAGTCATTCTTGGGTCAATCAATCTCCTGGTGGGCCCGTTTCTTCTTCCCCCGAATGCTTCTCTTGGTGCGCTGCTTGGCGTATTTTTCATCTGGGGTTTCCCGCAGCAGCAACCAGCAGAAATCAGCCATCATAGTGGTGTTCCATCTTCCTTGGTACCTTCTCTCTGCGTCCTTGATGTCCTGGTGAAACCTTTCACCTTGTTCTTCACTGTACGCCCCCAAGTTTTCAGGAAAGTAGTTCACATGGGAGTGCAAAAATGGACTTTCAGGCTCATGTTACAGCCTTGTTCTTTGAAGGCATTGAGCATCCTGGCAACAATATCCTTATAGTTCTCATCCCGCCTGTTCCCCAAGAATTTGAGAACAACATCCTTGAAGGAATCCCAGGCTTCTTTTTCCTTCTCAGACATCGTTTCAGCGAATGCTCCATCTGAAATGAGTTTCCTTATATTAGGGCCAACAAACACTCCTTCCTTTAGCTTTGCTTCAGAAAGTCGGGGGAACTTTGAGCAAAGGTACCAAAAGCACTCACCATCTTTTGGAAGGGACTTGATGAATTGCTTAATGAGACCCAACTTAATGTGGAGAGGTGGTAATAGAATTTTATCACGAGGTACCAAGCTCTCATAAAGAACATTTTTCTCACCGGGTCTCAAATACTCAAGAATTGGCCAGTCTTTTTTCTCCCAGTGTAGGTCGCGGGCCCGGCTATCCCACAAGCAAAGGAAGCAGGGATATTTGGTGAAACCGGATTGCTGCCCTAATAGCATGGATAGAATTTTAAAGTCTCCACAAATCATCCACTTATGCTCATCATAACGAATCTTCTGAAGAATCAGGGCCAAATTCTCGTATTTTTCTTGGAGAATAACAGAGTGAGCAATAGGAACTGAAGCGAATGTGTTGCCATTATGAAGAAGAACACCTTTTATGCTGTCTTTTGACGAATCAATGAACAGCCGCCATTCAGCAGGATCATACTTGAGTTTAAACTTTTCCATCACTCCGTTTATATCGTTGCAAAATACCAAATCTTCCTCTTTGCTGAAATACTTCAAAAATTGTGTCTCGCGGTTGCGGTACCAATAAAAAGTTGTTCCTGGTGACAATAGATTTTTCTGTTTAAGCCGAGAACCTAGCAGTTGGGCAGCATCTTTTGGGAGTCCTAAATCCCGGACTAAATCATTCAATTCAGCTTGAGAGAAAAGTTCAGGTTTCGGATCTGGTTCAGTTTCAAACTCGGAAGTACTGGACTCATGAGTCTCATCATGATCAGAACCGTCCACACAAATATGATCCAAAGATTTTGGTGGTTCAGGCACAGGTACTTCGTTGCTATGAGGCATAGGCCTAATTGCTGAGGGAAGGTTGGGGTAACTTATTACGTTCTTATTTTTTAAGTTGTATCCCTTCACAATGCAAGAGCAAAAATAGCAGTCACTGCTGTGGTCTCTTTGTTCATGCCACATCATAGGTATTCCGAAACGAAATGCTTGTTTTTTACCTTTCATCCATAAGCGTAGATCTTCCTCACATGTCTTGCACACTTTGTGAGGAGCCCACGGTTTGTCTTGATCGCCTAACTTCAAACCGAAATAGGCGAAATATACTTTTTTAATAAATGCAGAAATGTTCCTCTGCCTCTTTTTCACGGTATATTCCCCACAAATAAAACAAAAACTGTCCGGAGAGTTGAGGCAACCTCTGGCTCTGTGAGCCATCACAAATACACAGCACTGCAAACTACAACTGTAGTGAACCACTTCGGAATAAAGCTGGATTACGACTGCGCAAACAAAAGGTAATAATGAACTTGCAAGAAACTGAAATTTGACAGGAACGTTCATGTCGCAACCACCGTGTTTGACCGAGCGAACGAGGCGAGGCGAACAGGAAAGAACATGCGCCAGCGCGAGTACTGGATTTAGCCCCCCGCCTCCCAATTGTCCTGTTAATGTATAAAATGAATACAAAACACTCTAAAATATCATGAGGGAGTGTTTCTAGTTAGTTAACCATTACAACCTCTATTTTGGGCCAAGAAAATAAACTGCAGTCGGCTAAAAAGAAATTATGTGAACATTCCTTATATGGGTAAGAAATCTAATTTTGCAAGAAAACGTGACGTGATGGAACATTTTGGCTATTTTTCCTGGATTCAGCACCCCAAAATCTATAGGAATCAGTTGCAGAACTGGAGGCAGTTTTTTGGTAGTGTACCTGTGTTATTATTGTAGCGGTGTAGCCTGATGGAAATTAGGTGATGGGTGTGTGTTAAAATGTTAAAAATAATAAATAGCATAAATACAATAAGTTCATTATTATAATACATAAGGTTAAAAATTAAAACCATTTCAGTGTGGTAGTATTAAAAAAGATCATGTTTTTGTGAAAAGTTATGTATGTAATTTGTTGTGAGTTCATGCATTGTATTGGTTTTGTTCTTTGAACACAGTGATGTTAATGCACAATTCATTTTGTGAACCAGTAAAACATATACCTATGTCTTGAATTTGAAAAAAAAACATATTTTATTTTTCAATAAAGAAGGGTTTGGTGAATGTGCATATGAAACTGGTGGGGTTCAGTACCTCCAACAAGGTTAAGAACCACTGCTCTAAGGAGAAGGACGTTACCAGTGGTGTGCCCCAGGGATCTATCCTTGGTCCGATTCTTTTTAACATCTTTGTTAGTGATATATTGGAAGGGCTATCGGGTAAGATTTGCCTCTTTGTGGATGATACCAAAATCTGCAATAGAGTAGACATCCAGGAAGGTGTAGATAACATTTATTTATTTATTTAGACAGATTTGTATACCACCTCATCCTTCAATCAAAATGGTCATAACATGAGGAGGGATCTAGCTAAGCTGAAGAATGGTCTAGAATTTGGCAGCTGGTATTTAATGTTAAAAAATGCAAGGTCATGCATTTGGGCTACAGCAATCCAAGGGTGCAATATAGTATAGGGTTTGAAGTACTTTTGTCCTCTAAAGAAGAGCTGGACCTAGGCGTGGTTGTGTCTGATGATCTTAAAGTAGCTAAACAGGTAGAAAAGGTGACAGCAAAAGCTAGAAGGATGCTTGGGTGCCTACGGAGAAGAATGACTAGAAGAAAAAAGGAGGTGATAGTGCCTCTGTATAAGTCTTTGGTGTGACCTCATTTGGAGTATAGTGTGTAATTCTGGAGATTGCAGCTTCAAAAAGATATAAATAGGATGGAGTCAGTACAGAGGGTGGCTACTAAAATGGTTAGTGGTCTTCATTATAAAGCATATGAGTACAGACTTAAGGATCTTAATATGTACACCTTAGAGGAAAGGCGGGATAGAGGTGGTATGATTGGGATGTTTAAATACCTCCGTGGCATAAATTCACAGGGGGAGAGCCTCTTTCGATTGAAAGCAAGTTCTGCTACGAGGGGACATGGGATGAGGGTGAAAGGGGATAGATTCAGGAGTGATATGCGGAAATATGTTTTAACGGAAAGAGTGGTGGATGCATGGAATAGTCTACCAGTGGAGCTGGCAGTGATGAGGACAGTATCTGAATTCAAAAAAGCATGGGACAAACACAGAGGATCTCTAAAGGAAAAAAGGGGTGTGGTCTTTCTTGTCGTCATTTTTCTGTTTCTAAAGTTTGTTTGGCAGCAGGCATGCATACACAAATATATTATAAAGAATGGGGAGATATTCAAAGCCATTGCAGACCTGCAAACCACCCAAATGGCACTCTCCAGGATATTCAACAATACTAATGTGGTTAATCTGTTGAATATCTCTGCCTTTGACCCCGAAGTGCCCCATCGCTAGCTGGCCAGTATCAGGAAGTTCTAGGATGGAGCAGAGGTGGCACCTGGGAATAATCAGCTAGCGGCAATATTCAACCATTAGCTGGTTATCTTACAGTGACTAAAGTTAGGAACTTGAAAGGCTTGCCTAACTTTAGTCACTTTAGTTAACTGGCCACTACTAAATTTTGCCACTAGCTGAATATTGCCACTAGCAAGTTATCTAACGTGTTTTCTGGCCAATCTGGATATTCAAGGTCAAATACAGTCCCAGCATTGAATATCCAGGTTCAGGGTTCAGTGGCAACAACTAGCTGCTTTATCAGCTCTGGCTGCCACCGCTGAATATTTCCCCTCCCCCAATGCACATAAAACATGATTCCACCCTAAAATACACCTACACATGGGTTGCATAAAAGTATGTGCCTTCCTTGCACCATGAAAATTACTATGAGAGTAACCACTGGGTAATGTTAGAAGAGTCCTTTACAAATGTTAAAGGCCTTTATTCATGAAAAATGCTTTATGAAAATGAATAGAAGTGCCCCTATAGAGAGTGAAAAACAGGAAGAACTAAGGGAAATGGTAGTTTCAACTGAAGTAGAAGCAGAAGAAGTTGAATAGGGGGGAAAAAAAAGAAAAAAATACCTGATAGGAAGAAGGAGTCCTTGAATGGAGCTCACAGACTTCGTAGCTTTAGCAGTAGTGGCAGAGCATGAGAGGGCATGTTTACTAAAGCGTGGTACCCAGGAGCATGGCATTTTTAGTGCAGGGCTAATGCAGTTTTGGCCTGTGATAGCTAGGAGACCACTGGAATAATACCTCCATCCTAAAAATACCGCACTATCCTAGCACTATGTGAATAGGCAGGGTAAGGACAGAGTTGGGGCAGAGAGAGGGTAGAAACAGCGCGTTGCCAGGGTTGCTGCTCTAGTGCTGCCTTTGACCTCAAAAGATGCTACTAGAGCAGGCGCAGCGAACATCAGTCTCCGACTAGGCAGTAGTTGCATCCACTATGCCAACGCAGTCCCAGTGCACAGATATATGTGTGACCTCCATGAGGACAATTACCCGGGGCCGCAACTCATATATGGCAGGGCCAACAACTAGGCCAGACCTGACCAGGAAGTACACTCAGCAGACATCTAGAGCACTAGCCACCGAGTGAGAAAACAATAGAAACTGATGGCCACATTAATCTAATGAGCGAGCACCATACATGTTTTCTTGCAGGGAGAGTGGGCACACATATACAGACAAGTAATATATCTCCAAGTATGCTGCCCACTTAGTCATTTGCAGATGATCTTTGTGGGAGAGCTACAGTAGTGTTGACCTGGAGAGGGGCAGATAGCATAGTGGTTGGGGCAATTTGCCTCAGTCCTGGAGTTCAAATCCCACTGGAGGACAGCAACCTCAGGTTGGAGGGACTTGGGTTTCTAGACCCACAGGTGCTCCATGCGGCCTTGGACAAGCCACTTAACCCTCCATTGCCTCAAGTACAAAAACATAAATTCAGGGGCAAGGGAAATATGTACAGTACCTGAATGTACACCACTTTGACCTAGCAAAAAGCAATATATAAGCATTGCTAAATAAATGGTATTATTTTGCCATGATATTAACCATTTGATGATAAAACACACATTTTAAAAAGTCGCTGAATTATAGTGATAGGAGTTTCTTTCCTGGTTTTCTTTTGAATTGGTTAAAGAACAGG
Organism: Ichthyophis bannanicus; assembly: GCA_033557465.1. Lineage (NCBI taxonomy): Eukaryota > Metazoa > Chordata > Amphibia > Gymnophiona > Ichthyophiidae > Ichthyophis > Ichthyophis bannanicus. The sequence goes on from CM066031.1 coordinate 1,036,996,461, forward strand.
GCCAACTTAGATCACCTTTCTTTCTTTTTTTGGAGCTGTGATTAGTGGTATAATTAAGTTTGAACTTTCTAAAGGATTGTCACTAAGTGATTAAAAAGCAGCAGTAAGGTATGCCTACCACGACCTATTAATAGCAAGCCATTAAGGTTAGGAACAATAAACACAGTATAGCTTTAACAAATCAAAAAAAGAAAACAGAGAATACCTGTCTGTGGAACCTGCAGATATTAATTTTTAATGTATGCCTTTATACAAAAAGGAAAAAAGAAAAGAATAGGAGTCAGACAGTGCCATGAAAACTTATTACTCATGAAAATCCACTTGCCTTGCACTATTAAAAGAATTCAGATGCTTTCGGTATTTTCAATTGCCATTTGCAATTTGGAGGAAAAATATTTTGAAATCTGTAATGCATAGCTTTGCAAATGTTTGGAATGAATATGTATTATAGTAACATTGTGCTATGTTTAAAAATACATTCTATGATTTGTTGTCAGTCTGCAGGCCATTAGTTCCATGGTGTATTATTATTGTATTATTTGAAAGGTGAACCAGCAATACTCTATTGAGCCATTCCCACCAACTCATGATTTCATAAACTTCTATCATATCCTATCTCAGTTGTCTCATTTTCAAACTAAACAGCCCTAACCTGTTTAGCCATTTGTCATAAGGGAGGTGTTCAATCCATTATATAAATATTTTTTTCTTGCCTTTCTCTGAACCTTTTCTAGTTGTGATATATCCTTTTTGAGATGGGGCAACCAGAACTGTACATAATACCGAAAGTGTTATCTCACCATGGAACTATACAGAGACATCATGATATTCTCAATTTTTGTCCTCCATCCCTTTTTTGAATAATCTTTGACTTTCTATTTGCCGTTTTGACAACCATGAAACACTTTGCAAAGATTTTCACATATTGTCCACAAAATCTCCAAGATTTTTTTCATGGGTGGTTACCCCTAGCTCAGAAACCAGCATTTGATAACTGTAGCTAGATGATTTTTTTCCATACATGAATCACTTTACAGTTGTTCACATTAAATGTCAGCAGAGACCCTGGAGACCCATCTCCAACAGTGTGGAAATGGCCTGCGGGTGCTATCCAGTGCATTTGTGCTGATGTCATCGGGGCCTTTAAAACCACGGCCTCTACTACAGATGCCTGGAAACCCTGGAAATCCTTCTGCAGAAGTGTGGAAACAGCCTGCAGGAGCCATTTGTGCATTTGTGCTGGTGTCAGCAGCACCCTTAAAACCATGCTCTCTACCACTGGTGCCTGGAGACTCGAGAGATCCTTCTGCAGGAGCATGGAACCAGCACCTTCTGGTGCATTTGTGCTGATGTCATCAAGGCCCTTTAAACCTGGCCTCTAACACGGGGCATGGCCGCAGATGCATCCCAAAGAGGTAGGTCACGGCCCTTTGGAGTACCTAGGAGCAGGAGAAGGGGGGTTTTGTTGATGGGATGGTTAAAAGGAACAAGAGGAGTGCTCCCCCTAAGTCCTCTGCAAAATCATCTAAGGTGGAATGTCCTTTGGACAAATAGTTCCTGAAGAAAGCTATGGCGGAGGTATCTCCTCTTTCAACTTCTGTAACTACTGGCTCTGGCTCATCTGCTTGTTCTGCTCAGTGGGGGGGGGGGGGGGGGGGTGTAACCCAACCCCAGCTATCTATTGTTGACTCTCAGACGGGGGAAGTAGAACCACCCTTTAAGGAGAAGTCTCCTGTCCCATCATTGGTATCGTTTGAGGAGGACAGTGCAACTGGGCTAACTGATACTGTAACTCTGCTGGTCCTATGCCTAAGGGCATGCAACTACCTGTGCTGCCTTTTGGTATAGCACGGCAGGATTTTTTCTCAAAAGAGATTTCCCTGAAAGACATGAGCTTAGCCATCTCATATATAAATTGAAGCTTAGCTAACACTAGGTCCATAGGGGGAGGTCTCCTTTTACCTCCACCACTCGGCTATTGCTGCTATATATTAATATTTGTTCAGAGCTATTTAATGTTTTATCAGTACTCACAATTTTGTTTTAAAGAGTTTGTTTATTTATTTGGCAATGTGGTTTTTAATAGAATATACATTGTCTGTTGTCTACGGCTCCGAAGGTTTATCCCCACCTCCTGATTTTAGGTGATTTTAATGTCCATGTGGACTCCCCTTCCACTTCTCGGGATCATAGTTTCCTGACTTTTCTGTCTGATCTCTCTCTTGTTCAATCCGTTTCCTTTCCCACTCACTCCGCCGGCCACTCTTTGGACCTACTTATTTTCCCTCGATCCTCCCCTTTCCCTCCCTCTTCTCTTTTCCCCCTTACCCTACCATGGACTGACCACTGTTGTCTCCTTTATCCCTTCCCTATCCCTCTCCTTCCCCGATTTCCAACTTCAATTCTCCTTCCCCTCCATCCCGCCTTATTACCCCCGCTACTCTCCATCAGTTCCCTGTGTCTGACACCCTGTTCCCCCCAGATTTTCCTCTTCTCTCACCTGATTCCCAGGCTAATTCCTGGTTCCAACCCTCTCTACTTCCCTTGACACCGTTGCCCCTCTATGACCCCCCCCCCCGTCATCCCCACCGCTCTACCCGTCACCCCTGGTTTCATCCAGGGCTTTTCCTCCACCGTAGGTATCTTCGTCGAACTGAGCGTTTATGGCGCAAACACCCAAACCCCGTCTACTATATCCTGTTTCCGTTCTGCTCATCGTCACTATCGTTCCCTTTCTTTACTCTGCCAAACAGAACTATTTTTTCTAATCTTATCACTACCTCTTCAAACTCTCCCGCCAATTACATTCCATCCTCCGCTCTCTTTCTGCTCCTCATTCCTCCCCTACCCTCCTTCCTCCCCTTCTATTCCAGATCCCTCTTCCCTGGCTACCTATTTTGTCTCCAAAGTTCAGTCTCTCCGTCTCTCTTTTCCCTCTTGCCCGCCCCCTCTCTCCCCTCCCCCCTTGGTAGCACCCCCTTCTCCGTTCCTCTCCCTTCTTCTCCCCTACCCTCCCCCCTCTCTCACATCACTGGTCCACCTTTGAGCCTATCACCCCTGCTACTCTTACTAAAGTTTTCTCATCCACTCGTAAAACCTCTTGCCCTGCCGATCCCATTCCTTCTTCTTGGCTGCTGGAATCTTCCCTCGCTCTGGCCCCCCTTATTCTTTCACTTTTCAATTCTAGTCTCTCTTCTGGTACTTTTCCCTCTTCCTGGAAGCACGCCTCTGTCCGTCCCATTCTTAAGAAAGGCTCCCTCAACCCCTCCTCTCCCTCCAGCTGGTGTCCCATCTCTAACCTTCCTTTCCTCTCTAAACTCTTGGAAAAATTGGTTTTCTCTGCTTTCTTCTCACCTTGAGGCCTCTCTCACTCTTCATCCTCGTCAATCAGGTTTCCGCCCGGGTCATAGCACAAAATCTGTTCTTCTTTCTCTCCTTAACAATTTGCACATTGCTCACGACCGTGGTTTACTCTCTCTTGCTGTTTCTCTAGACCTTTCTGCCGCTTTCGATTTGGTTGAAAACCGCACTCTCTTATCTTGTCTTCAGGATACCGGCCTCTCCAGTCTGGTTCTTCACTGGTTTCACTCTTTTCTGTCTAGTCGCACTTTTTCAGTTCACACTGGCTCAGGGTCTTCACCCTCAACTCCCCTCCCCTGTGGTGTCCCCCAGGGTTCTGTTCTTGCTCCTCTTCTCTTTAATATGTTTCTGCCCCCCCCCCCCCTTGCTCTTCTTATTCAACAGCATGGTGTTTCTGCTTATTACTACGCTGATGACATTTTTCTCCTCTTTCACACTGACTCTGCTGCACCTGACATCACCGCCTTCAACACCTGTCTTTCTTCTGTAGCCTCCTGGCTTTCGACCAACTTTCTGCACATTAATCTCTCAAAAACTTCGGCTATCTGGTTCACCTTCAGTATTCCCCCTCCTACCCTCTCTCCTTTATTCTCTTCTTCACCCATCCCCACAGTTTCCTCTTTGCGGTACTTGGGTGTAACTCTTGATTCTTTCCTTTCCTTTAAAGAATATATCTCCTCTGTTGTCCAACGCTCCTTCTTTACTCTAAGACAACTTCGTGCTGTACGTCCTTTCCTCACCCCCTCTTCTATGGCCACCCTCCTTATCTCTCTTGTCATGTCTCGTCTCGACTACTGTAATGTTTGTCTTGCCGGGCTTCCCCAATCCCAAATTTGTCATCTTCAACGGGTCCAAAATACTGCCGTTCGTGTTCTCTCTCACGCTTCACGTTTCGATCACATCACCCCCTTGTTAATACATTTTCACTGGCTTCCTGTTTCCTTTCGTGTTCAGTTTAAAGTCCTTATTTTTGTACACAGGGTGATCCATTCTGGTATCCCCTTGTATCTTGCAGACCAAGTTCACCTCCATACCCCTCACCGTCCCCTACGTTCCATCCACGCCAACCGTATGTTTCTTCCCCCTCCCTCCCAAGCACACTTAGAATCAACTCAATCTTCAGCTTTCTTTTTTCTCGGTCCAAGGCTTTGGAATTCACTTCCCCACTCCCTACGTCTAGAAACCTCCTACCTATCCTTTAAAGCTAAACTGAAAACCCACCTCTTTTGTTCTGCTTTCAACCTCCCCTTCCCAGCTCCGTCCTCTTCCCCCTCCCTAGTATTACCACGTTAGTTCTTCATTTCCTCTCTCCTACGCCCTCCTGCATTGTCAATGTGTTCCCTCTCTCCCTTCATGTTAGCCTTCTGCGTCCCCCAACTGTTATCTGCTTCTATCTCCTTTCCTTAAGATTTTATGGCGTTCCTTTTCTGCTTTTCTTTTCGCAGCTCTCTTTCTTTTAATGATTTTATGTATTGTGAACCGCCCAGATGAGCCACCCTAAGGTGACAGTACCCTGAGGGTGGTTCTGCTGGCAGCACTAATATACAATAAAAATAGACAGCCCTATCGATGAACCCCACTGTGGGTTGTGAGTCTATGACCTCTGGCTCCATGGGCAGTGAAGCAACCAGTGGGCTAGAGCTGCTAATAAACACCTGGCTGGCTACAGGAGGACTGCACGGCACCACACCCACATTCTGCTGTGGTTACCAGGGAGATTACATACCACCACCCAACGCACCCTCTGGGGCTCAGGGTGGGGGACAGGATCTCCCACCAACAGATCCACTTTCTACCCCCTGCAATGGTGGCAGTAGAGGGGACCATCACCCCAGTCCTGCTAGGGATCAAACACCCTACAGCGCAGGCAATGCAGAGCAGTACACATCCATAACACAATAGCAGACAGACGGCAGGTCTGGAAATGCTCAGCTGCCCCCCCACCATTATTTGACATTCTCCAGCAGCAAGCCTCCAGACGCTTCACCCTGCACGGTATTCCAGCAAGACTCATACTAGCTGCAGACAGTCCACCAGCTAGTCCATAGTGCATGGTCCTGGAGGAGATGCATGTACCCAGAACGGGGATATCAGCATACACACCAAGCAGCTAAGTCAGTGATTGGGCCCCAAAAGGAAACCCATAAATATCACATGAAAAAAATACTATATAGCACTATGGGGGAACCTAGCCATGCCATGGTCACTGCTCAGTCAGGGTGAGAGTGACCTCCCAGCAGGACATGCTATGGCCACCCTGTCCATGCAGGTGGTACCGGGCACTACAATGTCCGGCCATTGCCCTATGCCCTGTGCAGATGCAGAGAGGCCAGGCCACCCTATCCAGGCTATTCCCACGGTACCTTGCTCCTCATTATGCACATTGGCAGGCCAATACTGGCAACAGTGCTAGCAGTGTGGGCTGTGGAGGGTGTTGGCAGCCACCACACACTGGATAGACAGACACACACTCCCCACACCTATGCCAGCATTGTGCAACTATAGAGGTGTTGGGCAGCCCAGGCCACCACACCAGTCCTGGGCACAGTGCAGGCATGGCTATGGTACGCAATACTGTAGGGGTCACTCCCCAGATTGGTAAACACTGTCAGACACAAGACCTGTAGCACACTCCACAGACATCAGAAAGGTTGCTATGATGCAGCTCACTCCGAAAATTGTACTTAACCTAGGAATTGCTATCTGCCAGTACTCATAGCAACCTTTTGATAGCTGTGTACCATATTCCCAGGTTTAGGGTGGCATTACTAAGATATGCAAGTGCTAGTATTGGGAGATGCACACAGAGCCCAAAGTCCTGCCTCTCCAGGAGGCTTTGGATAATGGGGCCTGTGGGTGCGGGTGTGTCTGCCCCTGTTGGCTGCTGCTTTACGGCAGAGGTTCCCAACTCCAGTCCTGCGGTGCAAAACAATGTTTGGGTTTTCATGCTGTCCCTCATGAATATGCATGAGATACATCTGCATACCATGGGGTTGGCGCATAGAAATGCAGCACAGGCATCTTTATCAGAGGCAGCATGGAACCTGAATGGTGTTTGGCCCTCCTGGACTGCATTTAGGAGGTTCTGCTCTAGGTAATGTGCATGTTTATGGTGTCTGTGCTCTGTAGGGTAAAATGTAGTTGTTTTGAGCATGTTCACGTCATCTGTAAGAAAGGTTCTGTCTGTATTAGCACGTTATAGTAGTGGGTAAAATATGAGGACTGGGTTGGCAGAAACCACAGCTGGGACTTGAACCTGTGACTTTCTGCTTTTGAATATACTGGTTTTGTGCACTGCACCACCATGTTATCACAGAGATGGTGCATTCCCTGGTGATACCATGACTGTTGGTCAGACAGGGCCTGTTTGTTGCAGTGCATGGCACCCACCTACACAGGGCTAGGCCACGGTCTGCTCTGGGCAGCTGCCACTGCCCCCTCCACCACCAGTATTCCTCAGCCACCATGCTGACATGCCCTTCTGCTGGTGGAGCTGGTGATGCGCAGTCTCAGGCCATCCAGTGTGCAGGTAGGCGGCTGCCTATGGTGCGGGTTCTGGGGTAGGGGTGCCTGCATAGACATCCACGCTCCCCCCCCCAGCCCCGCCTGCAAATGTTCCGTGCCCTTGGGGGTAGCTGTTGGGTACTATCCCCTGTGACACTTTGGGAAACACAATCGTGCCCATGTTGGGCCTTCAGCAGTTGCTGTCTGGCTGCTCTGCTGTTTCATCATTCGTATAGGCCACCTAGGCATCACCCTAGTCCGCACTGTGGCCCAGCTCCACCACAGCATGTGCCGCCTGCGGCCCTCTGTATCCCCTTCTCCGACATCTGTCCAGTTGCCATTCTGACATGCCCGCCCTGCTGTTGCGGGATATGTGCACGCCATAGGAACCCTGTCTGATGGTGGAGAAAACCCTGAGCAGCGCTATTTCACTGTGGGCCCATTCACTTTGTATGGGGACGGAGTATAGACCCTTTCACGATTTATATCTGTTCTATGGTGCTTACTCGGGGGGGGGGGGAGGGGTTGATGTTTCTCATTGATGCCACTATTGTCCAGCTTGGTTATTGTTTTTTTCCAGTTTGTTGGGGTCATTTTCAGTGTTTCTGTGCCCTTTTGTTCTGTGCACATGTATCACACTTATCACTTTATTTTGGTTTCCCTGCCTGGGCTGTACATTGCTGACATTTAAATGGTTTCTCTCCCCTTTAATATGCCTTTAACGGCAGGTTTTCATTCGCGTTGGAATTCAGCTCTGAAAATCCGTGCGTTAGTGTGAAGAGAGCCTCTCCCTGCCCTCTCTCCGCTCATTGACCCCTTCTCTCCGCCCTCTCTCCACCTTCTGCGGTGTTTTAACGCGCCGCGGGGCATTACGATCGTTAGCGTGTCATAACGCGTGCTATGATGCGCTAACAGTGCATCATAGCGCGCGTTATGACACGCTAACGATCGTTAACCTTACATAATGCGCATTATTCACGATTACCGCAGTTACCGCAGTTTAGTAAACATACCCCTAAGACTGCTTAGTAAACATACCCCTTAATGTTTTATCAGTACTTACAATTTTGTTTTAAAGAGTTTTTAATTTGACAATGTGGTTTTTAATAGAATATACCTTGTCTGTTGTCTACGGCTCTGAAGGTTCAGTACAGTATTTAATATATTTTTATGCATAACGCATTTATCTAGCTCTTTTTTAGTCATATTTATTTTGTATATATTTATTGTCCTTTTCAGCTTATGCATACCCTTTTTGATGCATATCCAGATCACAAGAGCAGTACTAAGCTGGGATAATTTATGGCTCTTAGAGATCGCATAACATATTTTCCAGCTAAGGAAGAATTTTGTCAGATCCGCTGTGATATTTAGCATTGTAGTTTATGCCATCTATATCAAAGTTATTCGTTTATACATGCTATATTTATATTCAGCATTTGGAATATAATGGCGTTTTCCCGCGCTCAGCTTTTTCGATAAAGGCGCATGTGTAGGCATTCTAAGGTTCATTTGCATACCATTCGACACACATTGGATCAAGCTCTTTTTCCAAGTTGATATGTAAGCTACAAATTTTATTTGTTCAGAGCGATTTAATGTTTTATCACTACTCACAATTTTGTTTTTAAGAGTTTGTTTATTTATTTGCCAATGTGGTTTTTAATAGAATATAGCTTGTCTGTTGTCTACGGCTCTGAAGGTTTAGTACAGTTTTTAACAGATTTCTATGCATAACGTAGTTATCTAGTTCTGTTTGAGTCACATATTTATATTGCATATATTTATTGTCCCCTTCAGCTTATGCACACCCTCGCCTTTCGCTCCTGCTCTGTTGTAGTAGTTCAGTGTGTTTAATAGTTTTAAATCACAGAATAGCCATCTAGTTCTCTCTTTGCTTGTAATTTTACAAATAAATTACAATTTTCACATTTCTGTCCCTTCTAGTTGTTACTTTACCCTTTTTAGGGTTAATACTTGTACACAGGTACAACAAAGATACGCAATAGATAAGTTTCTCAACGAGGTACAGATTTATTGTATTGTTATTTCTGTTGTCACACCCTTTTATGTTGTCATTTATTAACATATGTTTATGATGTTTTTACAAACATGTTTGATATACACTATAAATGTTTGTCACACAATGGTTTTATTAATTTTTTATTGAATGTGTTCAAATTTATGGTTAGTAATAATTTATTCTTTAAACGTGGTCATTATTATCATTTGGTTTTTTATTGTTTTTAATTATTTATTTGTTTATCTTTTCTTATTTATGAATTATGATATGTTTTTATTGACATTTTATGTATTTATGATTTTTTTGTGTCAGTTTAAAACCTCTGACGAAGGCAACGAAACACGGCCTGTGCTGAGTAGTACCTGGTATATGGAAAATAAAGGTCTGTCTTTCCCATTACCACGTCTGGACTTGGTCTTTGTATCTACGTGGTACTACTGCTTTTTGTGTTGTTGCCCCTCCGTTCACCATGCCACTACTCTTGTAGGCAAAAGCTTTTAGATCAATCCTAGTTTATTTTTCCTGGGGCAGCCATATGATAGGAGGGAAGTTCTGCTCTACAATTAGGGTGTTTGGTACCTTTTACAGGTTCAAATCTGTGGGGTTTCCTCATTACCACCAAGAGCTCTCGGGTTATGCTGCCATCTCGGGTGTGACGCAACAGGAAGCAACAATTTTCAAACATTACAAAAGACTATTTTTCCAAATTTATTGATTATGACTATAAAATTGATAATGTGGTCAAATATTTAAATAAGATTGAAACACAGGTAGTTACTGTGCATGCTATGTCCTCCTCATTCATTAATGAAAGCTCTTCCTTTCATTGACAACTTGATTTATTGGAAAATGCCTCTAGAGCAAGACATTTGTTCTGTTTACATTTCCTATAACTCATTACCTCTCATCTATGATTTTATTTCAAAAGTATTTGAAAGAGGTTCTCCTTTTTGCTAACCCCGCTGAATTACATTCTGCTAATATTTATTATCTTCCTCAGGGGAAAGAGTTAGAAAAGTTTGATAAGGCTTTGATGGATGAACCAGACCAAGTAGTGTCTCCAGATGGTTTGGATTTATCTGAATTCTTAGAATCCTCTCAGGATATTATATCCACTCAAGCTGCTCTCTTAGTTACCTTTATGTTTGAGATTTACACAAATTCAATCTTGAGGTCATATTTTCCTAAGAAGAATGTGTTATTTTGTGGTCAAAAGATCACAGAGTCACTCAGGCTTTCATAGAGTTGAAACCATGGGTTTTAGCTCTGGGTGCTACATACTTTCTAAAATTTCTAAAGTGTCTGTTGACATATCAGGGAAACATTACTGATTTTTTGAGCCATTACAACTTGAGGCTACCAGTGTCTTATTTCTTTAGGTATTCAAGTATAACTGGGTTTGTTCATTATTTTAGGCACTCTACTGTGCATATTCTCTTTTTTTATATCCCTATCTTTTTCCCCTTTGGTCTCCCTTTAATGTGGGCTAGATGACAATTAATTTTTGGATGTGGCTTCTAATATCTCTTGGATATTTGTATTCTTTTGCTTTTATAGTAACTTAGTAACACAGTAAATGACAGCAGATAAAGACCAGCATGGTCCATCTAGTCTGCCCAGCAAGATGGCAAGAGTAGGTGTACATGTCACTCTGTGCAGGCCACCCCTCCCCATGTCTTTGTTTAGGGGTGAACTCACCACTTCATGTAGAACACCCCTATTTGAGATGTTAGATGGTTCAGAAGTTAGATGGTACCGTTTATTTTGTTTTTATCCTGTTGCTGTAAAGGGATCCACTGTGTTTGCCCCATGCCGTTTTGAATTCCGTCACCGTGTTTGCCCCCACCACTTCCATCAGGAGGGCATTCCAAGCATCCATCACCCTTTCAGTGAAGAAATATTTCATGACATTGCCTTTCAATTTACCACCTTGCAGCTACATGTTATGCCCTCTAGTTTTACAGCTTCCCCGTCTTTGGAAGAGGTTTGTTTGTTCATCATTTCTCTTTTAAGTATTTAAAGGTCTGAATCATATCTCCCCTGTCTCTCCTCTCCTCCAAAGTGTACATATTTAGGTCTTCAAGTCTCTTCTCATAAGGCTTCTGATGCAGGCTCCAAATCATTTTGGTCGCCTTCCTCTGAACAGTTTCCAGTCTTTTTACATCTTTTGCAAGATATGGTCTCCAAAACTGAACACAGTATTCCAAGTGAGGCCTTGCAGTGACTTGCACAGTGGCATAAGTACCTCTTCCTTTCTGCTGGTAATCCCTCTTTGTATGCAGCCCAACATCCTCCTGGCTTTTGCCACTGCCTTGTCGCACTGTTTTGCCACCTTGAGATCATCAGAGATAATCACACCAAGGTCTTTCTCCTGAACCGTGCATACCAACCTCTCGCCCCCTATCGCGTACATTTCCCTTGGATTTCTGCTATCCAAGTGCATGACACTGCACATTAAATCATAGTTGCCAAGAATTAGACCAGTCTTCCAGCTTTTGTAGATCTTTCCTCATGTTAACCACTCCCTCGGGGGAGTCCACTCTGTATCAAATTTTTGTGTCATCTGCAAAAAGACAGACTTTTCCATTAAGTCCTTCAGCAATATCACTCACAAATACATTGAACAGTGCTGGGCCCAGGACCGCACCCCACTAATCACCTTCCTCTCATCTGAGTGAGCTCCATGTACCATCACCTTCTGTTGTCTGTCAGTCAACCAATTTCTAATCCAGTTTACCATCTTGGGAGCCATCCCCAAGCTACTGACTTTATTGACAAGCCTCCTATGAGGAACAGTATCAAAGGCTTTGCTGAAATCTAGGTAGATGACATCCATTGCATGTCCCTGATCTAGTTCCTTGGTCACCCAGTCAAAGAACTCAATCAGATTTGTTTGGCAAGACCGTCCTTCGGTAAAGCCATGTTGCCTCGGATCTTGCAACCTATTGGTTTTGAGAAAGATCACTATTCACTCTTTCAGGAGTGACTCCATTACTTTTCCCGCCACCGAGGTAAGGCTCACGAGCCTGTAGTTTGACACTTCTTCCCTGTCACCACTTTTGTGTAGTGGTACAACATCAGCCATTCTCCAGTCCCGAGGAACCTCTCCTGTTTCCAAGGATCTGTTGAAGACATCCTTTAACGGTCCTGCAAGAACGTCTCTGAGCTCTTTCAGTATCCTGGGATGTATCCCATCCGGTCCCATGGCCTTGTCCACTTTCAGTTTTGCAAGTTGTTCTAACATCTCATCTTCTGTGAATGGCGTGGTATCTACTTCATTCCCATTTTTATATTTGGGAGTCACAGCTGGTCCATCTCCAGGATCTTCTTTAGTAAAAACAGAGTAGAAGTATTTGTTTAGCAATTTTGCTTTTTCAGTGTCACTTTCCACGAGTCCTTTCCCAGCACTTCTGAGTCCTGCAATTCCAACTCTGATCTTCTTCCTTTCCCGAATATACCTGAAGAAAGTTTTGTTGCCACCCATAACATCTTTAGCCATCTTTTCCTCTGCCTTTGATTTTTCTATCCTTATTTCTCTTTTTATCTCTTTGAGCTTGATCCTGTATTCATTCCTGTGTTCTTCTGTTTGCAAGCTTTTGAATTTTGCAAAAGCTGTGTTTTTTGCCTTTATTTGAGCAGCCACCTCTTTGGAAAACTAAATAGGTTTCCTTCTCCTCTTGTTTTTATTTACCTTTCTTACATATTTATCTGTTGCCCCTTTTATTGCCACCTTTAGTTTAGCCCATTGCAATTCCACTTCCCTTATCTCCTTCCACCCCCCTTATCTCCTTCCACCCCGTCATCTCCTCCTTTAAGTACTCGGCCATTTTATTGAAGTCAGTGTTTTTGAAGTTTAGGACTTTGAGCTTGCTATGATTGGCCTGTACCATGGCTTTTATCTCAGACCACACCGTGTGATGGTCACTGTTGCTCACAGGGGCACTCACGCAGACATTCGACACGCTTTCACTATTGGTGAGCACTACATCCAGCGTTGAGCTTTCCCTGGTTGTTTCCATCACCATTTGTCTTAAGTAATGCATCTTGGAGAGCATCCACAATTTTTTTCCTTCTTTCCAGATGTGCAGAAGGAGTAATCCAATCCACATCAGGCAGATTAAAGTCACCTAATATGATCGCTTCCCCCTTTGTTGCTATCTTGGCAATATCTATAATCAATTTGTTATCTCTCTCTTCAATTTGAGTCAGAGGTATATAACAGATGTTTGTGTAAAGTAAAGAAAAATAATTCAGCTGCCTTTTAAGCAAGAGAACAACAAAAGCCATATTGTGTGAGATTAACGTCCATCAAGTCCAGCATCCTGCTTCTGGCAGTAGCCAATGTGGGTCACAAGTACCTAGCTGATCCCTAAAGTACATCTATTTCAAATGATAGCTTATTTTGAGGGATGATCAATGATGCTCTCTCCCAGATCAACCTGACTATATAATTTTTTTGCCCCAGGAGTTTGTCAAAACCTTATTTGAATCTTACTTTGTTAGTCACCTTGACCACATCCTTTGGCAACAATTTCCACAGCTTAATTATGTGAAGCATGAAAAAAAATATCCCCTGAGATTTATGTTCAGTCTACTAGTAATTAGTTTCATGGAATATTCTCTTGTTTTTATGTTGTTTGGAAGATTGAACAGATGTTCCCTATTTAACTTTTCCACTCCACTGATGATTTTATAAACTTCTATCATATCCTCTCTCAGTTGTCTTTTCTCTGTGCTGACAAGCTCTAATCTGTTTAGCCTTTCTTCATAAAGGAGACATTCTATTCTCTTTATTGCCCTTTTCCGAACCTTTCTAGTTCTGCTCTATGCTTTTTGAGATGGGGAAACCAGAACTACACAGTTTCCTAGTCTCTCACAAAATCCTTCAGCAATTCCTTGCAATTCTCTACCATTTTACTAAATGAATAATTTTATGTCATCCTCTATTTTTTTCACATCACTTGTCTCCTTTCTTCAGAATTTGTGACTGTGTTAAACAGCATGGGTCCCGGTAAAGACTCTTGGGGCACTCCACTAGTGACCCTTTTCCATGTAGAAAACTGACCACTTAGTCCTAGGGGGCATGTTTACTAAACATTCCTAACGTGCGGGGCCGCGCTAGTGTGCCTGTGCCATATAAGGAGTGGGCGGTTCAGGCAGAAAATAGAAAAAAAACGGTAGTAAGCAACCGGACGTGTGCGTGTCGCGCTAATGTGCGGGGGTCGACATTAGCGCGTGGAAAGGCAAAGTGGCGCGCTGCTGAGTATACAAAACAACAGAGCCGTGGTACAACGGTGAAGACACTGACCAATGGTGCAGGGGCCATGGGTTCAATCCCCCAGTGTGTGCAACGACAAAGGTCAGCTGAGGCAGTAACTGTAATGATTAAAATTGTTTTAGGAGGCAAATTAATTTGGAACAGCATAAGGCGGCGCACAGTTATTTTTGGGCGCATAAGGCGGCGCACAGTGCTTTTTGGGCGGCATAAGGCGGCGCACAGTTATTTTTGGGCAGCAGAAGGCGGCGCACTGGTCCCCTTGGGCGGCAGAAGGCGGCGCGCTGATAGGCACAAGGCGCCGCGCTGATGCACAAGCACAGGAACAGAGCCACAGCACAATGGTTAAAACACTGACCAATGGTGCAGGGATCAGGGGTTCAATTCCTCACAATGCCCAGTGAAAAATGCCTGCTGAGGCAGTATGTATTATGTTGTGGAGTGCTGTAGGAGGCTGTATAATTTTATTTTGTTATCACTACTAGCAAACGCACTCTCCCAGCATGTTAACATACGGCGGCCCATAAGGCACATGTTACAGTGCACTGTTCGCCAAGGCACCCTTGAATGTCCCCTATAGGGCAGCATGTATGTTGCGACACAGGATAATGTATAGTGCACCCTATAGGGATGGCAACCATAAGGTGGCCTACAGGGCGCCCTATGAAGCACCCTCAGAGGCACCTAATGGGTATAGTAAGCTGAGGGTGGTCTTGCCGGCATAGACATATGTACAGTAAATAAAAATAAAGCTGTGGACAGCCCTACCAAAGGGCCCCACTGTGGGTTTGAACCCATGACCTCTGGCTGCACAGGCAGTGATGTAACCATTGCGCTACAGCTCCATAGCTGTAAGCAGGCCCCTGGCTGGCTGCAGATAGCCTACACGTCACCTCACAGACAGTCTGCTGGTGTCAACAGGATAGAGTTAGGCCACCCGTACCCATGATGCACTGCACATGCAAATTAGCTGTCCGCAGATGGACACAAGATGGGGAATGAACCCCCACAGCACCTCGGCCTTGTTGGGGGAAGTGACCGGGTGCACCCACACAGCACCTTGGCCTAGTAGGGGGCACTGATCGGGTGTTTTACTGGCACAGAGTAGCCACACACCGTTACATCGTGCGGGTACTGTGCTCACCCTGAATGTGCAATGAGGTGGCCAGGACCAGGTCAACAACACCTGCCATGGCTGATGGAGGCCAAGCGGGCGTTCCAAAGTAGTGTTAATGTGTAAGATAGCTAGTTTCTGCACAAACACCATGGATATCCCTGTCTGCCGCTATCAGGCACCCCCCCCCCCCTAGGATCCACACTCTACCTCCCTGCAAAGGTGGCAGTAGAGGGCAACATCAACCCCAGTCCTGCTGAGGAACACCACCCCCCCAGGCAGGCAGCTCCATACACAGCCATAACACAATAGCAGACAGACATAAGCCCAGAGTATGGTAAGCTGCACTCCACCACCAGATATTCCCCTGCAGCAAGCCAACAGCCACTGCACCCTGCAAGCCATTATAGCAAGACATTTACCAGCTACAAACAGTCTGCTGGTTAGTCCATAGTGCATGTGCCCAATGGAGATGCATGCACCCAGAACTGGGCTGTCTGCATACACAGCAAGCAGATAGATCAGTGACTGGGCCCCAAAGAGAAACCCATATCTATCACATGAGAGAACTACTATACAGCACTATGGGGGGGCCTAGCCATGCTGTGGTCACTGCACAGTCAGGGTGAGCATGATCCCCCAGAAGGACATGCTTTGGCCACCCTGTCTGTGTAGGTGGTGGCCGAACACTACAATATCCCAGCCAATGTCCCTGCCAGGGCCCTATGCCCAGTGCAGATGCATCCTGGCCACGCCACCCTGCCCTGGCTATACCCATGGTACCTTGCACCTCATTATGCACATTGGCTGGCCAATACTGGCAACAGTGCTGGCAGTGTGGGCTGTTGAAGGGGCTTGCAGCCAACACCCACTGTATAGACAGACACACACTTCCACACCTCTGCCATCATGGTGCTACGATTGAGGGGGTAAGTAGCCTTGCCCACCAAACCGGTCCTGAGCACGGCAAGGCATGGATATGGTACGCATTACAGCTGGTGGTCACTCCCCAGGGTGGTAAGCACCGTCAGAGGCCAGGCCTGGAGCATGCCCCGCAAACACCTAACAGATTGTTTGGATGGGGTCAACTAGCAGTATGTACGTAACGTATGGATATCTGCCTGCCTGTGCTCCTAGCAAACATCTCAGAGCTGTGTACCGTATACCTCAGGTGTAGGGTGACATTGGTAAGTTATGCAAGTGCTCGTTTTGGGTGCTGCATGCACGGTCCAATGTTCTGCCTTTCCAGGAGACATTGGCCAATGGGGCCTGTGGGTGTGGGTGTGTCTGCCCTTGATGGCTGCTGCTTTACGGCACAGATTCCCAACTCCAGTCCAGGTTTGCATCACACTGTTCGGGTTTTCCTGCTATCCCTCATGAATATGCATGGACTACATCTACATGCCATGGGGGTGGTGCATAGATATACAGCACAGGCATTTGTATGAGTGTCAGCATGGAACCTGACTGGTGTGTGGCCCACCAGGACTGCATTTGGGTGATTCTGCTCTAGGTACTGCCCCTGTTCATGGTGTCTGTGCTCAGTGGGGTAAAAGATAGATGTCTTACCATTGCATATGTCCCCGCCATGAAAGGTGTGTCCTTACTATCACTGTTTAGTTGTGGGAAAAATATGTGGGCAGGATTGGCAGTAGCCCCAGCTGGGCTTTGAACCTGTGACCTTCTGTTCTTGCATGCACTGTCTGTGTGCACTGCACCACTGTGTAGCCACAGATTGGTTGGATTCCCTGGACTGTCCATGACTGTGGATCCGGCAGGGCCTGTCTGTTGCAGTGGACTGTGCCAGCCTGCACATGGCTAGGCCTCTGTCTTCTGTGGTTAGCAGCCACTGCCCCCTGCACCACATGTACTTGTCCGCCAACATGCTGGCATGAACTTCTCTCAGAAAAAGCAGTTGACCTGATTGCAATGTGGCAGTACGGGACTGCATTTGGGGGACTTGGCTGTAGGTAATGCCCATTGTTGTGGTGTGTGTGCGGTGTTGGGTAAAATATGGGTGTTTTCCCCATGCTTATGTTCCCTGCACTACAGGGGTGTCTGCGCTATCTTTATTTAGTGGTGGGTAAAATATAGGGACTGGGCTGGCAGGTGCCCCAGCTGGGTTTTGAACCTCTGCCCTCTGGTCCTAGAGGTAATGACTCTGTCTGCTGTACCACACTTTGGCCACAGAAATGGTGCAGCCCCTGGAGGCAGTAAGCCTGGCTGGATGGAGTCACAAACCCTGCTCTACTCATTTTTACTGTGGGCATATGCACCCTGTCTGGTGACAAACGTGCACATAAACACCAGAAATGACCACGGGAAAATGGGGGAGAAAATATCACCACGCTGGGCGACAGTGGTATTAATGGGCAACCATAGCAAACACTCCGAGGAAAGCTCCAAAAACGGAAATGTTTTTCGGAAGAGTCTCCGCTCCGTAGACCCTTCCAATATTCATCTCTTTTTTCTGGAGCTTTGCTGGGTGTGTTTTGTATATTTGCCCATCACTATAACTGTTCCCCAGCTGGATTACTATTTATAATAGTTTTGTTGTGGTCATTTTCAGGTTCTATTTGCAATTTTGTTCTGTGCACATATATCACACTGCTCACGTTTTTTAGGTTTCCCCGGTGTTCCTGTACATTGCTGACGGAAATGGTTTCTCTTCCCTTTAAATGCCCTCTACCGCGAGGGTTTCACTCGCTCTAATTTTTACATGGAAATTCGGGCCCGATACTGTGCGGGGAGCCTCTCCCCTCCCACTCTCCACCCATTGACCCCGTCCCTCCGCCCCTCCGGAGCCTTCCTCCGCCCTCTTTTAGCCGTTCCACGCCTCTATCGGACATTTGCGGGCCCGCACTTGTACGGGGCCCGTTAGTGTGCCGCGTACCTGTGCGGGGGTGACACGCACGTGTGCGGGGCATTTAAACGCGTTTCTGCGCATTTAAATGCCGCGTTGCCGTGCGCTATTTTGCGGCACGCAGATTTGCGGACTTTAGTAAACATGCCCCCTAGTCTCTGTTTCTTGTATTTTAGCCAGTTTTCAGTCCATTAAAAAAAAAAAAAAAGAAAATTGCCTCATAGCTGAGAGACTTTGCCAAATGACCTCTATAAATCCAAATACACATTGGGGGGGGGGGGCAATTTCCATAGATAACGATCAGCAAGTACATGCTTAGATCAGCTACACATGCAAATAGTGATTTTAGAAATCTATTTACTCATGAAGATCGGTACCTGCCTCCCTGCCAGGCAATACTCTCTCACCACCTGACCCCCCCCCCCTGCTTTATTGGGGACTCTTCCTGGTGATCTAATAGGGAGCAGGAGTGATTCTCAGTCAGTCTTGTTATGTCAGGATCCAGGTTCAAAATGGCACTGTTGACCCCTACAGTAGTCTTGTGGTACTACAACTAGGGGTCAAGCTACCAAATAAGGATGCACATTGGTTTATAGCTTCCTGTGTCACACTGAAAGCCCTTTCTAAAAACGTACATTGCATTGGACACTCTCCAGTTGTCTGGTACCATGGCCGTGTTGATTGATAGATTTAGGTTTACTAGTAGCCCTCAGTGCAGAGAGTGTCTACTAAAATGCTTAGTGATCTTCATTATAAAGCATATAGGGACAGATTTAAAGATCTTAATATGTATATGTTAGAAGAAAGACTAGATAAAGGAGATACAATGGAGACATTTAAATACATCTGTGGCATAAATGCCCAAGAGAAGAGTCTCTTTCATTGAAAGTAAGCTCTGCTATGAGGGGACATAGGATGGAAGTGAAATGGGATAGACTCAGGAGTAATAAATAATATTAAAGCTATAGAATTGCAGAGCTTAAAATGAAGAGGAGGCACTGTGGGTTAAACTAGAAAGAGGGAAAGAGAAATCCATTTACATTGGAGTTATAAACAGGTCCCCATCACAGGTGGGGAGAGGGGGTAGAAGTGGATGAAGATTTAATACAAGCCATAAAAGGAGAAGTGCTACTGATAGGTGATTTCATTATGCCAGATGTGGATTGGCACATCCCTGCTGCGGTGCCATCTAGAAGTAAGGAGATCCTAGATTCTCTGCAGGGAGAACTAGTCAGGCAATTGGTAACAGACCCCACACGTGATGGGGCCATACTGGACTTAGTGCTTACCTATGTGGAAAATGTTTCTGATGTTACAGCGGGAGATCAACTTGCATCCAATGATCACCAGATGGTATGGTTCAGTATTAGTACTAGGGCTGATAAAATCCATTCAAAAGTGAGTGTCTTAGACTTTAGGAAAACTAACTTTGCAAAGATGGGATAATATCTCAGAGAGACTAGACTAGATAGGCCATGTGGTCATTTTCTGCCGTCATGTTTTTATATTTCTATTTCCTTACAGAAAGGGTGGTAGATGTGTGGAATAGTTTCCCAGTGGAGGTAGTCTTCCAGTGGAGTTGTGCATCAGGCTTCATCTCTATCCCTTTTCAAATCCAGGCTAAAAGCTCTCCTCTCCGAGGACCCTTTTGGATCCTGATCCACTTCAACTCTTAGGTGTTTCCTTACCTTTCCTCTTGACATTTCCTTGTCCTCAGCTGTTTTTGTTGACCATCCTAACTATATTGTAAGCTCTGATGACTGTCTTTTACATGTGTCTGGTCAGCACTGCATATGCCTTATAGCACTGTACAAATGATCGATAGTAGCAATAGTAGAGACAAGGACAGTATCTGAATTCAAGAAAGCATTGGACAAACACAGAATATATCTAAAGGAAAAAAAGGGACTACTGTAGTTGATATGGAAAGGCAGACTAGATAGGCCATATGGTCTTTTTCTGCCATTGTGTTTCTACAATATGTTTCTATGTTTGATCTCTTTAAAATAATTGGGGTGAATATTGTCATATCCTGGTGATTTTTTTAAATGTTTATTTGTTAATGTCATCTATTAAATCATCTAGACTTAATGGAGGTAAATTTAAAACAGGTCACCTATGTGTGAAGACCAAAAAGGAGTCTATTTCTAGTCTATTTTTTGCATATACATAGGAGTCTATGGAAATTATTGCAGAAGCCTTGTGTGCCTTTTCCATATGGAAATACTGGCATTTGTACACACAGATCACACACATATGTAAATGGCTATTTCAGAAAGCTATTATTTAGCTGTGGTGATCCACATCATGCAGTGATTTCTAGAGAATATGGTTTGAGCATGACTTGGATAGGCTAAAAACCTTCATGTATATTTCCCATTTTACAAAGGAATCATGTATATGTGAAAAAAATTCCCCATCAGTTTTTGCACCAGCACAGAGGATTTTGCAAATGTGCTGAGTTCAGTCTATAGGTTTACACGAGGGATCAAGCAATTACTTTACCTTAATTCCCCATGGTTTATTTCCACCTTCAAAAAAACCCCACGTTTTCAGCCACAGTACTTAATTGATGGCAGTTATAGATTTCTAAGGTTGTATGGATAAATATGGATATTGGAAAATTGCCGCTTACACACGGAAATGCTGGCACTTCTGTATTGAATCTTCCGGGTTGGTAACGCTCATGTTTTACACCTTCAGATTTCTAAAATGGCTTGTCTCACTGCTTGTGCCAACAAATCCACTTATGCTTGTCCACACACTTATATATATTTTACAAAACACGCCATGTTCAACAGAGCCTTTTGTAAAATACTGCTGGAATTGAGACCATCCTAATCTGGATGTCTCAATTCCAGTCTCAATGTTATATTGAAAATGAGCCTTTTGAGGATGGTTCTGGTGGATCTTTAATAAAGGTACATATGTAACCTTAGAATAGTCACTGCTTTGGAATTTCCACATAGAGGTCCTGCTATAAACTTACTCCTGAGTGAGGTTCAAAGATATGGCAATTTCAATTAATGGTGTTTAACAGCCCATACAGAAAAATACATGTGATATGATCCCTTTTCCTTGAATATCCTGACAGTGATGCTTTTAGCATCTAAATACTTTTTCTTTGCTTTCTTAACATCTGTCTAATCATTGCTATTGGCCTGTCTCAGCAGCAATAAATAGTAATCTTGATGCATGAGTCCTCACTCAGATCTGCCAGTGCCTTTTTTTCAGTGTTCACATAAAACACTATTGATACCTTTGTTCATATGATTTTCCAGTCTTTTAAAATTTTCAATAAAGAGTAAGTAGGAAAAGACAATTTGCATAGAAACATAGAAACATGATGACAGAAAAAGACCACATGGCCTATCTAGTCTGTCCTTCCATATCAACAACTACAACAGTCTACTTTTTACCTTTAAAGATCCTCTGTGTTGGTCCCATGCTTTTTTGAATTCAGTTACTGTCCTCATCTCTACCACCTCCACTGGGAGACTATTCCATGGATCCACTACTCTTTCCGTAAAGAAATATTTCCGCATATCACTCCTGAATCTATTTCCCTTCACCCTCATCCCATGTTCCCTCATAGCAGAACTTGCTTTCAATTGAAAGAGGCTCTCTCCCTGAACATTTATGCCATGGAGGTATTTAAACATCTCAATCATATCACCTCTATCCTGCCTTTCCTCTAAGGTGTACATATTAAGATCCTTAAGTCTGTCCTCATATGCTTTATAATGAAGCCCACTAAACATTTTAGTAGCCACCCTCTGCACCGACTCCATCCTGTTCCCATCCTTTTGAAGGTGCAGTCTCCAGAATTGCACACCATACTCCAAATGAGGTCGCACCAAAGACTTATACAGAAAGTTACAAAAATACAACTAACTGAAAAAACCCTATAGAGCACTATAGAGATACAGTATTGAATGAATTGCCTATCAATACTATCTTTAGACTATACTCAATCCAAGATATCGCAAAGGGCATTTGTAGTCTAAATTAATGGTGTCAATACTCCAATTTGACTAACAGATTTTTCAGAAGGTTTCCTCTGTGGAAAAGAACCACACAAGATATGAGAACCCACTAAGAAATAAATATATACAATATGGGGATTGTATTAGAAGCATTCCCACATCCAAAAAACAGCATTGACATGTGTAGATTGGTATACACATGCAAACATCATAGTAGAACAGGCTTTTTGCAGATGTGGGAATGCCTTCTTTGGGGAAGTGGTGGGGGTGGGAAAAGGGAATAGTTTGAGCTGATCTACAGTGCATAGAGGGATTCCTCATTTCATTGGGAATATTTAGACATCAGCATTTATACCTGCTCCCCAAACATGAATAAATGCCTTCTGGGAGGGGCAGCTGTGAATGCCAAACTGGTACCAATAAGCCCTAGTACTGTGATGTTACCGGTAGGAGTCATTGATGCAATTTTGGAGCTGACTGCATGCTGAGAAGGAGCAAATGGGCATCACTCCTGCTCCCACTGCCCATCAGAGACCCTCAGTAAGCCTGGGGTTGAGAATTGTGGGGTGGGGGTGGCTGGACTTTTGGGGCGGCCATTTGGGGGAGTTGTTAGAGGATATTGTGTTACAAGGGGGGATGGGGATTGAAGTTACCTGGGGAGGGGGACTTGCCTGATGTGCTTCGGAGGGGGGGGGGGAGGAGATGAGGAGTTAGAAGCTACTTCAATGGGGGGAGAGGGATCGAGGATACTTTGAAGGGCGGTTGGGGGGTGGGAGCTGCTTTGGTAGAGAGGGGCCTTGGACATTAGGAAGGGTAGGAAGTAGGGTTGGGTGTGGCAGGGGTGTTCCTGAGGTCAGGACAGTCATTGAGGGAAGCTCGACCTATCATGCTGAACTGGATATGATAACTTTGCCGGAGCAGCAATTTTAAAAGGCTGCTCCCATATCTATGTGTGTCTGTATGTGTGTGTGTGTGGGGGGGGGGGGGGGTCCATGGCTTTCTTTATATAGCTTCTTACAATCACTGCTCCTGCCAGACATGAAGTGTCATACCCAGGGGCGGCTCAAGGCAATCTGCTGCCTGAGGCAAAGGATGAGATGGCGCCCCCCTTCCCCGTAGAGTGTGTGTGTGTGTGTGTGGGAGGGGGGGTCACCTTCTCCAAACTCAGTCAGGGAAACCAAAAAGCTAATTATATAATATGGAGGAAATACATTTGCACACCAAGGAACTAAAAGAATGAGCGAGAACCACGGCACACTTTATAAAACTAAATTATAACTCATTTTTATTTTGTTATAAACTGTGTTATGGTTCTTGCTTTTTCTTTTTGAACATATATTTTGCACCCACAGAACCCCTTCCATCAACAGTGTGTGCAGAACAGAACTAGAACATTCACCCACAGAACTCAATATCTTAAAAAAAAAATTGATTCTGGTCATCTCACTAACAAATATTCTCCAGTACCAGGAATATTGAAAGCTAATATAAAACCCTACAAAAGTCACCAACGATCTACAAGGCCAAATCTACCATACCATTACCAGCATAAACTTCCAAAACTCATACAAAAAAAGCAGCACCATAAATACTGCATAAGGCCCTAGAACATCTAACAACTATTTGAAAAGCTGAACAAGGCAAATTGCTACAGTACAGATCCCTGCGTAAAGATTTCATGTTAACAGAACACACAGCCTTGGTCACACACTAGGCACACAGATTCTTGCCAAGTACAGAATAAATGATCACAACCTAAAGTACAAATAAAATATTTAGAGAAAAATTAAACTGAAACCCCAAGAAGCCAGACTCTGCATGCAGTGCAACACCAGATAAGAGATGCAGTATCCCATACTGTGTAAGCTATACAAATAGCACAAAGTCCAATCACTAAATTAAAAATAAAATTATTTTTTCTACCTTTGTTGTCTGACCATTTTATTCTCTGGTCATGCTGGTCCTGATCTGAGGCTTCTGCTTTCATGTCTTCTCTTAGCACTCTATCTGCCATTTCTTGTCTTTTCTTTTGTTTTCTTCACTTCCTTCCTTTAGCCTATTTCCAGTCCCAATGACCCTCCCCACATGTCAGCCCCCTTCCATTCCCAGTGCCCCCTCACTGCCAGCCTCCTCTTATTACACAGCCACTTACCAGTCCCATCTCCAAATGTCAGCTCCCTTCTATCCCCTTCTTCCCCCCATGTCAGTTCCCTTCAGCCATCTCCTTCCCCTCCTCTCAGTTCCCTTTCAGCCATCTCTTTCCCCTCTCTCAGTTCCCTTCAGCCATCTCTTTCCCCTCTCTCAGTTCTCTTCAGCCATCTCCTTCCCCTCTCTCAGTTCCCTTCAGCCATCTTCTTCCCCTCTCTCAGAGCCCATCAACCATCTCCTTGCCCTCGCTCAGTGCCCTTCAGCCATCTCCTTCCCCTCTCTGTTCACTTAAGCCATCTTCTTCCCCTCTGTTCCCTTTCAGCCATCTCCTTCCCCTCTCTCAGTTCCCTTCAGCCATCTTCTTCCCCTCTCTCAGAGCCCTTCAGCCATCTCCTTGCCCTCGCTCAGTGCCCTTCAGCCATCTCCTTCCACTCTCTGTTCACTTAAGCTATCTTCTTCCCCTCTGTTCCCTTTCAGCCATCTCCTTCCCCTCTCTCAGTGCCCTTTCAGCCATCTTTTTCTGGATGTCAGCTCCCTTCCAACCCTCTTTTCCCTGTGTTAGCTTTCTTACCCCCCCCCCCACCCATGCTAGCTTTCTTCCCCCCCCCATGCAGCTTGTATTTCTTCTCCTTCCCCACCCCATGCAGCATGATTCTCTTCTCCTTCCCCCCCATGCAGCATGATTCTCTTCTCCTTCCCCCCCGTGCAGTTCATATCTCTTCTCCTTCCCCCCATGCAGCTCGTATCTCTTCTTCTCCCCCCATCTCCCGTGCAGCTCATTCCTGTTCCTCTTCTCTTTTTGCCTCCCCGTCCCCCGTCGTTCGTTCTGCTCTTTGTTTAAAATGACAGGAAACTGGTGCGGAACCTCCCGATGGTAAGGAACCTCTGCTGCTGCTGCGTTCCGCTCTAGCATCACTTCCTTTTGGGGGCGGGACATGGCAGCAGCAGAAGTTCCTTACCGCTGTGAGGCTCTGCACTGGTTTACTGTAATTTCATAATGCAGAGCAGAATGAATGACGGGGGACGGGCAGCAATTTGTACGCGTTTTTCTTAAACTGAAGGCGGGGTGAGGCGGCTCTTTTGGGGGCATTTCTGCCGCCCCCCCAAAGTTTGCCGCCTGAGGCCACCGCCTCATTTCACCTAATGATAGAGCCGCCCGTGGTCATACCTATGCAGCTATGCACCTATTTAATGAGGAGCTCCACATTTGGCAAAAACCTCTTGCAAAATACTGTCATAATTCTCCACACCCTCACTTGTGGAGCTTGTCATGTTGTGAGGGCTTGTGTGCATCAGTGTTGCTGAGGGCTAAGCTATCGATAGTTTAACTACTGGAAGGGTTTCCCAAGATGGACAGGTCTCAGCTGAGGTGCCAGACCAAGACAAACCACCCATATGGGCAGCAGCAGAATGGGACAGTGTTGGCGGCAGAGGATCACATTTCTGTAACAATAGCAACAATACTAAACTTAAACTGTGTGGAAGAAAGGCCTGGCAATCTACTTCTGTATCTTGCCATGAAAACCCGTCTGGGCAGCAGCAGAATGGAATGGTGTTGGCGGCAGAGGATCATATTTCTGTGACAATGGCAACACCACCAAGCTTAAACTGCATGGAGAAAAGGAATGGCAATCTACTTCTATATCTTGCCATGAAAACCCAATGGATAATCACAACAAAACAAATTGCACTATAGTGCTGGAAGATGAGACCTCAAGGTTGGAAGGCACTCAACTAGCTACTGGGGAGGAGCTAAAGACTTTTCAGAGTAAAGCCAGCATTTATGATGTGGTTGGATGAAAGCTCTCGGGACATCTGACTGCTGATGTAGCTGCACATGAAATAAGTCAGAAGCTGCAAAGATGTCTTACATATTGGTACATTGAATGTATGAAGCATGAACCAAGGGAAGTTGGAGGTGGTCAAGAATGAAATGGAACATGTACAACTTGACGTGTTGGGTGTCAGCGAACTGAAATGGACTGGCATCGGGCACTATGCATCAGATGATCACATGGTCTACTATGCTGGAAATGAAAGACAAAGAAGAAATGGTGTTACATTTATAATAAAGAAGAAACTTGCAAGAGCTGTAATGAAATACAAGGCAGTCAGTGAATGCTTAATCTCTATTCGTCTATGAGGAATGCCTATTAACACAACTGTAATTCAAGTATATGCCCCAACAACAGCTGCAGAAGAGGATGAAATTGATGAGTTCTATGAACAGGTACAAGCTGAAATTGACAGAATAAGCAAACAGGATATCCTGATAGTCATGGGTGACTGGAACACAAAAGTTGGCAACAAAGAAGAAGGCAAAATTGTTGGAAAATATGGACTTGGCAACAGAAATGAAGCTGGAGAAAGAATTCTGCAAGTCCAATGATCTATTCATCTATTCTTCCAGCAACACAAGCGGTGACTGTATACATGGACTTCACCCAATGGATTGTACAAAAATCAAATTGACTACATCTGTGGAAGTCAACAATGGAAATGCTCTATAACATAAACAAAGACAAAATCTGGAGCTGACTGTTGTACAGATCACCAATTACTAGTATGCAAACTCACGCTAAAGTTGAAAAAGAGCAAGCCACTCATGAATGTAGCAAAATATGACCATGAGAATATACCACTGGAATTTAAAGACTACCTGCAAAATCGATTAGCTGCTTTAGATACAAATGACAGAGCTCCAGAAGAATCATGGAATGACATCAAGAAGGTTGTGTTGGAAGAAAGCGAGAAGTCTCTACAAAAGGTGAAAAAGCAAAAACGGCCAAAATGGATGATGGAAGAAACTCTGAAAAATTTTTTTTATTTATTTTTATTTATTTATCTATATTTTTCTATACTGCCCCTTCCAGCGATCAAGGGCGGTTTACAAGGAACATTTTAACAATTGTACACAGATGTATACATTTACATTGAACAATCAGATTCAACTATTTACAATGAACGGTTAAGTTTAACTATTTACATTGAACAAAACTTCAACTTCAAGATGTATTAGTAATACAAACAACCATTAAATTATTTACATTGGATATTTACAGTGGTTGTGTGTTGTGTCTATTTTGGAATTTATTTCCTTTTATGACGTAAATCGGGGATGTGTATGGGGTTTCAGACGGGGGGGGGTGAGTTATTTAGTTTTGAGTAATGGGGTTCGTGTGTATAATACCATGGTTATGGAGGTGTTTTGGGGGAATATGGGATTTCAAAGTGTTCAGTGAAGAGGTAAGTTTTTAGCTCTTTCCTGAACTGATAGAGGTCATTTATGACGCGAAGGTCTATTGGGAGGTCATTCCAGAGCGCAGGGGCAGTGAATGTGAATGCTCTGGAGCTAGTGGTTTTCTTTGTCTTCCTGAAGGCTTTTGGTGTGATAAGGGAGTGGGCTTCGTTTTGTCTGTGTGATCTAGTTTTGTTTGGTGATTGCAGTAGTGTGGACAGGTGTGAGGGGGCTATGTCTTTTATGAGTTTAAAGGTTGTTAGGATAGTTTTGTATCTGATTCGGCTATTGATTGGGAGCCAGTGTAGTTCTAGCAGTATTGGGGTTACGTGGTCTGTTAGACGTGCTTTAGCTATTACTTTTGCACAGATGTTCTGAGCTCTTTGAAGAAGGTATGTGCTTTTTTTGAGGGAGGCCTATTAATAGACTATTGCAGTAGTCAAAGTGGGGGGTGATTAGTGTATTTACTACAGATCTAAAATCCTGAGTTTCTAGGAGTGGCCTTAGGTGCTGTATAGTTTTTAGTTTGTAGTAGATGGTTTTTACGGTTTGTTTTATGTGTGGTAGCATGGTGAGTGTGTGATCTATTATCACACCTAAATATTTTACTTCTTTTCTAACAGGTATGGATGTTCTGTTAATTGTGATTGTTTCTGGGAAGGTATTCTCTGTGGTTGATGACCTTGTTAGGAACATTGCTTCCGTTTTTTTGAGGTTGATGCTGAGGTAGTTAGATTCTAACCAGGAGGAGGTCTCTGTCATACATTCTGATAGTGTGTTATATGAGGGGTTTTTAGCGGTTATAGGGATAGCGAGCATGATGTCGTCGGCGTATATAAAGTGGTTAATCCTGTGTTTTTTAAATATGTTTGTTATTGGTTGTAGATACAGGTTAAATAGGAGGGCGGAGAGGGCTGATCCTTGGGGTATTCCTTAGCCTTGGGGGAATGGTTCTGATGCTTCTTGGTCAATTTGTACGCGTATTAGTCTGTTTGATATGTAGGACTTGAACCAATCAAGGACAGTCCCGCCTATTCCTAAGCTTTGTAGTCTGTTGATCAGTGTGGAGTGGTTGATGTTGTCAAAGGCGGCAGAAATATCTATGAATAGAAGTAGGAAGCCTTGGTTGTTGTCATCTGTACCTCTGATGAGGAAATCCATTAGGGTGATTAATAGAGTTTCTACTCCATGGAATGGGCGGAACCCGAATTGGTGTGAGTCAAGTAGTTTATGTTCATCAATGTGCTCTTGTAACTGTATTTGAATTGTTTTTTCTATTATTTTAGCTATAAATGGGATGCTGGCTATGGGTCTGTATGAGTTCGGGTCTTTTGGGTCAAGCTTGTTGTTCTTTATTATTGGTCTAAGTGTTGTGAGTTTTAAGGCATCAGGCATTATGCCTTGTGAGAGGGATTGGTTCACTATGGGGTCTGTTTACTAAATCGCGTTAGTGCAGTTCGTGTTAGGAGCCGCGGTAGTGAAAGAAACCCCAAATAAGGACATGGGCGGTACATCGTTACCACTACCGCGCGTTAGAAAAATTAACGAGCGTTACCGGGCGCCGTGCCGCGTTACTGCGCGTTAATCGTAAGAAGACGTACAGACACAAAGCACTGAAACAGAGCTGTAGCACAATGGTTACGGTACTGACCTCTGTTACAGGCAGCATGGGTTCGAGCCCCCAGTGTGCCTAACGCAAAAGGCTGTCTCAGGCATCATCCTGTACATTACAGAAGGAAAGAGAAGGCATGTTTTTCGTTACGCTGAGTATTGGTGTCAGAAAAACACCCTCGGAGTGTGCCTAGCCATGTACGTTGGTGCGTGCATTGGTAAGTGCGTAGCCACGCGCGTACATTCGTGCGTGGGTACGTGTGTTTTTACCAGTGTGGGCATCTTATATTACAGACTTTGTAGGGTGTCCTGCACCTATGCAGTATGCTAACAGATGTACGTGTGATGGCCTATGGTTTAGCAGAGCCTGTGAGCAGGTGCTGGTGTTTCACAGGGTTGGATTGGGCCAGTCACACCCATGATGCACTGCACATGCAAATCAGCTGTCCACACATACACACCATGGGGAATACACCCCCACAGCACCTCGGCCTGATAGGGGGTACCGACCGTGTGTTGTACTGGCACAGAGTAGCTACACACCGTCACATTGTGCGGGTACTGTGCTCACCCTGAGGGTGCAGTGAGGCGCCCAGCACTAGGTCCACAGCACCGTCCCTGGCTGAAAGAGGCCATGGTGCAGGTCCACAGCAGTGTTATAGTGTGAGAGGTAGTTTCTGCAGAAACACCTTGGACATCTCTGTCTGTATCAGTCAGGTGTAGCCCCCATGGACCCATGCACCACCACCCCCAGGGCAGCAAACAGGGTCTCCTATCAAACGATACAACATCTACCTCCCTGCAAGGTGGACGTAGAGGGGGAGCAACAACCCCGGTCCTGCTGAGGGACACACACCCCACAGAGCAGTCAATGCAGCTCTGTACACATCCAGACCACAATAGCAGACAGACATTAGGCCTAGATATGGCATGCTGCACCCCACCACTATCTGATATTCCCCTGGTGCAAGCCATCAGCCACTGCACCCTGCAAGGCCCTCCATCACAACACATACCAGCTGCAAATAGTCTGCTAGTGCCCAGTGGAGATGCCTGCACCCAGAACTGGGATGTCAGCATACACAGTTAAATCAGTGACAGGGCCCCAAAAGGCAACCCATATATATCACATGAGAGAAATACTAGATAGCACTATGGGGGTGCCTAGCCATGCTGTGGTCACTGCACAGTCAGGGTGAGAGTGATCTCTCAGCAGCACATACTGAGGTCACCCTGTCTGTGTAGGCGGTGGCCGGCCACTACAATGTGCCTGTCACTGCCCTATGCCCTGTGCAGATGCGCCCTGGCCAGGCCAACCTGTCCGGCCTCTACCCATGGTACCTTGCTCCTCATTATGCACATTGGCAGCCCAATTCTGGCAACATTGCTGGCATTGTGGCCTGTGGAAGGTGTTTGCAGCCACCACACACTGGATAGACAGACAACCACCCCCACACCGATGTCAGCATTGTGCTACTATAGAGGTGGTCAGCAGCCATACACACCACACCAGTCCTGGGCATAGTACAGGCATGGATATGGTACACAAGACTGTTGGGGGGTCACTCCCCAGGGTGGGGAACACTGTCAGAGACCAGACCTGCAGCACACACCGCAGACATCAGAATGATTGTTATGGTGGAGCTCAATGAGCAAAATGTGCTTAACAGAGGAATTGATATCTGCCAGTTCTCATAGCAAACGTTTGATAGCTGTGTACCATATACCCAGGTGTAGGGTGGCATTGCTAAGGTATGCAACTGCTAGTATTGGGAGATACAGGCAGGACCCAATTTCTTGCCTCTCCAGGTGGCACTGGCCAATGGGGCCTGTGGGTGGGTGTGTGGCCCTGTTGGCTGCTGCTTTACGGCAGAGTTCCCCAACTCCAGTCCTGGTGTTCCAAACACTGTTCGGGTTTTCATGCTGTCCCTCATAAATATGCATGAGCTACATCTGCATAACATGGGGGTGGTGCATAGCTATGCAGCACAGGCATCTTTATTGGAGGCAGCATGGAACTGGAATGTTGTGGGGCCCTCCAGGACTACATTTGCGAAACTCTGCTTTACGGTAATGTGCCTGTTTCTGGTGTGGTAAAATATAGGCCATGTGTATGTTCTCTGCAATAAAGGTGTGTCTTTACTATCAATGTTTAGTGGTGGGTAAAGCTATGGGGACTGGGTTGGCAGGACCCCCAGCTGGGATTTGAACCTGTGACCCTCTGGTTTTACAGACACTGGCTGTGTCTGTTGCACCACACTGTAGCCACAGAGACAGTGCAGTCCCTGGAGTTAGTTAAACCGGCCTGACAAGTCAGAAACCCTGCTCTGCAACAGGTTTATTGTGACCTCATTTACCTTGTATGCAGACAACGGTGCACATAAACCTCAGAGAATATCTCACAAAAGGGGCACACACCCATAACCAAGCTGGGCAACAATGATATCATTGGGAAACATTACACAACACTCCCAGGACAATCCATTACAATGAAATGATATTTAAAAGGGTCTGTGACGCGTAGACCCTTCCACACATCATTTCTTTTTTATTTGGTGCTTTCCAGGCAGTGTTGTTCCTTGTTGCTCATTGCTATCACTGTTGCCAAGCTGTATTATGCTTTTTAAAATGTTTCCTGTGGTCATTTTTAACGTTTTATGTGCTATTTTGTTCAGTGCACATGTATCACACTGCTCACGTTTTGTGTGTTTCCCCGGTTTTGCTGTACATTGCTGACGGAAATGGTTTCTCTTCCCTTTAAAAGCCTTTAACGGCAGGTTTTCATTCGCGTTGGAATTGAGCTCAGAATTACAGCGCGTTAGTGAGGGGGAGCCTCTCCACGCCCCCTCTCCGCCCATTGACCCCTTCTCTCCGCCCACTCTCCACCTTCTGCGCTGTTTTAACGCGCCGCGGGGCTTTACGATCGTTAAGCGCGGTTTCTGCGCGTAGTACGACGTTACCGGTCGTTGGCGCGTGTTTACGCGCGTTACACTGCACTTACGGTCGTTAACGTCATACTACGCGCGTTACTCACGTTTAGTAAACATACCCCTATGTGTTGTAGATTTTCCGCCAGTTCCTCCTTTGCACATTTAATCCATGAAACAGGGCATGGGTCTAGTGGGGAGGTTGTTGTGTTGATCATTGTTACAATTTTAAGGAGTTGTTTTTGGTCTATTATGTGGAAGTTTGTCCATTCGTTTATGAGTTTGGTGCTTGTAAATATTGGTGTCAGAGTAGTGGTTTTGTTTTTTAGTTTCGCTGCAAAGTGTGTTGCTAGTGTTTGTACGTTTATTGCTGGTTGTTTAGGCTCGGTGTTGTTAGTTTTAGTTAGTGTTTTTACTATCGCAAATAGTTCTCTCGGGCGGTTGATGGCTGAGTTTAGTACTTTAGAGTGGTAGTCTCTTTTTGATTTGTTGATTGCATTTTTGTATCCAGTAAGTATTAACATGTATTGGGATTTGTTTTCATCCGATTTTGTTTTCCTCCATCTCTTTTCTTGTTTCCTTAGTTGCTTTTTTAGTTTTGCTAGCTCTTTCGTGAACCACTTTTCAGTCTTTTTTGTTTGTCTATGTAAGACTTGTGTGGGGACAGCTGCATTTTGAATGGTTGAATTCCAATATGTTATGGTTGAATTGATGTCTGATGAGTTTGTGTTGAGTTTGGGTAATACTTCATTGAGGAATGTATTCTTGTTAAAGTGTGCGAATCGTGATGTGTGTGGAGGTGTGCTTGTGGTGTTTTTTGGAGCTTGTATTGGTAGGTAAGTTGTAATAAGGTGGTGGTCGGACCATGGTACTTCAGTTATGGTTGGAGTGGTGAGTGGCTGGTGACTGTAGAGCATAGAGGGAAGGAAGATTAGGTCAAGTATGTTACCTTTATTGTGTGTGGGGGCTTGTATTATCTGTGTATATCCCATTTGTGTCATAGCTTCTATGAAGTTATTCGATTGTGTGTTGGTCAGCAATGGAAGGTTCAGGTCACCAAGGAGTATGAGTGGTTTGCTTTGAGATGCTGTGCAAGCAAGTTCTAGGATAGGGGTGAGGTTATTTTGATCGGATGATGGGGGTCGGTAGATGAGGGCGAGGGCAAGGGTTCTATTTTCTATATTGACAATGTCTATTCCGTCTATATTGTCTAAGTTTGTTAGGGTGAATTTTAGGTCTTTTTTGGTGAGTATTAAAGCGCCTCCTCCTCTTTTTATATTCCGATGACAGTTGAATATGTCATATTGATGTGTGGCTAACTGGTTTAGTAGTATGGTGTCTGTGGGTGAGAGCCATGTTTCAGTGATGCAGATAATATCTGGGGTTGTGTCCTTTATTATGTCATTGATTATTGGTATTTTATTTCGTATAGAACGGATGTTTATTAAGATGATTTGTAGGTTAGAGTTTGTGTTATTAGCTTGTTCGTTTATTGTACTATAGGGTTGGGGTTTTATTTGTATGAGTCTGTGAAGGGGTTTGTCTGAGTCGTTGCGCGAATGATGATAGTGGGGGTTTGAGTATGTATTGCTGTGTGTTGGGTTCTGATGCTGGTTATGGGTGTTTGGGATGTTATTGTAAGGATTCCGGTAGTGATTGTGGATGATGGGGATGTTATTGTAAGGGCTTTGGTTGGTATTGTATGTATATATGTGTTGGGTTAGGAGAGTTATCAGCAGGAGAGTGAGAGGGAGGTTTGCAAATTTAGTGGGATACATTGTGTGTAGGGGGTTGTGTGAGAGGGAGTTCTGCAGGGATTAGAGGCCTCTGGTGATAGTGTATGTGTCTACAGGCAATAGTATATATAATTTTGGTAGCAGTAAAATTATTACTATCAACAGTGTATTCATGTACTGACAACAGTATAATTTGTTACTTTCAATATTATAGTACTATTGGCAACAGTAAAATTAGTTACTTTCAACAGTATATTTACCTATTGGCAACAATATTATAGTACTATTGGCAACAGTAAAATAAGTTACTTTCAACAGTATATTTACCTATTGGCAACAGTGGAATTTGTTACTTTCAGTAGTATGTTCATCTACTGACAACAGTACAATATATATGGCTACTATATAACAGTATACTATATGGCTACTAGTGATAGTGCATGAGTGTTGAGTGGGGATAATACAGGTTACTGACGACAGTAAATGTAAGTGGAGATAATACAGGTTACTGACGACAGTAAATGTAAGTGGAGATAATACAGTTTACTGACGACAGTAAATGTAAGAACAATATACATAAATGTGGTAACAGTGTATACTGGCAAACGCATATACAGGTGTAGGTATTAGTCCATGAGGTATAGTTGGGTATTTATCCACAGAATGTAGAGGTCAAGAGCGAGTCATGGTATACTTGCTGTGTATGGTCCAGTAGCAGGTTGATCAGGTCTGCCCCGATTGGGCTGGTGAGGTGGCTGGAGGTGGAGCACAAGAACGCTGCAGCTCAATCCCTCCTGGGAGAGCTGTGCCGATCGTTTTCTGTAACGGTGAGATGGTTACCTGGTCAACAGATCTGCATAAACTATAGGCCTCCACCAGGGGAGAGCTGCTGATGGTAGCAGGGATGAAAAGGACCACGCGCCCGACGGCGCAAACCTTTAAAGCCCTTGCTGAGCCCCGATTGGGCGATGCGATGCCGGTGTTGTTCCTGCTACCGGAGGCTCTATCCCCCGGCTGGGGAGAGCTGCTGATGGTAGCAGGGATGAAAAGGACCACGCGCCCGACGGCGCGAACTTTTAAATCCCTTGCTGAGCCCCGATTGGGCGATGCGATGCCGGTGTTGTTCCTGCTACCGGAGGCTCTATCCCCCGGCTGGGGAGAGCTGCTGATGGTAGCAGGGATGAAAAAGGGATGAAAAAAATTGACCAGAAACACAGAGAAGCTGAAGCCAGAGGAGAAAGAGAGGCAATCACAGAACTCAACAGAGATTTCCAATGTGTAGCAAGACAGGACAAGGAAAAGTACTGCAATGATGCATGCAAGGAAATAGAATCAGAAACTACACAGGTCTGCGACTAAAAAGCTGTTTGATTATTTTCATCTAATTTCCATGTATTTTGGTGTGCTGAAAACAAATAAAATACTGAAAAAACTCCTAGATGTCATGATTTGCCACAACATGCAAAATTGTCTTCAAATTTATCATTTTTTTCAAATTACTATTAATTAATTCAAATTACTATTAATTAATTCACATAAGTGCATTTAAGATATAAAATACCAAAAAAAACTTAAAGGGGTTGTCCGAGTTATGTAAAAAAAAAAAATAGCACTGTAAATCTGATGGTCAGCAATATATACATAAGCTAAGCAAGTTTTAAGTCCGTGCTTCTAATGGTAGAAGGGGTTAATCTTTCCTGAAGAATCCAGTGGGAGGGAGACACAGGGCAGATAGCAGCAGCTCCGGTCAGTGCAGGGGGGCGTGGCCAGCACTGTGACGTCTTGTGTACAGACACAGAGCTGCTCTCTCCTGCATGCCACACTTGTGCACGAATCATCATCAGGTTCTTGGTTCTAGGCTGTTCACACTTTTTCATCGCAATTCGTGTTAGCTCGTCATTCTTCAACCGTTATGTTATGTCTCCGCGAAAGTGTATTAATTCGCCAGACAGTTTCTGTTTCATCTGTGGTGAATATACAGTGTTGAAGCAACAGCAGAATATTACAGACTTTGTGAAAAAAGTATACTTTGCATACTTTGGACTAAAAATTGGAGATCAAGATAAAGTCTGGGCGCCTCATAAAGTGTGCAAACGGTGTGTTGAGGACTTCTGAAACTGGTTCAAGGGT
The DNA here is from genome assembly GCA_033557465.1 of Ichthyophis bannanicus. Taxonomy (NCBI): domain Eukaryota; kingdom Metazoa; phylum Chordata; class Amphibia; order Gymnophiona; family Ichthyophiidae; genus Ichthyophis; species Ichthyophis bannanicus. The sequence goes on from CM066031.1 coordinate 1,037,032,376, forward strand.
AAGAAAAAATCTTTCCGTTATGGGATTCCTATGGTAGAGCGAGAGCAAAAGAACCATAGTGACAACTGTTACTTTTGTTCATGCGATGTGAAAGGATTTAATTCGAAATGGAAGCATTCCATTTCATACCCCAATCTTTACTCGGCAATTCATCCCATCCCCCATGGCACAGATATACCAGTACCCAAGCCCCCTGCTACCTTGGAAGAGATACCTAGCTCCGATGAAGGTGAAGTCATATCTGAACCAGATGACGAATCAAGTTCTGACTTTGAAGATGATACAGAAGTCGTACAGAAATTTTTAGGCAATAACAAAGATCCTCACTACAAAAAGATCGTCGGACGAATGCTGAAAGCATTTCAAGCTTTAGGTTGCCTGATGAGTTTGAAAGTGCATTTCCTCCAGTCCCACCTTGACTACTTTCCTGAAAATTTGGGAGCTGTGAGTGAGGAACAAAGTGAACGATTCCACCAAGACATTAAAAAGATGGAAAGGAAATACCAGGGAAAATGGAGCATTACAATGATGGCAGACTACTGTTGGATTCTTCAGAGAGACATTCCAGATGCTACTCACAAGCGTAAATGCACCAAGAGGAGACTCACAAGGAAGAAGAATCACGTTTAGTGTGTGTAGATGAGCTCATTTCAGTTCAAAAAAGGATTTTCATGAAAATATTGTAATAAAACTTTAATTTTATAAGTCAATTTCCATTTATTTTGAGGTATTGCCTTATTTAAAATACTTACCTAAATTGTCAGGAAACGTGATGTCCTATGACAAAATGGAGGTCATTTTCGGATTCAGCGCACCAAAAAACATAAAGATTACATGGAATTACCAAAACAGCTCTCGAAAAAAAATTAAAGGACAAACAAGATTGGCTTTCCTAAAACAACAAGAGTTAAAGAAAAAAATCCTGCCTCGAATTGGAATGTTACAAGATGCTCAAGGATCTATGTTGAATGATGCTGAGAAGATCAAGAAAAGGTGGAAGGAATATACAGAGCTTTTATATGATAAAGATCAAGTGGACCAACAGCCATTTCAATCGGTACTTTATGATCCGGAACCATTGGTGATGAAAGAAGAATTGAAGTAGCATTGAAAGCCTTATCAAATGCATTGATGCCAGGCATTGATGGCATTCCCATAGAATATTACAGCAATCTGATCCTGCTGTTACCATACTTACAGGTAATTTGGAAAGACAACATCATGGCCAACTGACTGGAAATGGTCTGTGTTTGTACCAATACTAAAGATAGGTGATCAAACTGACTGTGGAAATTATCACACAATCACTCTGATCCCACATGCTAACAAAATTCTACTGAAGATTATTCAACAGAGAATACAATCATACCTGGAACAAGAACTACCTGAAGTGCAAGCAGGTTTCAGGAAAGGGCGAGAAACGAGAGACATCATTGCGGATATGAAATGGATCCTTGAAAAGACTAAAGAATACCAAAAGGATATCTATTTGTGATTTATTGACCACAGCAAGGCTTTTGACTGTGTAAACCATGAGAAACTCTGGGCCACATTAAGAAGCATGGGTATGCCAGAACACCTGATCGTTCTCTTAAACAATCTGTACATTGATCAAGAACCAACAGTTCAAACGGAACAAGGAGAAACAGAATGGTTTAAAATCAGCAAAGGCGTATGACTTTCCCCCTAACTGCATACTTTCCCCCTAACTGTTTAATTTATATGTTGAACAAATCATCAGAGAAGCAGGATTGTATGAAGACAACAGTGGTATGAAGATTGGCGGAAGACTCATCAACAACCTTCGCTATGCTGATGATACCGCATTACTGGCTGAAAGTGAAGATGATCAGAAACATTTGTTTCTTATGATCAAGGAACATAGGGGTATGTTTACTAAATCATCTTAATGTTACAAGTGCTAGTTGCAGCGATAATGTGAAGAATGTCATATAAGGAGTAGGCTTTCTGGCGGCAAGGTAGCAAGAATCTGTATCGCACGATAGTGGGCGCCCTGGAACATTAACGCGCGCTAACCCTAAGTTCATGCCAGTGCAGGGCTCAAAGCAATAAAGATGTAGCCCACTGGTTACTGCAATGACTGTGGCGGCAAAGGTTGTGGGTTTGATTCTGCAGTGGTGTTATGTAAGAAGGCTGTCTGAGGTATTTCCTTTTAATCTAAATCAGTGTTGTCTGAGGCATTTCCTTTTTTAAATTTAAATCAGTGCTGCCAGCAAAAACACCCTCACAGTGCCGTAACCTAAGGTGCCGCATAAGGCGCCCTATAAGGCACTCCATAGGGCACATTATAAAGTGCCCTGTCTGCCAAGGCACCTTATAATGTGCCCTATAGGTCACTTTATAGGGCGCCTTATCAGGCACCTTAGGCTATGACACTGTGAGGGTGTTTTTGCTGGCAGCACTTATTTAAATTAAAAGGAAATGCCTCAGACAGCCTTATCAAATAACACCACTGTGGGATCAAAACCATGACCTCTGCTTCTGCAGTCATTGAAGTAACCGTAAGCTACATCTTTATAACATCTAGCATACCACTGGCTGGCTACAGAAAGACTGCAGGTCACCACACAAACTGTCTGCTGTGGTTACCAGGATAGGGTAAACCCGCCCGTACCCATGATGCACTGCACATGCAGATCAGTAGCCTATAGCTGCTCAAAAGATGGCGTATGTGCCTCTGTAGCACCCCAGCCTGGTAGAGGGAAATGACCGTATGTGTAACAGGCACAGAGTAGCTACAGACCGTGACATTGTGCGGTTCCTGTGCTCACCCTGAGGGTGAGGTGGGGCGCCCAGCACCAGGTCCGCAGAACCTGGCTTGGCTGAGATAAGCTGTGCTGCAGGTCCCTATCAGTGCCAGTGTGTGATAGATAGTCCTTGAAGACACACCTAGACTACACCTGTGTCCATCTGTATTTCCCAGTCACGTCTAGCCCTTGTGGACTATGATTCACCCAGATTAGTGCATATTCTGTGTGGTTGCTATGGTCACATGTTATAAGAGAAGGGCAGTGGTTGGACCCAAAAGCAGATTATGTGGGTCAGGGTGGGGGACAGGATCTCCACTAACAGATCCACATTCTACTTCTCTGCAATGGTGGCAGTAGAGGGGACCATCAACCCCAGTCCTGCTGGGGAATAGGCACCCTACAGCGCAGTCAATGCAGATATGTCTGCATCACATAGGGCACAGACCGCCTAGAAAAGCTCAGCTGCCCCCCACCATTATCTGACATTCACCAGCAGAGAGCACAGTCAGTCTCCACCCACTGCACAGTGTTCCAGTCATACACATGCTAACTGCAGACAGTCTGCTAGTTAGTACATAGTACATGTTCCTGGGGGAACTGTGTGCACCCAAAAATGGGATGTGAGCACACACACCAAACAGGTGCATCAGTGATTGGACCCCCAAATTAGGGAACTCATAAATATAACATGAAGGGGGAACCTAGCCATGCCATGGTCACTGCTTAGTCAGGGTGAGAGTGACCCCCCTCAACCCCTCCCCCCAACATGACATGCTGTGGCCACTCTGTCCATGCAGGTGGTTGTCGGGCACTGCAATGTCCCAGCCATTGCCATATGCCCTGTGCAGATGCATCCTGCCCAGACCACCCTGTCTGGGTCATACCCACAGTACCTTGCTCCTCATTATGCACATTGGCAGACTAACACTGGAAACAGTGCAAGCAGTGTGGGCTCAGTAAGGTGTAGGCAGCCACAAAATACTGGATAGACATACACACACTCCCACACCTATGCCAGCATTGTGCAAATATAGAGGTTTTTGGCAGCCCTGGCCAGCACACCAGTCCTGGGCACAGCGCGGGCATTGCTATGGTACACAATACTGTTGGAGTCACTCCCCGGGGTGGTAAACACTGCCAGAAACAAAAACTGAAACACACTCCACAGATATCAGAAAGGTTGCTATGATGAATCTCTGTCAACAAATTGCGTTTAACTAGGATTTGTTATCTGACATTAATCATAGCAACCTTTTGATATATGTGGAACGTGTTCCCAAGTTTAGGACAGCAATGCTAAGGTATGCAGATGCTAGTATTGGGAGATGCTGCTCCACACAGAGCCCAACAGCCTGACTCTCCATGAGGCTTTGGATAGTGGAGCCTGTGGGTGTGGGTGTTTGTACCCCTGTTGGCTGCTGCTCTAGGGCAGAGGTTCCCAATTCCGGTCCTGGTGGACCAAACACGGTTCAGGTTTTCATGCTGTCCCTAATGAATATGCATGAGATACATTTGCATACAATGGGGGCCGTGCATACAAATGCAGCACAGGCATATTTATTAGGGACAGCATGAAACCTGAATAGTGTTTGGCCCTCCAGGACTTTAGTTGGGAAACTCTTCTCTAGGGATTGCACATATCTGTAGGGTAAAATATAGGCGTTTATGGCATGTTTATTTTATTTGCAATAAAGGTTCTTTCTTTATTACCACGGTTTAGTACTGGGTAAAATATAGGGACATGATTTACAGGATACACAGCTGGGACTTGAAAATGTGACCTTCTGCTCCTGAACACACTGGCTGTGTGTACTGCAGCAAACTGCACCATCCAGTTTGTCAGTAGGCAGCTGCCTATGGTGCATGATATGGGGTAAGGGTGCCTGCATAGATATCCATGCTTCCCCCCGGCACTTCCTGCTGATGTTATGTGCCCTTTGGGGTAGTTGCTGGGTACTGTTCCCTGGGACACTGTGGGACACACACTCGTAGCCATGCTTGCCCTTGGTCAGTTGCTGTCTTGCTGATTTTCTGCTTCTACATTCCTATGTGTCACCTAGGCATCTGCCTAGTCCACCCTGTGCCCCAGCTGCCACACTGCATGTCCCACCTGCAGCCACCTGTACCCCATTTGCAGCCTCACCGTAGTGCCCTCTCGTACTTGGGCACTATGATGTTGCTGCACATGTATTGCTACTATCACTTTTCTTGGTTTCTCTGCCTTTGCTGCACATTGCTGACTGAAATGGTCTCTCTCCCCTGCAAATGTGCCTCTAGCGCGAGGTTTTCACAGGCGCTATTTTTCAGACCTTCATTTCACGGAGTTAGTGTGCATGGGGCCTCTTCCCGCCCACTCTCCGCCTATTCACCTCTTATCTTATCTTATGGCATGTATCATAAACTCAACTATGATGCAAACCCCTTATGTATATATTGTATAAAGTTAACCTGTTATCCATGTTTAAATTCCCCTTTTGTTTATTATGTATAAAGTTTACCTGTTATCCTTGTTTAATTTCCCTGTTTTATGTAAGTTCAATGTATGGCTGTTCCACATTGTTCAAACTTGTTGTTTGTAAACCGCGCTGATGCCGAATAGTGCGGTATAGAAAAACGTTAAATAAATAAATAAAATAAATAAATCTCCGCCCTGAGGAGCCTTACTCCACCCTCTGGGGAGCCTTACTCCTCCCTCTGTGCACATTAACGCCGCCGGAGACGTTATCATGTGATACGTGACATTCTCGCACGGTAATCATGCGGTAATGTCACATATCGTGGGTTAACGTCTCCGGCGGCGTTAAGGTGCACAGAGGGTGGAGTAAATATATCCCATAGTCTTAAAATGGGCCTGCACCTTAATGTAGAGAAGGCAAAGATTATGACAACTGGCAAAATCAATAAGCTCTTTGTTAATGGAGAAGAAATTGAAATTGTGGACAACTTTAAACTACTTGGATAAACTATCAATAAAGAAGCAACAAGCAGTCAAGAAATCCAATGATGCATTGCTTTTGGCAGAATGGCTATGAAGGACATAGACAAAATTCTCAAGAGCAGAGATGTCTCTCTCCATACAAAGATTTGACTTGTTCAAGCCATGGTATTTTCAATAACATCATATGGCTGCAAAAGTTGGACAGTGAAAAAGACAGACAGGAAGATAATTGATGCCTTTGAACAATGGTGCTGGCGGCGAATACTGCATATAGCATGGACTGCCCGAAAAACAAACCAGTCAGTACTAGAGAAGATCAAATCTAAGCTTTCTTTATAAGCTCAGATGACAAAACTTTGACTTTCATACTTTGGACACATCATGCGAACAGAGAGATCATTAGAAAAAGATTTCATGCTTGACAAGATAGAAGGTCAACGCAAAAGAGGAAGGCCAGCAATGAGATGGATTGATACAGTAACAGCAGCTACGGGTGCCAGTCTGTCAACAATGAGCTGCCTGATTGAAGACCGAACACAATTTAGGACAACTATCCAGAGGGTCGCCATGAGTCGACACCAACTCGATAGCACTTAACAACAACAACAATTCTCCACATTCTGACATGGATGTGTGTGAATTCCCCTCTCTACATCCATTCTAAAATGTGCCTTAATATACACAAGACAGTATCAAGTATGATGCATTGGTCAGTCATATAATCTTATGGCTGAAATGTAAGTTCTACCAGTATGTACAAAAGATCAGAAGGAGACAGAATAAAAACAGAAGCATTCTAGAAAACAAGGGGCAGCTTACATTATAATTACTTAATGCAAGACAAAAAAAGGCAGGAAAAAAGCTTATACAAGAACATTAATGAGCATGGCTGAGGAAAACAGCAGCAGAAGGCCTAGGGAATGCTTTTTTTCTGGCACATTTAACTAGGCATCATTCAAAAAATTACACATTGAAACAGACTTATGAAGATTGCAGACATCACAGAGAAAAATGAACATGATGAAGGACATCTGTTCCTGTCAGCAAATGTTCGTGCTCCATGTCTGCACTGAAATACATTCAAGAAACAACAAGCAAGATCCAGTGTAAGAATTTCACACATGCCGTCCATTAGTTCCACCTTAAATTTACTAATAGTGGTGTCCAGATACTAGCAGAAATGTTTGACTGAATAACCTGTAAGAAAAGAGTTACAAAAAGCAAAAATAGTAAATAGTAACAAAGAACAAACCCAACCATGCACAAATGGATTTAGACAGTGTGGGCTGAAAACCATTAGCTGAGTGCAAGGGTTGTGTAACTCAGTCACACCAAGAAATATTGTAGCTTTAATGGGCTTACTGTTATTGCTCAGACTGAAAACAAAGGTCTGCATGATATCAGCAGCAGAGACAAAACCAGAAAAATACAGGGCCTGATATTCAGCAGGGCTTATCTGGTTAGCAGCAACCATGGCCTGTGCAAGGATTGGCGGCACCCTAGGTAGTCCCTTCATCCTGATGTCCCCCCCCCTCCCCCCCTTCTCAGGAACCCTGCAGCAACAGCAATGGCGTGGAAACCGTGATGCAGCACCTACCATTAACTATCGCTTCCACCCCCCCCTCTGATGCAGTTTTCCAGTTTATGCAAATCAGAAGTATGCGTTGGAGGGGGCGGAAGCAGGAACAATAACTCAGTGCCAGCAAATTTACATAAGTGCAGCATCACAGTTTCCAAGCCACTCATAGCCCCAAGCGGGCCAGTGCTCTAGGTGACCGCCTAGTTCACCTAATGGTAATGCCAGCCCTGGCAGCACCTGTGAACCTCATAAACCCAATTGACTTTGATATTCAGCAGCACAATCTAGATAGTGCAACTGAATATTACTCAGACCTCCTCAACACTATTTGGATTGCGCAGAGTCAGGAGGGAACAGAAACTTATCCAGATAGCTGTGATTTTCATTGCCATGCTACAAAAATGCTATTGTTCATGCTATGCAGATAGCTATCTGGTTAGTAAACTTAAAATCGCCACAATTCAAATAGCACCATACGGCCAGTATTGAATCCATATCTTCAGCCCTGGTCACTATTCTGTGGCAGCCAGCTTTTAAGTAATATACTGACTGCTGCAGACCGAATATCATTCCAACAACTTCTGTTTAGCTGCTCATGAATAGCTACATGAAGGCAAAAGTGTGTGTTAATGGGAACATAATTCACATTAAGCCATATTAACTCAGCTTTTAACACAAAATAAATCAGTCCCAATGCACAGCAAAAGAATGGAAACACATATAAATAAGTGCATTAATATCTAACAAGTTAATATAGCTCACATCGAAACATTTAGCATTTGTTGAGGCCTGAAAGTCAAGTACACTTCTAGTATTAAAATCCATCTCCCTCCCCCTTCTAGGGAGATCCAAAAAACCTTAGTGGGCTAATTGCCCAGACACTACCTACTCATCCCTGGGCCAGGGCAAAAGTTATGAAAATAGAGATCTCTAAAATTCCTCCACCATATATCTGAAGTTATTCCTCCAAAATTAAGTGAACTATGTGCCCCAGATTCAGACCCCTCACCCAATATCAAATTCATCTGTGGTCAGGAGTGACCCCCAATCATTTCCACCCCAGCACATGCTTTGAAAGAGTGGCACCTGATCCCTAGTTGTATATTGGAACATATTGAGAGGTCACCCTACCAAATAATGGATTAATCTTGGCCATAGAAATACAGGAAAGTGTTTGTGGATTCCATTAACTTATGGTACTCATTTACCACAGGTTATGTAAATCCCTTAGAATTCTGTGGTATTTTTCCTTGCAAGAAAGTTGTGCTATTTCTAGACACCTTAGCAAATAGTCACCCAAATAACATAGCATTCAGGATCTCAGCCTTCTTCTACTGCAATTCAAGAATTCCTCTGTATTTCTCCTGCCCTAAAGTGTAGGCCAGTCTTTTCAAGTTTTCCATTATGGCATGTCTTCTCCCTAGCAGCCAAGTGCACTTTTCTCCAGTCTTTCTCTCATGTAGTGCTGGCAACTAGGCCGGAATGAACATTTGAAGAAAATGGTTAAGGTGTGTGTGTGGGGGGGGGGGGGGGGCTTTAGTGATGTCAGTTCTTTGCACAATTGCTAGGCCTTGGGAAGAAGCAGCACTATCCTGAAGCTACCTGATTGAGAAGGACTGAAAAATAGCTGGATATTTCTACCAGAGTGTGACTTTTGGACATATAACACAGGTACACTAAAAACATTTTTTTTTAAACTGCCTCTAATGTTTCGATTGATTTTTACGTTTTTTGGTGCGCTGAATCCAAATCTGGTAACCAATTTGCTCCATCACGTACAGATTTTTTGCTACATTGGGTTAGCAGTTTGAGGTGAACGTTTCAGATTGAGTGCAATCGAAATAAAAGTTTCTTGGATGAATTCTTTATACTAATTGTTTAGTAGTTATTCAAATAAGAATAAAGAAAATTGTAACAAGGCAGCACATAAGAATAGAGTAATGTCAACAAAACACACTGTGATGGTAGCAAAATTGTCTGCACTTAAAACAGCCACATACATGTGCACAAACATTGAGCATATAAGAGCGAGGTTAGACACAAAGCAAAGCAAAGAAATGTGCAAAAATGTTGTACAGGTATGTATGTAAGAATAGAAAACGCAAACCGCACCATTGCAATACATGAAGACAAACACCCGATGGTGTGAAAATAAAATTCTAATAAATGAGATCCGACACTGTGGTAATAACTAGCAAATGTTTATTTCAAAGTTTAGTAAAAACACGATATTTGTCAACACAGTTTAGATTTTAAAGTCATTCTTGGGTCAATCAATCTCCTGGTGGGCCCGTTTCTTCTTCCCCCGAATGCTTCTCTTGGTGCGCTGCTTGGCGTATTTTTCATCTGGGGTTTCCCGCAGCAGCAACCAGCAGAAATCAGCCATCATAGTGGTGTTCCATCTTCCTTGGTACCTTCTCTCTGCGTCCTTGATGTCCTGGTGAAACCTTTCACCTTGTTCTTCACTGTACGCCCCCAAGTTTTCGGGAAAGTAGTTCACATGGGAGTGCAAGAAATGGACTTTCAGGCTCATGTTACAACCTTGTTCTTTGAAGGCATTGAGCATCCTGGCAACAATATCCTTATAGTTCTCATCCCGCCTGTTCCCCAAGAATTTGAGAACAACATCCTTGAAGGAATCCCAGGCTTCTTTTTCCTTCTCAGACATCGTTTCAGCGAATGCTCCATCTGAAATGAGTTTCCTTATATCAGGGCCAACAAACACTCCTTCCTTTAGCTTTGCTTCAGAAAGTCGGGGGAACTTTGAGCAAAGGTACCGAAAGCACTCACCATCTTTTGGAAGGGACTTGATGAATTGCTTAATGAGACCCAACTTAATGTGGAGAGGTGGTAATAGAATTTTATCACGAGGTACCAAGCTCTCATGAAGAACATTTTTCTCACTGGGTCTCAAATACTCCCGAATTGGCCAGTCTTTTTTCCCCCAGTGTAGGTCGCGGGCCCGGCTATCCCACAAGCAAAGGAAGCAGGGATATTTGGTGAAACCGGATTGCTGCCCTAATAGCATGGATAGAATTTTAAAGTCTCCACAAATCATCCACTTATGCTCATCATAACGAATCTTCTGAAGAATCAGGGCCAAATTCTCGTATTTTTCTTGGAGAATAACAGACAGAGTGAGCAATAGGAACTGAAGCGAATGTGTTGCCATTATGAAGAAGAACACCTTTTATGCTGTCTTTTGACGAATCAATGAACAGCCGCCATTCAGCAGGATCATACTTGAGTTTAAACTTTTCCATCACTCCGTATATATCGTTGCAAAATACCAAATCTTCCTCTTTGCTGAAATACTTCAAAAATTGTGTCTCGCGGTTGCGGTACCAATAAAAATCTGTTCCTGGTGACAATAGATTTTTCTGTTTAAGCCGAGAACCTAGCAGTTGGGCAGCATCTTTTGGGAGTCCTAAATCCCGGACTAAATCATTCAATTCAGCTTGAGAGAAAAGTTCAGGTTTCGGATCTGGTTCAGTTTCAAACTCGGAAGTACTGGACTCATCGGGAAAAGCCATCTGATGAGTCTCATCATGATCAGAACCGTCCACACAAATATGATCCAAAGATTTTGGTGGTTCGGGCACAGGTACTTTGTTGCTATGAGGCATAGGCCTAATTGCTGAGGGAAGGTTGGGGTAACTTATTACGTTCTTATTTTTTAAGTTGTATCCCTTCACAATGCAAGAGCAAAAATAGCAGTCACTGCTGTGGTCTCTTTGTTCTCGCCACATCATAGGTATTCCGAAACGAAATGCTTGTTTTTTACCTTTCATCCATAAGCGTAGATCTTCCTCACATGTCTTGCACACTTTGTGAGGAGCCCACGGTTTGTCTTGATCGCCTAACTTCAAACCGAAATAGGCAAAATATACTTTTTTAATAAATGCAGAAATGTTCCTCTGCCGCTTTTTCACAGTATATTCCCCACAAATAAAACAAAAACTGTCCGGAGAGTTGACGCAACCTCTGGCTCTGTGAGCCATCACAAATACACAGCACTGCAAACTACAACTGTAGTGAACCACTTCGGAATAAAGCTGGATTACGACTGAGCAAACAAAAGGTAATAATGAACTTGCAAGAAACTGAAATTTGACAGGAACGTTCATGTCGCAACCACCGTGTTTGAGCGAGTGAACGAGGCGAGGCGAACAGGACGGTGGCAGCCTGCACATGGCTAGGCCTCTGTCTTCTGTCGCTAGCAGCCACTGCCCCCTGCACCACATGTACTCATCCGCCAACATGCTGGCATGAGCTTCTCCCATAAAAAACAGGTGACCTGATTGGACTGTGGCAGTACGGGACTGCATTTGGGGTACTTGGCTGTGGGTAATGCCCATTGTTGTGGTGTGTGTGCGTTGTTGGGTAAAATATGGGTGTTTTCCCCATGCTTATGTCCCCTGCAATACAGGGGTGTCTGCGCTATCTGTGTTTGGTGGTGGGTAAAATATGGGGACTGGGCTGGCAAGTGCCCCAGCTGGTCTTTGAACCTCTGACCCGCTGGTCCTAGAGATACTGACTCTGTCTGCTGCACCACACTATGGCCACAGAGACAGTGCAGCCCCTGGAGGTAGTAAGCCTGGCAGGATGGAGTCACAAACCCTGTTCTACGCAATTTTACTGTGGGCATATGCACCCTGTCTGGTGACAAACGTGCACATAAACCACGGAAATGACCACGGGAAATGGGGGACAAAATATCACCATGCTGGGCAACAGTGATATTAATGGGCAACCATAGCAAACACTCCCAGGAAAGCTCCACAAAAGGAAATGTTTTTTGGCAGAGTCTCCGCTCCGTAATACCTTCCAAACTTCATTTCTTTTTTCTGGAGCTTTGCTGGGTGTGTTTTCTGTATTTTCCCATCACTATAACTGTTCCCCAGCTGAATTACTATTTTTAATAGTTCTGTTGTGGTCATTTTCTATTTTTATTTGCACTTTTGTGCTGTGCACATGTATCACACTGCTCACGTTTTGCTGGTTTCCCCGGTTTTCCTGTACATTGCTGACGGAAATGGTTTCTCTTCCCTTTAAATGCTTTCTGCCGCGAGTGTTTCCCTCGCGGTAGTTTTTACATGCAAATTCGGGCCCGATACTGTGCGGGGAGCCTCTCCCCTCCCACTCTCCACCCATTGACCCCGTCCCTCCGCCCCTCCGGAGCCTTCCTCCGCCCTCCTTTAGCCGTTCCACGCCTCTATCGGACCTTTGCGGGCCCGCACTTGTACAGGGCCCGTTAGTGTGCCGCGTACCTATGCGGGGGTGACACGCACGTGTGCGGGGCATTTAAACGCGTTTCTGCGCGTTTCAGTGCCGCGTTTCCGTGCGCTATTTTGCGGCACGCACATTTGCGATTTTTAGTAAACATGCCCCTAAGTCCTTCAATGCTTAAATCATCGGATATAGAGGACCTGGAGGAGCCCATGTGGAGTGAAAAGGTAATTTGACCCGATTAGACATTGCTTGATTAGCTTCACCCAAGTTTTCTCTGGGCTATGAATCTCCCGAAGAGGCAAGAGAAGAAAAAAGCAGCTTCAACTGAAGCTTCTGAATCAGGCGCTCAAATTCGAAGCATACCTGAAAACATAGTAACATAGTATCTGATGGCAGATAAAGACCATCATGGCCCATCTATTCTGTCCAGCAAGACAGCAAGAGTAGGTGCACCTGTCACTGTGTGCAGGTTACACCGCCCTCCCTCCCCCATGCCTTTGTTTAGGGGTGTACCCACTGCTCTGCGCAAGTCACCCCTATTTGTTGAAATAATAGAGACAGTTAAGGTTATTTTGATTTTATTCTGTTGTCTGTCCCATGCCATTCTGAATTCTGTCACTGTATTTTCCCCACCACTTCCATTGGGAGGGCATTCCAAGCATACACCATCCTTTCAGTGAAAAAGTATTTCCTGATGTTACCTTTCAGTTTACCCCCTTGCAGCTTCATGTTATGTCCTCTAGTTTTTCAGCTTCCTCATCTTTGAAAAAGGTTTGTTTGTTCATTACCACTCTTTAAGTATTTAAAGATCTGTATCATATCTCCCCTGTACCTCCTCTCCTCTAGAGTATACATATTTAGGTCTTCAAGTCTCTTCTCATATTTATTTATTTATTTAAAGTCTCTTTTATACCGCGCTATTGACATCAGCGCGGTTTACAGTGAACATTAAACTACACATCTCAGCTTGGTGATTTGTGCTTACAATAAACAGGTATCATAACTTGGATATACATTAAAACTATGTCTTCTGGCACAGGCACCAAATCATTTTGGTTGCCTTCCTCTGAACCATTTCCAGTATTTTATATCCTTTGTGAGATATGGTCTCCAAAACTGAACACAATATTCCTAGTGAGGCCTCACCAGCAACTTGTACAGTGACATTATGACATTAGTACCTCCTCCTTTCTGCTGGTAATTCCTCTCTATATGCAACCCAGCATCCTTCTGGCTTTGGCCACCGCCTTGTCAAGAAGCTCTGTTACTGGTTTCCTCTATGGTATCAAAAATATTGGGCTTATTCAATAACACTTTCACTTGTTCTTCAGTGAAAGTCAAGGTTGCCTGCCAAATTGAGGGAAGTGGCTCCATAGTAACACCTAATTACAAAAAGATTTCCTCACAAGGAGTAAAAAAACAAAGGCAATGTAATAGTGTTAACTTAAACACTGACTATACAGACTGAACATTGACTCTTTTATTTTTTTTTTATATCCCTATGAATCAGAAGTCCACAAACTTGGCCCTTGAAGGCTAAAACACCATTAGGTTTTCACAGTTGACATCTATACAGTATAATTTATAATACTGTAAATAGGAACATTGGGGCCGATGCAGAAAGCCGGCGTTGAAGTCATGCACTATTAGCTATGGACCCATCTATGTAGTGTGCCGATGGTGCTGAAATCACGTGCTGGCATGCAGAGAGGGGTGCATATGCAAAATAGCCACATAAAAGCATAAGATATGCCATACTGGGTCAGACCAAGGTCCATCAAGCCCAATATCCTGTTTCCAAAAATAGCCAATCTAGGTCACAAATACCTAGCAGTTTCTCCAAAAGACACAGGTTCCACAATGCTTGTATTGGGGAAAGCATTCGATTTCCCGGGTCCCCTTTAATAATGGTTTATGGACCTTTCCTCCAGGAACTTGTCCAAACCCTTTGTAAAACTGGCTACACTAATAGCTTTTACTACATCCTCTGGTAACAAATTCCAGATTTGATTACACGTTGAATGAAAAAAATATTTTTTCTTATTAGTCTTAAATAGGTTACACTGTAGTTTCATTGCATGTCTCCTAGTCTTTCTATATTTTCATGGCATAAACAATCGATCTACATTTACCAATTCCACTCCATTCATTAATTTATAGACCTCTAACACATCTGTTTTCCAGGTTGAAGAGCCCTAAACCTTTTAGCCTCTCTTCATAGGTGTATCCTTCCATTCCCTTTGCCATTTTGGTGGCTCTTCTTGTGTAAAACCTCAGCACAAAAGTCAGCATTAAACTGTGAGAGCAAGCCAAACACATGTGCACAGAAGTCGGCACAAGTTTGACCTGCTCTCCCAGAGAAACCAAGTCATCTGAGGGGAAGTTTGACATTTCATCTCAGATGATCTAGACATCAGGGAAAGCACCTGATACTATCAAAATACTGACAGAGTACTGGTACCTCCAACATCGACACCCCCATCAGAAACCAAAACCCTGGTGGCCCAGCGGCCCTGATCCTCCTCACCCACCCACCCACCCAATTAAAACAAGAAAAAACCTTAGTGGTCCAGCAGCCCTGATATCTCCATCCCAATAAAACCCCTGGTGGCTCGTAGCGCTGATCCCCCTACCCAATAAAAAAAAAACATGGTGGCCTGCAGGCCCAATCCCCTCCACCCACTCAATAAAAAAACCCTTGGTGGCTCAGCGACCCCAATCTCACTCACACATGCATTAACAAAAGGCATATTGGCCCCCAAACCCCCCACCTCCCTTCCGGTACCTTTAAGATGGAACTCAAATGCTCCCACTCCTATGTCACCATCCTGAAAAATGGCGTCTTCTTGCCCTGCTCAGTGCCTCATGTGATGCACCGGGCAGGGTCAGACCATTTTTCAAGATGGTGGGCAATGCTCCTGCTCATCTTAAAGGTACCAGGAGTGGGGTTTGGGGGCCATCAGACCTTTTGTTATTGGGTGGGTGGAATTGGGGCCGCTGGTCCACTGGTTCTTTTTATTGGGTTTGTGTGGAGAGGCTATCGGGGCCGCTGGGCCACTAAGGATTTGGTATTACTTGGGGCAGTTTCTCCAAATGGGTTAGTATTGCGTATACCATGACAGTCGTGAACCTCATTTCTAAGCCAGGTTATGGGAAGTATGATCTCAAGTCTCTCAAATTTACTGCTAAGGCTTAGCATAGTACTTGCATCGTGTCAAAGAGAGCTTCCTGCTGGAGTTTGTAAGATGTAACACGTATGGGTAGTTTGTCAAGATGTGCTTGGAAATTCTTTATCAAGCCTTTGGTGCCCAACATGATGGGAAATATTTCTGTATCTTTCTGCTACATTTTCTTGGTCTCTGGCTGCATTTCCTGGTACTTCAGATCTTCTGCCTCTCCACACGATTCACAGAGTAATTGCTTGGAACTGACACCACTATTATCAATGCCGTTCTGGTGTTTTTCTCCTTAACCACTATATCCGGCTTCCTCGCATCCAACTTTTAATCGGTGGGAATGGGAGTATCACAGGTGATTATAACCTCCTCATTCTCTTAGGGTCATGATCCCAGTGCTTTTTATAAATTCTATTACTTCCTTTCCTGTGTATGCCTGTGGATTTTCACTCATTCCTTCTAGTCACTGGAACACTTGCCCAAGTTTGTTGATGGAGACTGTTTCTGGACAGATAATCTCATAGTTCAGCACTTTTTGTGTATTTGGATCTGAGAATGCAATTAAGTAGGCCTGGAGGCCTATGATAGTAGCTCTGTAGGTGTAATCAATCTCTGAGTCCTAGCCCTTCTTCAGTTCTAGGGATGTACAGTCTTGGCATACACTGATTCTAGTAAATCACTTCATGGGCATGGAGGAGCTTTCTTGTTCATACATCCAATTTTTCAAGATCTTTAAGAGGTCAGTCCACAACCGCAAAAATGTATCAAAGTCCAAGAATTGCCAGCTGATTGATGGCTTGTATCTTATTCCATGATGTTAAAGCACTTTTCAATAATGATTTTAATCTCCTATAGTATTCTTTACTGATCTTTTCTCTCAGTAATTTCTGCTTAAGTGTCCTTCCTTCATCCACTCTGAGATACTTTTATACACCATCCTGTTCAAGGTCCTTGAAGTCAGTCTTCAGACAGGGAGATGCTTTCTGTTTTGCTCAATTTTCCTCTAAAAAAAGTTGTTTTAGTACATTTGTGAAGGCCAAAGCTCATCCTGATGTCAACAGAAAAGCTTTTCACCACGCAGAATTGCTCTGCTAATTGTCAGTCGTTGGAACTTATAGAGCTTCAGATTGTCTGCAAATAATAAATGAGATGTTGTTTCTGGGTTGTTACCTTCTTTAGGATTCATGCTAAATCCATATCCCAAAGAGTTGATGAGAGTACTCACTGGATTAAGTGCCACACAAAATAGAAGGTGTGACAGGGAATCCCCCTGAAATATTCCTCTCTTGATCCTGATGTTAGGAATGATATACTGACCATTTTCAAATTTCAAAAAGAGTGTGGTTTTCCACATTGTCATGGTGAACTTAATGTACTCTATCAAACAAGGATTTATTTTAATTATTTTATTCTGGTTTCTGTGGGAGGTCGGCGTTGGGTGCACTGGCCCCCCGATAGTATTTGTATGGCATTGGGGGCTTTCTCTAATGCCTGGATCATCTTATGGGAAGTTTGATGATCCAGGTATTGGGGAAAGCTCCCGATGCTTTCAAAATACTGTAGGGGGCACGCACAAGCTGTTTAAGCTGTCTCAGACCAGGCGTAGAGATATTAGACTTCGGCTGGTTATGTAATCCTCTACGTATTTCTCTGCATTGGGCACAGACAATATTAGCATGCTGTTCTAATATGCACAGCTCATTTGCATACCATTTAAATACTCTTGGCATTACTGTGTGCACTTGTTTTTCCTTTGCTGTTTATGTGCGCATCAATCTCTTTTCTGTATTTTATTTGTGCACAAAGGGTACATTAGTCTTTCTGCATTGGCCCCAGTGTGTGCAAGTAGACCTCATACTGTTAGTCATTGTAGAAATCCTGAAAATCAAATTGGATTGTAATTCCAAAGGATAAGGTTTCAGGACTTCTGGTGTGAATATATAGGGGTATGTTTACTAAACAGCGCAATTGTGCGGGGCGCACTTGAGCATGCGCTAAGGTACCTTGCGCACGCTAATAGTGCATTTTTGGTGCCCCGCACGCGTGCGCTCCGGCTGCACACGTGCGCGCCGCCCGCAAAAGTGCACGGCACGTTGATGTGCAATAGAGGCGTGGAAAGGCATTTCGAGGGCGGAGGAAGGCTCCCGAGGGGTGGGGGGACGGGGTCAATGGGTGGAGAGTGGGAGGGGAGAGGCTCCCCACACAGGAGCGGGGCTGAATTTCGGCAAAAAAAATACCGCGAGTGAAACCCTCGCGTTACAGCCGATTTAAAGGGAAGAGAAACCATTTCCGTCAGCAATGTACAGCAAAACCGGGGAAACCTGCAAAACGTGAGCAGTGTGATACATGTGCACAGAACAAAATAGCAAATATAAATTGAAAATGACCCCACAAATTCCAAATAAATTATGATCCAGCTGGGCACCAGTGATATTAATGGGCAACCATAAAAAACACTCCCAGGAAAGCTCCAAAAAAAGGAAATGATTTTTGGAAGGGTCTACGCTCCGTAGACCCTTTCAAAAATCATTGCATTTTACTGGAGCTTTCCTGGGAGTGTTTTTTATGGTTGCCCAGTGATATCACTGTTGCCCAGCTTGTTCATGGGTTATTGCCCCTTTTCCCGAGGTCATTTCTGAGGCTTATTTGCACTTTTGTCTCCGTACAAGGTAAATGAGCCCACAGTAAAATTGTGCAGAGCAGGGTTTCTGACTCGTCCTGCCAGGATTCCTATCTCCAGGGACTATACTGTCTCTGCGGCCACAGTGTGGTGTAATGGACACAGCCAGTGCCTGTAAGACCAGAGGGTCACAGGTTCAAATCACAGCTGTTGCTCCTGCCAACCCAGTCCCCATAGTTTTACCCACCACTAAACAGTGATAGTAAGGACACACCTTTATTGCAGAGAACATAAGCATGCTTCAAACACCCATATTTTACCCTACACCGCACACAAACCATAACAATGGGCATTACCTACAGCTGAGTCCCCCAAATGCAGTCCTGTAGTGTCACAACTCAATCAGGTCATATGCTTTTTCCAAGATAAGGACATGTCTGCATGTTGGCGGAAGGGTACAGGTGGTGGAGGGGCCAGTGGCTGCAAGCCACAGCACACAGTGGCCTAGGCCTGTGCAGGCTGGCACCGTCCACCACAACAGACAGACTCTGTTGGATGTACAGTCATGTACTCCCCAGAGAATACAACATATCTGTGGCAACACAGTGGTGCAGTGCACACAGACAGTGTATGCAAGAACAAAAGGTCACAGGTTCAAAGGCCAGCTGGGGCCACTGCCAATCCTGTCCACATATTTTTCCCACATCTAAACCGTGATAGTAAGGGCAAACCTTTATTGCTGAGAACATACGCATGGTTAATACGCCTATATTTTACCACACCAAACACAGACACCATAAACAGGCACATTACCTAGAGCAGAGTCTCCCAAATGCAGTCCTGGAGGGCCCCACACCATACAGGTTCCATGCTGTCTCTAATAAAGATGCCTGTGCTGCATATCTATGCACCACCCCCATGGTATGCAGATGTAGCTCATGCATATTTATGAGGGACAGCATGAAAACCCAAACAGTGTCTGGAACACCAGGACTGGAGTTGGGGAACTCTGCCGTAAAGCAGCAGCCAACAGGGCCAGACACACACACCCCCCCCCCCCCACAGGCCCCATTGGCCAATGTCTTCTGTAGAGGCAGGACATTGAGCCCTGCCTGTATCTCCCAATACTAGCAGTTGCATACCTTAGCAATGCCACCCTACACCTGGGTATACGGTACACAGCTAGCAAACGTTTCCTCTGATAACTGGCAGATATCAATTCCTACGTTAAGCACAGTTTGCTGATTGAGCTCCATCACAACAATCATCCTGATGTCTGCGGTGTGTGCTTCAGGTCTGGTCTCTGACAGTGTTTACCACCCTGGGGAGTGACCCCCAACAGTATTGCGTACCATATCCATGCCTGTACTGTGCCCAGGACAGGTGTGGTGGGTATGGCTGCTGAACACCCCTATAGTAGCACAATGCTGGCATAGGTGTGGGGGTGGCTGTCTGTTTATCCAGTGTGTGGTGGCTGCAAACACCTTCCACATCCCACACTGCCAGCAATGTTGCCAGTATTGGGCTGCCAATGTGCATAATGAGGAGCAAGGTACCATGGGTATAGGTCGGACAGGGTGGCCTGGCCAGGGCGAATCTGCACAGGGCACTGACTGGGACATTTTAGTGCCTGGCCACCACCAACACAGACAGGGTGACCTCAGTATGTCCTGCTGAGAGATCACTCTCACCCTGACTGTGCAGTGACCACAGCATGGCTAGGCACCTCCATAGTGCTATATACTATTTCTCTTATGTGATAGATATGGGTTTCCTTTTGGGACCCAGTCACTGATTTATCTGCTTGCTGTATATGCTGACATCCCAGTTCTGGGTGCATGCATCTCCACTGGGAGCATGCACTATGGACTAACTAGTAGACTGTTTGCAGCTGGTATGTGTCTTGATGGAGCAGGGTGCAGTGGCTGATGGCTTGTTGCAGGAGAATATCAGGTAGTGGTGGGGTGCAGCTTACCATATCCTGGCCTAATGTTTGTCTGCTATTGTGTTATGGATGTGTATAGAGCTGCATTGACTGCCCTGTGGGGTATCTGTTCCTCAGCAGGACTGGGTTTGGATGTTTCCCTCCACTACCACCATTGCAGGGAGGTAGAATGTGGATCTATTGATGGGGGGCCCTGTTTGCCACCCTTGGCCCTGGGGAGGGGTGGGGGTGGTGCATGATCCTCCTGGGGGGGGGTCCATGGGGGCTGCACCTGACTGAGACTGACAGCTATCTGAGGTGGTTCTGCAGAAGCTACCTATCTCACACATTAACACTGCTTTGAATCTCCACCATGGCCTCTTTCAAGCATGGAAGGTGTTGTGGACCTGGTCCTGGGCGCCTCATCGCACACTCAGGGTCTGTAACTACTCTGTGCCAGTAAAACACCCGGTCAGTACCCCCAACCAGGCCGAGGGGCTGTGTGGGTGCACCCGGTCCCTTCCCCCTACCAGGCCGAGGTGCTGTGGGGATGCATTCCCCATCTTGTGTTCATCTGTGGACAGCTGATTTGCATGTGCAGTGCATCATGGGTACGGGTGGCCTAACCCTATCCTGGTGACTGCAGCAGACTGTCTGTGTGGTGACATGCAGGCTCTCTGCAGCCAGCCAGGGGCTTGCTAGTAGCTGTAGCTCAATGGTTATGTCACTGCCTGTGATGCCAGAGGTCATGGGTTCAAACCCATAGTGGGGTTAATTGATAGGGCTGCCCAAAGCATTATCTCTTTATAATGTACATTTTTGCTGCCAGCAAAGACACCCTCAGCGTACTGTACCCATAATGTGCCTCTGAGGGCACTTTATTGGGCGCCCTATAGGGCACCTTATGGTTCCCGTCCATATAAGGTGCACTATACATTATCCTGTGACGCAACTTATAGGATGCCCTATAGGGGACATTTTAGGGTGCCGTGGCAGACAGTGCACTTTAAAATGTGCCTTATAGGACGCCTTATATGGACACGCGTTGAGAGTGTGTTTGCTATTAATGATAATTAAAATAAAGATAAAATGCCTCCTAAAGCAATCTTACCCATAATATGCATTGCCTCAGCCAGCCCTGTTCATTGGGCACTGTGGGGGATTGAACCTCTAATCCCTGCACCATTGGTTAGTGTCTTAACCATTGTGCTGTGGCTCTGTTCCTGTGCTTGCCTATCTGTGCGCCTCCTTATGCCTCCCAATATTAGAAAAGCCTCCTAAATCAATAGCACACTGCCTAATGCCCATCAGCACACCACCCTATATTAGACTGGCTCCTAAAGTGATGCCTCAGCCAATTTTGATCATTGGGCACTGTGGGGGATCAAACCCCTGACCCCTGCACCATTGGTACTTGCCTTAACCATTGTGCTGTGGCTCTGTTCTTCTGTTTGCTCATCAGCGCGCCGCCTTATGCCGCCCCATATTGAGATGCCTCCTAAAAAATTAGCATGCCGCCTTATGCCCATCAGCGCACCGCCTTATGCTGCCCAGTATTAGACTGCCTCCAAAACATTGGCGCGCCGCCTTATGCCGCCCATTATTAATATGCCTCAAAAAACATTAGCGCTCTGCCTTATGCTGCCCATTATTTCACTGCCTCATAAATTAATGCCTCAGCCAGTTGTCTTTATTGGGCTCTGTGGGGGATTGAACCCCTACTTCTTGCACCATTGGTATGTGCTTTAACCATTGTGCTGTGGCTCTGCTTTTCTGCTTGCCCATCAGTGTGACACATATGCCTCCCGCGCAGCTGTCTGATGCGCTAAGGTGCGGGGCGCACAAGGGCACCGCGCACATTAGCGCATATGTATATTCCGGCGTTTCTTCTTCAGCGGGGAACGCCCACTCCTTATATGGCACCCGCACACTACCGGGGCCCGCACTTTACCGGGGTTTTAGTAAACATGCCCCATAGTCTTCGATAATATATGAGGTGCTAGTATGCATTCAGAAAGTGTATGGAATATAAGTCTGCGTGGGTGAGGTAGACCTGAATTAAAAAAGAGAAGGATGTGTCTGCAAAAAAAGTAGCTCTGGATGGATTGACAGAAGACATGCATAATTTAAAGGCTAAATTATTCATCAAAATTGACCAATGCATTTTTCAAAATGTTAGCATTCTGTTTGTAGGTGAGAAAGCACTACTTGCCCTGGAAAAACAAATTTTAGATTGAAAAATAGAAGGGTCTTTAAACAGACAGGGAAGTTTTAGACATTTCAGTCTGCTATTTTCTTTTTCCTGGAAAGTAAAAAATTAGCTGTCAAAATCATTCCTTTGGACAGATATTGAGAGCTGCATGGTGCCTGGAGTTTATCCAGCCTTAGGCAACAGTAAATATGTTCATTTCTGAGGTGCCCTTACGAAAGTGACTGACTTCTTGTGGCTATTCACCCTCTAGGGGGGCAAAAGTACTTTGAATGAATCAAGGTCCACAAGAATGTAAGTGTGGATTTTTGTAAATAATTTGCAAAGGGTGAAACTGACAATTATATATGAATATTTACATTATTAGTTGGGAAAGTATTACTAATAAGTATGAAAAAGGTTTAAAAATATGAGGGGGCATATTCAGTACTGGCGGATAGCACAGTTAAAGCAGCTGACTGTCACCACTTTAAATTATTCCCAGATATTCAGTACCAGGGCCTTATCCAACTAGTGGCACTGAAAATCCGATTTTGCCAGAAATTTAGTTATCCAGTCACATTAATATTCAGCCACTGGCCAAATACCAAAAATGGCTAAAGGTAGGCCAGCCTTTCTACTGCCTAGCTTTGGCCATTTTAGATTAGCAGGACTGTGGTTCAGTATCACTGCTGATCAGCTACCCTTGGTTGCCGCCCCTGTTCTAACCTCGGAATGCCCTGACGAAAAGCGGTCAGTGTCAGGGCATTTAGATGCCGCTGAATATTCCACCAAGTGGCAGTTATGCGGTTTGCAGGTTTGTGCTGAACATGTTTCAGTGGTGTTGACCACTTCTGTGGGCCTGTGGTAATTGTTACCACAGAGACTGAATAATTACTGTGTGCTGAAACATGCATTAATGGTGCATCATGCAAGGGAGTGGGGTCTTGGCAGGGTTCGGTCAGAGAGTTGGCATTGACTGCATATTGTGGTTAGCACAGGTGTTAGTGGTGTATGCTAATTGCTAGTTAGTGGGGACACACCTACCATCACCTCATTAGGTAGCATTAGGTGCACCAGCAGTAATTGCCAAGGTCTGACTGCACACGAAGGGACTTGCCTGCATGGTTACTGTCAGGTACATTTTGGCCACGCCTCTGAGAATTATTGAAGTGCAGGGGCACATTGCACACATTGATTTTGACTCCAAATGTGTGTTGGGGGAAAAAAATACTGCACCTTAATAAAAGACCCCTAAGAATTTAAGGCTGCTTCAGAATTGTGCAAAGTCTTTAGTTATTTATAACATTATGGCGGTAACTTTAAAATGATTCACATAACATTAAGCTCCATCAAACGCACTTGAGTCATGTTTAGTAAAGCTCACTACTAATTAGTGCAGGGTTCAGCATGCATCAAGTTTTCCATGGTAAAAAGTATCAAATGCTGAAAATGTGGTCACGCAAAAAATTCTACACTACCCAAGAAGTGCCGACTGGGACAAAGAATGGGTAGCTCATGGGTGGAGCATCTACATCATGGGTAGAACAGGCATTACTGGCACACGCTCCCTGTCAGTGTGGCAGTTGACTTCTCAATGAGTGGCATTAAGTGCACCCATTCTGATTACACCCAAGACATTGAGCATGGGGGTGGCACAATATCATGGGGACATGTTGGGCATACCTCCTTTTATTAGAGTGCAACCACTGTGCTAGTTTTGGGGGTTGTTTGCAAGCCTGCAGCATACCACTTAGCTAACTTGGAGCATGTTTACTGTTTTCGATGACTTACAAGCAGGGATGGAGGCAGCATTATTGGCACCCTTGCAGTTCAACCCCTTAATGTCCAATATATCCTAAAAAAAAGTGACCAGTGAAATGGCTTTGGACTGTATATGCACACATATTTGACACATAAAAGAATTAAATAAAACAAGACTAATTAAAAAAGGAAATAGTATAAAAACTGGGACATTGACAGGACATGATTATTGGCACCCTTATAAACTAGATTTGTTGGGGATGGGTGAAGAAAGCCCCCAGGTAAGTGAAAGCCCCCAGGTAAGTGACACATTAAATACCTTTATGGAAATGGGTAAAAGGGGTAACATATGGAAAGCAGTGTGTATAAATGCCTGTAGCATGGGAAATAAGATCCCTGATGTTGAAGCTTTGGTGGGAGTGGCTGACTTGGATTTAGTGGCAGTTACAGCAACATGGTTCACAGAAAACCATGACTGGGATGTAACTATACCTGGCTATACTTTATTCAGAAAGGACAGGGTAGGAAGAAGGGGAGGAGGAGTGGCACTATATGTAAAAACTACTATTAAAGCTTAAAAGGGAGAGAGGAGGCACTGTGGGTTAAACTAGAAAGAGGGAAAGAGAAATCTATTTGCATTGGTGTGATATACAGACCTCTGTCAATCTTCCCCCATGATCCCATCAATCTTCCCCCATGATCCCTGATTCTTTCATTCCTACTGTTGCTCAAATCTGTTCTCACTCTCCTTTTCCTCTCTTTCCTTTTCTTTTTTTGTTATTGCAATTTCTTTTCCCTTTTCTAATTTATATTTTTATTTGTATTGTTAACCGCCCCGATGTAATGGGGGGGGGGGGGTATATCAAGTGTAAATAAACAATAAACAATAATTGAAGCAATACACAACATTGCTAGGAAAGGGGAAGTGCTATTGATAGGGGATTTCAATATGCCAGATGTTGATTGGCACATTCCTGCTGCAATATCATTAAGAAGTAAAGAGATCCTGGATTCTCTACAGGGAGAACTATTCAGGCAACTGGTAACAGACCCCACACATGAAGGGGCCATACTGGACTTGGTGCTTACCAATGGTGAAAGTGTTTCTGATGTTATAGTGGGAGATCATTTTGCATCCAGTGATCACCAGATGGTTTGGTACAGTATTAGGATTACAGCTGTTAGAATCCATTCAAAAGTGAGGGTCTTAGACTTTAGGAAAGCTAACTTTGCCAAGATGAGCCAATACCTCAGGGAGTCATTAGCGGGATGGGAACAGCTGGGGGATGAAGAAAAATAGTGTACAAAATTGAAAGGGGATATTTTAAGGGCACCTAATCTTTTTGTTAAAATGATAAATAAAGGTAAAAGGAAAAGAAGACCGCTACGGTTTTCGAAAGAAGTAGCTTTAAAGGTGAAGTAAAAGAGGGAGGCCTTCATGAAATACAAGAGATCACAGAGAGAGGAAGCCAGGCATCTATATTTGGAAAAACTTAGGGGCATGTTTACTAAACTGCGGTAATGTTACATAATGCGCGTTCTGTAACGTTAACATTTGTTAAGTTACGTTAACGCGCGTTATGAGACGTTAACGATCGTTAATGTCTCATAACGCGCGT
Source organism: Ichthyophis bannanicus (assembly GCA_033557465.1). Taxonomy (NCBI): domain Eukaryota; kingdom Metazoa; phylum Chordata; class Amphibia; order Gymnophiona; family Ichthyophiidae; genus Ichthyophis; species Ichthyophis bannanicus. Next base: position 1,037,058,187 of record CM066031.1, read on the forward strand.
TAACGTAACAACGATCGTAGCCGTTCTGCGGCGTGGTAAAACACTGCAGAAGGTGGAAAGAGGGCGGAGAGAAGGGGTCAGTGGGCGGGGAGAGGCTCCTTTCACACTAACGCGCTGATCTGAAGAGCTGAATCCTAACGCGATTGAAAACCTGCCGTTAGATGCACATTTGCAGGGGAGAGAAACCATTTCAGTGTCAGCAATGTACAGCATAGGCAGGGAAACCTACAAAAAGTGATAAGTGTGATACATGTGCACAGAACAAAACGGCACATAAACATTGAAAATGACCTCAACAAACTGGAAAAAAAACATAATCAAGCTGTCCAATAGTGATATTAATGGGAAACATCACCCCCCCACGCCGAGAAAGCTCCAAAAAAAAGATATCAATCGTGGAAGGGACTATGCTCCATCCCCATACAAGGTGAATGAGCCCACAGTGAAATAGCGCTGATCAGGGCTTTCCCTTGTTATTGGACAGGTGTTCTATGGCATGCACATGTCCCGCAACAGCAGGATGGGCATGTGGGAATGGACAACTGGACAGATGCTGGAAAAGGGGACACAGAGGGCTGCAGGCGGCACATGCTGTGGTGCAGCTGGGCCACAGTGCAGACTAGGGTGGTGCCTAGGTGGCCCATACGAATGCTGAAACAGCAGAGCAGCCAGACAGCAACTGCAGAAGGCCCAACATGGGCACGACTGTGTTTTCCACAGTGTCACAGGGGATAGTACCCAGCAGCTACCCCCAAGGGCACGGAACAGTGGCAGGCGGTGCTGGGGGGAAGCGTGGACACCTATGCAGGCACCCCTTCCCAAGACCCCGCACCATAGGCAGCCACCTACCCACACACTGGATGGCCTGAGACAGCGCTCCACCAGCACCACCAGCAGAAGGGCATGTCAGCATGGTGGCAGAGGGATACTGGTGGTGGAGAGGGGCAGTGGCTGCTGCCCAGAGCAGACCGTGGCCTAGCCCTGTGTAGGTGGGTGCCATACACTGCAACAGACAGGCCCTGTCTGACGAACAGTCATGGTATCACCAGGGAATGCACAGACTCTGTGACAACATGGTGGTGCAGTGCACAAAAACAGTGTCTTCAGAAGCAGAAAGTTATAGGTTCAAATCCCAGCTGTGGTGCCTGCCAACCCAGTCCCCATGTTTTACCCACTACTAAAACGTGCTAATACAGACAGAACCTTTATTGCAGATGACATAAACATGCCCAATAAACCTACATTTTACCCTACAGAGCACAGACACCATAAACATGCACATTACCTAGAGCAGAGTCTCCCAAATGCAGTCCTGGAGGGCCAAACACCATTCAGGTTCCATGCTGCCTCTATTAAACACGGCTGTGCTGCATGTCTATGCACCACCCCCATGGTATGTAGATGTATCTCATGCATATTCATTAGGGACAGCATGAAAACCCGAACAGTGTTTGGCCCACCAGGACTGGAGTTGGGAACCTCTGCCCTAGAGCAGCGGCCAACAGGGGGAGACACACCCTCACCCACAGGCTCCATTATCCAAAGCCTCTTGGAGAGGCAAGATGTTGGGCCCTGCGTGCATCTCCCAATACTAGCATTTGCATACTTTAGCAATGCCACCCTAAACCTGGGAATATTGTACACACCTATCAAATGGTTGCTATGATTACTGGCAGATAGCAATTCCTAAGTTGAGCACAATTTGCTGATTGAGCTGCATCATAGCAACCTTTCTGCTGTCTGTGGAGTGTGCTACAGGTCTGAAGTCTGACAGTGTTTACCACCCTGGGGAGTGACCCCAACAGTATTGCGTACCATAGCCATGCCTGCACTGTGCCCAGGACTGGTGCGGTGGCCAGGGCTGCCAAGAGCCTCTATATTTGCACAATGCTGGCATAGGTGTGGGAGCGTGTGTTTGTCTATCCAGTGTGTGGTGTCTGCCAACACCTTCCTCAGCCCACACTGTTGCCACTGTAAGCCTGCCAATGTGCATAATGAAGAGCAAGGTTCCATGGGTATAGCCCGGACAGGGTGGCCTGATCAGGATGCATCTGCACAGGGCATAGGGCAATGGCTCGGACATTGTAGTGCCTGACAACCACCTGCACGGACAGGGTGGCCACAGCATGTCCTACTGGGTGGTCACTCTCACCCTGACTGAGCAGTGACCCCGGCATGGCTAGGTTCCCCCATAGTGCTATATAGTGTTTCTTTCACGTGATGTTTATGGTCCTCTTTTGGGGCCCAATCACTGACTTATCTGCTTGGTGTGTATGCTGACATCCCAGTTCTGGGTACATGCATCTCCTCCAAAAACATGCACTATGGACTCGCTAGCAGAATGTGTCTAGTATGTGTCTGGATGGAACATCTTACAGCTAGTATGTGACTGGATGGAACATCTTACAGAGTGCAGCAGCTGGAGGCTTGCTGCTGGAGAATGTCAGATAGTGGTGGGGGGCAGCTGAGCATTTCCAGGCCTTCTGTCTGCCTTGCCTTATGGGTGTATACAGATCTGCATTGCCTGCCTTGTATGGTGTCTGTTCCCCAGCAGGACTGGGATTGATGGTCCTCTCTACTGCAACCATTGTGGGGAGGTAGAGTCAGGCTCTGTTGGTGGGAGATCCTGTTTCCCATCCAGAGCCACAGCGAGTGGGTTGGGTGGTGGTACATAATCCACCTATGGGTCCAAATTACCCCCTTCACCTACATCATGTGACCATGGTACCAACACAGAATATGCACTATTTTGGGTGCATCATAGCACATAAGGGCTAGACATGACTGATAAATACATATGTGTCTCCAGGAACTGCCTATCACACACACTAGCACTGATGGAGACCTGCAGCATAGCTTATTTCAGCTACGAAAGGTGCTGTGGACCTGGTGCTGGGTGCCCCACCTCACCCTCATGGTGAGCACAGTACCGCAGAATGTGACAGTCTGTAGCTACTCTGTGCCAGTAACATACACGGTCAGTTCCCCTTACCAGGCCGAGGTGCTGTGGGGGTGCATACCCCATCTTGTGATCATCTGTAGACTTCTGATTTGCATGTGTAGTGCATCATGGGAACGGGTGGGTTAACCCTATCCTGGTAACCACAGCAGACTGTTTGTGTGGTGACATGCAATCCTTCTGTAGCCAGCCAGGGGCTTGTTAATAGCTGTAGTCCACTGGTTACTTCACTGCCTGTGGAGCCAGAGGTCATGTGTTCATACCCACAGTGGGGTTATTTGATAGGGCTATCCAGAGCATTGTCAATTTTTAATGTGCATTAGTGTTGCCAGCAAAAACACCCTCAGAGTACTGTAACCATAAGGTGCCTCAGAAGGTGCTTTATAGGGTGCCCTATAAAGCGCCTTCTGAGGCACCTTATGGTTACAGTCCATATAAGGTGCCTTATAAGTTGTCCTATGGAGCGCCTTATAGGGTGCCCTATAGGGGATATTATAGGATACCGTGGCAGACAGTGCAATATAATGTGCCCTATGGAGTGCCTTATAGGGTGCCTTATGCGGCACCTTAGGTTATGGCACGTGAGGGTGTGTTTGCTGGCAGCAATAATTAAAATTTTATATTTTATTTACATTCTCTTATATACCGCACTATTCTGCTTCAGTGCAGTTTACATTGAACTAACTGAAATTACATTGAACAGGGCATTATAACTTGGAGATTACTATTTTACAGAGAACATGGGCTGTGGAGGGTTAAGTGGCTTGCCCAAGACCACAAGGAGCACCTGTGGGACTAGAAACCCCAGTCCTTCCGGCCCAAGATTGCTGTTCTCTAGTGGGATTTGAACCCCCGACCTTCCGGCCTGAAGTACCTTGCCCCAACCACTAGGCCACTCCTCCACTCCAAATCCAAATAAAATGCCTCAAGAAACAATACTTACATGTCAAAGCTGATACCTCAGCCAGCCTTATGCATTAGGCACACTGGGGGATCAAACTCATGACGCCTGTATCACCAGTCAGTGGATTAACCATTGTACTACACCTCTGTTTCTGTGTTTGCATGTCTGGGTGCCTACTTAAGATTACCGCGCGTTAACGAGCTTAGCGGCACTTAGCCCGTTAATGTGTGCAGTAGCGAGCATTATCGCGCGATAATCCCGTTTTGCTACTTTAAGACTGAAACGCCCACTCCTTTTATGGCAGCCTGCACACTATCGCCGTGCGCACATTGAGATGGTTTAGTAAACATACCCCTTAGAAAGTGCTGGGGAGGAGTCTGCTGTCTTGGTACATGTCGGTACCAATGACATAGAAAAATGTGGTAGGGAGGTTCTGGAGGCTAAATTTAGGCTTTTAGGTAGGAAGTTGAAATCCAGAACTTCCAGTGTAGCGTTCTCCGAAATGCTTCCCATTCCATGTGCAGGACCCAAAAGGCAGGCAGAGCTCCGGAGTCTCAATGCGTGGATGAGACAATGGTGCAGAGATGAGGGTTTTGGATTTGTTAGGAACTGCAGAACATTCTGGGGAAAGGAGGGGCTCTTCCGAAGGGATGGGCTTCACCTTAACCGGGATGGAACCAGGCTGCTGGCATTAAGCTTTAAAAAGGAGATAGAGCAGCTTTTAAACTAGATAATAGGGGAAAGCCAACAGTCACCCAAGAGCGGATGGTTCGGAAGAATGTATCCTTGAAGGATACTACCAAAAGCAGAGAGGTTCCAAAAAAGAGTAAAGTAGCCCAAATGTCCTCGAGTATGCAGCAGACAGAGCTTAAAGATCCCAAATTACCCATGTCTAACAATAGCCAAATTAATATGAATAAAATACATTCTCTAAAATGCTTGTATGCAAATGCTAGACGTCTAAAAAATAAGATGGGAGAGTTAGAATATATAGCACTAAATGAGAGGTTAGATATGATAGAAATATCAGAGACATGGTGGAACGAGGACAACCAGTGGGACACTGTGATACCTGGGTATAAACTATATCGTAATGATAGAGCTGATCAAATTGGTGGAGGGGTTGAGCTCTATGTTAGAGAGGGCATTGAGTCAGAAAGGATTAAAGTTTTGCAGGAAACAAAATTTGCTGTAGAATCTCTATGGATTGAAATTCCATGTAAAAAGGGGAAGGCGATGGCAGTGGGGGTGTACTATCAACCACCTGGCCAGAATGAACAAATGGATGATGAAATGCTCAAAGAAATCAAGGAAGCTAACAAAAGTTACAGCGCTGTAATAATAATGGGTGATTTCAATTACCCCGGTATCGACTGGGTCAGTGTCACGGCAGGACATGCTAGGGAGATAAAGTTCCTAGATGACATAAATGACTGCTTCTTGGAGAAGCTGGTTCATGAACTGACCAGAGGGGAAGCCATATTCGACCTAGTCCTTAGTGAAACACCAGATCTAGTGCAAGAGATAAGGGTGTTGGGGCCACTTGGCAACAGTGATCATAGCATGATCGCCTTTGATTTAATTAGTGGAGGAGGGATAGTACGGAAATCCACAGTACTACCTTTTAACTTTCGAAAGGGAGACTATGATAAAATGAGGAAAATAGTTAAGAAAAAACTAAAAAGAGCAGTTGCAAAGGTTAAAGACTTACATCAAGCTTGGGTGTTGTTGAAAAATACTATCTTGGAAGCCCAGACCAGCTGTATTCCACACTTTAAGAAAAGTGGAAGGAAGTCCAAAAAACTGCCAGCAATGGTTTAAAGGTGAGGTCAGAGAGACTGTTGTTTCCAAAAAAAGCATCTTTCAGGAAATGGAAAAAAGATCCAAACGACGAAACCTGGAAACAGCACAAGCACTGGCAAGTCAAATGCAAGGCATTGATAAAGCAGGCAAAGGGAGAATTTGAGAAGAAGCTTGCTACAGAAGCAAAAACACAAAATAAAGATTTTTTCAAGTACATTCATAGCAAATAACCTGTGAGAGCATCAATTGGTCCATTAGATGATTGAGGAGTTAAAGTGGCACTTAGAGGCGACAAGGCGATAGCGGAGAGACTGAATGAATTCTTTGCTTCAGTCTTTACCGAGGAAGATGTAGGGACGTTACCCATGACTGAAGTGGTATTTAAAGGTGCAGAAGAATTTAAGGAAATATCGATACATCAGTAAGATGTATTACAACTATTAGATAAACTGAAGAGTAGCAAATCACCTGGGCCGGATGGTATACATCCAAGGGTGTTGAACGAACTGAAATATGAGATTGCAGACCTGCTATTAGTAATCTGTGAACTATCATTAAAATCATCTCTAATACCTGAAGATTGGAGGATCGCCAATGTAACACCAATTTTTAAAAAGGGTTCCAGGGGTGATCCGGGAAACTACAGACCGGTGAGCCTCACGTCAGTACCGGGAAAAATGGTAGAAACCATTATAAAGAATAAAATTACTCGGCATGTAGATAGTCATGCCCTAATGGGAAATAAATACAATACTCCCCATTAAATCTAGAAAGTATGCTGTGTTAGTTTCTTGACTTAAGCAAATTTCTTGCTCCCCTCAATGAAAATCAAGAAACTTAGTCAGTGGCAACAAGGTCTCAGAATTGCGGGCCACCACCGACTCTCCAAAACGCCAGATGGTATACTGCCCTGTATACATCAACGACCTTAATAAATTGCTCCAGCCACTGTTTTTATTCATTTTATCAAGGAGAAGCTTAAATCTTTTAGTGCTTATCAGTAGAAATATAACTTGTGGCTTCCAAAGTGAACTCAAAAATATTGCTACTTAGCTTTCATTCAGCTGTCATGAGAAACTTAGGAAGTCCAACCGTTGAAATTCAAAGTCCCAACGCTTTCAAGCACGCTGTGTAAAAGCGTTTCACCCTGGAGGTTTCGTCAGGGGAAATTCACAAAAGCACTGCAAACAAAATAAGTATGTTTAGTCCAAACTTTCATTTCAACAGCAATTTCATTTAAAAATAGAGGGATCATTTAAAAAACATTCATACCTTTGAATGGTTCAGAAAGGGAAAACTTGTGAACTTAATGACTTTATCAGCGTCTACTGCTGGCCAGAAACTGCGCATGCGGAACAGTTTAAATAGATGCAGCTTTGTCAATCACATGACAGATCTCATTCATCTAAAACAAGCCTCCCATTCTATCCGCATATTAAAGCCCCCTGGGATAGTGGTTTGCAAATTGATGTATCCATCGTTGCTCAACATATAATAATGCTCGTTCCCGTGTTCTTCCTAGTTTGGATGTCAACACCTGTTCTATACAGAAACATTTTAGATCTTCATATAGATGATGAAACTCAAGACAATGATCAACCATAGGTGCTTCTCATCTACGACATTTCAATTTACTCTTGTGTTCATTCATCCAGACCCTAAATGGTCGTATAGTCTTTCCTACATAGAGGAGGTCACAGGGGCATCTTACACAATAAACTACATGTGTAGAACAGCATGAGGTTGCATGGCGAAGTTTGTATGTTCTGCCTTTATGATTGAATTCAGACAGCTCTTGAGTGATATTGCACACGCTACAGGTCCCACATTTAACATGCCCACCTGTTGGGCTAGATGTGATAGATGGTACAGACCATACAGATTTTGGGCTTAATAACTCCTAAAATTACGTAATCTCTTCAAGACGCAGCGAACTGTATGATTTTCCAAACTTGGAATGCTATGTAGAACATTCATATGATGTTTAACACTACGTTTTAGATGAAAACTGAAGGGGGTAAAATTAGTGACCAAGTTAACTTGCTGTGAGCTGTACTCTGATGCAGTCCGTTCAAAGGAATGCAGTAATAGATCTTGATTGGTGCACAGTGCCCACTTGTAGGCTTTTTCCACTACTTTAGAGGGATACCCTCGTTGGTAAAAATTGTTCTTTAATTGCTGTGACTGGATCTTAAAATCACGAATATCAGAACAATTTTGGCGATACCGAATGAACTGAGACAGAGGTAAACTGTCCTTTAAATGCAATGGATGGGCGCTGCTATAGTGCAGCACTGCATTTTTATCTATAGATTTATGAAAAATTGAAGTGTTCCATCCCAATGGTGATTTTTTGACAAGAATATCCAAAAAAGTGATTTGTTCTTTTTGAAAATTTAATGTAAATTTGATATGATTATCTCTACTGTTCAACCAATTATGAAATTGGAGCAGATGTTCCATTGTTTCTTGCCATAGAACGAATATATCATCTATGTACCGTCGTCACTATTTCACAGAAGCTGCATACGGGGAAACATCGAGCCATTCTTGTTCAAATTTTTGCATATAGAGATTTGCGACCGACGGAGCGCATGTAGTGCCCATAGCTACCCCGGACAATTGAAGGTAAATGGTATCTTCAAAAACAAAAAAAATTATTGTATAAGGTTAACGTTGCCAACTCCGACAACAAACTCAACTGTTGTTCGGAAAGATCACCCCGTTCTTGAAGGGTTGTCATAACCACCGAATGCGCTTGATTTTGGGGGATAACAGTATATAATGACACAACATACAGGGTCACTAAAATAAGGTCTGGTTCAATTGCTAACTGCATGTTGTTAGATAAAATTCGCAAAAAATGAGAAGAATCTCTTATATACGAAGGTATACTAACCATCCTAGGTCTCAAATAAGAATCGAGAAAAAACGATAGAGGTTCCAGTAGTGAACCACGAGTGGACACTATCGGTCGTCCGGGGTGGGTTGTGTAAGTTTTTGTGAATTTTCGGAACCAAGTAAAACTTAGCCACATTAGAATCTAATGGATTCAAAAAATGCCATTCTTTTTAGGAAATTAGTTTATTCTCTAATGCTTGTGAAGTAACACTCTTAATTTTCTGTTGAAGTTCTGATGTGGGATTGGTTTCCAACTTTTTATAGACTTTAGGATCCGACAGCTGATAAAAAGCTTCTTGCAGATACTGTTCCCGGCTCCAGATTACAATCCCTCCACCTTTGTCCTCTCGTCGGATGACTAAATCAGATCATGACTGGAGAGCCTGTAGCGCTTCTCTTTCTGAAGCGGTGATAGCATACTGAAAATGCGATCGTGTAGACTCTACTTGTTTTATATCTTGCAGAATCAAATCTCTATATAATAATAGGGCAAAAGGGGGAGGGGTCAGTGGAGACCAGGATGACTTCAAAGGTAGAGGTACCCGATCCAAATTAGAATCGATTACCTCAGAGGTAGCCTGTTGGCCAAAGTATATTTGCAAGTGTAATTTCCTAATCAGCTGTTCAACATCCACTTGTAGTTGGAAAGAGTCATTTTGCAATCTAGGAACAAAAGATAACCCCCAAGACACAACGGAACATCTGCTCCAATTTCATAATTGGTTGAACAGTAGAGATAATAATATCAAATTTACATTAAATTTTCATAAAGAACAAATCACCTTTTTGGATATTCTTGTCAAAAAATCACCGTTGGGATGGAACACTTCAATTTTTCATAAATCTATAGTTAAAAATGCAGTGCTGGAGAGCAGGGCAAGATGGCGGCGGTTAACTGATCCGGGAAGGCAGCGATCTGTGTTTGCTCGAAAGGTACCGGGCAGATATTACCTGTTGCTCCGGTGTTATGGGGCGCAGGAAGAGGAAGCAGGCAAGCTCCCCTGCGGTTCCGCAGCCTGCTTTGCCCTCGGCTCAGCGGACTCTCGAGCGCTGTGGATTCGCGCCGCTCGGAACACAAGCAACGTCTTCGACGGCACGCTCAGGTGACCTAGAAAGTGTGCTGGGCGCTTCAGGGGTTTCTTTGTCCCCTGAATTGCGGTTGCCCCCAACGCAGCCAGGAGGTGAGGTTTCACCAATTGGGGCATGGTCCCCGGCTCTCCCGGGCTGTGTAGTGAGGTTGGGGCACCAGGAAAGAGCAGGGCAACGACAGCGGCTGTTCGAGGACTCTGGAGAGGGGAAACCGGTTGAGGGCTATGATCCTGACCTTCGGATGGAGCCCAGAGGAGATCAAGGGAAATTACTGCTGGTAAAGCCTGCTATTATAACTTTAGATGCGCTGTGGGATGCCCTTGCTGCACTGACTAATTCCTTCTCTTCACTTGCCAGTACTGTGAGTACAGAAGTGACTGTGTTAAAAGTTGAAGTCTCTAAACATCAGGAGCAATAGATGAACTCCTTGTCGCAGCTTAAAGAGGAACTTTCGGTGGTTAAAAAGGAACATTCGGCTCTTATTAAAGAGCGGAATGTGTTGACCCGGAAAGTGGAACATATAGAAAATCAAACTAGACGGAACAACCTGCGCGTCTTGAACTTTCCAAAGTCCCCACTTTTATCTCCTTCAGAGATGTTTCGGAAATATCTTTTGGAGGTCCTTAAGATTCCTGTGGATCAGCTTCCTCCATTGACGAGGGTTTACTATCTGGCTGACACTATGGAGTCGAAAAGGGAGACGGTGGGGGCTTCTGTAGCCCAAGGGTCTGGATTTGGAGACCTGACGGGATTTTTGGAGAGTTCGTTGGAAGTCATCACAGAGAGGAGAACTCTGTTGGTTACGGTAGCATTGGAGACGGATAAATCCTTTATTCTCAGATTTTTCTTTAAGAATATGAATGAGCTGTTTTTTGGTTCAAAAGTTAGAATATTTCCTGATCTGTCTCGGCCCACCCAGTTGAGGAGACGAGAGTTCATGACCTTTAGGCCTAGAGCTCTTGCGCTGGGGGCATCCTTTAAATTGAAATATCCATCTAGATGTGTTATTTCCTATCAAAATAAGATTTATCTTTTTTTTGATCCTTCACAGCTTTCTGGTTTTCTTAGTGGGAGGGAAGAGGTTGGAGCTGGGGGTGTACCTGCATTGGCTGACGCTTAAGTCTTAAACCGCTTGTACTTGGTTTTTTCTTACTTTTGTTATATTGTTAGGTGTACTATTATGCTTGATTGTTTGGATGGGACTTGACAAATGTTATTTCTTGTGGCCTCTTGCTTGAAAAAAATTTGTGGGCTTAGTAGAGGGATGATTTGAGGGATGACTTAATTTAATAATTTACTGTTTGTTATTTCTTCTGTGTAAGATTATTTAGACTATGAAGTTTATCCCCAGACATCGTTATTTCTTTGATATGCAAATTTTTGTTGTATGTATAAGTTGTATAATTCAATAAAAATAAAATTAAAAAAAAAATGCAGTGCTGCACTATAGCAGCACCCATCCATTGCATTTAAAGGACAGTTTACCTCTGTCTCAGTTCATTCGGTATTGCCAAAATTGTTCTGATATTCGTGATTTTAAGATCCAGTCACAGCAATTAAAGAACAATTTTTACCAACGAGGGTATCCCTCTAAAGTAGTGGAAAAAGCCTACAAGCGGGCACTGTACACCAATCGAGATCTATTACTGCATTCCTTTGAATGGACTGCATCAGAGTACAGCTCACAGCAAGTTAACTTAGTCACTAATTTTACCCCCTTCAGTTTTCATCTCAAACGTAGTGTTAAACGTCATATGAATGTTCTACATAGCATTCCAGGTTTGGAAAATCATACAGTTTGCTGCATCTGGAAGAGATCACGTAATTTTAAGGAGTTATTAAGCCCAACATCTTTACGGTCTGTACCATCTATCACATCTAGCCCAACAGTTGGGGATGTTAAATGTGGGACCTGTAACGTGTGCAATATCACTCAAGAGCTGTCTGAATTCAATCATAAAGGCAGAACATACAAACTTCGCCATGCAACCTCATGTTGTTCTATGCATGTAGTTTATTGTGTAAGATGCCCCTGTGACCTCCTCTACATTGGAAAGACTATACGACCATTTAGGATTCAGATGAATGAACACAAGAGTAAATTGAAATGTCGTAGACGAGAAGCACCTATGGTTGATCATTGTCTTGAGTTTCATCATCTATATGAAGATCTAAAATGTTTCTGTATAGAACAGGTGTTGACATCCAAACTAGGAAGAACACGAGAACGAGCATTATTATATGTTGAGCAACGATGGATACATCAATTACAAACCACTATCTCAGGGAGCTTGAATATGCGGATAGAATGGGAGGCTTGTTTTAGATGAATGAAATCTGTCATGTGATTGACAAAGCTGCATCTATTTAAACTGTTCCGCATGCGCAGTTTCTGGCCAGCTGTAGACACTGATAAAGCCATTAAGTTCACAAGTTTTCCCTTTCTGAACCATTCAAAGGTATGAATGTTTTTTAAATGATCCCTCTATTTTTAAATGAAATTGCTGTTGGAATGAAAGTTTGGACTAAACATACTTATTTTGTTTGCAGTGCTTTTGTGAATTTCCCCTGACGAAACCTCCAGGGTGAAACGCTTTTACACAGCGCGCTTGATAGCATCGGGACTTTGAATTTCAACGGTTGGACTTCCTAAGTTTCTCATGACAGCTGAATGAAAGCTAAGTAGCAATATTTTTGAGTTCACTTTGGAAGCCACAAGTTGTATTTGTACTGATAAGCACTAAAAGATTTAAGCTTCTCCTTGATAAAATGAATAAAAACAGTGGCTGGAGCAACTTATTGAGGTCGTTAATGTATACAGGGCAGTATACCATCTGGCGTTTTGGAGAGTCGGTGGTGGCCCGCAATTCTGAGACCTTGTTGCCACTGAGTACGTTTCTTAATTTTCATTGAGGGGAGCAAGAAATGTTGTTTGTATGGCCTAATGGGAGACAGCCAACATGGCTTTAGACAAGGAAGATCTTGTTTTACTAATCTGTTATGTTTTTTTGAAAGTGTGAATAAACAGGTGGACAAAGGTGAGTCGGTTGATATAGTGTATCCTGACTTTCAGAAAGCCTTTGACAAGGTCCCTCATCAGAGACTTTTGGCAAAACTAAAGAGTCATGGGATAGGAGGCAGTGTACTACTGTGGATCAAGAACTGGTTAAAAGATAGAAAGCAGAGGGTTGGGCTAAATGGCTAATTTTCCCAATGGAGAAAGGTGAATAGTGGTGTACCCCAGGGATCTCTGCTGGGTCCGCTGCTTTTTGTCATATTCATAAATGACCTGGAAAGTGGAATAACGAGTGAGGTTATCAAATTTGCAGATGACACAAAACTATTTAAAGTTGTTAAAACCCAAGAGGACTGTGGAAAATTGCAAGAGGATCTTGATAAATTAGAAGACTGGGCATCAAAATGGCAGATGAAATTTAATGTGGACAAGTGCAAAGTTATGCACCTAGGGAAGAACAACCCAAACTATGGTTACACGATGCAAGGTTCCACATTAGGAACCACCACCCAGGAAAAAGATTTGACGTCATTGTGGATAACATGTTAATACCCTCGGCCCAGTGTGCAGCAGCGGCCAAGAGAGCAAATATAATGCTAGGTATCATAAGGAAAGGAATGGAAAATAAAACAAAAGATATTAAAATGCCTCTATATCGTTCCATGGTGGGACCGCACCTTGAATATTGTGTGCAATTCTGGTCGCCGTATCTTAAAAAGGATATAGTGTTATTAGAAAAGGTTCAGAGAAGAGCCACTAAAATGGTAAAGGGGGTGGAAGGATTCTCCTATGAAGAAAGGCTATAAAGGTTAGGGCTCTTTAACCTGGAAAAGAGACTGCTGAGGGGAGATATGATAGAAGTCTATAAATTAATGAACGGAGTGGAACGGGTAAACATAGATCGATTGTTTACGTTATCAGAATACAGAAAGACTAGGGGACATGCAATGAAGCTACAGGGTAAACTATTTAAGACTAATAAAATAAAATGTTTTTTCACTCAACGTGTAATCAAACTCTGGAATTTGTTACCGGAGGATGTAGTAAAGGCTGTTAGTGTAGCTGGGTTTAAAAAAGGTTTGGACAAGTTTCTGGAGGAAAGGTCCATAAACCATTATTAAGAAGGGACCCCAGGATATCAATGCTTGATCCAGTACAATCATTGCGGAACCTGTGTCTTTTGGGGAAACTGTTAGGTACGCATGACCTAGATTGGCCACTGTTGGAAACAGGATATTGGGCTTGATGGACCTTGGTCTGACCCAGTATGGCATCTCTTATTCTTATGTTCTTACACCTACGGCTCCATTTCTCATGTGGCACCATGTCTGCATATCCCTCAGTGCGTCTTCTACTGTCTGCCCGCCTTTGATTGCAAGCCCTTTGGATGGGCTGCTGCTTCCCATCGACTGTGACATTAATGCGCGGTAAATCTAGGGCACCCTATACCGCATGTTAATGAACCAGGTGCCTTGTAACACGCGTTTCCAGACCAGTCTTTCCTTAACACTGCCCCTCCCACTCCTTTATATGAGCATCAGTAACATTACCGGGGCACTTAGCGATGGTAACATTACCGCACTTTAGTAAACATACCCCTTACTGTACAAGTACATCCCGGCTTATAACTCAAATACATTTAGATATGCCCTATATTTATGAGAACTTTTACACACATAAAATAGGGCTTAAATGTAAAAAAGGTTTATAAAGTTATCCTTTATATGTCTAACTGTAAACATTTTTATGGCTCTGTGGTAGTGTGGCATGCGGTGGGAAGGGGCTTTCTTTACAGCACAGACCAAACAGCAGTTCATGGAAAACAAAACTAGTTTTTATTCTTTACCAGACTGTTACCCTCCACAAAGCAAAACACAGAACAGACAGCAGTTCAGGGAAAACAAAAGCAGCTTTACTTTTGTCCTAGCTTACCAAACCTCCACAAGCTGGTTCTCTCGGCCCTTCCTCCAGCCCCATTTAAAGTTCCTACCTCAGAACTCCTCTGCATAGCATGCCTTGGAAGGACGTCTAGTCCACAGGCCTCTCTCCCTCCAGCAACCTGCGGGGTTCTTAACCTCTTCCTGTGAGCCACACCCTCCCAGCCCTGAACTCTGGGCTACAGACTCTCTTAAAAGGAACTATTGATAACCCTTTGGAGAGGGATGGGTAATATTCTATAGATCGCATCACACACCCTCCCCCTCAGCTCAGCCATACTTAGGAACCAAGATGATGGGTGATGATTAGTCACTCAAAGGCTCTTCTATAACTCCCAGGTTAAGCATCTCTTCCAGCTACTTGGTGATGACCTGTCACTGGGCCTCCAGAATTTAATAGCGTCGTTGCTGGATAACCTCAGGATCAGTAATGATATCATGACAAATGAGATGGTTTCATCCTAGGCGGGTGGAGAACACCTTTAGGTTTTAGTGGATCAAACCTTCTAAATCTCTTCTCTGGGCAGCAGAAAGCTGGTCTCCAATTGGGACTTGAACTGGATCCAACGGGGCTGAAATTTCTTGCCCAAAATCATCTCCCTGTACCACCATAGCCATCACCTCCATCTCAACAGGTGAATATGGTAAATTTTGGATTTCTTCTGTTTGTCTGATTGGGTAATCTTTTAGTTAACAGACCCCACTTTCTCTTACACCTCATAGGGTCCTTGCCATTTAC
Source organism: Ichthyophis bannanicus (assembly GCA_033557465.1). Lineage (NCBI taxonomy): Eukaryota > Metazoa > Chordata > Amphibia > Gymnophiona > Ichthyophiidae > Ichthyophis > Ichthyophis bannanicus. The sequence continues at coordinate 1,037,073,535 of CM066031.1, forward strand.
AGAGTAACTTGCTCTCAGATGAGGGCATCAAGACTAAAACTGTCTCCTGGTTAGAACGTGCAGTACATGGCTACCAGCTGTTCGGTTTGGGCTTTTTCCAGACTGAGTTTGGCCACTTCTCTGGATTTTCTCAGCCAGTCTTCCATTTGTATAATATACTCCACCAAATTACTCCCAGCACAAGGTTCTTCTTCCCAGATTTCCTTTCCCATGTTTAATATGCCTCTTTCCGTCTTTTGAAGAGTAACTCAAAAAAATGAAAAGCCCATGGAACTCTGAGGTACCTCATCGATGGCAAATATCAAATAGGGTAGGAGAATGTCCCAGTTCTTCCTGTTCTCCTGCATGAACTTTTTTAACAACTGTTTCAGAGTTTTAGTGAATCACTCAATGAGGCCATCCTACTGTGGGTAACATTGGTCAACAAAGTTTTACAAAAGTCATGTTACTGAAATAAAAATAGTCATTTCTTATAAATTTGTATATGCTGAACATGAATATGACAGTGAAATTGCAAAGTTGGCTCTATTTTTTTTTTGTAATCTACAAAAATTAATGCTTACATCACGAAATGCATGTCAATAGTAAATATAATAGGCCTTTGGTTAATACCTGTAAAAAAACAAGTCATAGTCTACTTCTTAGATTTTTTTGCCTGTCTCTTGTACAGCTGTTTGGGAGCTTCTCTGGGGAGTGTCCAGCAGTAGTCTGCCAGCATTGTAGTGGACCATTTTCCCTGGTATCTTTGCTCCATCATTGCGATATCCTGGTGAAAATGTTCGCCCTGTTCATCACTAACTATACCACAGTTGTCAGGAAAGAAATCGAGATGGGAATCAAGGAAATGGATCTTTAGAGACATATTGCAGCCAAATTTCTGATACTGCATCAGCATGTCTTCTTCTAGTTCCTTGTAGTTTTCTGCCCTAACATTCCCAAGAAGGTTTGTTGACACTAGGCGAAAAGCATTCCATGCTTGTTTCGAATCACCCTGCAGCAAGTTGTCGAACCGGTCATCTTTGAAGAGCTCTCGAATCTGAGGACCCACAAAAACTCCCTCTTTAATCTTTACTTCGCTTAGTTGAGGGGATTTTTCATGCAGGTATCGGAAAGCTGGCGAAGTACGGTCCATGGCTTTCATGAAGTTTTTCATCAAACCTAGTTTGATGTGAAGGGGTGGTAGCAGGATTTTGGGAGCCTCAACCAGAGCTGGGTGTTGGATATTCTTCTCTCCAACTGTTACATTTTGTCTGCGATTCCAATCCTTCCGCAAGTAGCAACAATCCCTTGCTCGGCTATCCCACTCACATAAGAAACACATGTATTTTATATATCCCTGCTGCAGTCCCATTAAAAGGGCAACTACCTTCAAGTCACCACAGAGGTGCCAGCTGTACTTGTTATAGTTAATGGAAGTCAGTAGATGCTTTAAGTTATCGTATGTCTCTTTCATGTGGACGGCATGCGCTACTCGAATAGATGGAAGACGGTTTCCATTGTTCAAAAGCACAGCCTTCAGACTCAAGTTTCGAAGAGTCTATAAATGGTCTCCAGTCATGTGGGTCATGAGTGATTTTTAAGGCATTCATGAGGCTTTCGATATCGGAACAGAATACCAGATTACTTTCCTTTCTGAAGAAAGGCTCCAACTGCTGGTGGAGCTTTCGATATGAAGTAATGTTGACATCTTCTTCTAGAAGATTCCATTGTTGGAGTCTTGATCCTAGCAATTCTGCCTTGTTTTTGGATAAGTCCATATCACGAACCAGGTCATTTAGTTATTCCTGTGTTATTCTGTGTGGAGTTGATATGCATCCCAGTGAAAATCTGGGTCACTGCATGCTAATGGACCAGGAGAAGAATGGGTCTGCTCATCCTTGTCCTCATCAGATGAATCAAGAGAATATTCTGATGGAGGGTCTGGAATAGGAAGTCCCTCACCATGTGAATCTGGTCAGGATGTAGACGGAATGTTTGGGTAGACTATGCTCGACTTCTTTTGCTTCGTTATTCCGCTGGAAAGAGGAGGAACCAAGCAGAAGTAACAGTCATTTATGTGGTTGCTTGGCTCTCTCCACACCATGGGGACTGCAAACGGCATTGATGGTCTTTTGCAATTCAACCACTGTGAAAGCTGTGTTGTACATGTAGCGCAGCATATATGTGGGGCCCAAGGCTTGTCTTGGTCACCAATCTTCCATCCGAAGTAAAGATGATATGCCTTCTTCAGTTGAGAAGTGATACTTTTCTTCTCGTTGGCAAATATCACTTCCCAACAAATTTAGCAGAAATTGTCAACGGTATTAACGCACTTTCGCGGCATTACTGTTCTGTATTGTACTTAAATGACTAAAATTATATGATTAATAAAATTTACATGTAAGAGTAGCTTAAACTGTCTCACACACAGTCTGAAATATTTTAAATGCTCAACCTTTCCGACTGCGTATAGTACACTGCTGATGTCAGATGGCTTCAGCAGCCGTCTGGCAGTAGTATTGCATTGCATCAGAAAATGATGCAATCAACTCTGGATGATGTGTGCATGCTAGTATTATGCATTGTGATGCAATGTGATGCAATATTACATCATTCAAGGCTTATTTGGGATGTTGTTGATGTCCAACTGGATAAATTTACATGGTGAACCGTCAAAATGAACTACACGCAATATCTTCAAAATGAGAGCCAATAATTTTTTTTTAATGTTATATTGGTGTTCAGCTCACCAAGATACTACAGATTAGGGCCTTTTAAAGTCAGTAACAATTTCATTGTTGACCAGTGTAATATACTGATGTTCGCAGCATCTTGACCTTCATCAGTGTGCATACTTGCTTCATCACCTTGGATACAAAAGGTGTTCCTTGCTCTGTAAAGATCTTATTGGGTATTCCCAACTGTGAGAATACTTCTCAGAGGGCATTCACAATCATAATAGTCTTCCTATTATTTATAGCAATGGCCTCTGGGTACTGGGTAAGCGAAGTCCAGTATGACTAAAATATACGTTTTTCCTCAGGTGGTTTGCTCCAAGGATCCTACCATATCCATGGATACTCTTTCAAATGGGGTTTTAATAATGGACATAGGCACTATAGTTGCCGATCAGGTTCTGACGGGATTATAAAGTTCAAAAATATCCCAAAGAAACCAGAGACCTGGTACAAAATCCAGTAAAAAAAAAGTCCCGGAAATATGACCAAAGGGGAGGCAGGAGAAGAGGATCTTCCGCAGGAGTACCAATGGATCAGAGCAGAAGCTAATGACCACAGCCAGCACAGAAAAGATGGTGTAAAATAACCTTTATTAACAGACCCAACTCAAATGGTTTCGGCCGGAGGCCTTCTTCAGGGGTACTGCGCAAACTGAGAACACCTCACGCCCGCTGCCAACACAGAGGCCAGATCGCCCTATCCTGCCGCACTCACCGACATCGGGCGACTCCGCTCCCCGCAAATCATCCGCCGCAGCTGCTGCTGCTTCCCCACAGCCCGACGGGACAGCCCAGGCGCGGCCGAGCAGTGACCTCGTGCGACAACAGGGATGCGCGAGCCAATGGCAGAACAGGAGGGAAGGCGGACCCGCAGGGCCACTCTGCCCACTATGAAAGGAGGCTGCAAGAGCAAGACTACAGGCGAGAGGATAATCAGTCAAGGTTCCTCTCAGCTACAGCGTTGTTCAAAGAAGCAAGCAATAATATTGCAGCAGCGACGAAGACTTACTTGCTTGCTTCTTTGAACAACGCTGTAGCTGAGAGGAACCTTGACTGATTATCCTCTCGCCTGTAGTCTTGCTCTCGCAGCCTCCTTTCATAGTGGGCGGAGCGGCCCTGCGCGTCCTCCTGTTCTGCCATTGGCTCGCACATCCCTGTTGTCGCGCGAGGTCACTGCTCAGCCGCGCCTGCGCCATCCCGTCGGGCTGTGGGGAAGCAGCAGCAGCTGCGGCGCATGATTTGCGGGGAGCGGAGTCGCCCGATGTCGGTGAGTGCGGCAGGATAGGACGATCTGGCCTCTGTGTTGGCAGCGGGCGTGAGGTGTTCTCAGTTTGCGCAGTACGCCTGAAGAAGGCCTCCGGCCGAAACCGTTTGAGTTGGGTCTGTTAATAAAGGTTATTTTACACCATCTTTTCTGTGCTGGCCGTGGTCATTAGCTTCCGCTCTGATCCACCGGAAATATGACAACAATCAAAATAATCTTTTTTTTTTTTTTTTTTATAAAGTTGTAAAGTTGGCAGCTGGGGCATGACTGGCAATATAATTGCACCTGTTTTTGAACCCTTGGCCAGAAAATGCTGACTTAAACATGCTCTAGTATTTTCTCTACTCCCAAGGGTCCCCCTAATAAATAGATATGGGCCAATGATAACACTTGCTGACATTAGGACCAAGGAACTATCAGTTGTTCTAACTCTTCCCCCTCTAGGGCACCCTTGCCCACTCTGTATAACAAATCTCCCTTTAGCACAAAATAGGGAAAGGGTTTTGCAGGGGACTTTCCGTTACCTACTGGAACCCCATACATCTCCAAAACCAAATCTCTGGCATGTTTTAGGGACTCATCCACTTGATGCGCTCTCCTGAATCTCCCTGGGTCTTCCCCCAGCCCTCACTCTGGGACGGGGCAAGTTCTGTTTGGGTCACTACCTTGAGCCTTGAGCTATGCCCAGGGGTTTCTTCTCTAGGCTCTTCTTTCCTGGATCCCTCCTCCATAGCTGCCCCTAGATTCTGTTGGTAGCGTAGCTTTTCCCAGCGACACCAATTCCAAGACTTAGCAGTATTTCCAACATATAGATCTGGGTCTTCTAGTGGGAAAATCTCTGGGAAATCTTCTTAGTCTGACTTAGTGAAGCCATCAATTAGTTAGGACCATATCGTTCCAAGGCTTAGGTAGTCTCAGCCGATCACCACTGGATTCGGGAGCCAGGGCAGCACCACAAACTTGAACATGGCTTGCTCTGCTGGAGTCTTAAGTGAAACCTGTTCCATTGGATACTGTCTCTGGTCTCCAAGCACACAGGCCAGTGTTAATGTATTTGCATCGTCAATTTGAAATTGGGTTACAGTTTCCTGGCGAATAAGGGTTTCCGCACTCCTGGACTCCATCAAGGGCTGGGAGCAGATTCCCTCGAGCTGCACTTGAAGAACAAAGTTTTGAGCCCCTGGATGGGAAGTGTCCACAAAAGTGCAGGTGTGAGGGATGGTTAGGCTGACATCCATTGGTTCTTGCGTACCCAGGGGACATTCCTGAGAAACGTATCCCTGGGTTCCACACCTAAAATAGATGAAGGGGTCATGGCTGGGGTCACACCCTCATCTAGGAAGTGACTATGGGAGTCAATACCCATTCCAGCTTTCCCTTCTGTCCTCCTGGGTTAATGTGTGACTTCTTCCCCTTTTCACTATCTACTTCAGTCACTCGTTAGGATTCATGATCCCCCTCAGTTATTTCCAGTGCACTCGCCAGTGTAAGCCTGGGGTTCTGACGTACCCACTGTTATTGCTGCCCTTCCAGCACGGCATGTTGAAAATGCTTCTGACATTGTTCTATTGCTGCTGATACTGTCGTTACTGACTTTCTGCCAGAATCTGGAGGAGCTGCTCCATCCTGTCTTGTTGCTGTTCTCTTGCAACATCACCACAGTTTCTTCTTCTGCAGCTGAGCCACTATACTGAAGTATTCCAGCTCCAACAAACTTTTAGAGGCCACTAGTGGCCAAAACTAAGCCTGCCTGTCTGGCACTGACTATAATTGCAAGCTTATTAACTAGAGTGAGGCTAGCCCTCTTTGTCCATGCAAGCAAAGAAAAAATATCCTGACATGCTGTAGAGGCCCAGCCCTGGAGGGACATGGACTTGCCCTCAATCATGTGGTTAGAGGAAATCCCCAAGCTGCCACCATATGTGGTAGTGTGGAATATGGTCGGAAGAAGTTTTCTTTTTAACATAGGCCAGACAGCAGTTCAGGGAAAACAAAAGCAGTTTTTATGCTTTCTCAGCTTGTTAAACCTCCACAAAGCAAAATCCAGAACAGATGGTAGTTCAGGGAAAACAGCTTTACTTCTATCCCAGCTTGTTAAACCTCCAGAAGCTGTTTCTCTGATCCCTTCCTTCAGCCTTACTTAAAGTTCCTACCTCAGAACTCCTTTGCATGACTTACCTTGGAGGACCTCTGGCTCCATGGGCCTCTCTCCCTCCTGCAGCCTGCTGGGTTCTTAACATTACCCTTTGAGCCACAGCCTCCCAACCCTGAACTTTGGGCTGCAGACTCTCTTTTTTTTTTTTTTTAAACTTTTATTTTCATTTTGCAACAAACAAAAGAAACAACATACCAAAGGAGACAAAACAAGTATACAATAAAGAAAAGTAAACCCAATTACCCCCCACCCCCACGCTTCTTCTCTAGCTGATTATGTCAGCATGTGAGCGCTTCCAAACAACAGTGATTATACATCAAAACAATCAAAAGAGTATCTGCGATACAGAATAATCATGGGACAAAGATATATACAAATTTAGACAGTCAGATGAGAGCATTGAGCAGAATGTACATAGTCATTGAGCATCTTCCATTTAGACCGATGATGAGGAGTCGGAATGGGGGAAGCAAACATACGAGGTAGTTGTTCATATTTACTGTAGAGACAGACATGGTTCCACCATTCATTGGGGCTCAGCTGGGAGCTATTTTTCCAGTATTTCGTAATTAGGGAAATAGCAATGCCAAGCATAAAGTCCAAAAGGAAGTAAGCCGTTTTTGGAAGAGAGGGGATCCCCGCAGCTGAGCGAAGTCCCACTATCCTCCAAGAAAGGGGCTCTTGAAAGTGCAAAATAGACTGGATACGACCCCAGACCCGACGCCAGTAATACTGTAGTGCGGGACATTCATACATAACATGAGGTAGTGAACCAATGGCCGCATGACATGTCCAACAACTATTGCCCTGAGTAGTGTTCCATTTGGCTAATCTGTCAGGAGTGTAAAAACACCGGTGGGCTAGAAAGAAGAGTGTCTGAGTGAGTGAGGCGGATCGGGAGACCCGTGTCACTCTACTCCAGACAAGGCTCCATTGCTCCGGGGTCAAAGTCACATGCAATTCTCTCTCCCATGCTTTCTGCGCTATAGGGGTATCTCTAGTTATAGCATTACATAAGGTTTTGTAAAAATTGGATGCTACACCCGGTGAACTACCGATAGATCGGATAGTCTCCAACCAACCTTGTGTAGGGGAGGCCGATGGCGGGAGCACCTTAGCACTCCGAAGGCAATGCTGAAGTTGCACCAACTGAAAGTAGTGTTTCGCTGGGAGACCAAATTCAATTTGCAATTCACTAAAAGTTTTCCAGCGACCTTCATGGAACAACTGACTAGGAATCCAAATGCCCCTAGTGTACCAGGGGCTCCACGCCATCGGCTTATTTTGTATTCGAAATCGAGTGTTGTACCAAAGTGGGAGCTTGTCTAACAGACAGAGTCGGGAGTCTAAAGAGTGCATAAGATTATTAAAGGCACCTAAGGTGTCTAAAAGCATTGGTGGAAAGTGGGAGTCTGATGGGAGAGTCATACCAGGGAGAAAAGTAAGAGGAATCGGTTTGCAAAGGTCCTCTTCTATGTCTAGCCACACAGGTCTACTCGGTACTGGATCTTCCAGCCAACGAGCGCCTTGTTTGAGAAGAAAAGATTGATGATACTTCAGGAAATCAGGGAATCTGACACCCCCATTTTCCTTATCTGCTTGCAGCTTATGTTTCGCTATCCTAGGTGTCTTGTTTTGCCACAAGTATCTAGTCAAAAGGCCCTCTATATCTTTATATATACGTCGAGGGAAGAGACAGGGCAACATTTCTAAGATATAATTCACTTTCGGAACAATCATCATTTTTATGGTTTCTAATCGACCCCACCAGGTAAGTGTTAAAGGAGTCCAGCGGTGAGTAAGCGCCCGGACTTTAGAGGTTAAGTCTTTGGCATTGAAGGAGATAGTGTCTTCCAAAGGAGAACAATAGTGAACCCCAAGGTATTTGACCATGCGAGGTTGCCATAAAAAGGGGAAGGGTTGCATATCTGCCTGATGAAGCAAAGGATTTAATGGAAAGGCTACCGACTTGGTCCAATTTATCTTATAACCAGACAGTTGTGAGTATTTACCAATTTGCTCTAGGACAGCCGGTACTGAGTCTATAGAGACAAAAAGCATAAGGTCATCAGCATACGCTGAAAGTTTGATTTCCCTATGGGTGAAGGGGACTCCATGAATCTCCCCCGATTGCCGGATTAGTAAAGCCAAGGGTTCGAGTGCAAGATCGAAGAGAAGTGGAGACAGTGGGCATCCCTGGCGAGTGCCGCGTCGAAGGGGAAAAGGCTGAGACTTTAAAGCATTGGCACATATACTGGCTGTAGGCTGTGCGTACATGGTGCGAAGACAACGGAGAAAACCTTCCCCGAATCCGTACCAGCGGAGGACTGCAAACAGGAAGGGCCACTCTAAGCGATCAAAGGCCTTCTCAGCATCAAGTGAGAGGCCAACAAAAGGGCGATCAAGATTAACTGCGGTAGTCAGTACATGACATAGAGTCCGAGCATTGTCAGCAGTTGATCTACCAGGAATGAAACCGCATTGATCTGGGTGTATTAAGGTAGGCATCCTATCCGAGAGCCGGGTAGAGAGAATGGTGGCAAATATTTTATAGTCCGCGTTTAGAAGAGAAATTGGACGATAATTAGCTGTTAGTTGCGGGTCTCTCCCCTCTTTCTCAAAAACTACTACATTTGCCATTGAAAAGGACCCAGAAGGAGAACCCTCCTCGGCCAGAGCAGAAAAATAAATTTTCAAAACTGGAGCTAAGTCAGCGTAAAAGGTTTTGTAGAATTCAGTAGGGAGACCGTCTGGGCCTGCGGCTCGACCTGAGGCACATTTCTTAATAGCAGAATGAATTTCTGAGACAGTAAATGGTGTGTCCAAGGCCACTCTATCTTCGTCAGATAGGGTCGGTCTTTGTACCCCTGAAAGTAAGCGTTCAAATACATCTGGCTCAAAATCACATTCAGATTGATAAAGCCGAGTATAAAAATCACGAAAGAGTTCTAAGATTTCGGTATCTTTAGTGACCAAGCCCCCCCCCGACGGATTACGGAGGGCGGTAACACGCTTGGCTTCTTTTTGACCTTTTAGGGCATTTGCTAATAATTTGCCAGCACGATTATTTTCCCGATAATATAGCCCTTGTTGTGATTCAATATTTTTAACAGCAGCAGTGTACAAAAGCTGATTGTATTGAAAACGCAAGCGTTGTAAACGGAGTAAAATACATGGGTCAGTACGGGACGTGAGGAGACGCTCCCCAGCTTGTATCTGCTGCTCTAAAATCAGTAAATGCTGCTTTCTTTGTTTCCCCTGCCGAATTTGATAGCTAGTTATAGTGGCGCGGATAGATGCTTTAAAACCCTCCCACCAAGCCCAGCTCGCTGTGTCTTGGGGTGAGTTAAAATGAAAATAATCTTGGATAGCGGCCTTTATATCAACCTGAAAATCTTTTTGACCCAGTAGGGATCTATCAAAAAACCAAGCTCGGGGAGAATCGTCCCGCGCAGTGACACGTAATGATAAAGATATGGCAGCATGATCTGAAATATGGAGAGGATGAGTCCTAGTCGTGTCTACTTGAGAAATCAGTGCTTTGGAAATGAGAAAGAAATCTATTCTAGATTGGGAGTGATGGGGGGCAGAAAAGAAAGTGAACTCTAAGTCGGAGGGGTGAAGCAGCCTCCATATATCTACCAGCGCAAGATCTTGCATCAGAGCTGTAAGGGTAGCAAGACTCTTGGGTGGATTACTCGTTCTAGGCGGCTGTCTATCTATCAGAGGGTCTAACACTTGATTAAAATCACCACCAAGTATTAATGGAGTATTGGCAGAGGCCTGTGCCAACTGCGCAATACTTGCATAGTAAGCAGGGTTGTCCACATTCGGGGCATAAATGCAAATACATGTAAATTCACTATCTCCAACCTTAAGATGTACTCGGGCCCATCTACCCTCCTTGTCAGCGCTAGTATCAATTACAGTAGCTTGCAAAGATTTCTTAACCAGAATGGCTACCCCGCACCGTTTGGAAACGGCGGGAGAATAGGCAGCCACCATGTAAGGCTTAACATTGAGTTTCAGTGTTTCAGCAGAGTTTAAGTGCGTTTCCTGAAGAAACGCTAAATCAGCATGCTCATGGCTGAGATAGCTAAGGATTTTCTTTCTTTTGATTGGACTATTAATGCCCTTTACGTTGAGTGATAAGATTTTACATAAAGCCATTCAGACAAGTTAAAAATTCTGAGCATGATAGCGCACATAATTTCACAATGTCCCTCATATTGACTGTATCTGGCTGTACATATGGCATAAAAGAAAATAAGCTTAGATAATACAATGAAGCGCCCCACATTAAAAAAGAAAAACCGCAGCGCGGTAGAGAAGAAGCAGAACCCCAAAAATTACTGGCGACCATGTGTCTGCGGGGAGAAGCCCCAGAGAAGGCCGAAATTGAAAAAACACATAACCTGTAGGACTGTGCGTGCTCCGAATCCGACCGAGGCACACATCATGGAGGGATAGGAGACCACAAAACAAAAGTCATAGAAAGAAAGAAAGGAAGTCCAGGTAGTCTCTGTGCTTAACTATGACCGCCGCATCGGGCCCTTCAAAATGGCGGACAGAGCCGGCAAATAAAAGTCCAAGTCGTTGGATTAGCGCATCTGCTCTGCTTCTTTGGAGTCCAAAAATGTTGATAGTAGATCAGGATCTTCGAATGTCCTGGTTTGGTTGTGGAGAGTCACTCGGAGCTTCGCGGGATACAACAGGCCAAAGCGAGCCTGTAGCTGTTGAAGTCGAGGGCGAAAAGCAAGGAGTTTCTTCCGTCGGTCGACTGTAGGCTTTGCCAAATCAGGGAAGAAGGAGACTTTGTGACCTTCAAATTCCAAATGATGGTTCGCCCGGGCAGCATTTAAAATTTGTTCCACTTGTTGATATCGTAGCAAGCGAAAGATAATAGGCCGGGGGTCGTTCGGTTGAGCACCATGTGGGTAGGAACACGGTGTGCACGATCGATTTCCAGTTCTTTATGAAAGGTGATCTTCAGCAAGGAGGGAAGAGTTTTGAGCAGGAATTCTCTCATATCTCCCGCTTCCACCCCCTCCGGTATTCCAATGAGCCTCACATTGTTGCGACGGGCTCGATTATTGCTATCTTCTAACTCCTTTTGAAGATTCTGTATCTGGCGCTCAGCCTTGTCCAGTGTGCCCAAGCGCACCGCGTGCGAGTCGAGGACCCCCGCCATATTGTCCTGCCGTAATGAGAGACTTTCAAGTCGGTCCTGGAGCACTCCAAAGTCTTCTCGCAGGGCTCTAAGCGCTTCTCCATTGGACTGCACCAATTCCTTCACGCCGCGTATTTCCTCTAAAATCTCCAGGTGCATTTCGGGGTTCTCCCGAAATGGAACCATCTTCTGTGGGGAGGACACCTCTGTTTTGGAGCGTTTTCCGTGGGAAGAAGAAGGAGACCCGAAGTCCAAGCGCGCTGGTTTATGGGCCGCCATCCCCCCCGAGGTACCCCGGTCAGCCCGGAGCGAAATAGTAAGTTTGTATAGGTATTATGTCAGGATTCTAAGTTGGCCTCTCGGGAGCTTCAGCGCGAAGCGTCTTACCCGCTGGACATCAGGCTCCGCCCCCTCCTTTCTTACCCGCTGGACATCAGGCTCCGCCCCCTCCTGGGCTGCAGACTCTCTTAAAGGGAACTGTTGTTATTCCCTTTGGAGAGGGATGGGTGACATTCTTATGCGAAATACATTTCTATCAATTTTTTTTTAACTTTTGCTGTATTCTTCCCTTTGTTGTTGCCCCTTTCATTTCATTCATTGCCTTTTGCCAATGAATTTCCTCTCCTTTTTGTGTCTTTTTTTTCTTAGTTCTATAATACACTGTTTCTGATTTCTCCCTGAGACTGTGATATAAAGTAACAGCTGCTCAATCACTGATATCTAGCCAGTAACATGGACACATGGTTAACTAATCTGTTAAACATTTCAGACACTCGCTTAGCCAGAGAGAAAACTATTCCATCAGATTCACACAGGTAATAGCTTTTTCACAGATATACAACCAGTCATTTGGTCAGTCATTGAATCATAGAGAAACAAACTCAGAGTCACATTCTCTATTAGACATGCTCATGTGTAGAAGGTCTATAGCCACAAACAGAAAGCTTTTGATTCCACGTAATTAGTCCACATACTGGGAGAGATCTTCTTCTTCTTTAACCCAGTTGTAAAATTCTCATTTCATTTTCAATTTTGTTTTAATTTTATTTATTTATGTTTTCAAAATTGTTACAAAAAGAACAATCAGCATTTTCAATTTTATTTATCAAGTTTTATCCAATATTTGATTTTCAGCCTTTACATTCCTGAAACCGCATTTGGATTAATAAAATAAAAAAATATTTGGCTAAAATGAATACAAAACCTTTGCAATATACAGCCAGTGACATCTACAAAGCAAACAGAAAAACAGTCAGGGCCCGATATTCATTTGGGTTGGCTATGCGCCGTGTCAGCGCATAGTCATAAGAACATAAGATATGCCATACTGGGTCAGACCAAGGTCCATCAAGCCCAGTATCCTGTTTCCAACAGTGGCCAATCTAGGTCATATGTACCTAGCAGTATCCGCAAAAGACACAGGTCCTGCCCACCAACCACCTAACCCTGGATATTCAATGTCGTGGCAACGGCATTGCATATCCGGGGTTGCCGCACAAGCCCTGGAGCCACCGAGGCTAACTGGGTAGTGACAGTATTGCACTGCTACCTGATTAGTATCTGTGGCTAAAACTAGGCTAGCAAAAAACTCGCTAAACAAGTAGCAGTACTCCCCACCTCCACTCTGCCACGGAATGCCCCCGACATTCCCCGATGCTAACTGGATTGCATTGGGGTGCATAGGGGACATAGACCGGGATATTCAATGGCACTAACCATGTTGATGCCATTGAATATTCCTATTTAATCCATTTACATAGTGTACTGGCCTGTAAACCGTGTAAATGGCTTTCGAATATCGGACCCTCAGTGTCTAACGTGTAGGATATGCACGTGTGTGTGTTTTGTTTGTGTGTGTTTGTGTGTGTGTGTGTGTGTGTGTGTGTGTGTGTTTGTATGTGCTGAATGACAAATTAATGCTAAGGATGCCTTAATAAACAATTCCTTTCTTCCCTTCCATGAATCTTGGACATGATAAATGGTAGAGATAGCACATATTCGGTTTGTTAGCGGGTCTTAAAACATTTTGTAGTTGTAAAATTTATATAACACATTAACCTATGAATTAATACATACTAAATTGAGTTACGTGCATGCTTGAAAATGTGCTGTTAAAAATAACGTGTGAAATGAATGGAGAAAAGTCTGAAAATCAGAAATAAATGCAAAACGGACAGTAAACAAACTAAACATTTATCTGTGCACATCCTTACTGAATGGTGTATTTGTTGCAGTAAAATTAAACTTAGGGGTATCTTTACTAAGCAGTCTTAACGTGCGCCTGGCGATAGTGTGCTGGCTGCCATAAAAGGAGTGGGTGTTTCGGTCTTAACATAGCAAAACGGGATTATTGCTCGATAATGTGCACTGCGCACATTATCGGGCGAAACACTGCTAAGCACGTTAATGCACGGTAATCTTAAGTAGGCGCGCAGACATAAACACACAGAAACAGAGCTGTAGCACAATGGTTAATGCACTGACTGATGATACAGGGGTCATGAGTTCAATCCCCCAGTGTGCCTACTGTATATAGCTGGCTGAGGCATAAGCTGTTATGTGTAAGTATTGTTTTTTGAGGCATGTTTTTTATATTTTAATTAGTGCTGCCAGCAAAACACACCCTCACGTGCCGCAACCTAAGGTGCCGCATAAGGCACTCTATAGGGCACATTATAAAGTGCACTGTCCGACAAGGCACCCTATAATGTCCCCTATGGGGCACCCTATAAGGCACTTCATAGGACGCCTTATAAGGCACCTTATAAGGCGTTGTACAGGACACCTTATAAGGCACCTTATAAGGCGCTTTATAGGACACCTTATAAGGCACCTTAGAAAGCGCTTTATAGGGCACCTTATGGGCCCCCTATGAAGCACCTTATGGCTACAGTACTCTGAGGGTGTTTTTGCTGGCAGCACTAATGTACATTAAAAATAGACAATGCCGCAGACAGCCCTATCAAATAACCCCACTGTGGGATCAAACCCACGATCTCTGATTTGACAGGCAGTGATGTAACCAGTGGGCTACAGCTGTATAGCTACAACCAAACCCCTGGCTGGCTACAGAAGGACTGCAGGTCACCACAAAAACTGTCTGCTTTGGTTAATAGGATATGGTTAACCCACCCATACAGATGATGCACTGCACATGAATATCAACAGTCTATAGATGATCACAGGATGGGGTATGCACCCCCACAGCACCTCAGCCAGGTAGGGGGAACTGACCGTGTGCACCCCCACAGCACCTCAGCCTGGTAGGGGGTACTGACCATGTGTGTTACTGGCACAGATTAGCTAAAGACCATCACATTGTGTGGGTACTGTGCTCACCCTGAGGGTAAGGTGGGACGCCCAGCACCAGGTCCACAGCACCTTTCAGGGCTGACATACCCCATGCGGCAGGTCCCCATCAGTGCTACTGTGTGTAATAGGTAGTTCCTGCAGACAAATCTAGGATGCATCTATGTTCATCTGTATTTCTCAGTCATGCCTAGCCCCTATGAGCTATAATGCACCCAGAATAGTGCATATCCTGTGTTGGAGCCATGACTACATGATGTAGGTGAAGGGGGGTGGTGTTCAGACCCATAGGCAGAGTATGTACCACCACCCAACCCACCCTCTGGGGCTGAGGGTGGGAAACAGGATTTCCCACCAACAGATCCACAGTCTACCTCCCTGCAATGGTGGCAGTAGAGGGGACCATCAACCCCAGTCCTGCTAGGGAACAGACACCCTACAGGGCAGTCAATGCAGATCTGTACACATCCATAAAGCAATAGCAGACAAACATTAGGTCTGGAAATGCTCAGCTGCTGCTCCCACCACTATCTGACATTCTCCAGCAGCAAGCCTCCAGCCGCTGCACTTGGCAAGGTGTTCCACCAAGATACATACTAGCTGCAGACAGTCTGTTAGCTAATCCATAGTGCATGTTCCTGGAAAAGATGCATGTACCCAGAACTTGGATGTCAGCATACACACCAAGCAGATAAATCAGTGATTTAGTTCATTTACAGAAGTTATGATTTTGTTCTTGACTTAGAACCTTTCCCCAAACTCTTTCAATATAGAAACTATTTCTTCTTTGCCACAATTGCGGTATGAGACCTTCCTTCCAATGCTGTTTTCATTTGGCATTGGCAGTTGGGACCCACAGGCAAGAGTGAGAAAAAAGAATAGCTTGAGGCATTAACAGACAAACACAAGCTAGGATGAAGAAGTGCTATGACATTAACTCCAAAGCAGTTAAACTGACTACAGAAGGCCAGCTTATAAGCATTATTGTGAGCGAGTTATGCTAATCTTTTCAAAATTCCTCTCAGCAAATGCAGGTTTTGACTCCCTGCTGTGTAATTTGAGTTCAGAGATATAAAACTGAGCTCTGTGTCTTGAAGTTTTGTTTTTATGATCTCTGGCCTACTGCAAGTCACAGTTGAAAGTAAAATAATAGCTGTAAAGTTTAAAGCTGCCTTTTAACAAATACTTTGCCTGCTAGTATTGTGTTTGAGTTATACAGTATTCAGAGCTCTTTGAACTACAACACATTGAATGGTTCTCTATTAGGAAAACTGAACCTAGATATGCAGCACTGTGGTCTGCCTTTGAAGTTTAATTTTGAGATTTTAACATGCAGACATCTGCAGATGAACATAATTTAAGAACATAGGATAAGCCATGCTGAGTCAAATCAAGGTTCATCCAGCATAGAATCCTACTGCATATCCAGCCGTGGCCAATCTTCGTAACCCAGCAGATTTATTTAGCTATGCTTATATACCAGCTTTTCACCGGGTCAAAGCGGTTTACAATAAACAACAAGGGATATATCAAACAGGTCTTAACATATTTTCAGGGGGGAGGGAGGGGTTTATGCCTTCACCATTGGGTTTAACATATTTACATTCCTGCAGATCCCAAAAAGCATAAACAGAACGTATTATATTATGTATTCCAATGCAGTAACAACCTTCCACCCCCCAAATATATCTAGAAACTTGACACCATGCTGCTCAACGCAATGTTTGTGAAATTTTATCAGTAACATGGTCATTTTAGAAGCTCCTTGCACATTTCATGCATCTTGGCAGAGCAGAAGCTGCAGACACATGCAACCCTTGATTTCAGAAATGCTGGAAGCTTGCACGTGTCGGGGCAGGGCATGTAAATCTTTGCACATCTCTGGTGGGGTGTGTCAAGGGTATTCCTGTGCATGGCATGCATGCTGTCTTCATGTGTATTTCCATGCAATACAGTATTTCACAAATGTCAGGAGACGTGCCAATATGTACCGGTTATAAAGCAGAAATAAGCAAAGGACTTTGTTGTCATTTGGGACTGACTGTGGTGTTGGAGATTGGAGGAGATGGGCTTGCAAGTTACTGGCTTGACTATCTTCTGTGTGTACATAGGTGCCTTTTGAGCTAGCCTCTCTGTCCCTGCACTCTCTTCTATGCCTGTATGAAACCAAATACTCCCTTCCAATACCCCTTCTAACTCCCAGACGCCCTCCTCCCAGCTGTGCAAATACCATACTACCTGTGTATCATGCTCTGGCTCTTTCTGTGTCAGTTCTTGGTGTCCACTGCCTGTGTGTGTCCCACTGTACCCTATAGCCTCTGTGTCTCTTTGTGATTGGCTGCTGCCTTTGTGTGCATGTGTGTGTGTGTGTGTGTGTGTATGTGAGAGATTCCCTGGGGAGGTGGGTCTGTGGGGAATGTGCAGAGATGCATGTGCAGTGTCCTGGATGCTGGTAGTGGGAGTAACTGGGTGCTGGTGGTAGAAGATAGGAGCCATGGATCACCTAAACACATTGTCTGTGCTGACCTTGCTGTGTGAGGCCCACTAGAAGCTCAGGAGAGCCACCAGGAGCCACTCCATAGCAGAATGGGAAAAAGCCTATACATCCCCAGAGATAAAGGAGGATTGGACCGCATAGAAATTGATTACACCTTCACAGCTACTATCATAAGCCTTCAGGCCTATTTAATAGCATAGTCAGGTACAAATACACAGAATGTGCTGAAATATGAAATAAACGTCAAGAATCTGTCTCCATCATTAAACTTGGACAAATCTTCCGAAGAGTAGAAGGGATGGATGAAAATCCATCAACACACATAGGGAAGGAAGCAAAGGAATTTGTGAAATGAGAAAGAACTCTTCAAAGAAGCAGATCACCAGACAAGGAAACACAATTTGAAAAAAAGCATAAATACAGTGGGAAATGCAATATATTGCTCCAAGAACAATTTGCCAATCAAACCAGAGACATGAATGGCTACGGAGAGACGAACTGAAGCCTAAAGATAAGAGATTGATAGTTTCAGTGCAGGATAGTGGATTTCAGAAGAGATAGTTTACAGCAGTCATAGAGAAAACTGGTAAAACAGACTTATGCAGATTCTGTAAGAAAGATCTAGAAACAGTAACTCATCATAACTGGTTGTGAAGTTCTGTTAGCAGAAAATTTCTATACAAAAAGCACAACAAGGTGGCATGCAAGCAGATGAAACACCCTAGGTGAACCTCATCCCTTGTGCCCCCACCCTCACTCCAGTGCCCAATTGTCACAGCTGCTGCCACCCCTGTTTGCAGACAGGAAGTCTGCATAGGGCATTGGAGGGGGTGGAAGCAAACAGCCCTGTGATGCTGAAGTTGTAAGGTAAGCACTGCAGGGCTGTTTGTGGCCATTGCCACCACTGCAAGTCCCAAGAGGGGCAACAGCAGTGGCAATGGGTACCCCTGGAAGGTCACTGCTGCAGTTCCCAACAGGAGCAACAGCAGTGGCAATGGGTACCCCTGGAAGGTCAGTGCTCTAGATGTCTGCCTAGTTTGCCTAATGGTAGCACTGATCCTGCCAGGGAGGTAGGTTCTGAAGGTGGAGGAAGGATTGTGTGTGTGTGTGTGGGGGGGGGGGGGACTTCCTTTCAGCAGTGCCAATCTTTAGAGCCTTTGCAGGAGAGGGGTTATAGAAAGGACACCACCAATGTCTTACAGCCTTATAGGGTCAAAGAGGTGTGCAACAGCTGTTGAATTGATGTGCATCTCTTAGGGGGAGAGAATAAAGTTCCATCCTCAAGTCTTGCTGAGTACCTTCATGTGGTGACCCATTGTATAACATCTATACCAAATCTCAGCAAGGTGACACTACAATTGAAGTATGGTCTGAACGAAGAAGAAAAATATATAATGGATGCATGTTGCCCAGGATAAAAAGATGCCTACCGTAGCTTATGCACTAGGGCTAACGAAGGTGGTTGCAATAGTGCAAGCACTGCAAATTAGATAACATCCCTGCCACAGATAAAGGCCATGGTGAGCCTGTTCATGTACCCACTATGGCCGGAGATAAACCACAGAAATTAATGAAAACGTTAAGAGGATGAACTACGGTTAAGTTTAATTCTGCAGATAAAAAGGAGATAATGCACTGCTATTTTGATGCTACACACCCTATATTTAAATCAAGAGGGTATAGAAAGAGAGTCCACCAAAAGCTGGAAGAAAAGGAAAATTGCCACTAGAAAAACTGCAAAAAGCAACAGATGCAAATTTAAGATCTTTAATTTCAAAGATCAAAGTAAAGAAGTATGTGAATGATAACATCTAGAAGCAACTAAGGGGTATGTTTACGAAACAGCGCTAACATCGCAGCGGCGATGTTATTGCGTGATACATGACGTTATTGCATGATAATGGTGCATTACTGTGCGATAACGTCACGTATCGCGTGATAACGTCTCTGGCGGCCTTAAGGTGCACAGAGGGTGGAGTAAGGCTCTCCAGAGGGCGGAGATAAGGGGTCAATGGGCGGAGAGTGGGCGGGGAGAGGTTTCAGGCACACTAACACTGTGAAATCAGGGTCTGAAAATTAACGCCAGTGAAAACCTCGCGCTAGAGGCACATTTGCAGGGGAGAGAGACTATTTCAGTCAGCAATGTGCAGCAAAGGCAGGGAAACCAAGAAAAGTGATAGTAGTGATACATGTGCAGCAACATCATAGTGCCCAAGTACGAGAGGGCACTAGAGTGAGGCTGCAGGGAGCTGCAGGTGGGACATGCAGTGGGGCAGCTGGGGCACAGGGTGGGCTAGGCAGATGTCTAAGTGACACATAGGAATGTAGAAGCGGAAAATCAGCAAGACAGCAACTGAACAAGGGCAAACATGGCCACAAGTGTGTGTCCCACAGTGTCCCAGGGGAGAGTATCCAGCAAGTACACCAAAGGGCATATAGCATCGGCAGGCGGTGCCGGGGGGAAGTGTGGATATCTATGCAGGCACCCCTACCCCATATCACGCACCATAGCCAGCCACCAACCAGCACACTGGATGACCTGGAATTGCCACCACCAGCACCACCGGCATAAGGGCATGTCAGCATGGTGGCGGAGGGGTGCTGTTGGTGGAGGGGGCAGTGGCATCTGCCCACAGCAGACAAAGGCCAAGCCCTGTTTAGGTGGGTGCCGTACACTGCAACAGACAAGGTCTGTCTGACAAACAGTAATGGTATCCCCAGGGAATAACCTGCCTCTGTGGCAACAGTTTGGTACAGTACACACAGCCAGTATGTTCAGGGGCAGAAAGTCACAGGTGCAAGGCCCAGCTGTGGCTCCTGCAGACCATGTCCCTATATTTTATCCAGTTCTAAACCATGGTAATAAAGACGGAACCTTTATTGCAGATAAAATAAACACGCCATAAACGCCTATATTTTACCCTACAGAGCACATACACTATAAACATGTGCAATCTCTAGAGCAGAGTTTCCCAACTGCAGTCCTGGAGGGCCAAACACCATTCAGGTTTCATGCTGTCCCTAATAAATATGCCTGTGATGCATTTGTATGCACCGCCCCCATTCTATGTAAATGTATCTCATGCATATTCATTAGGGACAGCATGAAAACCTGAACTGTGTTTGGCCCACCAGGACCAGAGTTGGGAACCTCTGTACTAGAGCAGTGGCCAAAAGGGGCACAAACACCCACATCCACAGGCTCCACTATCCAACAGCTCATGGAGAGTCAGGCTGTTGGGCCCTGCATGGAGCAGCATCTACCAAAACTGGCACCTGCATACCTTAGCACTGCCGTCTTAAACTTGGAAACACGTTTCACATACATCAAAAGGTTGCTATGATTTATGTCAGATAAAAAAATCCTAAGTTAAACACAATTTGATGACAGAGATTCATCATAGCAACTTTTCTGATATCTGTGGAGTATGTTTCAGTTTTTGTTTCTGACAGTGTTTACCACCCCGGGGAGTGACCTAACAGTATTGAGTACCATAGCAATGCCTGCACTGTGCCCAGGACTGGTGTGGTGGCCAGGGCTGCCAACCACCTCTATATTTGCACAATGCTGAAATAGGTGTCGGAGTGTGTGTATGTCTATCCAGTGTTTTGTGGCTGCCTATACCTTACTGAGCCCACAATGCTTGCACTGTTTCCAGTGTTAGCCTGCCAATGTGTATAATGAGGAGCAAGTTACTGTGGGTATGGGCCGGATAGGGCGGCCTGGGCAGGCTGCATCTGCACAGGGCATAAGGCAAAGGCTGGGACATTTTAGTGCCTGACCACCACCTGTACGGGCAGGGTAGCCAGAGCATGTCATGCTGGAAGGGGGTGTCACTCTCACCCTGACTGAGCAGTGACCATGGCATGGCTAGGTTCCCCCATAGTGCTGTATGGGATTGCTCTCAAGTGATATCTATGAGTTTTCTTTTCTGGGGTCCAATCAGTGACATACTTGTGTGGTGTGTGTGCTCACATCTCATTTTTGGGTGCACACAGTTTTTCCAGGAATATGTACTAGAAAGCAGGCTGTCTGCAATTAGCATGTGTATGGCTGGAGCACCTTGCAGTGGGTGGAGACTGACTGTGCCCTCTGCTGGTGGATGTTAAATAGTGGTGGGAGCAGCTGAGCTTTTCCAGGACTACTGCCAGTGCCCTATGTGATACGTACAGATCTGCATTGACTGCGCTGTAGGGTGCCTATTCCCCAGCAGGACTGGGGTTGATGGTCCCCTCTGCTGCCACCATTGCAGAGATGTAGAATGTGGTCTGTTGGTGGGAGATCCTGTCCCCCACAGGGCTGGTTGGGTGGTGCTACATAATCCGCTTTTGGGTCCAAACACCACCTTTCACATGTGACCATGGCAACTACACAGGATATGCATTATTCTGGATGCATCATAGCCCATAGATGTGACTGGGAAATACAGATGGACACAGGTGTACTCTAGGAGTGGCTGTACAGACTACCCATCACACACTGGCACAGATGGGGAACTGCAGCACAGCCTATTTCAGCCTTACCATGTGCTGCGGACCTGGTGCTGGGTGCCCCACCTCACCCTCAGGGTGAGCACAGGAACCGCACAATGTCACAGTCTGTAGCTACTCTGTGCCAGTAACACACACAGTCAGTTCCCCTTACCAGGCTGGGGTGCTATAGAGACCCATACCCCATCTTGTGATCAGATGTAGGCTGCTGATCTGAATGTGCAGTGCATCATGGGTACGGGTGGGTTTGCCCTATCCTGTTAACCACAGCAGACAGTTTTTGTGGTGACCTGCAGTCTTTCTCTAGCCAGCCAGCAGTGGGTTAGACTCTACTGGTTACTTCAATGACTGCAAAGGCCAAGGTCATAGGTTTGATGCAACAGTGGTGTTATTTAATAAGGCTGTCTGAGGCTTTTCCTTTTAATTTAAATCAGTACTGCCAGCAGAAACACCCTCATAGTGCTGTAGCCTAAAGTGCCTCATAAGGTGCCCTATAAGGCACCCTATAAAGCACCCTATAGGGCACATTATAAGGTGCCTTGGCGGACAGGGCACTTTATAATGTGCCCTATGGAGTGCCTTATAGGGCGCCTTATTCGGCACCTTAGGTTACGGCACTGTGAGGATGTTTTTGCTGGCAGCACTGATTTAAATGAAAAGGAAATGCCTCAGACAGCCTCTTACATAACACCACTGCAAGATCAAACCCATGATCTCTGCCTCCGCAGTCATTGCAGTAACCAGTGGGCTACATGTTTATAGCTTCTTTCACTGCACTGGCTTGAACTTAGGGTTGACGCGCATTAACGTGCCACAGTGCCCACTATCGCGCAATACCGATTTCTTGCAACCTTCCCTCCGACCACCCACTACCTTATATGGCATTCTTCACATTAACGCTGCAACTAGCGCCGGTAACATTAAGACGGTTTAGTAAACATACCCCTTAGAGCTTCTGTGGACAAAGAAATATAGGGAGGAGGGGACTTAGTTTATTTATTTATTTATTTATTTAGACAGTTTTTGTATACCGCCTTATCCTTCAATCAAAGCGGTCACAACACAATTGGGGGATACATTTAACAAGCAGGGATATGAGACACATACACTAATACTTACAGGGAACATGGGCTATGGAGGGTTAAGTTAGGAGTACCAGAAGAAAGGAAGACACAGAAAAGGTTGAGGGGAGATTGAGTTGAGAGATCTGGAACTGCAGGAGAGTGAGCTGAGTAAAGGAAGGGTCAACAAATTAACTGAAGAGGAGGAAGAAAAGGGGAAGAAAAAAGGGAGGAAAAAGATGTAGAGGTGGAGGAATTCAAGATAGAAATTTTTAGTCCACATGTAAAGAGATTAATATGCTTGGTTCCAAGCAAGGAAAAGATTCCCCAAACTAAATTTAATACCTAAGGTTAGAAGTATGGTAATTAAGATGAACAAGGCCATATCCAGTATAAAGGGACCATTTATTGATATCATCAAAATTAATCAAATACAATATTGTGCTAAAGTTATTACTGCAAGAATACTTCCAACCAAAGTACAGGGCAAGAAGAAAAAGAGAACAATAACAGTTCTTCCTTGGAAAAAATGTTTTGAGGGGAAATTACAAACATTGTGTGTGGAGGTATCCCTGAAAGACAGGTATCTAAAAGGATTAATATCATCAAAGCTATTAAGGAAGATCCAAGACATCAAGCCAAAGCATGATGCATTAACAGAAAAAGACCTGAAATTTAGATGTTCCAACAATAAATTGAAAATAGCAGCAGAAGCGCAAAAACTTTGAAGATATGAAGAAAACAGAAAAGAAAGATATCAAAATAAACTATTTAGAGAGAACCCAAAACATGTCTATAGGGAATTGGGAAAGAACGCTAATCTGGTAAAAGCACCACCAACCAAAGCTGAAACCGAAACTTTCTGGAGAAAACTATATGAGGACCCTATACAGCACAATCAAAAAGCATAATGGTTACCCTGCATACAAAACATTTAGAAAAAACAAACATCAAACCTATGGAATGGCCGGTAGTAACAAAGAAAGCAGGTTAAAATGACCCCCAAACTGGAAGAGCCCTGTCCCAGATAGTGTAACCAACTTTTGGCTCAAACAGTTAACATCACTTCACCAAGACCTGGTAGACTGTAAAAATCAATTGTTCAAGCAGCGGGACTTAACACCACATTGGCTTACTAAAGGAAGAATGTTTCTCCTTCTGAATGGCGACTCGAGTAACATTCCTAAAAATTATAGACCAATAACCTGTTTACCTACAATCTACAAGCTGTTCACTGCGATAGATGCAGACAGAATCTACGATCACATCGAGCTCAATAACATCATGGCAATAGAGCAAAAGGGCAATAAAAGAAGAACCAAAGACCAGTTAATGCTGAATAAGGCCATCATGGCCAGTGCTAAAAAAGGCAGAAATCTCGGTATAGCATGGAATGTTTATAAGAAAGCTTTTGACAGTGTCCCACACTCTTGGATATTATATTACCTTGGAATGTATAAAATAAATCCTGGCTTAAGTTCACTATGACATGTGGCAATCCACACTCTTTTTTGCGAAATGAAGATGGTCAGTACATCATTCCTAACATTAAGATCAAGTGAGGAATATTTCAGGGAGATTCCCTGTCACCACTTTTGTTTTGTTTGGCGTTTAATCCAATGAGTGCTCTCATCAACTTTTTGAGATATAGATTTAGCCTGAATCATAAAGAAGGTAACAACCCAGAAGCAGCTTACTATCTACTATTTATAGATGATATGATGTTCTACTATTTATAGATGATCTGATGCTCTAAGGGTCCAGTGACCAACAATTAGCAGAACAACTTAGTGGCATGTTTACTAAACCGCCGTAATGTTACCGGTGCTAGTTGCAGCGTTAATGTGAGGAATGCCATATAAGGTAGTGGGCATTCCGGTGGCAAGGTAGCAATGAATCTGTATCGCGCAATAGAGGGCGCCTTGGCTCATTAACGCATGTTAACCTTAAGTTCATGACAGCGCTGTGTTAGATACTATAGAAAT
The DNA here is from genome assembly GCA_033557465.1 of Ichthyophis bannanicus. NCBI lineage: Eukaryota > Metazoa > Chordata > Amphibia > Gymnophiona > Ichthyophiidae > Ichthyophis > Ichthyophis bannanicus. The sequence goes on from CM066031.1 coordinate 1,037,098,183, forward strand.
GTAGCCCACTGGTTAGTACAATGACTGTGGAGGCAGAGGTCATGAGTTCAATCCTGCAGTGGTGATAGTTAATAAGGCTGTCTGAGGTGTTTCTATTTAATTTAAATCTGTGCTGCCAGCAAAAACACCCTCACAGTGCTGTAACCTAAGGTGCCTCTTAAGGCGCCTTATAGGGTGCACTATAAGGCACCCAATAGGGCATATTATAAAGGACCCTGTCCTCCAAGGCACCTTATAATGTGCTCTATAGGGTGCCTTATGAGGCATCTTAGGTTACGGCACTGTGAGGGTGTTGTTGCTGGCAGCACAGATTGTAGAGATGTGTTTGACTGCTACACAAATTAAAAGGGCATGCCTTGGACAGGCTTATTAAAAAACACCACTGTGGGATTGAACACATGACCTCTGTCTCAGTAGTCATTGTAATGACCAGTGGGCTACACCACTATAGCTTCTAAAACAATGCTGGCTGGCTACAGAAAGACTACAGGTCAGCACAGAAACTGTCTGCTGTGGTTACCAGGATAGGGTAAACCCACCCATACCCATGATGCACTGCACATGCAGATCAGCAGTCTACATCTGATCACAAGATGGGGTATGCACCTCAACAGCATTCCGGCCTGGTAGGGGGAACGGACCGTGTGTGTTACTGGCACAGAGTAGCTATAGACCGTGACATTGTTCCTGTGCTCACCCTGAGGGTGAGGTGGGGCGCCCAGCACCAGGTCCACAGCACCTGGCTTTCCTGAGACAATCTGTGCTGCAGGTCCCCATCAGTGCTGGTGTATGATAATTAGTCCTTGTGGATACATCTGTGTCCATTTGTATTTTCTAGTCACATATAGCCCTATGATGCACCCGGAATAGTGCATACCCTGTGTGGTTGCCATGGTCTCTTGTTATAAGGGAAAGGTGGTTTTTGGACCTACATGCGGATTATGTAGCACCACCCAACCTGCCCTTTCTGGGTCAGGGTGGGCAACAGGATCTCCTACCAACAGAACCACACTACATCTCTGCAATGGAGGCAGTAGAGAGAACCATCAACCCCAGTATTGCTGGGGAATGGGCACCTCCCAGGGCAGTCAATGCAGATCTGTACTTATCACATAGGGCACAGGCAGTAGGCCTGGAAAATCTCATCTTCCCAAACCACAATCTGACATTCACCAGCAGAGAGCACAGTAAGTCTGCACCCTGCAAGGTGTTGTAGTCATACAGATGCTAACTGCAAACAGTTTGCTAGCTAGTATATAGCACATGTTCCTAGAGAAGCAATGTGCACCCAAATGTGGGATGCAAGCACAAACACCAAGCAGGTATCGCAGTGAGTAAGATCCAGAAAAGCAACCATACAGATATCACTCAAAAGAAATACTATAATAACACTATGTGGGAACCTAGACATGCCACAGCCACTGCTCAGTCAGGGTGAGACTGACCTCCCAGCATGACATGCTGTGGCCACCCTGTCCGTGCAGGTGGTGGTGGTCGGGCACTACAATATCCCAGCCCTATGCCCTATGCCCTGTGCAAATGCATCCTGCCCAGACCACCCTGTCTGGGCCATACCCACAATACCTTGCTCCTCATTATGCACATTGGCAGGCTAATGCAGGAAACAGCGTATGCATTGTGGGCTCAGTAAGGTGTAGGCAGCCACAAAACACTGGATAGACATACATACACTTCCTCAATTTTTTTATTTATTTATTTATTTAACTGTATTTATATCCCGCTTTTCACCGGGTCAAAGCGGTGGGACATATAACAGGGGGGGGGGAATCGATAGTGGGGGGGGGGCCCATCACCGGGGGTTCAACATTGATGATTTTGGGGCGAACATAGAGACTGACAGGATAGTAGAGTTACTTCAGCATTGTGCAAATATAGAGGTGGTTGGCAGCCCTGGCCACCACACTAGTCCTGAACACAGTGCAGGCATTGCTAAGGTACTCAATACTGTTATGGTCATTCTCTGGGGTGGTAAACACTGTCAGAAAACAAACAAAAAGGAAACACACTCAATATATCAGAAACGTTGCTATGACAAATCTCTGTTAACAAGTTATGTTTAATGTAGGATCTGATATCTGACATTCATCATAGCAACCTTTTGGTATATATGGAGCATGTTTCCATGTTTATGACGGCATTGCTAAGGTATGCAGGTGGTAGTGGTGGTAGCTGCTGCTCTGCGCAGGGCCCAAAAGCCTGACTCTCCAGGAGGATATGGATCGTGGGGCCTGTGGGTGTGGGTGTTTGTGCCTCTTTTGGCCAATGCTCTAGGGCAGAGGTTCCCAACTCTGGTCCTGGGGGGGACAACCACCATTCAGGTTTTCAGGCTGTCCCTAACGTATATGCATGAGTTACATTTGCATACAATGCGGGCAGTGCATAAAAATGTATCTCATGCATATTTACTAGGGACAACATGAAAACCTGAATGGTGTTGGGCCTCCAGGACTGCAGTTGGGAACCTCTGCTCTAAGGAGTGCACATGTTTATGGTGTATGTGTTCTGTAGGGTAAAATATAGGGACAAGGTCTGCAGAAACCATAGCTGGGAATTAAACCTGTGACTTTCTGCCACAGAACACACTGGCCGTATGTACTGCACCAAACTGTTGCCACAGAGACAGGTCATTTCCTGGGGATACCATGACTGTTCTTCAGACAGCAACCCACCTAAACTGGGCTTGGCCTTGGTCTGCTGTGGGCAGCTGATACTGCCCTCTCCACCACCAGCACCCTTCCGCCACCATGTTGACATGCCCTTATGCTGGTGGTGTTGGTGGTGCGCAGTCCCAGGCCATCCAGTGTGCCGGTAGGTGGCTGCCTATGGTGTGGGATCTGGGGTAGGGGTGCCTACATAGACATCCGCGCTTCCCCCCGGCACTGCCTGTCAATGTTATGTGCCCTTTGAGGTACCTGCTGGGTACTGTCCCCTGGGATAATGTAGAACACACACTCGTGGGCATGTTTGACCTTGGTCAGTTGCTGGCTTGCTGATTTGCATTTTTTGCATTCCTATATGCCACCTAGGCATCTGCCTAATCCACCCTGTGCCCCAGCTGCCCCACTTCATGTCCCTCCTGCAGCCCTCTCTACCCCATTTGCAGCCTCGCTGTAGTGCCCTTTTGTACTTGGGCACTATGCTGTTGCTGCATATGTAGCACTACTATCACTTTTCTGGTCTCCCTGCCTTTGCTGTACATTGCTGACTGAAATGGTTTCTCTTTCCTGCAATTGTGCCTCTAACGCCAGGTTTTAAAGCATGGTAATGTGCTGGTCTTAAAATCCCGGCCTTAGGGGTATGTTTACTGAACGGCACTAGCAGCGCAGCTGCGATGTTATCACGTGATACGTGATGTTATCGCATGATAATGGCGCATTACCATACAAGAATGTCACGTATCACGCAATAACTTCTCCAGCGGCGTTAAGGTGTGCAGAGGTTGGAGTAAGACTCCCCAGAGGGCAGAGTAAGGCTCCCCAGGGGTGAGAAAAGGGGTCAATGGGCAGAGAGTGGGCGGGGAGAGGCTCCATGCCATGAAATGAAGGTCTGAAAATTAGTGTCAGTGAAAACCTCACGCTAGAGGCACATTTGCAGGGGAGAGAGACCATTTCAGTCAGCAATTTGCAGCAAAGGCAGGGAAACCAAGAAAAGTGATAGTAGTGATACATGTGCAGCAACATCATAGTGCCCAAGTACGAGAGGGCACTACGGTGAGGCTGCAGGGGGCACAGGGTGGGCTAGGCAAATACCTAGGTGACACATAGGAATGTAGAAGCGGAAAACCAGCAAGACGGCAACTGACCAAGGGCAAACATGGCCACAATTGTGTGTCCCTCAGTGTCCCAGGGGACAGTAAACAGCAAGTACCCCAAAGGGCACATAACATCGGCAGGCGGTGCTGGGGGGAAGCGTGGATGTCTATGCAGGCACCCCTACCCCATTATCACGCACCATAGGCAGCTGCCTACTGGCACACTGGATGGCCTGGGACTGCGCACCACCAGTATCACCGGCAGAAGGACATGTCAACATGGTGGCAGAGAGGTGCTGGTGGCGGAGGGGGCAGTGGCATCTGCCCACAGCAGACCACGACCAAGCCCCGTTTCGGTGGGTGCCGTGCACTGCAACAGATAAGGTCTGTCTGACGAACAGTCATGGTCTCCCAAGAGAATAATTTGCCCCTGTGGCAACAGTTTGGTGCAGTATACACAGCCAGTGTGTTCAGGGGCAGAAGGTCACAAGTTCAAGTCCCAGCTGTGGCTCCTGCACGTCTTGCACAAACACCCACACCCACAGGCTCCACTATCCAAAGCCTCATAGAGAGTCAGGCTGTTGGGCCCTGCGCGGAGCAGCATCTCCCAATACTAGCACTTACATACCTTAGCAATGCCATCCTAAACTTGGGAACATGTTCCACATATATCAAAAAGTCGCTATGATTAATGTAAGATAACGAATCCTAAGTTAAACAGAATTTGTTGACAGAGATTCATCATAGCAACCTTTCTGATATCTGTGGAGTGTGTTTCAGTTTTTGCTTCTGACAGTGTTTACCACCTCGGGGAGTGACCCCAATAGTATTGTGTACCATAGCAATGCCCGCACTGTGCTCAGGACTGGTGTGGTGGCTAGGGCTGCCAAAAAACCCTCTATTTGCACAATTTTGGCATAGGTGTGGGAGTGTGTGTATGTCCATCCAGTGTTTTGTGGCTGCCTACACTTTACTAAACCCACACTGCTTGCACTGTTTGCAGTGCTAGCCTGCCAATGTGCATAATGAGGAGCAAGGTACTGTGGGTGTGGCCCGGATAGGGTGGCCTGAGCAGGATGCATCTGCACAGGGCATAGGGCAATGGCTGGGACATTGTAGTGCCCGACTACCACCTGCACGGACAGGGTGGCCACAGCATGTCATGCTGTTGGGGGGGGGGGGGTCACTCTCACCCTGACTGACCATGGCATGGCTAGGTTCCCCCATAGTGCTCTACAGCATTTCTCTTAAGTGTTATCTATGGGTTATTTTTTTCAGGGGCTCAATCACTGACATGCTTGCTTGGTGTGTGTGTGTGTGCTTGCATCCCATTTGTGGGTGCACACTGTTCTTCCAGGAACATGCACTATATACTAGCTAACAGACTATCTGCAGTTAGCATGTGTATAGTTGGAACACCTTGTAGGGTGCAGTGGGTGGAGACTGACTGTGCTCTCTGCTGGTGAATGTCAGATAAAGATGGGGGGCAACTGAGCTTTTCTAGGCATACTGCCTGTCTGCCAGTACCCTATGTGATGTGTACAGATCTGCATTGACTGCCCTGTAGGGTGCCTATTCCTCAGCAGAACTGGGGTTGATGGTCCCCTCTACTGCCACCATTGCAGAGATGTAGAATGTGGATCTGTTGGTGGAAGATCCTTTCCCCCACCCTGATCTACAGAGGGCGGGTTTAGTGGTGCTACATAATCCGTTTTTGGGGCTAACCACCACCCTTCTCTTATAGCTTGTGACCATGGCAACTACACAGGATATGCACTATTCTGGGTGTATCATAGTCCACAAAGACTAGACATGACTGGGAAATACAGATGGGCACAGGTGTATCCTAGGTGTGTCTGCAAGGACTACCTATCACACACTGGCACTGATGGGGATCTGCAGCACAGCCTATCTCAGCCAAGCCAGGTGCTGCGGACCTGGTGCTGGTCGCCCCACCTCACCCTTAGGATGAGAACAGGAACCGCACAATGTCACGGTTTGTAGTTACTCTGTGCCTGTAACACACACGGTCATTTCCCCCTACCAGGCCGGAGTGCTATAGAGGTGCATACCCCATATTTTGAGCAGCTGTAGGCTGCTGATCTGCATGTGCAGTGCAGGAGATTAAAACTGTTATTGAAAAGTGTGTTAACATCACAAAATAAGATACAAATCATCAATCAGCTGGCAATTCCTGTACTCTCATACAGTTTTGGGATTGTAGACTGGCCTCTTAACGATCTTGAAATACTGGATGTGCAAACAGGAAATCTCCTCTATGCTCATGAAGTAATATACAAGAATCAATGTATGCCAAGACTGTACATTTCTAGAGCTGAAAGTGGGCTAGGGCTTATAAAGATTGATTACACAAAAAGAGCTACTATCATAGGCCTCCAAGCCTAACTGACAGCCTCATCAGATCCAAATATGCAAAAAGTGTTGAAATATGAAAATAAATGTCCAGAATCTGTCTCTATCATCAAATTTGGACAAACATTCTGACAATTAGAAAGGATGAGCGAGAATCCACAAGCATGCACTGTAAAAGAATTGCATAACAAGAGAAAAAAAACTCTTCAAAGAATTAGATCATCAGGCAAGGAAAAACAAGTGGTAAATGCCCAAATACATTGGAAAATACAGTGTTACTCCAATAATCTTTTGTCGATCAAGAACGGATACATGAATGGTTAAGGAGAAGTGAACTGAAACCGAAGGATGAAATATTGATAGTTGACGCCCAGGACACTGGATTATGGATGAGATGGTTTATGGTGAGCATTGAAAAAACTGGCAAAACAGACATATGCTAATTCTGTAAGAAAGAGCTAGAAACAGTGACTCACCTTATAGCAGACTGTGAAGTTCTGTTGGGAGAACATTTCTATACAGAAAGACACAACAAAGTAGCACACCTTCTTCACTGGATGACCTTAAAAGAATAACAGAATGAAGAGGTTATGGTCACATGGGACATTCCCATTCTGATGGATAATAAACTGGATGACAGATAACCTGACATAGTGGTAAAGGAGAAGAATACTACAACAGCATTGATAATAGAAGTGTTGGTACCAAGTGATTATTCTATGAATTGTGTAGAGGCAGAAGATCCTAAAGTACCAAGAAATGCAGGCAGAGATCAAGGAAATGTTGCAGAAAGATACAGAAATCTTTCCCATTGTACTGGCGGTGATAGGCTTGATAAAAAAGAATTTCCAGGCACATCTTGATAAACTACCCATACCTGTTACATCTTACGAACTCCAGAAGGAAACTCTCTTTGGCATGGTGCAGGTATCACACTCAGCATTAGCAGTAAATTTGAGAGTCCAAGGGGTATGTTTACTAAACAGCGATAAATAACGTTATCACGTGATTTATCGCGCGTTAATGTTATGTTTCGCGCGATAACGTCTCCTGTGGCGTTAAGGCACACAGAGGGTGGAGTAAGTCTTCCCAGAGGGCGGAGAGAAGGGCTCAATGGGTGGAGAGTGGGCGGGGAGAGGCTCCAGGCACACTAACACTGTGAAATGTAGGGCAGAATATTACCGTGATTGAAAACCTTGCGTTAGAGGCACAATTGCAGGAAAGAGAAACCATTTCAGTCAGCAATGTACAGCAAAGCCAGGGAGACCCAGAAAGGGTGATAATAGTGCTACATGTGCAGCAACAGCATAGTGCCCAAGTACAAAAGGGCACTACAGTGAGGCTGCAAATGGGGTACAGGGGGCTGCAGGAGGGACATGAAGTGGGGCAGCTGGGGCACAGGGTGGATTAGGCAGATGCCTAGGTGCCACATAGAAAGGCAGAAACGGAAAATCAGCAAGACAGCAACTGACCAAGGGCAAACATGTCCACGAGTGTGTGTCCCACAGTGCCGCAATGGACATTACCCAGCAGGTACCCCAAAGGGCACATAACATTGGCAGGCAGTACCGGGGGAAGCGTGGATGTCTATGTAGGCACTCCTACCCAGACCCCACACCATAGGCAGCCACCTACTGGCACACTGGATGGCCTGGGAATGTGCACCACTAATACCACTGGCATAGGGGCATGTCAGCATGGTGGGGGAGGGCTGCTGGTGGTGGAGGGGGCAGTGGCATCTGCCCACAGCAGACCAAGGCAAAGCCCTGATTAGGTAGGTGGCGTGCAGTGCAACAGACGAGGTCTGTCTGAAGAACAGTTCCCAAGAGAACACCCAGCCTCTGTGGCAACAATTTGGTGCCGTACATGCAGCCAGTGTGTTAAGGGGCAGAAGGTCATAGGTTCAAGTCCCAGCTGTGGCTCCTGCAGACCATGTCCCTATATTTTACCCTACAGAGCACATACACCATAAACATGTGCACTCCCTAGAGCAGAGGTTCCCAACTGCAGTCCTGGAGGCCCAACACCATTCAGGTTTTCATGCTGTCCCTAATAAATATGCATGAGATACATTGGTATGCACCGCCCCAATTGTATGCAAATGTATCTCATGCATATTCATTAGTGAGAGCTTGAAAACCAGAATGGTGTTTAGCCCCCCAGGACTGGAGTTGGGAACCTCTGCCCTAGAACATCGGCCAACAGGGGCACAAACACCCACACCCACAGGCTCCACTATGCAAAGCCTCATGGAGAGTCTGGCTGTTGGGTCCGGCGCGGAGCAGCAGCTACCACTACTAGTACCTGCATACCCTAGCAATGTTGTCATAAACATGGACACACGCTGCATATATATCAAAAGGTTGCTATGAGTTGTTTCAAATAACAAAGCCTAAATTAAACGCAATTTGTTAACCGAGATTCATCATAGCAACCTTTCTGATATATGTGTAGTGTGTTTCCTTTTTTTTCCCTGACAGTGTTACCACCCCAGAGAGTGACTTTAACAGTATTGAGTATCTTAGCAATGCCTGCACTGTGCCCAGGACTGGTGTGGCAGGCAGGGCTGCCAACCACCTCTACCTTTGCACAATGCTGAAATAGGTGCAGGAGTGTGTGTATGTCTTTCCAGTGTTTTGTGGCTGCCTACACCTTACAGAGCTCACAATGCCTGCACAGTTTCCAGTGTTAGCCTGCCAATGTGCATAATGTGGAGCAAGGTATTGTGGGTATGGGCCGGATAGGGCGGTCTGGGCAGGATGCATCTGCACAGGGCATAGGGCAACGGGTTAATGTAGTGGTCTGCCACCACCTGCATGGACAGGGTGGCCACAGCATGTCATGCTGGGAGGTCACTCTCACTCTGACTGAGCAGTGACCATGGCATGTCTACGTTCCCACATAGTGCTGTACAGTGTTTTTTTTTTAGTGATATCTGTGGGTTCCTTTTTTTGGGGCCCAATCACTGACATACCTACTTGATGTTTGTGCTTACATCCAAGATCATGGTGTGTATAGTTCCTCTGGGAACATGTACTGGCTGGCAGACTCTCTGCAGTTAGCATGTGTATGGCTGGGACACCTTGTAGGGTGCAGCCTGACTATTCCCTCTGCTGGTGAATATCAGATTGTGGTGGAGGCAGCTGAGTTTGCTAGGTCTAATGACTGTCTTCCAGTGCCCTATGTGATAAGTACAGTTCTGCATCACATGCCATGGACGGTGTCCATTCACCAACTGCACTGGGGTTGCTGGTTCCACTGCCCTTCCTCATGTCCCTCTACTGCCTCCATTGCAAAGATGTAGAGTGTGGGTCTATTTGGGGCAGATACTGTTCACCACCTTGACCCAGAGAGTATGATGCATGGTGCTACACATTCCACATGCGAGTCCAGACACACCCCTGCTCGTACCACACGTGACCATGGCAACCACACTGGATAAGCACTATTCCAGGTGCATCATAGTCCACAAGGGCTAGATGTGACTGGGGAATGCAGATGGACACAGGATTATTCTAGGTACACCTGCAAAGAATACCTGCCACACACCGGCACTGATGGGGACCTACAGCAAAGAATATCTCAGCCAACCCAGGTACGGCGGACCTGGTGCTGGGTGGCCCACCTCACCCTCAGGGTGAGCACAGGACCCACATAATGTCACGGTCTGTAGCTACTCTGTGCCAGTCGCACATACGGTCAGTTCCCCCTACCAGGCTGAGATGCTGTGGAGACGCATACTCCATCCTGTAATCAGATGTAGACTGCTGTTCTGCATGCGCAGTGCATCATGGGTACTTGTGGGTTTACCCTATCCTGGTGACCACAGCAGACAGGTTCTGCGGTGACCTGCAGTCTTTCTGTAGCCAGCCACCGCTGTGATAAATGCTGTAGTGGTTTTAGCCCACTGGTTAATACAATGACTGCTGAGGCAGAGAACATAAAAACATAAGATATGCCATACTGGGTCAGACCAAGGTCCATCAAGCCCAGTATCCTGTTTCCAACAGTGGCCAATCTAGGTCATACATACCTAGCAGTTTCCCCAAAAGACACAGGTTCCGCAATGCTTGTACTGGGTCAAGCATTGATATCCTGGGTCCCTTCTTAATAATGGTTTATGGACCTTTCCTCCAGGAACTTGATAAGAACATAAGATATGCCATACTGGGTCATGAGTTTGATCCTGCTGTGGTGTTATTTAATGAGGCATTTCTTTTTAATTCCTGTAACACTCAGATACATCTCTACAATCTGTGTTGCCAGCCATAAACACCCTCACCTCAGTGCCGTAACCTATAGGGCACATTATAAAGTGCCTTGTCAGCCAGGGCACTGTATAAGGCACCCTATAGGGCACATTATAATGTGCCTTGTCAGCCAAGGCGCTGTATAAGGTGCCCTATAGGGTGTCCTATAAAGCGCCCTATAGGGCACATTATAAGGTTCCTTGGCAGACAGGGCACTTTATATTGTGCCCTATGGGGCACCTTAGGTTATGGCACTGAGGTGAGGGTGTTTTTGCTGACAGCACAGATTGTAGAGATGTTTCTGAGTGTTACAGGCAGGAAAAAGATTGCCTTGAACAGCCTTATTATATGAGACCTCTGTGGGATTGAACCCATGATCTCTGGATCAGCACTCACTGTATTAACCAGTGGGCTACACCTCTATAGCTTCTGATACAGTGCTGGCAGGAAATTAAGGTTACCGCGCGTTAACGAGCCAAGGCGCTCTCTATTGTGCGATACAGAGTCATTGCTTCCTTGATGCCGGAACGGCCACTTCTTTATATGGCATTCCTCATGTTAACGCTGCACTTTTTGCCGGTAATATTAGGATGGTTTAGTAAACATACCCCTAAAATCATAATCCACATACCCTGACTTAGAAGTGAGGTTCATGACTGTCATGGTATTCGCAAAATTAACCTATTTGAAGAAAATGCCCTGTGTCATTGTCAATGGCTATACTATTGGGCTACAGTTAGTAACCCCTCTTGAGGTGGCATTAACTTCAGCCATGCTATCAACAGTCATGACATCCAGCACATGGCAATATTTCATGCACTGGCTGCCACACCTACTCTCTGCCTATTCCTTTCCCATTTGTTCCTTTGCCACCCAGAATGCAAACAGCATTGAACAACTGCTATACTGTCTGCATCCTGCCTGCACTTTCTGATAACGCTGCCCAACAGCGCGCACTCACAGTCCTATTATCAGATAGCGCAGCTTAGTAAAAATGCCTCTAATACCCTTCATCCCTAACAATCTGGTTTCAGAGCAGGGCTTGGCGCATAGGGCACCATTACTTCTTTCCTCAGTAATATCCACACAGACCTGGATACAGATAGATTAGCATTCTTGATTTCTCCTCAGTTTTTCTTTTTATTTATGTATATTTTAAAAAATTATAAAACTACTACTACTACTACTCTCTTGAATAAGAAATTACAATCCAGATGGGAAAGCAAGAAATAATTGCATTCAGGAACTAAGGGTTATGTTTACCAAACCGCAGTAAAGTCACCGGCAGTAAGGGCAGCGTTAAGGTGCCTGAAGCCATATAAGGCAGTGGGTGGGTAGGGGGGAGTGCCGGCATTAGGGTGCCTCGGGCTAATTAACGTGAGCTAACAGAACCATGTTAAATGGCAAGATGTCCTAAGGAGAGACAAGGTGTCCTAAAGAGAGATAAGGTGCCCTAACAAGGTGTCCTAAGGAGAGATAAGGTGCCTTAAGGAGGCTAACACTGAAACAGCTTAGGCACTGAGAGGCTCAGTGAGGTATAGAAAGCCACAATACAAAGATAGACACACACACACGCACACACACACTCACATTGATGCACTGTGCAAAAATGGGGATAATTGGCATTCCTGCCTGCCACTCTGGTCCCAGTCTCAGCTCGGGCATTGTTCAGGTGTGCTTATTGTGCAGGAGCTAGTAGTGTGCTCTAATGTTAATGGCCGCTCAGTGTGCTGGTGCTGTCAGCCTGACTCTCCATCCAGCTAAGGATAGTGGAGCCTGTCTGTGTGGTTGTTTGTACCCTTGTTAGATGATTCATTAGGGGTTGCATATGTCGGTGTTGTACCTGCACTGTGGGATAAAATTTAGCCACAAGGACATACACTGCCTGGTCCCAAACCTGTGACCCTCCACTCATATATACAACAACTGTGTGCAGTGCACCACAGTGCTACCACATGGCTATAACAGTCTCCTGGGGATGACATCAGACAGACTTTGGCACATGTTGCACTGTTCATGGTGCACTGGATCAGGACATGGCTTTGGTCTGCTGCAGGAGGGTGCTGCTGCCCCCTCCATCAACAACCCCCACATTATGCTGACATGCCCATGTGCTGTCAGTGTTGGTGATGCACAGTCCCAGGCCAGCCAATATGTGGTTTGGTGGGTGCCTAGGGCACGGTGTCCAGGGGGGGGGGGGGGCAGAGGCATATATGGATGGTAACACATCCCCCTCACAACCATCTGCTTCTCCAGGGACCCCATCACTGCCTGACAATGTTATGTCTCTTCAACCTAGGGAAGAGATGGCTGAGGTAGATTGCCTGGAGTGAATTGGGTAAACGTAGATCAATTGTTTATGCCAGGGGTTCTCAACCCAGTCCTCAGGACCCACCTAGCCAGTCGGGTTTTCAGGATAACCACAATGAATATGTATGAGAGAGAATTGCATACACTGCCTCCATTATATGCAAATATCTCCCATGCATATTCATTGTGGTTATCCTGAAAACCCGACTGGCTAGGTGGGTCCCAAGGACTGAGTTGAGAACCCCTGGTTTATGCCATCAAAATGTAGTAGAACTAGGAGACATGCAATGCGGCTACAGTACAAGCCATTGAAGACTAGTGGGAGTGAATGCTTTCTCAATCAATGCGTATTCAAACTCTGGAATTCATTTACGGAGGATGTCATAAAGGCTGATAGTGTAGCTGGGTTTCAGGAATGTTTGGACAGGTTACTGGGAAACGGTCCATAAACCATTACTAATGAGGGACCCAGAATATCCCCTGCTTGTCCAATACATGCACTGTGGATCCTGTGTGCCTTTTGGGGAAAATGCTAGGTACTTGTGACCTGGATTGGCCACTGTTGGACACAGGATACTGGGCATGATAGACCTCGGTCTGACACAGTCTGGCATATTTTCAAGTCCTATGTTCTTATGTGCCACCTAGGCAGCTGCCTGGTCCCCCTGTGCACCAGCAGCCCCCACTGCATGACCCATATGCCACCTCCTTTGCCCCCATTTGCACCATCAACATAGTGCTCTTTCATATTTGGGCACTATGTTGTTGCTGCTAATGGAGCACTACTATTACTCACTTGGGCTCCCCTATCTGTGCATCACATTATAGATGTTAAATCTGCTCTCTCTCCTCACAATACACCCTTTCCGCGAGGTTTTGATATGCGTTAGAGTTCCTGCCTTTAAGATGCCATCGTTAAGGAAGCAAGTCTTGTTCCCGCCCACTCCCCACCCATTGACCCTCCACTCTTTGCCTACTCTCTGCCCACAGGGATTTACGATGACGGTACCATTAGCACATGCTATTTTAGCGCGCGCTAACGGCACGCGTGCCCTATTAGCATGCACCAGCAGTGCACATGCCCTGTTAATGCATGCCAATGGCACACTTGCTCCTTTAGCACGGTTTAGTAAACATACTCCTAAGTAAAGCACAGCAATATCAAAACCAAGCCAGACTGAAAAGAAGACCAAAAATAAGAGGAAAAGTCCTACAGCAATAGGGCTAATACAAATCAAGGAAATAATATAAGAAAATAAATGGTGGCTATTCTGAGGCATACAAAACGTAAATCAATCATTATTTCTCCCCAGAGTCAGCTTAAGTATGTAATAAATTGAAAGGAAATTCATTGTCCTGGAAATTTTCCAATTGCATGGGGTCATGAAAAATATATTTCATATTATTGAACTTAAGTACACATAAACATAAAATATAATCCATAAAGGAAGCTCCAAAGGAAATAACTTTCTGCCTTTAAACTAGAAAATCCCCATGCCTTTCTTGCAAGACTAAAAATATCAGGCTCTATGGATACCAATGACCCCACAGATTTCTCCAAATGAAATTTAGGGGCATGTTTACTAAAGATTTTAGCGTGCATTAATGAATTTAACATGTGTTAAGTGACCACAACACTTTTATTTCTATGGGTGCAGTGGCACTTAACATATGTTAATTTCATTAACACACATTAACCTTTAGTAAATTCCCCTTAAAGAACAACTTCAATGTTACAGTAACTGGTTTACTTGTCATTACATTTGCAAAAGCCAGATCTATAGAGACAGCTATTTCAGCCTTTCAGCTCAATTGTAAATCCACCGCTGATGCCTCTCCAACTACTAACAAGGTTATCAAAGAGATTTGAGATTTTCCTTCTCCTTCCAATGCAAAAAACTAGAACCACAGGCAAGCGATGCCCTGCAGCAGATTTCATGACTTCAATGGGAACAAGCTCTTATGCTTCAGTTGCATGGACGATCTTGGAAGGCTCTGGCCGGAGCAGGCCAGTCTGATTCTCTGGGCTTAATGAGGCATCACCTTCACTCTGGCTTGAGGGGCCCACTTCTTGCTCCAGCAGTTCAGGCACTTTAAACTTAGGAGCAGTTGATAGTCATCTGAGAGGTGTGCGCTTCCTGTGGGTCTTGACTAGGCCTTCCACTTCCCCTTCTGTATCTTTCACAGTGCACCTCACCAACACAGCCACTGAAATCAGCATCCTGGGACCACCCCATTGGACAGATTTAGTCTAGAATTCTTCTGGCAAACTGCTTCTATCTGTGCCCTTCTCTTCTATTGCTAACTCCAGACTTCGCTCCTTTCACCTTGCTGCACCTTATGCCTGGAACAAACTACTTGTGTCTGGATGCCAGGCACCTTCTCTGATGTTCTTCAAATCCAGGCTGAAAACTCATCTCTTCGCTGCTGCTTTTGGGTCTTGACTCATCTGAACTCCTTTTTCTTTTCCTTTCCCTCTTGTTTTATCCCAGCCTATACCTTCTGTGTTGTCTGTCTTGACTAGATTGTAAGCTCTGATGAGCAGGGACTGTCTTGCATGTCTGTGCAGCGCTGCGTACAACTTGTAGCGCTATACAAATGCTCAGTAGTAGTAGTAGTAGTGTATAGCTTGGGTGACCTTACTAAAAGCTACCACCAGTTTAGCTCCTAGCATCCTCCACCACATCAACATGGTGCCCCATGGAGAGTATCTCAACTTTTGATCTGATTAAACATAAACTTCTCCTAATCCAATATTGGGTTGCTTGATCAGGTCCTACCATGGCTCACTTCATTTTATGACTCTAGATTATTTTATGTCTCCTATGGGTCTGCTACATCTGCCACACAACGCCTACATAGTGGGATACCCCAGGATCAGCTCTCACACAACTGTTTAATATATTCACTAGCCCCCCTAGCATCACTAATTCAGTTTTTGGAAGTCATCTGCTACTATTTGCCAATGATATTCTGTTGTTTTATTTTGCATATCCACTCAACCTAAAGCTTACTCTTCTTAAGAGCCACTTGGATTCCATGCCACACTGGTTCAGTGACAATCATCTCTCTTTGAATCCAGCAAAAGCTGTTACAGCGTGGATCTCAGGTTATCAAACTTAATCCAGCATCTTTCCCTTGTTACTTGAGCCCAGGGGCGGCCCAAGGGGGGTGTGGGGCCATGTTTGGAGACTCGGTGCGGGGCCTCATTTGCATAAGGGGCCTTATTTGCATAAATATTTGCATGATGTTACCATACACTAACTTTTAGTAAACGTGCCTCTTAATGAGTGTATGGATAAAGAAAGACTAAAAGATTTCTACATCACTATAATCCAGTGCCAACCGCCAGGCACATTAGGAACTCCTACAAACACTGCCTATTTAGAACCCATAGCAAAGCCGCCGTATCCTAACAGCAGGACTCACAAAGCACCATACTCTACCTATCAAAAGGCAACACTGCAAATATTAAACCAATACATTTCAGAGAATAACAATATATGACCTACTGGGGAACGAGAACAAGCGTCAATGTCAAATAGAAATTGCATGAACAGAATACCTCAGCTCAGTTACACATGCAGAACATAGACCATCACCAAACAAGGAATCAGAATTTAGAAACAGGAAGACAGTAATTAAACAGGGAACCCCAAAAGCCAAACTTGGAATGCACAATACTGTAGAAATAAAACTATAAATTAATTTGCTCTTGTACTAAACAAAGCGCAGACGTTAATGATGCACATTTACCAGAGCTGACATATTCCAATTAATAAATTCAAACTAAAGAGATATTTTTCTACCTTTTGTGCATTTTGTTTTCAGTTTCAATTGCTCCAGCCACTTTCTTCTGGTTTCTTTGTGTCTTCTGCTAACTCTCCATCGTCTGCTGTCCATTTGTCCTTTCTTCTGTCTTCTAGTTTTTTTTTCCATTTTCTCTCTACATCTGCTTTAACATATTAATCTTTCTCCTTTTGCTTTTTCCTCATTCCTATTTCATCCACTCAAATTTTACCCCTCCATCCTCAATCCCCACTTACTCTCCCAATACCCAGTCAATTGTAGATTTGTCTTCCATCCCACACAAAATATTTTCCTCTCCATTTCACTCTCCCAGCTCTATCCCATTCTAATCCTCCCCCAACATCATCTCCCTTCTAATTCCAGCCCCACCCAGTATCCGCTCCCTTCTAGTCCCCACATCAGCCAATTTCCAGTCCTAGCCCCCCATCATCCCATTTCCAATCCTATCCTAGCCCCACCATCTGCCCATTTCCAGTCCTAGCTCCCCCATCCATTTCCTGTCCTATCTGAGTCCCTCCATCAGCTCATTTCCAATCCCAGCCCCCCATCAGCCCATTTCTAGTCCTTTCCTAGCCCCACCATCAGCCCATGTCAAATCCTAGCTCCCCTCCACTCAGCCCATTTCCAATCCAAGCCCCCACCATGAACCTACTTCCAGTTCTAGCACCTCCTTGAGTCCATTTCAATTCAAGTCCCCACCACAGCCCATTTCCAATCTTAGCACCCCCCCAGCATCCCATTTCCAGTCCTATCCTAGCCCCTCCATCAGCCTATTTCCTGTCCTACCTCCCCCACCCACTCAGCCCATTTCCAGTCCTAGCTCCCTCCCCTCACAGCCCATTTCCATTCCAAGCCCCCCTCCCCATCAGCCATTTGCAGTTCAAGCCCCCCTTCCACTCAGCCCATTTCCATTCCAAGCCCCCCTCCCCATCAGCTATTTGCAGTTCAAAACCCCCTTCCACTCAGCCCATTTCCATTCCAAGCCCCCGTCCCCATCAGCTATTTGCAGTTCAAGCCCCCCTTCCATTCAGCCCATTTCCAGTCCTAGCAACCCCCCGGCCCATTACCAGTCCTAAGCCCCCCATCAGCCCACTTCCAGTCCTAACTCCCCCATCACCCCATTTTCAGTCTTAGCCCCCCCCCCCCCATAGCCCATTACCAATCCTAACTCCCCCATAACCCATTACCAGTCCTAACCCCCCTTCCCCTCCATCTGCCCAGGGAAATTAAAAAAAAAAACCCTGGCTTCTGCTGCCGCTTCCGCTGTGGCAGCAGCAGAATCAAGTGTTCCTCAATAGGTAGAAGTAAGTGGACCCATGGTAACATCGCTGTGCTTTAGGGTACTCATTCATGTCAACTGCCAGGAGCATTCTGGCCATGCCCCCTACAGTTACGTGCACATAAATGCACATTAAGTACAAAACGCTGGTGCATTTTAGTAAAAGGGCCCTTAAATAAAGACTGCAGCTCTGTAGTTAATTGGCAGTATTTACACATGCAACTTACATATGGAAGCTGCAAATTGAGATGCAGTTTTCTCTGCTCATTTTTCTGCCATGTACTGTAGATTTGTAAAATAGTTCCTGTGGCTCTATGTGCTGAGGAATACATGTGCACTCCTTGCCATCCTTCTATGTATTTCAGACACTGCTTCATGTTTGGCAGTGCCTTTTCTATAATGCCAGAGGACTTGTGACCATCCTGACCTGGACATCGCAGTTCTGATTTCCATGTACTATTTAAAATTTGCCTTTTAGCTTATATTTCTTTTTTTTTTCTTCAGATTTTCCAAATATCAACACTTCCTTCCATGTTTTTGTTTTTTTCATGTAAATATTTACCGTGATGTTTCTCAGGGGCTCTTTTACTGACAGGTGCTAGTGGCAGCGCATGTTCTGGTTTGCGCTGAAGGTGTGTTGGGACGTGTGTTACCAACTAGTGCAGGGTCATGACAGTTAGTGCAGGATGATTCCCAAGCTAACTGCGCAGCCCACATTAGGGCCATGACTGGATGCATTGGGGCAGAGAGTGGGCATGGTGAGCTCAGCGCACTAACTGCATTAGCATGGGTGCATCTAACGCCACCTCAATAGCTGGCATTAGATTTATTTACTTCACATTCTTATATACCACCTTATCTGACAATCAAGGTGGTTTACAATCAACCGAACAAATTGCATCAAACATATTTAACTATGTACAATAACAGAATTAACTGTAAAACTATTTACATTGGTTGGTCTGACAGGACTAGGGGATGCAGTGATAATTCAGGATGAACCCGTGCTAATGCAGCGTG
This sequence comes from Ichthyophis bannanicus, assembly GCA_033557465.1. Taxonomy (NCBI): domain Eukaryota; kingdom Metazoa; phylum Chordata; class Amphibia; order Gymnophiona; family Ichthyophiidae; genus Ichthyophis; species Ichthyophis bannanicus. The sequence goes on from CM066031.1 coordinate 1,037,116,997, forward strand.
CATTAGGCGACAGGGCAAATGCTTTCCACACCCCTGACAGTTAACACAGTGGTATTTGCACTTAATAAGTCATAGTTGGAGTGCAATTGGCACATTACGTGCAACACCTTAGTGCTGCAACACCTTAGCGCCCATTACTAAAAGATAGCCTAAGGGGTATGCTTACTAAGCAGTGGTAGCAGCTTCCATGCGATATCGGAGCCACGGCCCCATTGATATCACACGGAAGCTGCTACCTCTGCTTAGTAAACATACCCCTAAGTGTTCTTTTTTTTTTTTTTTTAATCTTTTATTTAAATTTTAAACATACAAACAAAGTGGAACAAACAAAAGAAAGAACAACCCTCCCCGCCCCCCCCCCTCCAATACTACAAACCCACCTCCATATAGGCTATGCATCTCCGTCACCAACACCATCAAAATGCTTCTCATGCATAGCGACACAGATACAATGGGAGCAGCAGGTCCAGAACCCCACAATACGAACCTGACTCTCACACGCTCAATCTAGCTTTTGCAACATAATCATCTAAACACCACCACTTATCCGATACTGTACCCCCAACATGATTACCCTTGCACCCTTTAATTGGATCAGCATGATCCTGCGCCTTCTCATAGCTGGCATAGAGGCACACCTTATTCCACCACTGATGGACATCTAGTCTGCTAGAATCTTTCCAGCATACCAGGATGTGCTTCAAGGCTATGGCAACTAAAAAATCCAATAAAAATCGCTTTTCTTTCAGGTCAGGAAGGCCACTTGCGGAAGAGCACAGGATCACTACCTGCCAGGTAAGGGGAGTCTGAAAGCACAAGATCTGCTGTATCCTATCCCAAACAAGGAGCCAAAAAGAATGAACATAAAGGCAATCAAAAAACATGTGTTTATATGTACCAGGACCGAGAGAACAAGACCAGCACAGGTTACCAGAGTCCGCCTTCCACCTGGAAAGCCGATTGGGAGTAATAATAGCCCGGTGGAGCAAGAAGAATAAGGACTGCATTATGGCAGCTGCTTTAGAGGCCCTGCTGACCCTGGACCACAGGATCGACCAGTCATGAGAGGAGATTTGTACACCTAGGTCCAACTCCCAATTGCCACAGCTCGTCACTATAGAGGAGCTGCCCTCCCGCATATAGGCATAAAACTTGGAAGCTACACCAGCCTTTCCAGAAAATGAGAGGGCCAGCTCGTGTAGACCCCAAGTCGGTGCCAGGTGCTGGCTAGACACCCCCGCGGACGATAAACAACTTACTAATTGAATCCATTGAAACTGACACCCAGGAGGCAGCAAGAACTCCTGCTGCAGCCTATCCCAGGATTTCCACCACCCATCTTGAAGCAGTTGCCCAATTGTCCAGATACCTTTAGCTTGCCATTGCCGCCACCCAAAGGATTTGCGGCCAATTTTGAACCGAGGATTCCACCAGATCGGCATCAGAGGAGATACCGAATTCTCGGACCCCATTACACCAGCCAGATGTTGAAATGCACCTTGGGTCGCCACGACTATTGCCAGGGCAGGAGAGGAGAGCGGACATACCATACCAACCAAAAGGTCCAAGGGGATCGGCTCTACTAACCGCCTTTCCACCTCGACCCAGACTGGACATGATCCCCCCCTCTCACGGGGACACCACAACGCCCCTTGTTTGAGCAAGAAGGCCAGATGGTACCGGTGAAAATCCGGAAAATTTACCCCACCCATGTCCTTGCTTGCCTTTAACTTACCAAGAGCTATCCTAGGGGGCTTACCTTGCCACAAAAAGGCCGCTAGCTGCCGCTCCCATCCTTTATACACCTTCTGAGGGAAGGAGGTTGGCAACATTTCTAAAATATAGTTTATTTTGGGGGCGAGGACCATTTTGATAGACTCCATACGCCCCCACCATGATAGATGCAACGGGGACCATTTAGTCATAAACGTCTGGATCAATTCCTCAATCTGCTTACAATTAAGGTGAAAAGTCTCTTCGAGAGAACTACAAAATCGTACTCCAAGGTACTTAATCGCCCTCTTTTCCCATACGAAGGGAAAATCCTTTACGTCCTCCGAGAACGTGACTCTATTCATGGGGAAGGCAACAGACTTAGACCAGTTTATTTTGTAACCAGACACCTTTGAGTAATTGCCTATGATCTTCAGGATCTCATCTATAGAGCTAGGTTGGGAAAAGAGCAACAGGTCATCAGCATAAGCTGCGAGTTTGACCTGAAGGTCCCCAATCCAAATGCCACGCACCCTCTCTGAGTGCCGAATTAATAGCCCCAGCGGCTCCAAAGCCAAATTAAAAAGAATCGGCGATAAGGGGCAGCCTTGCCGAGTCCCCCGGAACAAAGAGAAGGGGGCATACAGAAGCCCATCCACAAGGATATGAGCCCGTGGGGAAGAATAGAGCACCTGAATACAGCGGATGAAACCCTCTCCGAAGCCAAACCAGCGCAGGACCCTGAATAAAAAGACCCATTCGAGCCTGTCAAAGGCCTTTTCTGCATCCAAGGAAATCCCCACCAAGGGAGAGCCAGCTTGCTCCGAGACGGCCAGAATATCTAGCAACAACCGAGCATTGTCCGACGTCGCCCTCCCGGGCATGAAACCACATTGGTCAGGGTGGATCAAGTCAGCCGACACCTTCGTCAGCCTATTAGCCAAAACGGCTGCAAACAGCTTATAGTCCGCGTTCAAGAGAGATATCGGCCTATAGTTCTCCACCTTAAGGGCATCTCTGCCCGGCTTTTCCAACACCACTATCGTGGCTTCATTAAAAACCCCCACTATGGGCAACTGATCTTGCAGAAGCTGAAAATACTTGCCTAGAAAAGGAAGAAGCTCCCCTTGAAACACCTGGTATAGTTCGATGGGAATACCACCCGGGCCAGCGGCTTTACCTTTTTTAGCCGCATTAAGAGCAGAGCGAAGCTCACACAAAGAAAAGGGGGCATCCAGATCCAACGCCTGTTGAGTCGAGAGACTAGGATGTGGGATGTGCTGCAAAAATGCATCACACTCCTCTCCGTTATTCCCCCCCTCCGAACAATACAGACCAGCATAGAAGGCCCTGAAGGCGTCAGCTATCTCCGGGGTTTTGGTGAGCAAAGTCTGGTCACTCAGCTGGAGAGCAGCCACTTTAGCCCTCTCAGCCTTGGGAGACAAAGTAGTTGCCAACAGCCTACCCGCCTTGTTTTGCTCCCTGTAGTATCTTGCTTTAGAAGCATGCGAAACCTTTTCGGCCTCCATACTTAAAATATTGCTGAACTGATACCTGAGCTTTTGTAACCGTAGCAAGACACAAGGGTCCACTCTATTTCGCAACAGTCGCTCTCCCGCCCGAATTTGGGAGTCCAGCTCACTCAAAACAAGCTTTCTACGTCTCGCCGCCCCAATGGCAAAACTGGTAATTCTAGCACGTAGGCAGGCCTTAAAAGTCTCCCACCATGCCCATCCGGAGGTGGCCTCAGGAAGGTTCACCAGGAAGTATTCTTTGATAGCTCCCCGCAGAAATGCACAGAAGTCCTGATCCAAAAGAAGAGATCTCTGAAAGAACCACCCGGAGCTCCTAGCAGGGGGAGAATCGGGCAGAAAAGAAAGGAAAACAGCTGCGTGATCTGAGACTGTACACGCCCCGATTTGTGCATCTTCCACTTGGGCCACGAGAGCCCTGGAAATTAAAAAAAAATCGATCCTCGAATGCGACCCGTGCGGGAGGGAATAGAAGGAAAACTCCTTCTGGGAGGGGTGAAACAAGCGCCAGACGTCTACTAAATCCAGCTCCTGCACCATACTGTTGAGCACCGTGGCCGCCCGGCTGGCCCTAACAGATCGATAGGGTTGACGGTCAATGAGAGGGTCCAACACTAGGTTGAAGTCCCCTCCTAGGATAAGATTAGAATGGCTAATGTCTTGTAACTCCACCGCTATCTCATGAAAAAAGGAAACATCATCAGAGTTCGGACCATATATATTCATTATACTAAAAGTCTGGTCCCGAATCCGTATACGAGCTTTCACCCATCTCCCCCCCCCCCCCCCCCGGGTCTGCCCTGGTCATTTCAACAACCGGCTGGAGAGCTTTCCGAGCCAAGATAAGCAGACCATTCTTTTTGTGACATGCCCCAGCCACCCCAATCAGCTGATACTGTCCCCCACCCAGCTTTTGTGCCTCCTCTGACGGCAGACGGGTCTCTTGGAGCAAAACAACGTCAGCCCTCATCTTCCTGCAATATAACAAAATCTTGTTCCTCTTCATGGGGTTATTGATTCCCTTTACGTTCAGAAACATGAAATTAAGTGATCCCAGAGCAAAAGCTTAATAACATGCTTGACATGAGAGAGTACAATACAATCTGCCATTTCAACCCAGCTCCCAAAGAAAACCATGCCCCACCCCAAGGAGACCATTAAAACCCTAACCCAACCTTAAGACTAAAATTGTGAGGGTGAACCATCCTAAACAAGGCTACAGCTCAACCCCCCACGGCCCGGATACCCTGCAAGCACTCCCCCCCACTACATATCCAGAAACAAAATCATAACCCCCTCCCCAACCCGGTACCCGTCCAATTCTACCCACACTCACAGTCCTCCCACGGCCCGCACACATACATACTCACGAAGAAACAGCCCCCCCCCCACCCGCCTCCCCATGGATACCCAGAAGCAATTACTAAAGGAAAGTAAAGGGAGACCGGGGGCAGGGAGAGAGCCCAGGGGAAGGCACCAGGGAGAACCGAGGGGCAGGAGGGGGCCATAAAGATCCAGTCCCTTGGGCCATGGACCCCCAGACCAGTGCTAAAAGAGTAACAGGTAATACATGAGCCAGACCCAGTTCCCCCCCGCAGTACTCAGCCAGGCACCCCAAGCCAGAGATACCCCACTACAACAGCACATAACCCATCAGCACACAAAAAACACAAGCCAAAGGGAATGAAGAGAAAGAAAATGTCCCTCCGACTTCACAGAACCTCAGGCAGTCTCAGAGCGCAGCAACAGATTGGAAAACCATATGTCAGCATAACTGGCTCAACGCATCAGCATGGCTTCCTGCTCTTCCACAAATTGAAGCAACAGCTGTGGGTCCTCAAACGTACGCGTTTGATTGTGTAGAGTCACCCGAAATCGCGCTGGAGTGAAGAGGCCATAACGTGCCTGAAGCTGTTGCAGGCGTGGACGAAGAGCCAACATCTGCCGCCTTCTCTCAACTGTCCCCTTGCTGAAATCGGGGAAAAAGGAGATATTCCGCCCCTCAAAACTGACCGGTGCCAAGATCTTCACAGCCGACATGATTTGCAAGGCCTGTTGGTGCCTCAGCACCCTCAAGATAATGGGCCTCGGCTGCTTAGCCTGCGGCCCGGCATGCATTGGGACACGATGCACTCTTTCGAGTTCCAGTGGGGGGTTAAAATCCAAACGAAGGAGCTTTGGCAATTGCGCAGACAGGAAAGCCAACATGTTACCTGCTTCAGCGTCCTCGGGCACTCCAATAATGCGCACGTTGTTGCGGCGGGTGCGATTATTTAAGTCTTCCAAGTTGCGCTCCAGCAAAGCAATGCGTTTACTATTGACCAAGGTAAGTTTTAATCGTTCCTCATGACACTCCACCTGGCTTTCCACGCGCGAGACTTTTTCTGCGAGCCCCACTAGCTGCTCTTTCATTTCCTTTAGCTCGACAATATCCGCTTGTACTCCGGAGAGCGTTTCTCTGTTAGCCTCTACGAGCCCACGGACTGCTCGGATCTCACTGAGCAGCTCCTGCATCACATCCATGTGCTCTCTGGGCCCAGCCGCCTTCTGCGGGGAGGGCAGGTACGGTTTTTGCCGCTTCGCACCAACAGACCCGGGGGAACTGAAGTCCAACTTGCCAGATTTGCCCGCAGACATCCCTTCCCTCGTACCAAGCAGGAAAAGGGGGGGAAAAACTCCAGCAGTAGCCGGGGAGTGCAGGATTTATGTCAGGATTGTAGGGAGCACGGGAATCAAGCTGCCATCTTGCTCACGGCCAAGCTCCGCCCCCCCTAAGTGTTCTTGATTCTGAGAAGCTTGATATATTCTACTTTCTGCAACAAACACAATTTCACCTTAATATCTTTTCTTATATAAATCAATATTTTTTTCTTTTTTTATCCTTCTGGCTTATTTAACAGACAATGATAACTTAAGTGAAAGTCATCATCAGGCAATGCCTCACAGATTTTGCAACAAATGACATGTGGCAAATAAGTTAGTCCCTTCTAGTCGCATTAAAGGTACTGATCTACTAAAGTATGATAATCTGAGATGGCTACTGTTTGTGGTCAAATATAATGGGTAGACTTCACTTAATGCTCTGTAGTTTTACTGACCATATTAAAAAATATTATTCCCTGCAGAGGAGTAAATATCAAGGGATTAAATGTTGTGGCTGATATTAAGTATTAGGAGATACTATAGGGGTTACAAAAGTTGTTCAACAACAGAGCCTCTGAACTAATAAAAGAACGCTGGCTACTAAAACTACATGAAGATTGTGGTGTGAGAATGCTATGGCAGGTTATAAAGGAAAGATAATGGCAAAGGGAAGTTAAGGGTGCACAGTTTAAATAAAGGCGCACAAACTAAAACTGCCTCACTACTAGAGCAACGCATGGATAGGCAGGATAAGGGTAGATTCAGGGCTGAAAGTGGGCAGCAACTACAGAACGCTGCTAGTGCAATTATGCTAGTTGCACTCTTGAGGAACAAAGATGCCTCCAAAATATGTGCAACTACCCCCTCCTCTGACCAGGTGGTAGTGCACCCACCTTGCTACCATGTCATGAATACATCATTCATACGTGAGTACTAGAAAAAGGGCTAGATAAAGGGCTTTGATAAATTAGGAGCCTGGGAGTTCAAATGTCAGCTGAAATTTAATGTGAGCACGTGCAAAATTATGCACTTACGAGGTCATTCCGAAGTATGAATAGCGGAGATGGATGTCCCATTGGGACGTCCATCCCCGCTATTCGGGCCCTTTCCTAATCCCGTCTACCTTCCCTGCATGTTGTATAGGGAAGGTAGATGGAGCATGAAAGGGGCAGATTGGTGGCGGCATTAGGGCGGGAAGTGGGCAGTCGTTGGCCCCAGACATACAGGGCCAATTCCAATGTCGTCCCTGTACGTCCAGGACCGACAACTTGAACGGAGAACTTATTCCACCTCCAAGGTGGAATAAGTTATTCTAGTCGGTGGGGGCGGCAGGCCCAGAGTGTGGTAAAGGCAGGAGAGGGCAGAGGACATTCCCCGCAGCCCGATCCTGGTCTTAGGATGCTAGATCAGGGGTCGAGCTGCAGGGAATGCAGCTTAGGAGCCGGCGGCCAGGGATCGTGACTTTTCAATGGAGCTCCATTGCCATGGCAATCAGAAGCCATGGCATTGCATCTCCATTGGAAAGCCCTGACTGAGCTATCCAGGCAAGGCCTGTACATGCAGGCCGGACGGAATCGGGGTCCTGGCCTGAACGTACGGGCCTGGTCACGATTCTGATCCCACAGACCTAGATGTGCTCCGTGGGATCAGAATCATCGCTCCTTCTACGCGTCTGGTTCCGACTGGGTGCACAGAGGGCAAGGACTTAGAGATCAGAATCGGGCCCTTAGGGAAGAACAACTCAAACTATGATTAGATGATGCAGGGTTCCACATTAGGAGCCACCACCCAGGAAAGGGATCTAGGTGTCATTATGGATAATACATTCAAATCCTATGCCCAGTGTGCAGCAGCAGCAAAGAAAGTGAATAAAATGCAGAAATCATTAAGGAAAAGGATGGAGAATAATCCAAGGAAATTATAATGCCTCTGTGTCATATCATGGTGTGACCACACTTTGAATATTGTGTGCAATTCTGGTTACCATATCTTAAAAAGGATATAGTGGAATTAGAAAAGGTACCAAGAAGAGCCACTAAAATGATAGAGGGAATGGAAGGATACCCCTATGAGGAAAGGCTTAAACGGTTAGGGCTCTTCAGCTTGTAAAAAAAAAGACGGCTGAGGATACGATAGAGGTCTATAAAATAATGAATGGAGTGGAACAGGTAAACGTAGATCGGTTGAATCTTGAAGGACTATCAAAGGGGACTGCTATTGCTGAAAAGAAATCTGCAGTTGTATGCATTTACCTGCTAAGAAATTATCTAAATTATTTGGGTTAAAGCTGATAAATCTGTGTATTTTAGAATTCAGTGTTTTTGTTAAGTCTGTCAGGGTTTAGTTCCACCAGAAAGCTTTTCATTTAAATCAAAACCAGAGTATAGCTTAGCATAGAAGGTAGAATAGGGTAAATATTCTTTGAGAAGGAAGAAATAAATTGTTTCTAGAGACCTTCACAAGGAGGCTTTCCAGCTAGGAGGCAATAAACTTGTGAAATTGTTTTAAATAGGTGTTAAACACAAGTGAAAGATTAAAGGGGTAATTTGAAAGGCTCTCTCTATCAAACCAAGGGCTGTGTGAATCACCAATGAAATTGTTAAGAGATTACCATATAAGCACAAATCAGGGAACTGTGTGGCAAGCCAGCTTTTATTAAATGTTTATTTCCCTCCCACCTACTCTGACTCCCAACCACCCCAGGCATAATTGTAAATTTATAAACTCTTCAACCTATTAAAGGGAAAGAGATGGTCAATTCAGTTTCAGGTTCAGCTGGTTATTCTCTTTAAGAATAGATAAATTAAGGCCCTGAAACTAATTCAGTAAGGCCCTGAAATTAATTAATATTGAGGTGAACAAAGTCCCTTAAACTTATTAGGTATAGATGTATTGATACAATTATCCATAGCAATTTTAAGTAAGTAAACAATTTAAATATATAAATGAATCCTTAAAACTAAGATGAAGAAAGCAGTCCAGCAGCTAGATGGGGGTTATCTAGTCTTTTGCAGTGAGTGTCACATGTACTATTTTCTCTCATTTGATGAGTGGTCTTTCATGTGCACTAGGTACAGTACAAAAAGCTCTTTGCTTTCAGGGAAGGAGTCCGATCTCTAGAAACTAGAATAGCAGACTTGGAGGAGTTAAGAAAGACAGAGAGATCTATAGAGAAGACCTACAGGGATGAAGTCCTATCTCCAGTCTGGCAGCTTCTCTGTTGCCATGGAGGAGAGAGGTCATGTGAAAGGAGAGCATCACCTTGGTGTGGCAGGAAGTGAACATGTAGCTAGGACCAGCGATGTAAAACCCTTTCACACTGAGATGGTTTCCCCAGGGTCATGTGCCAATGAGAGAAGGGTTAGAATGGCTGTTATATTTGGCAATTCAATCATTAGGCATGTAGATAGCTGGGTGGCTGGTGGACATGAGGATCACTTGTTAACATGCCTGCCTGGTGCAAAGGTAGTGGACCTCACGCACCACTAGACAAGGTTTTATATAATGCTTGGGTAGAGCCTGCTGTCTTGGTATATGCAGGGCCAGCCCATTCATTGTGCAGAATGTTTCCCACACCTGGTCCCATGCCTCAGGGGGCCCTGTACCTGCCTACCTGCCTGTCTTTATCTTTATATATTTATTTGATTGCTTCACATACCGCCCAAGTATATGTGTCAAGGCGGTGTAGAATAAAAACAAACCAGTAGAGATGAAAGGAAAGGAACACCAATAATTAGATAGGAAAGAGAGAGGCAAGATGAGGGCAGAGACCAGAAAAAGCTAGTGGAAAAAAGGGTAGGAAAGAGGGCTGAGCAGACAAGAGGAGACTGAACCGGGAGGATGGACATTAGGAGTCAGGGAGGTCAAATGCCTGCTGGAAGAGGTGGGTCTTGAGTGAACTCTTAAAGTGATGGTAAGACAGTTCTGTGTGTAGGGTAGAAGGAAGGGAATTCCAAAGGGCAGGGGCCAGGAAGAAGAAGGCAGTGTGACGGGTTGACTCCAGATGGGCCAGGGAGGGGGAAGGAAGGAAAAGGTGGTTGCCATGAGCTGAGTGGAGGAGGCGAAGGGGAAGACTGCAGATAGATGGAATCCGTGAGGTATTGAGGCGTGCCAGTGTGAAGTGCTTTGTGGGTAAGAATGAGGAGTTTGTAGATGAAATGGAAGTTGAGTGGGAGCCAGTGCAGACTGAGAAGGGGAGTGATATGATCAGTAGGGGGAGAGTGTGTGAGCAAATGTGCAGCTGTGTTCTGGACCAACTGCAACCGCCAGAGCTGATATTGGGGGAGGCTGGCCAGAAAGGTGTTGCAGTAGTCCAGCCTGGAAATGATGAGAGAAAGGACCAGAGTGGTGAGGGAAAAGGAAGGAAGAAAGGACCGGACAGCACAAATTTGATGCAAGAAAAATAAAGAACAGTGAATGAGCGTGGAAATGTGCTGGTGAAAAAAGAGAGAAGAGTCAAGAGAAACCCCAAGATAGCGGAGGGAAGAAACGAGGGGGATTGGGGTGTAAAAGAAAAAGGGTGAACAAGTAGGAGGGGGAGTATTAAAGGAGAACCAAAGGGCAGTGGATTTTGAAGGGTTGACATGGAGAAAGTTACTGCTTAGCCAAGAGGCAACACGGGAAAGACAGGCATTGAGGGCAGAGAGATCAGGGTTGTGGGAGCTAGTATGGTGCACAAGAAGGATGTCATCTGCATAGAAGTAACCAGAGATACCAGACTGCTGAACAATGAGTGCAAAGGGGCAAGAAAGATATTAAAGAGGAGGGGGGCAGGCACTGAACCAGGCCGGGGTGCTATAGAGGTGCATACACCATCTTGTGATCATATGTAGGCTGCTGATCTGCATGTGCCGTACATCATGGGTACGCGTGGGTTTACCCTATCCTGGTAACCTCAGCAGACAGTTTGTGTGGTGATCTGCGGTCTTTTTGTAGCCAGCCAATGGTGTGTTAGGTGTTATAGATATGTAGCCCATTGGTTACTTCAATGACTGTGCAGACAGAGGTCATGAGTTTGATCCCACAGAGGTGTTATTTAATAAGGATGTCTGAGGCATTTCCTTTTAATTTAAATCAGTGGTGCCAGCAAAAACACCCTCACAGTGCCGTAGCCTAAGGTGCTTCATAAGGCGCCCTATAAGCCACCCTATAAAGCGCCCTATAGGGCACATCATAAGGTGCCTTGGCGGACAGGGCACTTTATAACGTGCCCTAAGGAGTGCCTTATAGGGCGCCTTATGCGGCACCTTAGGTTACAGCACTGTGAGAGTGTTTTTGCTGGCAGCACTGATTTAAATTTAAAAAAGGAAATGCCTCAGACAGCACCGATTTAAATGAAAAGGAAATGCCTCAGACAGCCGTCTTACACAACACCACTGCAGAATTGAACCCATGGCCTCTGCCTCTGCAGTCATTGCAGTAACCAGTGGGCTACATCTGTATTGCTTCTAAAACCGCACTGGCATGAACTTAGGGTTAATGCGCATTAACGTGCCACAGCGCACACTATCGCGTGATACAGATTCTTGCTACCTTGCCGCCGGATCACCCACTCCGTATATGGCATTCTTCACAAAGGGGTATGTTTAGTAAACATACCCCTTAATGTTACCGGCGCTAGTTGCAGCAATAATGTGAAGAATGCCATATAAGGAGTGGGCGCTCCGGCATCAAGGTAGCAAGAAGGCACAGCGCCTTTATAGGGCGCCTTATAGGGTGCCTTATGAGGCACCTTAGGCTACGGCACTGTGAGGGTGTTTTTTCTGGCACCACCGATTTAAATTAAAATGAAATGCCTCAGACAGCCTTATTAAAAAACACCATTATAGGATAGAACTCATGACCTCTGCTTTCACAGTAATTGAAGTAACCAGTGGTCTACATATCTACAACATCTAACACACCACTGGCTGGCTACAGAAAGACTTCAGGTCACCACACAAACTGTCTGCCGTGGTTACCAGGATAGGGTGTGGTGTAGAAGGTCCCTCTGATCCCTTAGAGAGAGGTAAAACGGAAGAGTTAGCTTCAGTAGCTGACAGAAAACAAAAGCACATGGCTCATGGTTTCCAGGGAAGCCACAAGCAGAGTGAGTCACAGGAGAGGAAAACAGGCCCCTGCTGCAGTTTAGCTCCACAGTCACGAGTTGAGGCAGAACACCTGCTGGGAGGAGGGGTCAGGTTAAGCCCTGGAAGCCAGAGATATAAAGAATGCTCATTAGAGAGAAAGTTAGAACAGCCAAGGAAACAGCTAAGAGAACAGCCAGGAGAACCAGGTGGAGGACAGCCAAGAGAACAGCCACGAGAAGCAGAGGAACTGCTTGGGAATGAGGACCCAGAGGAGCTGATAGTAATAGAAGATTCTCTGAGGTTTAATTCAGAGAGGGAAACCAGCAAGAGAAACAATTGGAGAACCAGTGCCAAGAAGCCAGGTAGAAACAGCCCAGGTTTGGTGCCGTGTCTGAAAGGCAGCCAAAGGGAAAGATTACCAAGAAGGCTGACTTGGGAGCACTCACAAACTCCAAGGTTTGGATCTCTAGCTGACCCTGAAGTGCAGAGAGAATCTCCTGTAAGAAAGCCAAAAGGTAGGCTGAGAGATTGGTTTAAAGACCAAACTGTTTTTAAGAAGTGGTCTTGTGTTAGCCCAGAAGGGTGGGGCTCTCCTCATAGTAAATGCTGTGGTAATTCTCAACCGTATCTAGCAGAAGGCTGCAGGGAAAAGCCTTGGGCTGAGGAACTAGGTGTGTGCTTGGAAACACCGTGTAGCCAGTTTCAAACATTTCCAGCTGATAACCATTATGAGGCAATGGAAACAGAACCAGCTGTAGAATGCATGCCAGTGGAAGAAATGGACTGTACATTATCTGTTTCTGATAATATAATACCTGTGTGCTAATTACTAAGCTGTTCAGAGAGCTGCAGGAGGCAGCTGGAAGAAAAGCACAAAAGGTTTGAGCAGAGAAATGCTTGTTTAAGTTGGATTACTGTGAAACGTATGTGATGCTGATATAAGAAGCTATTTTTGTTCAATTCTTATATTGTTTCCTGCCAGAAGAGGTATGGCAATTTGTTCTTCATTTCCTGTATGTAAAACCGCTCGGAGGGGAATTAAAATCCTGTTTATTTGCCTGAAACCATTCGTGCTCAATTACTCTCTTTTATTTGGATAGTAAATACTACAACTCCCAGGAGTCAGTGCTTTCCCCAAGCTCTGTTCTACTATCTAAAGAAGGGATCAGGCCGCTTAACTCTGCATGCCCAGGCTGTGGGGTACTAGCGTGTTACAAGGGTAAACTCACCCTTACCCATGATGCACTGCACATGCAGATCAGCAGCCTAAATCTGATCACAAGATGGGGTATGCGCCTCTATAGCACCCCAGCCTGGTATGGGGAACTGACCGTGTGTGTTACTGGCACAGAGTAGCTACAGACCATGACATTGTGCGGTTCCTGTGCTCACCCTGAGGGCGAGGTGGGGTGCCCAGCACCAAGTCCGCAGCACCTGGATCAGCAAAGGTAGGCTGTGCTGCAGGTCCCCAGCAGTGTCAGTGTGTGATGGATAGTTCCTGCAGACACTTCTAGGATTATACCTGTGTCCATCTGTATTTCCCAGTCACATCTAGCCCTTGTGGACTATGATGCACCCAGAATAGTGCATCTCCTGTGTGGGTACCATGGTCACATGTTATAAGTGAATGGTGATGTTCGGATACCAAAGCGGATTATGTAGCACCACTCAACCCACCCTCTGTGGGTCAGGGTGGGGGACAGGAAGCCCCCACCAACAGATCCACATTCTACATCTCTGCAATGGTGGCAATAGAGGGGACCATCAATCCAGTCCTGCTGGGGAATGGGCACCCTACAGGGCAGTCAAGGAAGATCTGTATGCATCACATAGGGCAGTAGGCCTGGAAAAGCTCAGCTGCCCCCGCCCCCCATCTGACATTCACCAGCAGAGGGCATAGTCAGTCTCCACCCACAGCACCCTGCAAGGTGTTCCAGCCAGTCACATGCTTATTGCAGACAGCCTGCTATCTATTTATTTATTTTATTTTATTTATTTAATTTTTATACCGCGCTATTTAGAATCAGTGCGGTTTACATGTATACTAACAGGTACTTTTTATTCCCTTGTCCCCGAAGGGCTCACAATCTAAGTGTACCTGAGGCAATGGAGGGTTAAGTGGCTTGCCCAGGGACACAAGGAGAGGCCATGGGACTAGAGACCACAGTCCCTCCGGCCTGAAGTTGCTTGTCCCCATGCGGGAATTGAACCCCTGGCCTTCCAGCCTGAGGTAACCTGTCCCAACCAATATACATAGTACATTTATTTATTTATTTATTTATTTCTCTTATATACCGCGCTCTTAATTCAGTGCGGTTTACATATGAACAAATATAAACACAATGGTACAAGCAGCATTGGTTTTTTACATAGAACAAGGTACATAAACTTGGTGAAAATCAGGGTAACTATAGACAAAAAACTATATACATGGCTACTATATACATGGTTATTTGGTTAATTAGATGTGAACAAGAATATCTATAATGCCGTGGGTAAGAAATTAATTAAAGAGCAGAATAAAAATGCCAGAATAAAAATGCCAAATATCGTGATAATAAATACGGCATAGTATAATGAGCATGTAATAAACATCATAATTACCCATTCTCTACCGGGGTCAAGTATGAGAGATCTGCATGAGTACTATTGTCAGATGGAGTGTCTTCGGGGTAGTATGTTAGGAACAAATAGTGCTTCAATGCCTTTCTGAACTTCATCAGACTTGATATAGCTCTTATTTCGGGTGGAAGGGCATTCCAGGCTCTGGGAGAAAAACAGAGAGAAGGCTCTAGCGGCTGTTGATTTAGAGCATTTTGTGAGGAGTTTCGGGAGGTCAATGGAGTTTAATGTAACAGACCTCCTGGATCTGTTATTTGGGGTGATATGTATCATATTACTGAGAGGTGATAGAGATGGGCATTTTGAGGCTTTAAAAGTCATGACCAGGGTCTTGTATAGAGTTCTGGCCTGTAGGGGTAGCCAATGTAAACTCATCAATATTGGAGTTATGTGTTCTGATCGTGGAGCGCCTACGAGGATTCTCGCGGCTGCATTCATGGCCAGACGGAGAGGATTCAGGGTGGATTGCGGGAGACCATGTAGAATGATATTGGCGAAATCCAAGTGTGGTAATATCAGGGCTTGGAATATAGTACGGAAGTCAGAGTAGTTAAGTAAAGGTCGGAGATTACGTAGTGATCGCATCTTGTGGTAGATTGTACTCGTTGTTTTCTTAATGTGGGCTGACATATTAAGCTGTTGATCTAATATAATTCCTAAGTATCGAATTGTGGGTTGTGCTTTCAGCTCAATGTTGTTTACCTGAAGGTAGGTAGGGGGTATGAATGTTGGGTTCCGTGTAACGAATAGAACATCAGTTTTGTTGTGGTTTATCCGTAGATTCTGATTAACTCTGAAGGATTAATTCTGAAGGAACTGTGTGCACACACAAAGCAAGTATGTCAGTGATTGAGCCCCATAAAAGAAACCCCATAGATATCACTTGAAAGAAATACAGTATAGCACTATGGGGGAACCTAGCCATGCCGTGGTCACTGCTCAGTCAGGGTGAGAGTGACCTCCCAGCATGACATGCTGTGGGCACCCTGTCCATGCAGGTGATGGTTGGGCACTACAGTGTTCCAGCCATTGCCCTATGCCCTGTTCAGATGCATTCTGCTCAGGCCGCTGTGTCGGTGCCATACCCACAGTACCTTGCTCCTCATTATGCACATTGGCAGGTTAACACTGGAAACAGTGCAACCATTGTGGGCTCAGTAAGTATAGCCATACGCACACTCCCACACCTATTTCAGTAATGTGCAAATATAGAGGTGGTTGGCAGCCCTGGCCGCCACACCAGTCCTGGGCACAGTGCAGGCATTGCTATGGTACTCAATACTGTTAGGGTCACTCCCCGGGTTGTTAAACAGTGTCAGAAACAAAACCTGAGACACACTCCACTGATATCAGAAAGGTTGCTATGATGAATCTCGGCCAATAAATTGTGTTTAACTTAGGATTTGTTATCTGACATTATTCATAGCAACCTTTTGATATATGTGGAACGTGTTTCCACGTTTAAGACGGCATTGCTAAGGTATGCAGATGCTAGTATTGATAGATGCTGCTCTGCCCAGGACCCAACAACCTGACTCTCCATGAGCCGATGGATAGTGGAACCTGTGGGTGTGGGTCTTTGTGCCCCTATTGGCCACTGCTCTAGGGCAGAGGTTCCCAACTGTGGTCCTGGTGGTCCAAACACAGTTCAAGTTTTCATGCAGTCCCTAATGAATATGCATGGACACATTTCATACAATGGGGGCGGTGCATGTAAATACATCTCATGCATATTTTTTAGGGACATCCTGACAACCTGAATGGTGTCTGGCCCTCCAGGACTGCAGTTGGGAAACTCTGCTCTAGGGATTGCACATGTTTATGGTGTATGTGCTCTGTAGGGTACAGTATGGCATTTATGGCATGTTTCTTTTATCTGCAATAAAGAATCCGTTTTTATTACCGTGGTTTAGTACTGGGTAAAAGGTGGGGACCTGGTCTGCAGGGGCCACAGTTGTGACTTGAACCTCTGGTCTTTTGCCCCTGAATATACTGGCTGTGTGTACTGCACCAAACTGTTGTCACAGAGGCATATCATTCCCTGGGGATACCATGACTGTTCGTCAGACAGACCTTTTCTGTTGCAGTGCACAGCACCCACCTGAACAGGGCTTGGCCTTGGTGTGTTTTAGGCAGATGCCACGGTCCCCTCCACCAACAGCCCCCCTCTGCCACCATGCTGACACGCCCTTATTCCGGTGGTGCTGGTGGTGCGCAGTCTCAGGCCATCCAATGTGCCGGTAGGCGGCTGCCTATGGTGTGGGATCTGGGATAGGGGTGCCTACATAGACATCCACGCTTCACCCCCGACACTGCCTGTCACTGTTATGTGCCCTTTGGGGTACCTGCTGGGTGATGTTCCCTGGGACACTGTGGGACACACACTCGTGGGCATGTTTGACGTTGGTCAGTTGCTGGCTTGCTGATTTGCAGTTTCTGTGTTCCTATGTGCCACCTAGGCATCTGCCTAGTCCACCCTGTGCCCCAGCTGCCCCACTGCATGTCCCGCCTTCAGTCCCCTGAACCCCATTTTCAGCCTCGCCGTCGTGCCCTTTGTACTTGGCCACTATGATGCTGCTGCACATGTATCACTACTATCACTTTTCTTGGTCTCCCTGGCTTTGCTGTATATTGCTGGCTGAAATGTTTTCTCTCTCCTGCAAATTTGCCTCTAGCACGAGGTTTTCACTGGTGCTAATTTTCAGACCTTCATTTCAAGGCGTTAGTGACAGGGACAGGTCACCTCAGACCGGAAGGCCGGGGGTTGAATTTCCACATGGGGACAAGCAACCTCAGGCCGGAGGGACTGGGGTCTCTAGTCCCATGACCACTCCTTGTGGCCTTGGGCAAGCCACTTAACCCTCCATTGCCTCAGGTACACTTAGATTGTGAGCCCTTTGGGGACAAGGGAATAAAAAAAAAAAAGTACCTGTTAGTATACATGTAAACCACACTGATTTTAAACAGCACGGTATAAAAAAGAAATAAAATAAAAATAAAATAATAGTGTGCATGGAGCCTCTCCCCGCCCACTCTCCACCCATTGACCCCTTATCTCTGCCCCTGGGGAGCCTTACTCCACCCTCTGCGCACCTTAACATCGCCAGAGATGTTATCGCATGATATGTGACATTCTCACACAGTAATGCACCATTATCGCACGATAACATCACGTATCAAGCGATAACGTCGCAGCTACGCCATTAGCGCCGTTTAGTAAACATAACCCTGAGTTTGTTACAATGTAAACTTCTTTGATTGAAATGATAAAGCATTATATAAAACCTAATAAATAAATAAAAAAACAGGGTGCCTTGGCCATTTATCACATGTTAATGGGACATTGCATGTTAAGGCTGACAAACATGTTTAAGGTGCTCTAAGGGCTTTAAGGTGCTTTAAGTTGACAAATATGCACCTTAAGGCACGTTAAAGTGACAAATGTGTTTAAGGTGCTTTAAGTTAAGGTGCTCTAAGAGTTTTAAGGTATTTTAACTTAAAGTGCTCTATGGACTGTAAGGTGTTTCAACCTAAGGTGCTCTAAGGACTGTAAGGTGCTTTAAATTGACAAGAATGTTCCTTAAGGCATGAAAATGGCTATAAACCTAATGCTGGATAGAGTACCAAGGAAAGTCAATGCAAAGCTGATGGATTTGCCATATCGGTAGACACCTTATGTGGCAGCCAGTAAAGTCTACAAGCATGTGGAAGGCAGCTGTACTGATGCACAGAGTGGTGCCAGTGTAAAATGCTGCAATGTCAGCATGTGGCATAGGATGGGGAAGACATGTCCCCTAGCCGAGCTAGAAGCAGCAGGATGTTTGCAGCGACAGCAGGACAGAGTAGGAGTGGTGACATGCAGATCAGGCACAGGAGGGCCCTGACTAGCACAGCATGAAAATGACCTGAGTAGCATTCAGTCACAAATAGAGCAGGGAGGAATCAAACCCCTGCTTATGAGAACATTGCACTAACCAATATGCTACACCTCCACAACTTGAACCTTTAATGTCTGGGGTTGAAGAGCCTTCTGGTCTCTGCCTAAACTGTGTGCTGTGTGTGCTGGTATAGGCTAACCATCCAATACCCATGATGCACTGCACACACAGAACAGTGATCACCAGAGAATGGACAGATCCATCACATCAACTCAGTACGATGGATTGACAGTGTATGCTTCAATCACATAACAGCTACAAATTGTGCGATTGCACAGTTTCAGCAGTCACCCTGAGGGCGAGGATGGGAACTCAGGACCTGCAAGGCTAGAGATGGTCTCTGCTGCTTGTATTGTAAATCCCAATTGCTACAAGTGTGTGGCAGCTATTGTCTGTAGTGTGTTTATGTTAATCACATTGTTTTCTGCACAACTGCAGCATGCTGTATGCACTAGTCACACTTGGTTCTGTTGGAGAGTAAGCCTTCTAGAACAGTGTATGTTAATACCCAGTGTTAAACAGCTGATGCCACATATGGTGGGGGGTGTCTAGGTGTTCAGGGGGTAGTCACTAGAGGCTTGCTGGCCCTACCAACACCACAGGGAGTAGGTCTGGAGCACCTCCTGTCCCATCCACCTAAGTCTAACAACCATCTACAGGAAGCACAGTCAGACTACACCTGCTGCCCATCACTGAGTTTTCCAGCCATGCACATACCAACTGCAGATAGCCAACTGGTTGGTCCACATTGCATATGCACAGAACAACTATGTGCACCCAGACTTGGAATAAACAACATGAACACCCAACATTTGGTTCAGTAATTGGGCCTCCAGGACAAAAAGCCCACATCAGTGGAACCAGACACTATATAACACTATGTGGATACATAGTCGTGCCATGGACACTGCTCAGTCAGGGTGAGAGTGCCCTCCCAGCAGGACATGCTGTGGCCACCCAGGCCATGCATGTGGCAAACGGGTACTCCAATGTCTCTCTGATGCAGACCCATCCTGGCCAATTTGCCCTGTTTCAGGCCATATCCACAATACTTTGCTCGCATCAAGCACATTTGCAGACTACCGCTGGAAACAGCTTAGGTGCTGAGAGGCTCAGTGAGGTAGAGAAAGCCACAAAATAATGGACAGACATACACACACTCACACTCATACTGATGTGCTGTGCAAAAATGGGGATGGCTGGCATTCCTGCTTGCCACCTTGGTCCTGATATCAGCTCTAGCATTGTTAATGTGTGCTCCCTTGCAGGAGCTAGTAGTGTGCTCTGATGTTAATGCCCGCTTAGTGTAGCGGTACTATCAGCCTGACTCTCCATGCAGCTGTGGATAGTTGAACCTGTCTGTGTGGCTAATGGGTGTTTGTACCCTTGCTGGCTGATTCACTGGGGGTTACACATATTGTTGTTCTACATGCACTCTGGGCCAAAGTTTAACCACAGGGACCTACAATGCATAATCCACAGCCAGGACCCAAACCTGTGACCATCCATTCATATATACCCAAACTGTGTGCATTGAGCCACAATGCTGCCATATGGCTGCAACACTCCCTGGGGCTGACATACTTCGCAACAGACAGACCTTGGCACATGTTGCAATGCACACTGTGTACAGGACCAGGGCATGGGTTTGGTCTGCTGAAGAAGGGTACCACTGCCCCTTCTGCCAATACCCCCATACCATGCTGACATACCCGTGTGCTGTCCGTGTTAGTGGTGTGCAGTCCCAGCCCATCCAACATGCGGGTTGGCGGGTGCCTAGGGTGCAACGTCCAGATGGGGGGGTAGAAGCATATATGGATGGCCACACCCCCCCAACCTTCTGCCTCTGCAGGGGCTCCATCACCACCTTCCAATGATATGTCTCGGGGGGAGGCTAACAGCTACTGCTGTTTTAGTATCCTGAGCACTTGGAGGGCTACAGCTGCTGGCACTATTGGCCTCTTCCCCCACAGTTGGGTTCAGTGGCAGTGTGGGGGGGGGGGCAGCCAGGATCTCTGCCTGGGGAGCCAGGACCCTTGGACCGCCTCATGTGGCACATCTACTACTACTACTACTATTACTACTACTGAGCATTTGCAGTGCTGCACAGACAGGTAAGAGACAGTCCCTGCTCATCAGAGCTTACAATCTAGTCAAGACATACACAGAAGGTGTAGACAGGGATAAAGCAAGGGAAAAGGAAAAGGAGATCAGGTGAGTCAAGATCCAAAAGCAGCAGCGAAGAGGTGAGTTTTAAGCCTGGATTTGAAGAGGGTTAGAGAAGGTGCCTGGCATACAGACATAGGTAGTTTGTTCCAGGCGTAAGGCGCAGCAAGGTGAAAGGAGCGAAGTTTGGAGTTAGCAGTAGAAGAGAAGGGCATAGATAGAAGCAGTTTGCTAAAAGAGCAGAGTTCCCGAGGGGGGTTGTAAGAAGAGATAAGAGAGGAAAGGTAGTGAGGAGCACCAGAGTGAATGCATTTATTGGTCAGCAGGAGAAGTTTGAACTGGATGCGGAAATGGATAGGGAGCCAATGAAGTGGCTTAAGAAGAGGAGTAATATGGGCATGACAAGGCTGGTGGAAGATTAGCCGCGCAGCAGAGTGTTGAGCAGATTGAAGGGGAGAGACATGATTCAAAGGGAGACCAGCAAGTAGTATGTTACAGTAGTCAAGAAGAGGTGATTAAGGAGTGGATAAGCGTATTAGTAGTGTGTTCAGAAAGGAAAGGGCGGATTTTGCTGATGTTATAGAGAAAGAAACGGCAGGTCTTAGCTATCAGATGGATATGTGTGGAGAAAGAGAGAGAGGCGTCAAAGACAACCCCCAGATTGTGGGCTGAGGAAACAGGAAGGAGTGCAGAGTTATCCACAGAGAAAGGAGGAAGAGGAGGGGAGGTTTTAGGGGGAAAGATAAGAAGTTCAGTCTTGGCCATGTTCAGTTTCAAGTGGCAGTGAGACATCCAGGCAGCAATGTCAGAAAGGCAGGCAGAGATCTGGGTCTGGATTGCCGGAGAGATTTCAGGCGTAGAGAGGTAGATCTGGGAGTCATCAGCAAACAGATGGTACTGAAAACCATGAGAAGAAATAAGTGCACCAAGGGACTGGGTGTAGAGAGAGAAAAGGAGCGGATCCAAGACAGATCCTTGGGGTACACCAACTGGGAGTGGAGTAGCAGAGGAGGAGGAGCCACTCCATAGCAGTAGCATGAATGTGTGCCACCACTGTCACTGTGAGATCATGTCGGACATCACAGATGGTAATGCAGATGGCAGAATACCTCTTTGTGGAAAGGCTAAAAAGGTTGGGGCTCATCAACCTGGGGAAGAGATGGCTGAGGGGAGATATAAAAGAGGTCTATAAATTATTGACCAGAGTGGAATGGGTAAACGTAGGTCGCTTGTTTATGCCATCAGAATGTGGACAGACTAGGGGACATGCAATGTGGCTACAGTGTAAATGTTATTTAAGTCAATACGTAATCAAACTCTGCAATCCATTTATAGAGGATGTAGTAAAATCTATTAGTGTAGCTGGGTTTGAAAAGGTTTGGACAGGTTCCTGGGGAAAGGTCCATAAACCATTGCTACAGAGGATCCGGGATATGCACTGTTTGCCCCATTAGAAGCACTGTGGATCCTGTATGTCGTTTGGGGAAACTGCTGGGTACTGTCACCACCCCCCTGGTGACTGGTGGCTGCAGGGGCAGGTTGTGCATTTAAATCAATTGTAGAAGTAAAAGACTCTTTTGGGCCAGATACACCTTGGTCCTCGTAGTCCTTTCTCCTTATAGAAATGAGTTGTGGATGCCAAGTAGAGGGTAAACAAAAAGCTTTTATTTCCCTTTTAACACTGAGGTTCGCTAAGTAACAAAAGTAAAGTTTTCCTTATTTTCAGGTTTGTGCCAAAGTGTTATTAAACAAGAAAGGCTTCACAGTCCCTTGTAGAATATAAAGGGTTTCTAAACTTCAGAGTTAAACAAATAAACCAGCTCTCCTTTAGCTCAATGTAAGCAAAATCATTGTTAGTGCATGTTCTGGTAAACTATAGCTCTGGGAGTGACTCAAGGCTTCCCGCAACACAGATAGAGCAGTCCATTAATTCCTCCTGTGACAATGCTTCTAACTCCCCAGGCTCCACTTGCATGGGTTCCAGTTCATCTGTGCTTTCTCCTGTATTTGAGCTCTCCCTGGCTGCTATAGGGTGCAAATTAGTATTTCCTTCACCTATCCTCCAGCAAGTAGGAAGCAGGGCTTATTCTTAGGCCTCTATGGCGTGGCTTCCAGAACTCCTGCCTTCTTTCATTCCTCTCAGAATGGTTATCTGATTCAAAAGCCCTTCTAGGAGCTAAGTCTCTTTTTAGAATTAAAGTACCACTGTACCTTGGCTTCCTGAAGTTGGTGCTGCTGGTATTTTCCTCGCCAGGTACTCTTCCTTGGATACGGTCTCCTTTACAGACTGTTTCTGTGAGTCTCCTGAGCACTGCTTGTCATCCCTGAAGCTTGGAATGGCCAGGTAATGAATCCAGGCCTCTCTGCTTCTCAGTATGGGGAATTCCACTGTCAGGACCTTTCCTTCCAGTACCTTTAAGTTCCTTTCTCAATCCTTCTGGTGAGCTCAGGCCTCCCTCTAGGCATGGAGTATCTCTCCCTTGGATCCTGGCTTCTCCTGGAGTCTCTCTCCCTTGGATCCTGGCTTCTTCTCCTCTTTCTCCCCTCCTTAGTCTGGCTGCAGCTCTCTGCTTATAAAGCCATTCTCCTCTTGAGTTTCCTGGCCTGCTCTTCAGGTGCATCTGATTAGTCCCTGCATAATCAGTACTTGGGTGTGTTCGCTCAGCATCTGCAAGTTCATGCCTGCTCCCTCTAGCTGTGTTGCTATGCAATTGCAGCTCCTGCAAGTCAGCTGCTTTGCGAAAGACAGCATTTTTTTTTCAAATCCAGAGCTTCACTAGCTTCAGCCCTATCACAGTACTTGTGACCTAGATTGGTCACTATTGGACAAAGGGTACTGAGCATGATGGACCTTGGTCTGACACAGTCTGGCATATTTTCTAAACTTATGTTCTTATGTGCCACCTAGGCAGCTGCCTGGTCCCCACTGTGCACCAGCAGCCCCCACGACATGACCCATGTGCCACCTCCTTTGCCTCCATTTGCACCATCAACATAGTGCTCTTTCATACTTGGGCACTATGCTGTTGCTGCTAATGGAGCACTACTATTGCTAACTTGGGCTCCCCTGTCTGTTTGTCACACTGCACACATTAAACAGTCTCACTCACTTCCAAAAGGTGCCTTTTCCATGAGGTTTTGATATGCGTTAGGGTTTCTGGTGTTATGGCGCCTTTTGGCACGTTATGCAATCGGCGTTAAGAAAGTAGGTGAAAAGTCAAACTTCTAAACACATTTTGTATCAAGAACTTCATCCATCTTCAATTACATATTGGGGATTCTGGTATCCCTCTTATCTGTCCATCTCTACAGTCCTCCCTGTGATTCTAGAAAGAATCATTACTAAAGAACAGTAGCTGAAACGTCCAATTCCAGAATAATCTTCTACAGTAGGCTTCATTTTGCAGATGTTCTGTCAAAGTCCTAGGCACATCTGGTCCATAGGTGAGCTCCATCTTGTTCATTGGAAGAAATCCTTATACAAAATCATGTGACATTGTTTACCTTTGCTTAGCCTCAATAAAAATGTGTACAGAGAACAAGACTTTACCAATTATTCTTGTAAGCACTACCTTTTCTAGCAGTGGCCAACTGCTTCTCGTAGATCTAGCAATAATTCAGAGACACCAGTCATCACTCCAGATTCGTCAGCGGCATCCTTTCACACCATGGGCTGTGCTATGCACATCTTAGATCAATCTTTTTCAGTGACCATCCACCCGGCTTCACTGCTGCACATACATGAGTAGTTCTTCTGGAATCGCTGATCTTTATCAGGAGTCTCCATATCCAGTAGCATTTCATTCAGTCGTTTTCCTCTTCGGCCCATAGGATTCAGTGCATACAATATATAATTTGTAAAAATCCAATTCTCCACTACAGCATCTCTCTTGATGCCATACAATTGCAAACAAGCACAATTATTCATCCCTAATGACAGTCTTGAACAGAATTATATTATCCATTGTTAATTACAATACATCCATAGCTAGTACTAAACTATTACATAGCTAGTCTGTAACATACTCATTATTTTCATCTACATTCCTAAACTTATTCTGTCTACTTGCCAAATCAAATGTTAGCATGTGGCCTGATAGACACATTGCTTTTTCCTGTCAGGAACACAATTGTACATATTCATATCACTAATTATGTTTGTGATGTATTCTCCAGCCTTAACAATATACAAGATATAGTCAATCTGGTTTATTCAAGGGGTAACAACATTAAAACATAACTAGCAGTTTATGACAAATAAGTTTAACTAATTTCAATTGTTTGTCAACAATTATTAGGAAGGCTGTCTTATCTTAGGTGATGATTCAACTCACATTACATTAAACATTATCACCACATCCTGCACACACAAACACCCCAGTACCTCACTGGTCTTCTCCACTTCCATATCCCTACGTAGTCTTCATTCTCTTCACATTAATCAACTTCACTTCCCCCCACCATCTCGTGCACACTTACAGTCTACCTTCTGCCTTTTTCTTCCTTGGTCCAGCTCTGTGGAACTCTCTTCCCACTCCACTCCATCTGGAAGATAACTACACCAATTTCAGGCCCCTACTTAAATCCCATCTGTTCACCTCAGCATATAACCTCCCAGCCACACCCAACTGACCTGGTTTATCTATTTTTGCACTTTTTTTTTTTTTTTTTTTAATACTACTTTCCCCACTAATCACAGCAGTTCACATTGCAACTAGAACTTGGTACAGCACATTAAAGAGGAACATTGATAACTTGAAAATTTTCTTTGTAAGGCAATGAGGGTTAAGTGACTTATCCAAGGTCACAAGGAGTGCTAGTACTCTAGTCATTAGACTACTTCTCCATTCCATTCTAATTCACATAGACATCTAAGCTCACAAAGGAAGGAACAATTTACATAAGGGTGTGTACATTCATAAACTATAAAACCTTTTAATACCAAATTTGAACCAACTAAAACTGTTAATTACCACTTCTTTTCAGAACAAAACAGCATAGTAGTAGAATATCAGCACACAGGGCTCCTCATGCAAGAAGCCTGAGACAAAATCAGTATTAATCAAGTGAGCAGATAACTCTAGAGCTCTAGGAAGAGCGAACACTCCAGCTAGTTGAGCATTAGCAAATAGCAAAACAGCCGACTCTGTCACAGAATCAATTCTTTCAATTGCATCAGTTTTCCTTACTCATTGCACAAATCATTATACAAGTGTAGAAGACGCAAAAACTTAATGAGAGAACATGTTAAAGTACTAGAAAATCAGTAATTTGGATTGCAAAGACTACTGCTACCAGCCCAGTGGCTTACGTCCAATGGGAAATTTCTGAGCAAAAACACAAACAGCAACAATAGAAGAGGTAAGCATATTAAATCTCAATGATACTAATTTAAAAATATTCCACTAGAAGCAAGGCATTTGCTTCACACTTGCAATTAACAACATCAGTTCTGCAGAGGTCTTTCATAATAACTAAAACATACACAACATGAGAATTTAAGATCACTCCTCCAATCGACTCCTGCAGATTAGTTGAAAAGAAACTAAGGGGCATGTTTACTAAACATTCCTAACGTGCGGGGCCGCGCTAGTGTGCCTGTGCCATATAAGGAGTGGGCGGTTCAGGCAGAAAATAGAAAAAAAACGGTAGTAAGCAACCGGACGTGTGTGCGTCGCGCTAATGTGCGGGGGTCGACATTAGCGCGTGGAAAGGCAAAGTGGCGCGCTGCTGAGTATACAAAACAACAGAGCCGTGGTACAACGGTGAAGACACTGACCAATGGTGCAGGGGCCATGGGTTCAATCCCCCAGTGTGCGCAACAACAAAGGTCAGCTGAGGCAGTAACTGTAATGATTAACATTGTTTTAGGAGGCAAATTAATTTGGAACGGCATAAGGCGGCGCACAGTTATTTTTGGGCAGCAGAAGGCGGCGCACTGGTCCCCTTGGGCGGCAGAAGGCGGCGCGCTGATAGGCACAAGGCGGCGCGCTGATGCACAAGCACAGGACCAGAGCCACAGCACAATGGTTAAAACACTGACCAATGGTGCAGGGATCAGGGGTTCAACTCCTCACAATGCCCAGTGAAAAATGCCTGCTGAGGTATTATGTTGTGGAGTGCTGTAGGAGGCTGTATAATTTTATTTTGTTATCACTACTAGCAAACGCACTCTCCCAGCATGTTAACATACGGCGGCCCATAAGGCACATGTTACAGTGCACTGTTCGCCAAGGCACCCTTGAATGACCCCTATAGGGCAGCATGTATGTTGCGACACAGGATAATGTATAGTGCACCCTATAGGGATGGCAACCATAAGGTGGCCTACAGGGCGCCCTATGAAGCACCCTCAGAGGCACCTAATGAGTATAGTAAGCTGAGGGTGGTCTTGCCGGCATAGACATATGTACAGTAAATAAAAATAAAGCTGTGGACAGCCCTACCAAAGGGCCCCACTGTGGGTTTGAACCCATGACCTCTAGCTGCATAGGCAGTGATGTAACCATTGCACTACAGCTCCATAGCTGTAAGCAGGCCCCTGGCTGGCTGCAGATAGCCTACACGTCACCTCACAGACAGTCTGCTGGTGTCAACAGGATGGGTTAGGCCACCCGTACCCATGATGCACTGCACATGCAAATTAGCTGTCCGCAGATGGACACAAGATGGGGAATGCACCCCCACAGCACCTCGGCCCTGTTGGGGGAAGTGACCGGGTGCACCCACACAGCACCTTGGCCTAGTAGGGGGCACTGACCGGGTGTTTTACTGGCACAGAGTAGCCACACACCGTTACATCGTGCGGGTACTGTGCTCACCCTGAGTGTGCAATGAGGTGGCCAGGACCAGGTCAACAACACCTGCCATGGCTGATGGAGGCCAAGCGGGCATTCCAAAGCAGTGTTAATGTGTAAGATAGCTAGTTTATGCACAAACACCATGGATATCCCTGTCTGCCGCCATCAGGCGCACCCCGGCCCCCCCCCCCCCCCGTGGCAAACATGGTCCCCATCAAGGGATCCACACTCTACCTCCCTGCAAAGGTGGCAGTACAGGGCAACATCAACCCCAGTCCTGCTGAGGAACACCACCACCCCCCCCAGGAAGCTCCATACACAGCCATAACACAATAGCAGACAGACATAAGCCCAGGGTATGGTAAGCTGCACTCCACCACCAGATATTCCCCTGCAGCAAGCCAACAGCCACTGCACCCTGCAAGCCATTATAGCAAGACATTTACCAGCTACAAACAGTCTGCTGGTTAGTCCATAGTGCATGTTCCCAATGGAGATGCATGCACCCAGAATTGGGCTGTCTGCATACACAGCAAGCAGATATATCAGTGACTGGGCCCCAAAGAGAAACCCATATATATCACATGAGAGAACTACTATACAGCACTATGGGGGGGCCTAGCCATGCTGTGGTCACTGCACAGTCAGGGTGAGCGTGATCCCCAGATGGACATGCTTTGGCCACCCTGTCTGTGTAGGTGGTGGCCGGACACTACAATATCCCAGCCAATGTCCCTGCCAGGGCCCTATGCCCAGTGCAGATGCATCCTGGCCACGCCATCCTGCCCTGGCTATACCCATGGTACCTTGCACCTCATTATGCACATTGACTGGCCAATACTGGCAACAGTGCTGGCAGTGCGGGCTGTTGAAGGGGCTTGCAGCCAACACCCACTGTATAGACAGACACACACTTCCACACCTCTGCCATCATGGTGCTACGATTGAGGGGGTAAGTAGCCTTGCCCACCAAACCGGTCCTGAGCACGGCAAGGCATGGATATGGTACGCATTACAGCTGGTGGTCACTCCCCAGGGTGGTAAGCACCGTCAGAGGCCAGGCCTGGAGCATGCCCCGCAAACACCTAACAGATTGTTTGGATGGGGCCAACTAGCAGTATGTACGTAACGTATGGATAACTGCCTGCCTGTGCTCCTAGCAAACGTCTCCGAGCTGTGTACCGTATACCTCAGGTGTAGGGTGACATTGGTAAGTTATGCAAGTGCTCGTTTTGGGTGCTGCATGCACGGTCCAATGTTCTGCCTTTCCAGGTGACATTGGCCAATGGGGCCTGTGGGTGTGGGTGTGTCTGCCCTTGATGGCTGCTGCTTTACGGCACAGATTCCCAACTCCAGTCCAGGTGTGCATCACACTGTTCGGGTTTTCCTGCTATCCCTCATGAATATGCATGGACTACATCTACATGCCATGGGGGTGGTGCATAGATATACAGCACAGGCATTTGTATGAGTGTCAGCATGGAACCTGACTGGTGTGTGGCCCACCAGGACTGCATTTGGGTGATTCTGCTCTAGGTACTGCCCCTGTTCATGGTGTCTGTGCTCAGTGGGGTAAAAGATAGATGTCTTACCATTGCATATGTCCCCGCCATGAAAGGTGTGTCCTTACTATCACTGTTTAGTTGTGGGAAAAATATGTGGGCAGGATTGGCAGTAGCCCCAGCTGGGCTTTGAACCTGTGACCTTCTGTTCTTGTATGCACTGTCTGTGTGCACTGCACCACTGTGTAGCCACAGATTGGTTGGATTCCCTGGACTGTCCATGACTGTGGATCCGGCAGGACCTGTCTGTTGCAGTGGACTGTGCCAGCCTGCACATGGCTAGGCCTCTGTCTTCTGTGGTTAGCAGCCACTGCCCCCTGCACCACATGTACTTGTCCGCCAACATGCTGGCATGACCGTCTCTCAGAAAAAGCAGTTGACCTGATTGCACTGTGGCAGTATGGGACTGCATTTGGGGGACTTGGCTGTAGGTAATGCCCATTGTTGTGGTGTGTGTGCGGTGTTGGGTAAAATATGGGTGTTTTCCCCATGCATACAGGGGTGTCTGCGCTATCTTTATTTAGTGGTGGGTAAAATATAGGGACTGGGCTGGCAGGTGCCCCAGCTGGGTTTTGAACCTCTGCCCTCTGGTTCTAGAGGTAATGACTCTGTCTGCTGTACCACACTTTGGCCACAGAGACAGTGCAGCCCCTGGAGGCAGTAAGCCTGGCAGGATGGAGTCACAAACCCTGCTCTACGCAAGTCTACTGTGGGCATATGCACCCTGTCTGGTGACAAACGTGCACATAAACCCCGGAACTGACCACGGGAAATGTGGGACAGAATATCACCACGCTGGGCAACAGTGATATTAATGGGCAACCATAGCAAACACTCCCAGGAAAGCTCCAAAACGTGGAAATGTTTTTTGGAAGAGTCTCCTCTCAGTAGACCCTTCCAAAATTCATTTCTTGTTTCTGGAGCTTTGCTGGGTGTGATTTCTGTATTTGCCCATCACTATAACTGTTCCCCAGCTGAATTACTATTTTTAATAGTTCTGTTGTGGTCATTTTCTATGTTTATTTTCACTTTTGTGCTGTGCACATGTATCACACTGCTCACGTTTTGCTGGTTTCCCCGGTTTTCCTGTACATTGCTGACGGAAATGGTTTCTCTTCCCTTTAAATGCTTTCTACCGCGAGTGTTTCACTCGCGGTAGTTTTTACATGGAAATTCGGGCTCGATACTGTGCGGGGAGCCTCTCCCCTCCCACTCTCCACCCATTGACCCCGTCCCTCCGCCCCTCCGGAGCCTTCCTCCGCCCTCCTTTCGCCGTTCCACGCCTCTATCGGACATTTGCGGGCCCGCACTTGTACGGGGCCCGTTAGTGAGCCGCGTACCTGTGCGGGGGTGACACGCACGTGTGCGGGGCGTTTAAACGCGTTTCTGCGCGTTTCAGTGCCGCGTTGCCGTGCGCTATTTTGCGGCGCGCTCTTTTGCGGATTTTAGTAAACATGCCCCTAAGAGAATATCAGCATTTTTCTTCAGACATTTACTCATACACTATCATAATTGAACTTTCAACATTATACATATATTCGCCATACTGTTTTAATTACTTAATTCACTTGTTTGAATGTAGTTGCGTCATTCACTTTTTCCCTTTAAGTAAACAAACTTGCTTGACTTAACTTGACTAGCAATTCAATTTTTCCAGTTAAGTTACTAACTTCTCTTTCCTTTAAAATACTTAATTTTTAAAGCTTTATTACATCACACAACGTTATCAAATATCTAAATATATCAAAGCATGGAAGATCTTCCCATTCATTCACATCAAATATAACTAGAAATACAATTTGGAGAATATATCATCAATCATTTTTTTTTTCCCCAAAGCATCCGGAGACATAAGAAACACCAAGGAGTAATGTTTCTAATAATATTTTTCCAGCATTACACATAGAATAGAATCAGTAAATAAATTCTCATAACCCAAAATAAGTTCAGATCCAGACCTAAAAAACAAAACTTATTTACTATACATACACAAGTAAGAGAAATAGTTAATCACATTTGGAGGTTTTTTTTAACTTCCCTAATAAAGAAAATCTTACCACAGTTGCTCAAGACGTTCTTTCCTGCTAATATTGCAGTCATGCCTGCCGTTATCTTTGCCGGAAACTCTACATTATTACTGCAATAAATATCAGAACTTACAATGCACAGAACAATTCCCTAACCACGAAATTAGAGGAAACAAACTTCATACTAAAGTTATGACATGAAAATTAGTCCTTCAAAACTTCTATTTTTTTCATAAAGCAATGACTTAAGTTTTTCCTTGTAAGCTTCCGTTTCGTTTATATTTACACTAGCCATCCTAAACACTTGATTAGTACATTTTTCAAAACACAGAGTCAGTGGCTTGCTGCACTTTTCAGCCTTAAACTGCCACAAAACCATTCATGACTGGTATGAAATTTGCTTAAATCTAATCATATTACATACTGTAATCAACTCAATTTGTCCCACTGAAATGTTCCATGGGAGGAACGGCAAACTGTGGTTACTGGCAGTCATTGAATATCACATAAGGGCGCTTCACCAAAATTTGCGCCTCATTTCACAATTAGGGCTTCCTTTCTCTTGCCCCATCTCACTTCACTTATCTAACTGAGATCTCTAATTAACCTTACCGGCTTTACATTACAATCACAATATGCACACAGATATCTGTCAATTCTTGGGTATACTCACGGCAACCACTGCCTGTGTCCTTGAGACTTGTCTACTGTTTCCAACTACTGAAGGAACACAGAGATCCGAGTCCAGCACCAACTGAAGAAAACTCCATCATCTGACCACAATACCACGGCTCTTTAGGTCTCTGGTCCATCAGTAGTGAGAGACAGGCAGAGAGTAATACAGAACACAATCACACACACACAAAATGCTATTTTTCTTTGAGCTCAGAGGGAAGACGGCAACAGACGGTCTATGGACACGCATAGTTCCACGCCTGCCGAATTCAAATTCCTCCTCCAAAAAGCTCTCTTTTTATTAGAGAAAAAGAGGAAGTAACAATCATTTATTATAACCATGAAATAACACAAGGTGTCGCCAAAGTTCTTTTTACAGAGTAAGATCTGATTACAGTATATTAGATGAAATTTACTCAATTATGACAAAATTGTTTATAATTGCAAAAGTTGCAAAAATTATGTTTTGTCAGCAGGGACTTCCAGTTGACTGTACAATGAACTATGGTTGCACAGGTCATAGCCTATGTTCTTTTTGCTTGCGGTAACACTGTTCCATCTATTTTAAAGACAGTTACACAGAGAACTCATGATCATGACATCTTATTCTATTTAAGAAAGTAGGTGAAAAGTCAAACTTCTAAACACATTTTGTATCAAGAACTTCATCCATCTTCAATTACATATTGGGGATTCTGGTATCCCTCTTATCTGTCCATCTCTACACTGCCCACTTCCCGCATATTGACCCCCAATCTCCAACTCGTGCACACCTTATCTCTGCCCACAGGGCACTTTATGCTGCTGGTACTGATAGCATTCGCTAAAGTGGTGTTTTGGATGTGCTAAGGGTGCAGGTGTGCCTTTTGTGTTAAGTTTAGTTACAAGAGGAAATTAATTTATAGTTTTATTTCTCCAGTATTGTTGCACATTCCAAGTTTGGCTTTCGGGGTTCCCAGTTTAATTATTGTCTTCATATTTCTAAATTATGATCCCTTGTTCTATGTTTGGTGATGGTCTATGTTTTGCATGTGTAACCAAGTTGTGATATTCTGTTCATGTAGTTTCTATGTGACACAGTCGCACTTGCAAAAGTGGTGATGGTTGGCATTCCTGTCTGCCACTTCATTATCCATATATGCTCAAGCATTCCTAATGTGTGTTCATAGTGCAGGTGCTATTAGCGTGCTATGAATGATCACATCTTAATGCCCACTCAGTGTGCTGGTATTATCAGCCTATAGCTCAATTCAGTTGTGGGTAGTGAAGGCTGTCTGTGCAGCTCATGGATGTGTGGCCCCTTGGGGGTTGCACATACTCGTGCTATACCTGCAATGTGAGATAAAAATGTACCCCCAGGAACATGCTATACATGACCCACAACTAGGTTTTGGAACTGCAACCCTCCTCTCATATACACGCTGGCCTTGTGTGTTGAGCCACAGAGCTGCCTTGAGTTTAGCAACCCATGGGTGTGGATGTGGTCACTGTCAGGGTGGATGCAGCCATACAGAGGGGTCTTCCCATGTCTGCTGGTATCTTTGCAGACCCTGTGCCATACCTGTCTGACAAGGTGTATTTGGCAGGTGTGCCGGGGAGACATGTTGTTCATTCTGTATGCTAGACTGGCTCTCTATGCTGCTGTTGAAACTGACATTCCTGTTTAACACATGGGATATGTCCACTCAGGAAGACAGCCCATGCAACAGGCAAACACACATCACATGGCAGAGCGTAACCAGCAGAATGGCCATAGTCCCCCATACCTAGTGTGTGCTTGGGGTGCGGTCAGGCCATGAAGTCACATCTTGCAGATGGACTTGGCTGACGTGGATTCACATGTGCCTCAGATGGCTGTTGATGACTGGGTTCATTAATTTGGAGGGGTCCCTGGTTCACACAGAGCACCTTGCTCTCTGAACTCTGAACTAAACCTGGTGTCCACACTATAGTTACCTCCCATCTTGCAACTGCACCCTATTCCTTCCTGGTCTCCCTCATCCAGCTATTCAGAAATCTACTGCGTGACTCATCCTTTGCCAGTCCGGAGACACTCATATCACCCCTCTCCTGATATTGCTCTACTGACTCCCTGTACATTTACTTATCCATCTCAGACATCCTCGTCTAGACTATAAATGCATCCCCTGTACTGCCCTCAGCACCTTTAATCTCTCCTCTATCTCTACACCCCTTCCCATGGATTCCACTCTTTTTCTGCCTACCCACTCTCTATGCCCTGTTCTATTGCCATCCCCTGACTTCCCTCCTTTCCCCTTACTGCTCCTTATGACTGGTGCAAGCATCCTCTATCCTTACAATATGAGGTATGTTTACTAAACTGCGTTAGTGCGATTCGCGTTAGGAGCCGCGGTAGAGACAGAAACCCCAAATAAGGACATGGGCGGTACATCGTTGCCGATAATGCACGTTACAAGGTGCCATAAATGAATGGGCGCGACAGGGCACGTTACCGCGCGTTAATCTTAAGAAGGTGCGCAGGCATACAAGCACAGCAACAGAGATGTAGCACAATGGTTACAACACTGACTGATGGTACAGGGGTCATGGGTTCGAATCCCCAGTGGGCCTAATGTATAAGGCTGGCTGAGGCAGCACCCTTTACATTTAAGTAGCGATTGTTGAGGCATTTGACGTGTATTTTAATTAGTGCTGCCAGCAAACACACCATCACGGTGGCATAACCTAAGGTGCCGCATAAAGCACCCCATAACGCACTCCATAGGGCACATTATAAAATGTACTGTCCGCCAAGGCACCCTATAATGTCCCCTATAGGACACCTTATAAGGCTGTGAACAAAACCCTGGCTGGCTGCAGGACTGCACGTCACCACACAAACTGTCTGCTGTGGTTACCAGGATAGGGGTAACCCACCCGTACCCATGATGCACTGCACATGCAAATCAGCAGTAGAGAGATGGGCACAAGATTGGGTATGAACCCTCACAGCACCTCAGCCTGGTAGGGGGAACAGACCGTGTGTGTCACTGCCACAGAGTAGCCACAGACAGTCACATTGTGCAGGTACTGTGCCCACCCTGAGGTTGAGGTGGGGCGCCCAGCACCAGGTCCACAGCACCTTTCATGGCTGAAATACGCCATGCTGCAGGTCCCCATCAGTGTGTGATAGGTAGTTCCGTTAGACACACCTAGGATACATCTGTGTCCTGCTGTATGTCTCGGTCATGTCTAGTCCCTATGGGCGATGCTGCACCCAGAATAGTGCATATCCTGTGTTGGTGCCATCGTTACCTGCTGTAGGTGAAGGGGAGGGGTGTATGGACCCATAGGCAGATTATGTACCACCACACAACCCACCCTCTGGGGCTTAGGGTGGGAAACAGGATCACCTACCAATTGAGCCCCAGTCTACCTACCTGCAATGGCAGCAGTAGAGGGGACCAGCAACCCCAGTCCTGCTGGGGAACAGACAGAGTGGTACACATCCATAACACAATAGCAAACAGGCGGCAGGCCTGGAAATACTCAGCTGCGCCCCACTATTATCTGACATTCTCCAGCAGCAAGCCTCCAGCCGCTGCACCCTACAAGGTGTTCCAGCAAGACACATACTAGCTGCAGACAGTCCGCCAACTACTCCATAGCGCATGGTCCTGGAGGAGATGCATGTACCCAGAACGGGGATGTCGGCATACACAACAAGCAGATAAGACAGTGATTGGGCCCCAAAAGGAAACCCATAAATATCACATGAGAAAAATACTATATAGCACTATGGGGGAACCTAGACATGCCATGGTCACTGCTCAGTCAGGGTGAGAGTGACCTTCCAGCAGGACATGCTATGGCCACCCTGTCCGTGCAGGTGGTGGCCAGGCACTACAGTGTCCGAGCCATTGCCCTATGCCATTTGCAGATGCATCCAGGCCAGGCCACCGTATCCAGGCTATTCCCAC
Source organism: Ichthyophis bannanicus (assembly GCA_033557465.1). Lineage (NCBI taxonomy): Eukaryota > Metazoa > Chordata > Amphibia > Gymnophiona > Ichthyophiidae > Ichthyophis > Ichthyophis bannanicus. Next base: position 1,037,152,684 of record CM066031.1, read on the forward strand.
GGTACCTTGCTCCTGATTATGCACATTGGCAGGCCAATACTGGCAACAGTGCTAGCAGTGTGGGCTGTGGAGGGTGTTGGCAGCCACCACTCACTGGATAGACAGACACACACTCCCCACACCTATGCCAGCATTGTGCAACTATAGAGATGTTGGGCAGCCCAGGCCACCACACTAGTCCTGGGCACAGTGCAGGCATGGCTATGGTACGCAATACTGTAGGAGTCACTCCCCAGGTTGGTAAACACTGTCAGACACAAGACCTGTAGCATACTCCACAGACATCAGAAAGGTTGCTATGATGCAGCTCACTCAGAAAAGTGTACTTAACCTAGGAATTGCTATCTGCCAGTACTCATAGCAACTTTTTGATAGATGTGTACCATATTCCCCGGTTTAGGGTGGCATTACTAAGGTATGCAAGTGCTAGTATTGGGAGATGCACGCAGAGCCCAAAGTCCTGCCTCTCCAGGAGGCTTTGGATAATGGGGCCTGTGGGTGCGGGTGTGTCTGCCCCTGTTGGCTGCTGCTTTACGGCAGAGGTTCCCAACTCCAGTCCTGCTGTGCCAAACACTTCGGGTTTTCATGCTGTCCCTCATGAATATGCATGAGATACATCTGCATATCATGGGGGTGGCGCATAGAAATGCAGCACAGGCATCTTTATCAGAGGCAGCATGGAGCCAGAATGGTGTTTGGCCCTCCAGGACTGCATTTGGGAGGCTCTGCTCTAGGTAATGTGCATGTTTATGGTGTCTGTGCTCTGTAGGGTAAAATGTAGGTGTCTTGGGCATGTTTACGTCATCTGCAATAAAGGTACTGTCTGTATTAGCACGTTGTAGTAGTGGGTAAAATACAGGAACTGGGTTGGCAGGAACCACAGCTGGGACTTGAACCTGTGACCCTCTGCTTCTGAATACACTGGTTTTGTGCACTGCACCACCTTGTTGTCACAGAGTCAGTACATTCCTTGGTGATACCATGACTGTTCATCAGACAGGGCCCGTCTGTTGCAGTACATGGCACCCACCTACACAGGGCTAGGCCACGGTCTGCTCTGGGTAGCTGCCACTGCCCCCTCCACCACCAGTATCCCTCAGCCCTTCTGCTGGTGGTGCTGGTGGTGCACAGTCTCAGGCCATCCTTTGTGCAGGTAGGCGGCTGCCTATGGTGTGGGTTCTGGGGTAGGGATGCCTGCATAGGTGTCCACGCTTCCCCCCAGCACCGCCTGCGAATGTTCCGTGTCCTTGAGGGTAGCTGTTGGGTACTATCCCCTGTGACACTGTGGGAAACACAGTCGTGCCCATGTTGGGCCTTCAGCAGTTGCTGTCTGGCTGCTCTGCTGTTTCAACATTCATATGGGCCACCTAGGCATCGCCCTAGTCTGTACTGTGGCCCAGCTGCACCACCTCATGTGCCGCCTGCGGCCCTCTGTATCCCCTTCTCCGGCATCTGTCCAGATGCCATTATGACATGCCCGCCCTGATGTTGCGGGACATGTGCCCGCCATAGGAACCCTGTCCAATGGTGGGGAAAACCCTGAGCAGCGCTATTTCACTGTGGGCTCATTCACCTTGTATGGGGATGGAGTATAGACCCTTCCACGATTTATATCTTTTCTATGGAGTTTACTCGGGGGGGGGGGGTTGATGTTTCTCATTGATACCACTATTGGCCAGCTTGGATATGGTTTTTTTTCCAGTTTGTTGGGGTCATTTTCAGTGTTTATGTGCCCTTTTGTTCTGTGCACATGTATCACACTTATCACTTTTTTTTTGTTTCCCTGCCTGGGCTGTACATTACTGACACTGAAATGGTTTCTCTCCCCTGTAATATGCATTTAACGGCAGGTTTTCAATCGCGTTTGGATTCAGCTCTTAAAATCAGCGCGTTAGTGTGAAGGGAGACTCTCCCCGCCCACTCTCCGCCCACTGACCCCTTCTCTCCGCCCTCTCTCCACCTTCTGCGGTGTTTTACCGCACCGCGGGGCATTACGATCGTTAGCGCATCATAACGCGCGTTATGTACGATTACCGCAGTTTAGTAAACATACCCCTATGTCTCATTTCTCTCCCTCTTCATATCCATGTAGAAGGCATACCTCTTTGGGGCTGCTGTTGGATTCTTCTCTTTTGTTTCCCTGTTGTCTCCTCCCCCTAGTGTGCCCTTATTTCTCTTGTATTGTACTGTCTGTCATCACTTGATAATAAGCTCTTTGGGCAGTGACTGTCTTCCTATGTGTTTGTCCTGTGCTGTGTATGCCTTGTAGCACTTCATGAATGATGTATAGTAGTAGTAATAGTGGTATCATCTTGCAGGTAAGGTTGTTAGGTAGGTATTTTGCCTCTGACATACCCTGTTCTCCTATTGTGTGGTATCCCTTCCACAGCACTCATATTTCCCCCACATATGCACATACCCACTCACTAGATGCGGGTGGGGGGCATCCTGATCCACAGCACAAGGGCTCAACTCTGTTGACTAGACTGGTGCCATGGGCCAATGGTCATTTCAGGCAGCCTGCTCCATCCTCTCTGCCATCATGGCAGAGCCACCGGTTCAGTGCTGTTCAATCTGTGCAGCTGTGCCTGTCCTGCTCCTGCTCCCTTCTACGCACGCGTCCTTCTATGTCCAACCTTAGTGGTGTGGGATCATCAAGTGCTCCACTGTTCCTGCATCTGTGACTTAGGCAAATGTGACATTGCCAAGACACAGGGCCAGGTCAGAGCCTTTGTCAGCATGCTGACATGACAACATGGTGTCAGTGGGGGTGGGATGCAGTGACAGCCTGTCCACTAGTCAGGTTAGGCAGGTGCCTGTGGAGGCAGGTCCAGTTGGGGCAGTAGCAGAGCACATGCTTGATCATGCTGCTGCTGACCCATCTGCCACTGCCGTCCCCTCCCTGCCTACCACCACATCCATCTCTTGTGAGAGAGGCGGACACATGCAACTGCAATACTTTCAAGAGTAGCTGCTTTTTGCAGCTCCCTTAAGGGGTACTGCCACTGCTGCTAACAGCCTGTCCCTCCAGAAATGTCCTCAGCAGCAGCAGTGGTGGGAGTTGGCCAGGATATCTGCCTAGGGTTCCAGGGCCCCTTGGCCCACCCAATAGTTGCACGTCACCTTTTCAACAGCAGAAGCATTTCTGTGTGCTGCCGCTGTCACTGTGGGGTCATGCCGGACATCACAGCTGTGTTCCCCGGGCAGCTGCCTGGTCATCCTTGCGCACCTGCAACCCCTACTGCATCACCCACATGGTACCTCCTTTGGCCCATTTGCAACATCAACATAGTGGCCTTTCATAGATGGCCACTATGCTGTTGCTGCTAATGAAACATTACTGTCTTGGGTTCCCCTGTGTATAGATCACATTGCAGATGTTGGAATAGGCTCTCTCCCCTCAAAATACCACCTTTCCATGAGGTTTTACTTGCCATTAGAGTTCCCAGTGTTAAAGGACTCTAATGTGCGATTGGACAACTGATGTTATGGGTGCACCTGCTGTCAGCGCCCAATCTCGCCCCATTAATGCTCACTCTCCGCCTCCTGTTCTCTTAATGCTCTGGGAGTCTTTAATACTCGTGAATGCAGCGTTATCAACAGTGTTAAGGGCACAAGGGTACCAATTACAGGCATTAACGGCACACTTGCTCCCTTAACGCTGTTTAGTAAACATACCCCTAAGTCCCTTATAAAACTGTTACCCAGCTGGATGTTCATGGGCTTGTCCAGCCTATTTTTTTTTACTTACTCTTTGTGGTCTTGTGCAATGATTTCAACCTTCTGGGATGTGGTTCAGAGGGCTGTAACAAAATTTTCTGGTCAAGTCTATACTACTATGTATTCTACAATAATGTTGATAGTGCTATCATTAGGAAAAAAATACATCACAAGTTATTTCTTTGGAAGACATATTTAATTGCCAAAAATGCATTTTAGCTAATTGGTTAGGAAAAACCCTCTGGAGTTAACAATGTAGAAAATTCAGATGCATTGTTTAATGGTTATGGAACTGCATTCTGCTAAAGGAGCAGGAATTGTTGCAATTAAGAACTTTCATTCAATTTGGGATGCTAGTGTTACTTTACTGCTAGACAAAGCAAAGGGTAGCCTCCTGTGCAGATTTGAGTGTGGTTGTGCTTACACTATTGATAGTTAAACTTTGTTTTGTTAAAGAAACCAGATCTGATGCCTACATTGTTTTTTTTGTTTTATTGAATTATTGTTCACTAATCTTCAGGTCTGAACCGAGTCCTCTCTTGGCTTCCTGACATTATGTAGGAGGCAGGGCGAATATGTAGGCAGATAGAAGAGAAGGCATTCTGCTGTGTACTTCCTTGGATTTTGATCAGTGCTTTGTGTTATATTATTAATCTGTATGAATAATTTGTGCTGCTCTTGAATCATATTGTTTAAAATAATAACATGTAAATAATAAAACAATTTAAACATACAGGTGGATGGTAATGTTTACAACAGTTCTGCTTCTATACAACTAATCAACAACAGAATATTTCTGCTGGGGGTACTGCATACAGATAGTTAATTCAAAAATTTCACCCTACTGTGCAGGGGCCAATGTTATGGGACCTTTACCGTTAGCCATAGGAAGGCAGTTTTATCACCTCTTCACTTCTATCTCCTCCAATTTCATATCTTTTTTTCTAATTTTCTCTGCTTTCTCTTTCCTTCTATTATTCCACCAACCATGCTTTCCCATCTTTTCATCTGTTTCTTACCTTCTCAATCCTCCATGTTCTTCTTTTCCAAGCATTCATACCCCTTATCCTCTTTCTGGCTGAAAGCCTCCAAGTGAGTCAAGAAAGGAGACTTGGGGCCATTATCAGTTTTTGAAAACTTACTGTAGATCCAAGTCCACTGTGCCATTTGTCATCCCCATTTCTAGAATTTGAAATCATGTACCATAATGTATCTAGGACTGGTCTAAAGTCTCCCTTGAACTGGATCACTAGACATCAATAGTTCACTCATCTCGTTGCCTCTCTGCCTTCCAGTCGCCAATATCCCTCTGACAGAGAAGGCTGAACAGACTTACTATTAGTCTATGAGGCCAAGGAGTATGTTTACTAAAGGGCGTTAAGGTTGCATGCATTATCGAGCATTAACGGCAGCGATAAGGGATTTTCCATGCGAAAAAGGCCCTGGGCGGGTAGAATCCAAAAGCAGCCTTGAAGAAGTGTTTTTTTACCATGAATTTAAATAGCACCAGAGATGGAGCCAACTTGTCTTTGCAGAACAGCACCTACTTGGGCACCTCTGTAGATGCCTACCAATGTCAGCCTGTTATTACATTACTATCGTAATGGCAAGACAAGATGTCCCTTTGTATAGAAAACAAATGAAGCATCAAGATCAAGAATGCACAGAGTTCTGACTATGCACTTTGGACATGGTATGGTCATCCATGTGTAAATTGGACCCTTCCTAAAATGGCCATTTACAAATGACTGTGATTAAAAAATGCATATGACCAATTACACACATATAAATCATGAATAAGGCTTCTAAAATAACCCCAAGATGTAGGTCATATAGACATAACAATTACTGGGGAATATTATTTCTGCTATTTGCAACTCTAAGGGGTATGTTTACTAAAACGTCTTAATGTCGCAGCGGTGGTATTATTGCATGATAAATGATGTTATCGCGCAATAATTATCCTTTTTTAAATCCAAGTTTTAATCCCTGTTCAATATAAATACCATGTGGCTCGCCCACACAGTATATTGTTCTGTTCAATGTACACCGCACTGATAAGAAATAGCGCGGTATATAAAAGAAGTTAAATAAATAAAAAATAACGCGGCGGCGGAGTTAAGGCACACTAACGCTGTGAAATCTGGGTCTGAAGGGTGGAGTAAGGCTTCCCAGAGGGCGGAGAGAAGGAGTCAATGGGCGGAGAGTGGGTGGGGAGAGGCTCCAGGCACACTAACGCTGTGAAATCCTGGTCTGAAAACTAACGCCAGTGAAAACCTCGCGCTAGAGGCACATTTGCAGGAAAGAGAAACCATTTCAGTCAGCAATGTACAGCATAGGCATGGAAACACAGGAAAGTGATAGTAGTGATACATGTGCAGGAACCAAATAGGCAAATAAACATAGAAAATGACCAAAACCACATTTGAAATCCCAATAACCAAGCTGGCCAATAGTGATATTAATGATAAACATAAAGGAACACCACTGACAAAGCACAGAAAAGAAGATATCATGTTTGGAAGGATCTATTCTCTGTCCCCCTACAAAGTGAATGAGCCCACATTGAAATAGCGCTGATCAGGGTTTTTCCTTGTTTATATTGGACAGGTTTGTTATGGCGTGCACATATGCAACAATAGCAGAGTGGGCACGTAGGAAAGGACAACTGTACTGATGCTGTAAATGGGTTACAGAGGGCTGCAGGCGGCACATGCTGTGGTCCAGCTGGGGCATGGTGTGGGATAGGCAGATGCCTAGGTGGCACATAGGAATGTCGAAACCGTAAAGCAGCAAGACAGCAACTGACAAGGGTCCAACATGGGCATGAGTGTGAGTCCCACAGTGTCACAGGGGATATTACCCAGCAGGTACCCCCAAAGGTACATAACATTGGCAGGCGGTGCTGGGGGGAAGCCCGCATGTCCATGGAGGCACCCCTACCCGAGAACCCACACCATAGGCAGCTGCCTACCAGCACACTGGATGGCCTGGGACTGCGCACCACCAGCACCACTGGCATAAGGGCATGTCAGCATGGTGGCGGAGGGGTGCCTGTGGCGGAGGGGGCAGTGACATCTGCCCACAGCAGATCACGGCCAAGCCCCGTTTAGGTGGCTGCCGTGCACTGCAACAGACAAGGTCTGTCTGATGAACAGTCATGGTATCCCCAGGGAATGATATGCCACTGTGGCAACAGTTTGGTACAGTACACACATCCAGTGTGTTCAGGAGCAGAGGGTCATAAGCTCAAGTCCCAGCTGTGGCTCCTGCCAACCCTGTCCCCATATTTCACCCAGTACTAAACCGTGGTAATAAAGACAGAACCTTTATTGCAGATAACATAAACATGCCTGAAATGCCCATAGCTTACCCTACAGAACACAGACACCATAAACATGTGCAATCCCTAGAGAAGAGTTTCCCAACTGCAGTCCTGGAGGGCCAAACACCTTTCAAGTTTCAAGCTGTTCCTAATAAATATGCCTGTGCTGCATTTGTATGCACCACCCCCATTCTATGCAAATGTATCTCATGCATATTCATTAGGGACAGCATAAAAACCTGAAGTGTTCGGCCCACCAGGACCGGAGTTGGAAAACTCAAAGTTAGAGCAGAGGCCAAAAGGGGTACAAACACCAACACCCACAGGCTCCACTATCCAACGCCTCATGGAGAGTCAGGCTGTTGGGCCTTGCGCAGAGCAGCATCTCTCAATACTGGCACCTGTATACCTTAGCAATGCCGTCCTAAACATGGGAACACGTTCCATATATATCAAAAGGTTGCTGTGAATAATGTCAGATAACAAATCCTAAGTTAAATTCGATTTGTTGATAGAGGTTCGTCATAGCAACCTTTCTGATATCTGTGGAGTGTGTTACAGTTATTGATTCTGACAGTGTTTACCACCCCAGGGAGTGACCCCAACCATATCAATGCCTGCACTGTGCCCAGGACTGGTGTGGCGGCCAGGGCTGCCACAAACCTCTATATTTGCACAATGCTGGTATAGGTGTGGGAGTGTGTCTGTCTATCCAGTGTGTTGTGGCTGCCTACACTTTACTGAGCCCACACTGCTTGTACTGTTTCCAGTGTTAGCCTGCCAATGTGCATAATCAGGAGCAAGGTACTGTGGGTATGGCCAGGACAGGGTGGCCTGGGCAGGATGCATCTGCACAGGGTATAGGGCAATGGTTGGGACATTGTAGTGCCGACCACCACCTGCATGGACAGGGTGGCCACAGCATGTCATGCTGGGAGGTCACTCTCACTCTGACTTAGCAGTGACCACGGCATGGCTAGGTTCCCCCATAGTGCTATACAGTGTTTCTCTCAAGTGATATTTATGGGTTTCCTTTTCTGGGGCCCAATCACTGACATACCTGCTTGGGGTGTGTGTGTGCTCACATCCAATTTCTGGGTGCACACAGTTTCTCCAGGAGCATGCACTATGTATTAGCTAGCAGTCTGTCTGTAGTTAGTATGTGTATGTCTGGGACACCTTTCAGGGTGCAGCGGGTGGAGACTGACTATGCCATCTGCTGGTGAATGTCAGATAGTGGTGGGGGACAGCTGAGCTTTTCCAGCATTCTGCCTGTTTGCCATTGCCTTATTGATGTGTACAGATCTGCATTGACTGCCCTGTAGGATGCCTGTTGCCCAGCAGGACTGGGGTTAATGGTCCCCTCTACTGCCACCATTGCAGAGATGTAGAATGTGCATCTGTCGGTGGGAGATCCTGTCCCCCATCTTGAGCCATAGAGGTTGGTTTGGGTGGCGCTACATAATCAGCTTTTGGGTCCATACACCCCCCTTCACTTATAACATGTGACCATGGCACCCACACAGGATATGCACTGTTCTGTGTGCATCATAGTCCACAAGGACTAGACGTGACTGTGAAATACAGATGGACACAGGTGTATCCTAGGTGTGTCTGCAAGGACTACCTATCCCACACTGGCATTGATGGCAACCTGCAGCATAGCCTATCTTAGCCAAGCCAGGTGTTGAGGACACGGTGCTGGGCGCCCCACCTCCCCTCAGGGTGAACACAGGACCCTCAAAATGTGACGGTCTGTAGCTACTCTGTGCCAGTAACACACACGGTCAGTTCCCCCTACCAGGCCGAGGTGCTGTGGGAGTGCATACCCCATCTTGTGATCAGCTGTAGACTGCTGATCTGCATGTGCAGTGCATCATGGGTACGGGTGGGTTTACCCTATCCTGGTGACCACAGCAGACAGTTTGTGTGGTAACCTGCAGTCTTTCTGTAGCCAGCCTGGGATGCATTTGCAGCTATAGAGATGTAGCCCACTGATTACTTCAATGACTGTGGAGGCAGAGGTCATGGGTTTGATTCCACAGTGGTGTTATTTAATAAGGCTGTCGGAGGCTTTTCCTTTTCATTTAAATCAGTGCTGCCAGCAAAATGCACCCTCACAGTGCTGTAACTTTAAGGTGCCTCATAAGGCGCCCTATACAGCGCTCTATAAGGTGCCCCATAAAGCGCCCTATAGGGCACATTATAAGGTGCCTCGGCAGACAGTGCACTTTATAATGTGCCCTATGGAGTGCCTTATAGGGCGCCTTATGCGGCACCTTAGGTTACAGCACTGTGAGGGTGTTTTTGCTGGCAGCACTAATTAAAATAAAAAAAGGAAATGCCTCAGACGGCACTGATTTAAATTAAAGGGTAATTCCTCAGACAGCCTTCTTACATAACACCACTGTGTGATCAAACCCATGGCCTCTGCCTCTACAGTCATTTCCCTATGGTAACGTGGCCTGCATACTGTCTTAGCTGTGGGTCTCCCCTATTCCAGTAAGCACAGCAGAATGTATGTGCATTGACGTGCAGTTGTTGTGTAGTCAGTCCTAGTTATGACAATGGCCATAGAGGCATAGCACACTGGTTAGTACAGTGACTATACAGTGAGCTCTCCTAGGTTCAAATCCCCATCCCTATTGCAACAACATCAGGAAGAGTGTCTGAAGTGGCACCTTTTTGCATGGCTGTAACAGTTAGACACATCTCTGTAGTGTGCGGGTAACGCCAACATAGACACTCACCCTGTGGTGGCGCTGAGCATGGGCCGTAGAAAGCGCATTACAGAGCGCCACAAGTTAAGGCACCCTATAAAGCGCCCGCTGGCCAACGTCAGGGAACCTCATCGCCATAACGTAAACACCAATTATATTAATAAATGGTGGCGCGGCGGCGAGATCAGCTGTATGGGGACTGGAGAAGCGGCCCATACCGTTCGCAGCGCGTTTCTCTGTTCCGATAAGAATACAATGACGTGATCTGGCCGTAAAAATCCCATGTGTGCTGTGCACCCTAATTGCACCAGGTAGCACGTAGTACTCCGAGATAGCGCGTGTATGTGTGCGACACAGCGCATGCATCATGTGCGTCATCATGCACGTACACGCACTATCTTGAGAGTTAAAAAATGGACAGGTGTTCACGGAAGCCCGCATTCACACAGAGGGAGCTCAGGATCCTGTGTGAATTCATATGTACAAGTCAGCACCATTTGTTCCCGGGCGCAGCAAAGAGGCAGGACCTTGGACGAGTGAGGAGAGTATGGGTGCGCCTCACCAGGCGGTACAACAGATCTGCTGACTACCCTCGTGAGGTAAGAGTATGGGGACAGGTCACACAATGATGGTTGTGCAACACAAATACAGCAAGCATCACATATCATACATGCAGAACATGGCGGACATACCAGTCTGTGGGCCAAGCTGTTGCCACTGTAGATGCATATGTTGTGGATTGTAATCCTGCCCTATCCCCAGAACGGCCACAGACCTGATTACACAGGTCTATTACACATCCTGGTGTTATGTTACCTGCATGTGATGTGGTCACAAATGTCTGCTCCATCCCCAGGAGATGTCACACATGGCTACAGAGGTCTAGCATAGATCCTGATGTCAGGGTACCTGCATCTGTTTCATTCTCACAGCTCTGCCCTAACTACAGGAAGCCCTGAACCTAATTACAGAGGTCCATTAGAGATCCTGGTGTCAGGGTACCTGCATCAGTTGGGGTTTCACAGCTCTGCCCTAACTCCAGGAGGCCCTGGTCCTCATTACAGTGGTCCATTAGAGACCCTGGTGTCAGGGTACCTGCATCTGTTTCATTCTCACAGCTCTACCCTAACTCCAGGAGGCCCTGGACCTGATTACAGAGGTCTATTAGAGATCCTGTTGTCAGGGTAACTGCATCAGTTGGGGTTTCACAGCTCTGCCCTAACTCCAGGAGGCCCTGGACCTGATTACAGAGGCCCATTAGAGATCCTGTTGTCAGGGTAACTGCATCAGTTGGGGTTTCACAGCTCTGCCCTAACTCCAGGAGGCCCTGGTCCTCATTACAGTGGTCTTTCATAAATCCTGGTGTCAGGGTAACTGCATCAGTTGGGATTTCACAGCTCTGCCGTAACTCCAGGAGGCCCTGGACCTGATTACAGAGGTCTATTAGAGATCCTGGTGTCAGGGTAACTGCATCTGTTTCATTCTCACAGCTCTGCCCTAATTCCAGGAGGCCCTGGACCTAATTACAGAGGTCTTTTATAAATCCTGGTGTCAGGGTAACTGCATCAGTTGGGGTTTCACAGCTCTGCCGTAACTCCAGGAGGCCCTGGACCTGATTACAGAGGTCTATTAGAGATCCTGGTGTCAGGGTAACTGCATCTGTTTCATTCTCACAGCTCTGCCCTAACTCCAGGAGGCCCTGGACCTGATTACAGAGGCCCATTAGAGATCCTGTTGTCAGGGTAACTGCATCAGTTGGGGTTTCACAGCTCTGCCCTAACTCCAGGAGGCCCTGGACCTGATTTCAGAGGTCCATTAGAGATCCTGTTGTCAGGGTAACTGCATCAGTTGGAGTTTCACAGCTCTGCCCTAACTCCAGGAGGCCCTGGTCCTCATTACAGTGGTCTTTCATAAATCCTGGTTTCAGGGTAACTGCATCAGTTGGGGTTTCACAGCTCTGCCCTAACTCCAGGAGGCCCTGGACCTGATTACAGAGGTTCATTAGAGATCCTGGTGTCAGGGTAACTGCATCAGTTGGGGTTTCACAGCTCTGCCCTAACTCCAGGAGGCCCTGGTCCTCATTACAGTGGTCTTTCATAAATCCTGGTTTCAGGGTAACTGCATCAGTTGGGGTTTCACAGCTCTGCCCTAACTCCAGGAGGCCCTGGACCTAATTACAGAGGTCTATATCCCAGCTAGGTGTGTTGGTGCATGCTCCTGTTACAGTCAGCCACAAATGCCCTATTCACAGGAGGCCCTAGTTGTGTCCACACAGGTAGAGTACACATCCTGGTGTTCTGGTAGTGGCACCTGGTGATGTGTTCAGGGCCACCCAATCCCCGCATGACGCCAGAACACATCACACATGTTCCAATACAGATATCATGGTGGCATGGCGTGTGTGTCTGCAGATGTGTGTAGGTGATGTAAACACACAGGTGTGTGCCGGACACCACAGGGGCCAAGAAACACCTCCCCTGTAGACCAGCATACCTACCCCACACATGGCATGGTGCTGCCATGTAATGCAAGGAGAGCGTAGGATCTGGGTAAGGTTGGCCTGTGGGATTGGCCCACACATGCCCGGAACCACAGTCACACATGCAGACGGTGCTGGCAACAGGTAGTATATGACCCACTGTCATGAGCAACAGCAGCACCCTACTGCATGCAGTGATGTGTGATATGTGTTGGGCACCCACCAGAGATATCAGGCCCTTAATGTTCCCACCCATCGCATTTCCACCCAGGTGGAGGACCTACGGGAAAAAGGGAGTTGCGGATGCACTGCCCGGATGTCCTTGAGCGGCTACCAAGGAGGGCGCTTCAGGAACGTGGCGGTGAGTGTTGCAGCCCCTGTAGCGCAGTACTGCATGTCACAGTGGGCCAACAGCCTATGGGAGGCCACACCATGTTTATATGGCATTGTAATTGCATGATGGTGTGCTAATGACTGTCTTCCCCCACAGAAGCTGCTGCTGCTGGTGAGGGGACATCAGCCTCAGGGCCACCCACAACATGCCTCACAGCTGCAGTCCAGCCGGTGGAGGAGGAGGAGGAGTTGCAACACACTCAATGTGCAGCCATCAATGTCAGGTGGCAGGAAGGCATCGGGGTGTGGTTTGGCAGACATAACTCAGGCGTGGAGAGATATATTTGCAAATCATCAGCAGATAGCTGGTAATGTAGGTCAAGGGATGAGATAGCCACACCAAGGAAATGCATATCGACAGAGGATAAGGAAGAGGCCCCTGGATATTTCCCTGTGGTACAGGAACTGACAGCAGGGTAGCAGAGGACATAGAGACACCAGAACACAAACTGAAGGGGCAGTGGGAGCAATATGGGGGACACAGGATAGTACTGCAGCCTTAGAGCCGAGCAGGGACACGGTAGCAAGGAGACGGTTCTGTTCAATGGTTTTTACATCAGCAGAGAGGTGAGTAAGGGGACGGACAGAGTACGGGCCCTTGTAGTTTGCCACACACACTTCAGTGATAACTTGAGCATGAATCGAATCTGTACAGTGTGATGGGGAACAGTCAGTCTGTAAAGGATCTTGGGGGGTCTGCGAGCTGAGGAAGTGAAGGTGCAGTGTATGTTGCACAGCGCCAACATGACATATGTATGTTTCTCTTGTGTTCCCTAATCCACGGGACATACTTGGTGACCCTCCTGGTGCTGTGGTGCATTGGCAGGTGACTGTACGTCATCCAACATGCAGTAGTTTGTGGTAGGCGGACCTACATCTACTTTGTCTGTGACGACAGTCAGGGGGAGCACATGTCTGCAGTGATCTGTCATATTGTACATATGTTGTTGTTCACCTCTTTGCCCTGCACCCCATACACCATATGTTGCTGTTGGCACACATATCCACATGTGGTCCTGGCCAGTTCGTCTTCTCCAACACTGTCTCTGGGACACGTCCAACAGAGCTGCGAGTGTGTGCAGGTCCTAAGTGTTTGGGTGGTGGGCTGCATGTACACCCTTCCCTGACATTGTAGCATCATCCAACAGCAGTGTATCATTGCATTTGACAAGCCTTTATCTCCACTAATCTACAGTTGTGCACATACAGGCCATATGCTACTGCTGGCACACTCACCTTAGCATACTGTGTGGGTGTGTGTTTTGGGGTTGGCTGTGTGATGATACAGCATGCAGGCATTTTGCATTATCATGTGGTGTGAGGGGTCTGTACACCTGGAGAGTAGTGGTGACTGTGCTATCTCTACCTTACTGCTGTTTACCTTGTAAATATTCTGGACATGTGTTGTGTGTTGTGAGCTGACCTATCTCTTGTGTGCTGACAGACCACTGCACAACAGCATTTTTGTATCACAGATATTGCCATAATGTGGACATGCATCAACAGTGGCTGGACATGGGGACATGGTGATTCTACACATTTCAATGACATCTTCTCCCTTCACTGTGACGTGTTGTGGCCTTTCAGAGCTTCAGGGGATCCCAAACAGACACTTGCTGCAAACACACGGTAGGTTGCACCTTTGGTCTTTTGGAAATGACATTAGCCTTTTAATGATTTACCGTTTGTTTCATGGACATTTCATGTTGGGTCTCTGTACACGAGGGCTGATGCACATGGAGTGGAGCTGTGAAATGCCTGTGTAACATGGGCATGGACATGACCATATCCATGTGACACCCTCGTCTGTGGTTCCAATTCCAAATGTCCACAACATGCACTATTTTCTGTGTTGTGATCATGTTGTTTGCCTGTGTGACGTTTCATTACGTACATATTGATGTTTGACTCTCTGCAATTTGGGCTGATGTTGCAAGCAGCATACCAATACATTGTTTATCCTCTTCTGGCACAGGGCAGAGGAAACACAAAGCACATCTACTACATTGCATCTGGCGTCACCATCACCCACCTGTTAGAGGACACAACAACACCATGGAACTATCCATGGGAAAAGGTGCCATAGGATGTTTGACCTCTGCAATTGGGACACATGCCTAGGATGGACAGTATTATTGTTGGACTGCTACTTTGGACATGACAGGCCTGTCCAACACACCGTTGCTGCCGTGCTCTGGCTGGGTGTCGTGTTCATCGCAGGAGGCACACATGACCTTTCCAGTACTGTGGCATATTGGGATGTCATTTTTGACTATGCATGTCCAGGGTTTCAAGGACAGTCTTAACGGGACTTGTTGGGTTGCAGACACCCTTTGCACTGTGGATACTGTGTACTGGTCCCCACGTGTGCAGCAGGGACTGACATTGTCGCTGTATGTTGTACATCCTTCTGACATTGTGTTGTTGTGTTTTGCCCATGTGTGTGACATGGAACACAGGATACGCACATCTGTTTGGTTCAACACGAGCATATAGCCATGCATGTGGCACAGGGGGAATAATGGAGAGGACCTCTTGTCCATGTCCGCCTACCCTCCACTTGGACATGACACAGTATTTGCCACCACACCACTTTACTGCACACCAACATCTTGGCTTGATGTTTGCACTCACCAAGTGTGTCACAGTGCATGTGTGGCATCACTGTATGATGTTTCAATGTACCTGGTGCATGTGCATGTGACTGACTATGTTGGTGCAACACAGCATGTGTCAATATGGCTTCTGTGTGGGTTACTGTGACATGTTTGATCTTTCTTTCCATCTCTACATACAGGCTATTGTGTTTGTTTACTGTACAGACGTGACACTCTGCATTGATTTACAAACCTACCATTGCATGTTTGCACAGTCCTATTTATCCCCTGAGGTTCCGGCACTCACATTGCCCCGTTATATTTGGTGTGTGGCAGTGTGGCTGTCCATTTTCTTCCTTCATTTGTGCATTCCATGTACCATGCTATAGGTGTACAGACACTGTATCCACACCAACCAGTGCAAGGGACCTTCTTCATAGTGTTATCTCTGCATGTTTCTGTGGTTTGTTTCATTTGAATTTTCTGTGTTCATGTGCCTCTGCTACCTGTAAGCATATCCTCATTTTGCATTTGACCATTGTTTAGGGTTAAATTGTTGCTGCTTTGATTCCTATATCAGGTATTATGTGACAGCTGTAACATATATTTCGATATCTGTGTTTACACTTTCTTACTCTTAACAACATATGCTGTTTCATTTTTGTGCCTCCTGTGTTGGCAGACAGATATATTCTTATGAATAGATCATGATTGATTGGCAGTGTATGTTGGGCCCTCATCATGCACCGCCTACTGTCTACATGCACACATATGTAACTGTCGCATTTGGGGCATGCAGCAGCATGTGGGGGGTGGGGAACTAATACATACTTCAGGCCGGAAGGTCGGGGGTTCAAATCCCACTAGAGGACAGCAACCTTGGGCCGGAAGGACTGGGGTTTCTAGTCCCACAGGTGCTCCTTGTGGTCTTGGGCAAGCCACTTAACCCTCCATAGCCCATGTTCCCTGTAAAATAGTTATCTCCAAGTTATAAAGCCCTGTTCAATGTAATTTCAGTTTGTTCAATGTAAACCGCACTGATGCCGAATAGCGCAGTATATAAGAGAATGTAAATAAATAAAAATAAAATACTGCACACCATGCACCTAATGCACATTATCTCTCCTGCCCATCATCTGTAGATGGGCCAGTGACTTTTCTGTAACATGTGGGTTGCCCTGCAAAATGTGTTTTTGATTTTTGTCCTGTTATCCAATCACCTTGATATTATGATAGGCGGTATCTACACTATCTCTGATGATAAACCAAAATAAATATATGTTGTGGCAAGGAGGCCTATCCAGAGTCTGGGGGAGGACAAAGAGACAGGGAATTCACCCTAGTAAAGGACCCCCTTTTACCAAGTCAGGGTAGGAAAGTCATAAACACCTCCAGGAATCAGAAAACTTCCACGTGGCCCACATTTCATGCTCCCCCTAGTGGAATGAAGGGGAGAGGATACAGGGCCCAGAACCCCTTAGGCAGTGAATGCTCCAAGCACTCAGGTGCCTGAAGTCAGGCTGATTGCCGTCACCTGAGTAGGGAGGGGTTGGAGCTAGAGCCCTGGAAGTATAAACCTAGGCCAGAGTATGAGAGAGGGGGAAGAAAAGCAGGAAGCCAGGCTGCCATGAGCAGAGGCACAGATGCAAGCAAGGGAAGCTTGAATGGTGCTGAGCAGAGCAGAGGAACTGAGCTTCCAGGAGAAGAAAGTGCTAATTGGAATATAGCATGGCTGCGGGAAAGTGTGGAGCCAGGAACAAGAGAGACTCCAAGATTCCCCAGGAGGCTGTTAGCTGAGCACTGTGAGCAAGAAGGGGAGTCAGAACCCATACAGCTGGGAGAGCCCGAGGTGAAGCTGAATGATGAGGACACTCCCATGGACTATTCCTTTTGCCAAGCTTTAAACCAGGGAATGTAGAGAAAACAAGCCAGTCCTGAAAGAAAGTCTACCAGGAAAAAGGTACTCGTAGTACACAAGCAGGATGGCCGTGATTCCCTCGTGTTTGTAAAGGGGAAGTTCACGGGAGTAAAGAGCAAGCCTGGAACTGTGATAAGCTGCTGGAATGAGGACACTGGGGTAAGCTAAAGTAGCTGTTAGAACAAAGCTTTCTTTTGCCCCTGGATTATATTTGTTACTTGGAAGGTAACCCAGAAAGGTTTGAAGCTGAATAGAAGCTAAACCACCACAGGCTTTAAATGTGATTTTCTTTTTGTGCTTTACCCAACAAGGCTAAAAAGGGAATGCAATATCCTTGCTGGTAAAGACTGTGTATCCTGAACTATAGAGAACCTTTAAAACAGCATTTTTGTGTGGGTTTGTTTTTGGACAATGCTCTACTTCAAAGAGTCCTGAACAACTAATCCTGTATGTGGTATGATTGAACCATTGTGTACAAAATAAATTTCTGTCATTTGCCTTACCTCTTTGAGCCTGACTACAACTTTCTGCCTGATGCACCCATACAGCTAAGCAAAGACTACATTTCCCAGAGGGCACTGCGGGGAAATAGTTTGAAAAAGCTGAAAAAGCGGATAGCAGAAAGTCCCTCTAATAATCCACGCCCCTCTAAGCTAGAGGCGAGTGGTGGTGGCGTGACAATGTGTTGGACGTACATTTGTCTGTGCTGCTGCTTGACCACACTGACACACGTATTTAGTGATTTCATGGTCATGTACATGACCCACCTGTGCTCACATCCTTGTTCGGTGCCAGCTGTCTATCTGCCACATCACTGGGTGTTACGAGTTCCCATACACACATTCCCTTTGAGGTAATATCTTTGCACTGTGCTTGCTGTGGTTGTTTGTGATACTGGTTCCAGACATGTGTTGTAACACCATAGGTTGCAGGTTTGATTCCCACATGGGGTTTCCTTTTTTTTTTGTGTTGTGCTAACCTGACCATCAGCTACCTGCAGGTTCATCACCTATCCACACACCCTTCCATCTCTTCACTGTACACCAATGTGCCCTCTGTGCTGCCTAACCAACGCATAGTAGCTGTTACATATGTCTCTTTCTTTGTAGTGCTCATATAGGCAGTCCACTTGGGGGATTGGCATTGCTGTGGTTCAGCTGGTCTGTGCCACACCTGTTTGCAGGTTCAATTCTCACATGCTCCTGTTCTGTTCCATATTTTGCCCTGCTCTACAGAGCATCTCCTGCCGCCCTTCGGGTTTAGGTTCTTTCCTCTTGTGCATGCTATATCCACTGCATAACATTTCATTGTGCATGTAGTTATATGTGTCTCTGGTCTCAATTACAGACTGTGATCTGAGCTGTACACACCAGATCTGCATGTGCATTCCATCATGGTTTCTGTTGGAGGTTTGTCTATCCTGGCAGACAGCAGGCTTTTTGTGTGATGCCCTGGCTGCAATATTCTTGTATGCATCCTTTGCTAATGACCTCACATTGGTGGTGTAGCCTACCGGGTTGTGCATTGGCATTTGTGCTAATGGTCCTAGGTTTGAACCTCTCTTTTATCTTTCATTTGTATGCCTGTCCTGCACAGCTACTTTTCATTCCTGTAATAGTCATATCTGAGCAGATCTGTGCTGTTAGCACATTGTACCCTTATCACAGTTGCCAACCATCCTTCTGTATGTCTATGTGTGTCTGCCAGCTGTGTGCCGTCCTGCCCTGATGTGCCAGCTGCTACCCCATGTCCTGCACTGGTACATGTTTCTGCATTGCAGCTCTTCCTGGTTGCCTCTCCTGTGTGTGCTCTGCATGGCACTGCTACTCCTCTGTCCTCCTGTCATTGCATCTATCCTGCCACCTCTACCTCCTCTGTTGGACACGTCTTCCCATCCTCTGCCACACACTGTCACTGTTGCACGGTACATTACCATCATCCTGAGCATCGCTACAGCTGCCCCCAATATGTTTGTCCATTTTTCCAGCTGCCACATGGGCTGGACGCAGATTTGTCTGGTCCATCAGCTCAGATCTATTTCTTTCCATCACTTGTGCATTGTCTTTCCTTGGTGCTCTGTGCAGTGTTAGGATTAAATCTGTGTTTGGCCCATGCCTTTCTTGCTTTTCAATGTGGGTGACCAAAGTGCCCTTGGCCAACATGTCTTGAGTCACCTATACATCCTTGGGGCATCTTTAGCCACACCTTAGATTCAGCCAGCTTGTGGGGCACCTAATATGGTGCTTTGGGGGTTGACAACCTTTCAACATGCACTCTGGGACACATTATAACCCACCTTGGCTGACGTGGTGGTTTAGGATGTGCCTTCTGGTGCGCCCTAAAAGGTGCATTAGGTGATGGCACTGAGGTGCGGGTATTTTTAGCTAGCAGCACAGATTGTTGGACTGTCAGAAGCAGATAAAGGAATTGCCTTAGCCCTCTTTATTCATTAGCCCCACTGGGGGATGGAACTCATGACCCCTGTCTCAGCAGTCATTGTATTAACCTCTGTTGCTGTGATTGTAGGTCAGCACGCGAAGTTAAGGTTAACGCGTGGTAACGTGCACGGCTCCCTCTATCGCACGATAATGGACACGGCACACTTTATCGTGCGATAACCCACGATTGCTACCTTAAGACCAGAACGCCCACTCCTTATATGGCATCCTTCACATTATTGCTGCAACTAGTGCCGGGAACATTAAGACGGTTTAGTAAACATACACCTAAGGGGCTTTTTTACTAAAGAACAATAGAACTTTGCACCTACCACATGTTTATCGTGGGAAAAAAACACATGATAGGTGGAAAGTTTGTGTGATTAATGCAGCGGGCATACCTTGCATCTACCCTGCATTTAGAACAGAGGGCATGGAGGACAAAAAAATTGCATGCCGTGACTTGGCAGTAGAGTGGGAGCATTCACATGGTCCTGAGAAGGGGTATTGAAGGGGGGAAGAGGATGATTTCATGGAGGATGTTTCCCCAGGGAGGTAACATGTGGGGATCATGGGGGTGTCCTAATTTTGGGAGGGGGGGGCAAGATCACAACAGGGCATCATCTGTGGCTATGCTACAGGGCTGTCAGTGGCATGGCTGCAGTTGCATTTTGGCAGTCGTGCAGCTGGCTTGTGGCATTGTTGTGCATGCTAGCTGTCAGTGGCCGACATGTCCCCTTGGCATTCTGATCCCATCCCCATCCCGCCGTCCTTCCGTGCATGCAGAGAGCATGTATTTTCCACAGCGCTGTCTGCACTGGTCTCCACAATAGCCACTAATTGGATAGCACAAACTGGATAAAGTTAGGAGAGTTGTTGACCTGTCCTAGCTTTATGTAGTTTAGTAATTGGGTTTTCAGTTTAAAATCGCTACTAATCAGATTGCTGCCTGGACCACCGCTGCTCTTTCCACAGACCTTTGAATATGCCTCCATTGTTTTCTGAATTTGGTTTGGAAAACTGTATGTGCATAAAGAATGTGCACTAAATTGACTCTATGTACATAAAACCTCCGTATTAATGCAGATAGAAGTTGTTTTACACCAGTTAAACAATTTTAGTATGTGTTAAATCTTACACATATTAATGTTTTCAACAAACCAAATTTATCTACAAAGATTGCCCAAGAAATTAACTACAGTAAAATGAACCAAAAAAAAACATGTACACTGCTTAAACCTAGATTGTCAGGTTAGGTATGAGATACATTTGTATATACTGAAAACCCATCCTAAACATATCTACTGCATGCATATACTACTACTACTACTACTCATTTCTATAGTGCTACTAGGCATATGCAACAGTTTATACATATATGCAAGAGACAGTCCCTGCTTGACAGAGCTTACAATTAATTCAGGACAGACAAACAGAACAAACAAGAGACTGGGGAATTTCATTTATAGGGAAATCATTAAACGACATATTGATATTAAATAGAAAAATTAGGGATCAGAATCCAAAAATAGCCTCAAAAAGGTAGGTTTTTATCAGAAATTTAAATAGGACCAGAGACAGACTCTAATGTACCGACTCAGGAATTCTATTCCAGGTATATGACACAGCAAAATGTAAGCAGAGTCTGGAATTGCTGGTGGAGGGGTAGAGCACAGATGAAAGTGATTTACATGATGAGCAGAGTTCCCGAGGAGGGGTATAGGGAGAAATTAAAGAAAGAGGTAATGAGGAGCAGTAGAACTATAGCACTTGGTCAGTAGGAGAAGTTTGAACTGTATGTGGAAACAGATGGGGCGCCAATGAAGTGACTTGAGAAGAGGGGCTATAGGCATCTTGTGATATTGGTGGAATATCAGTCGGCAGCTGAGTTTTGAATAGATAAAGGGGAGATGATTCTGTGGGAGACCAGTGAGGTGCTGATATGCTGCCACTATGAGCAGTGGCCTCATCTCCCGCCAGCAGATAGAAGGATCCAAGGCCGACACTGCACAAAAAAAAAAAAAAGATTCAGTCGGTGGGGACCGAAATGCAAGAAGACAGGAACCACGGCCTTAAAATATCAGCAGGTGTCCCAGAGTCCCAGCGGCATTTTAAGGCCACAATAAGTGAGCAGTTGGCTGAAAAGAAAAGGGGCAGAACATCCAGGTAAGGTTTGGGGTTAGAGAGGAGGGGAATTGGCTAGAGTTTGACCGAAGAGGTGGAGGTAGAAATAAGGTTACCAGATTTTTTTGTAGGCAAATCTGGGACACTTATCTGAAGTGTGATGAGAGAGGAAGAGGGGTTTCAGGTTTGAGCAACAAGGCATGGAGGAGTGAAGCGGAGTCATTACTTTACATTCCTCTGATTCATCCATGTCAGCAACAACATCATGTCCAAGCAGATGAATCACAATGATGCATTTCGACTGTACTGCGAAAAATATAAAGAGAATGGATGTAAATTATAAAAACTTGACATATTCAAATCACTACATTGAAAATACACTTTCTTCTATCTCCTCTGTCCTCGTTGCTGGAATCAGGGACAGGAGGATACTAAATCGGTGGAAATCGGGGATAAAGCTCTAACATTAGGGACAGTCCCGAAAATCAGAGTCACCTGGCAATCTTAGGTAGAGGTAGATGTAGAAGTGGACAGAAGGGGAGGGGCATAAGAGAAGGGGCGGAGTTGCAGGAGAAAACAAAGAGAAGGTGGAAGGGAAGGCATGAAAGGTGGGGAAGGGAGAGAGATATTAAAGTTGGATGGGAAAGGAACAGTGCATAGCTGAATGGTAGGGAAGTAGGTGGAGTGCAGGAGGGAGGGAGGGTATTGAAAGAGAGGATGAGGAAATAGTGCTAGAGAAAGAGTAACATACATGCCACAACCATACACTACGTACACATACAGTCTCCCAATAGGTGCAGCTTTTCCGACAAACATACATACCTGTCCAGGCAGCCCCCAACAAACACAAACACAGCAATCTACTCAGCCCCCGACACACAAACACACACACACACATACACACACATACATACACGTGCAAGCATGCAGACCGACACACACATAAAAACACATATACTCATTCCCATGTAGTCCTACACAGACAGATACACAGACACATACATATACACAGACACAGCCCTCAATACACACATATGCACTCCTGCTACACACACACACACACACACACATGCATACACACGCCACCCTGTCACGCTCCCTCCCATCATACATATCCCAGTACTGACATAAAAACATAAGAACATAAGATATGCCATACTGGGTCAGACCAAGGGTCCATCAACCCCAGTATCCTATTTTCAGCAGTGGGCATTCCAGGTCTCAAATACCTGTTGGGTTCCTAAAGGTATACACATTCCATGCTGCTTGTTCCAGAGGTAAGCAATGGATTTCCCCAGTCCTCTTAATGGTTTATGGACTTTTCCTCCAGGAACTCATCCAAACTTCTTTAAAACCCAGCTACACTGACAGCTTTCATTACATCCTCTGGTAATGAATTCCACAGTTTGATTACATACTGAGTGAAAAAAATATATTTTCTCTGATGACTCTTAAATGTGCTAAATTGTAGCTTCATTGCATGTCCCCTAGACTTTCTACACTTTGAGGGAGTAAACAACCAATCTACATTGTCCAGTTCCACTCCCTTTATTATTTTATAGACTTCTTTCATATCTCCCCTCAGCCATCTTTATTCCAAGTTGAAAATCCTAACCTTTTAAGCCTTTTCTCATAGGAATATCCTTTCATCCCCTTTACCATTTTGGTTGTTCTTCTCTGTACCTGTTCCAATTCTGCTATATCCTTTATAACAGTGATGGCTAACCTTTTTGAGCCCGAGTGCCCAAACTGCCGCACAAAACCAAAGAATTTCCTCAAAGTGCCAGCACGTCCATTAAAGCCTCATTTGCATAAGGTGCCTCATTTGCATAAATATTTGCATAATGTTACCATACACTAACTTTTAGTAAACATGCCTCTTAATGAGTATATGGATAAAGAAAGACTAAAAGGTTTCTACATTACTATAATCCAGTACCAACCGCCAGGCACATTAGGAACTACTACAAACGCTGCCCATTTAGAACCCATAGCAAACCCGCCGTATCCTAACAGTACTACCAGGACTCACAAAGCACCATACCCTAACTATCAAAAGGCAACACTGCAAATATTAAACCAATACATTTCAGAGAACAACAATACATGACCTACTGGGGAAAGAACAAGTGGCAATGTCAAATAGGAATTATATAAACAGAATACCTCAGCTCAGTTACACATGCAGAACAGACCATCACCAAACAAGGAATCACAATTTAAAAACAGGAAGACAATAATTAAACTGGGAACCCCAAAAGCCAAACTTGGAATATACAACAACACTGTAGAAATAAAACTATAAATTAATTTCCTCTTGTACTAAACAAAGCGCAAAAATTAATGATGCACATTTCCCAGAGCTGACATATTCCAGTTAATAAATTCAAAATAAAGAGATATTTTTCTACCTTTTGTGCATTTTTTTCAGTTGCAATTGCTCCAGCCACTTTCTTCTGGTTTCTTCGTGTCTTCTCCTAACTCTCCATCTGCTGTCCATTTGTCCTTTCTTCTGTCTTCTTGGTTTTTTTTTTCCATTCTCTCTCTACATCTGCTTTAACATACTAATCTTTCTCCTTTTGCTCTTTCCTCATTCCTATTTCATCTACTCAAAATTTACCCCTCCATCCTCAATCCCCACTTATTCTCCCAATACCCGGCCAATTGTAGATTTTTTATCCCTCCCACACAAAATATTTTTCCCCTCTCCATTTTACTCTCCCAGCCCCATCCCATTCTAATCCTCCCCCAACACCAGCTCCCTTCTAGTTCCAGCCTCACCCAGCATCCATTCCCTTCTAGTCCCTGCATCAGCCCATTTCCAGTCCTAGCAGCCCCCCAACCCATTTCCAGTCCTAGCAACCTCCCAACCCAATACCAGTCCTAGCCCCCCCTCATCAACCCACTTCCAGTCCTAACCCCCCATAAGCCCATTTCCAGTCCTAGCTCCCCCATCTATTTGCAGTCCCATCCGAGTCCCTCCATCAGCTCATTTCCAAACCCAGCCCCCCATGAGCCCATTTCTAGTCCTTTCCTAGCCCCACCATCAGCCCATGTCAAATCCTAGCTCCCCTCCACTCAGCCCATTTCCAATCCAAGCCCCCCATGAGCCTACTTCCAGTTCTAGCCCCTTCATGAGTCCATTTCAATCCAAACCCCCACCACAGCCCATTTCCAATCTTAGCACCCCCCCAACAGCCAATTTCCAGTCCTATTCTAGCCCCTCCATCAGCCCATTTCCTGTCCTAGCCCCCCCTCACCCATTTCCAGTCCTAGCTCCCTCCCCCTCACAACCCATTTCCATTCCAAGCCCCAATCCCATCAGCTATTTGCAGTTCAAGCCCTCCTTCCACTCAGCCCATTTCCAGTCTTAGCCCCCCCATAGCCCATTACCAGTCCTAACCCCCCCATCAGCCCATTACCAGTCCTAACCCCCCCATCAGCCCATTTCCAGTCTTAGCCCCCCCCCATAGCCCATTACTAGTCCTACCCCCCCCCCAAATCACCATCACCATCACCAGCCCACTTCCAGCCTTAGCACCCCCCATGGCCCATTACTAGTCCTAACCCCCCCCCCATCAGCCCATTTCCAGTCTTAGCCCCCCCCATGGCCAATTACCAGTCCTACCCCCCCCGGCCAATTACCAGTCCTACCCCCCCCCCTGGCCAATTACCAGTCCTACCCCCCCCCCTGGCCAATTACCAGTCCTAACCCCCCCCATCAGCCCCTTTCCAGTCTTAGCCCCCCCCCATGGCCAATTACCAGTCCTAACCCCCCCCCCCTGCCAATTACCAGTCCTACCCCCCCCGGCCAATTACCAGTCCTAACCCCCCCATCAGCCCCTTTCCAGTCTTAGCCCCCCCCCATGGCCAATTACCAGTCCTAACCCCCCCCCCATCAGCCCTTTTCCTGTTTTTGCCCCCCCCATGGCCAATTACCAGTCCTAACCCCCCCCCCTCAGCCCATTTCCAGTCTTAGCCTCCCCACCATAGCCCATTACCAGTCCTAAACCCCCTTCCCCCCTATCATCCCACATTAAAAAAAAAAACCCACACAACGCGGCTGCTTCTGCCGCGGCAGCCTCAAGAGCTCTGCCGCGGCAGCCTCAAGAGCTCTGCCGCGGGGCCCCCCCCCTGCCCGGCAGAGCCTCCCTGCATCATCTACCTTCAAGTCGCAAAACGCGGGCTTCTTTCAGAGCCGCGAGAGTTTCCTTTCTCGCGGGAGAGCCGCGAGAAAGGAAACTCTCGCGGCTCTGAAAGAAGCCCGCGTTTTGCGACTTGAAGGTAGATGATGCAGGGAGGCTCTGCCGGGCAGGGGGGGGGGCCCCCGCGGCAGAGCTCTTGAGGCTGCCGCGGCAGAAGCAGCCGGTTTGTTTGTTTTTTTTTTTTTTAAAATTTGGGACCTTTTAAATGCGGACCTTCCCGCGTGCCAGCTGCAAGGCCTTCGCGTGCCACAGCTGGCACGCGTGCCATAGGTTCGCCATCGCTGCTTTATAAGATACGGTGATCAGAATTGCACACAATATTCAAGGTGTGGTCACACCATGGAGCGATACAGATGCAGTATAATATCCTTGGTTTTATTTTCCTTCTCTTTCCTTATGATTCCTGGCATTATATTTGCTTTCTTGGCTGTGGCTGCACACTGGGCAGAGGGTTTCAATGTATTATCCACAATGATGCCCAGATCCTCTTATATAGTGGTGATTCCTAATGTGGAACTTTGCATTATGTAGCTGTAGTCATTACTTTGCACTTGGCCACATTAAATTTCATCTGCCATTTGGATGCCCAGTCTCACAATTCTTCAAGGTCCTCTTGCAATTTTTCACAATCTTCTTGTGTTTTAACAACTTTGAATAATTTTGTGTCATCTGAAAATTTGATCACCTCGCTCGTTATTCTCATTTGCAGGTCATTTATGAATATGTTAAAAGGTAGCGGGCCAGCCCAAATCCCTAGGGTACTCCACTATTCACATTTCTCCATTGAGAAAATTATCCATTTAGCCCTACACTTTGGGGCATGTTTACTAAACTGCGGTAACGTAGCAGCGGCTACGTTAAGGCGCATTATGTAACGTTAAGGCGCGTTAATGTAACGTAACGTAATATTAACGCGCCTTAACGTTTCTGGCCGCGGTAAGTCCTGCAGAAGGTGGAAAGAGGGCGGAGAGAAGGGGTCAATGGGCAGGGAGTGGGCAGGGTGAGGCCCCTTCCACACTAACGTGGAGAAATTAAGGGCTGAATCCTAACACAACTGAAAACCTGGCGTTAGCACACATTTGCAAGAGAGAGAAACAATTTCAGTGTCAGCAATGTACAGCATAGGCAGGGAGCCCAAGAAACGTGACAGTAGTGCTACATTTGCAGCAACAGCATAGTGCCCTGGTATGAAAGGCCACTATGGTGATGATGCAAATGGGGCATGGGGGCTGCAGGCGGGACATGCAGTGGGGGCTACTGGGGCACAGGGTGGACTAGGCAGTTGCCGAGGTGGCACATAGGAATGCAGAAAATGGAAACCAGCAAGGCAGCAACTGACCAGGGACAAACATGCCCATGAGTCTGTGGCCCACAGTGTCCCATCCAGGAGACATTACCCAGCAGGCACCCCGAAGGGGCACATAACATTGACAGGCGGTGCCTGGGAAAGTGTGGACATCTATATAGGCACCCCTACCCCAGAACCCACAACTTAGGCAGCCGCCTACCTGCCCCCTGGATGGCCTGGGATGGTGCACCACCGGCACTGACAGCATATGGTCATGGCGGCATGAAAGAGGGGCTGGGTGATTGTGCTGGAGGGAGCAGTGGCACCCGCCTGCAGTGGACCTAGGCCATGCCCTGTACCAGTATGAGGTGTGCAGTGCAACAGAAGAGGTCTGGCCAAAGAACATTAGGGTAGCCCCAGGGACCACTATGCTGCTGTGGCAACAGTGTGGTGCAGTACACTCAGCCAGCATGTCCAAGAGCAGAGGGTCAGAAGTTCAGGTCCCATCTGTGGATCCTGCAGAGCATCTCCCCATAGTTTTAGCCCACAATGCAGTCACAACAACAACATGGGCAAACCCCAACACAGTGGTGCACAGGGGTACGGACACCCACTCACAAGGGCTCCACTATCCACTATCCACTATCCACAGCTTCATGGAGTGTCAGGCTGTTGGCCCCAAAACAGAGCTGCAGTTATCACCAGAACACTACTACTACCCCCTGCACAGATTAGCAATTTCTGTGATCAGGACCAGTGCAGCGGGTAGGGTTGTCAACCACCTCCATCTCTGCACAATGCTGAGATAGGTATGGGAGTGTGCGTATGTCTCTCCATTGTTTTGTGTCTGCCAACACATCACTGAGCTCACACTGCTTCCAGCATTAGCCTGCAAATGTGCATAATGAGGAGCAAGGTATTGTGGGTATGGCGCAGACAGGGTGGATTGGCCAGGATGCATCTGCACAGGGTGGAGGGCAATGGCCGGGACACTGTAGAGCTCAACCACCACCTGCATGGACAGGGTGGCCACAGCATGTCACGCTGGGGGGGGGGGGGGCACTCTCACTCTGACCGAGCAGTGACCATGGCATGTCTATGTTCCCACATAGTGCCACACATTATTTGTTTCCAGTGATACATGTGTGTTCCTGGTTTTGGGACCCAATCATGGAGTTACCTGCTTTGTATCTGTGCTGTGCATTCCATCTCTGGGTGCACAGGGTTTCCCTGTGAGCATGCGCTATGGACTGGTTAATGGGCTGTCTGCTGTTTGTCTGTGCATGGTGGGAACACCTTGCAGGATACTACAGTGCAGTCTGACTGTGCTGTCTGTTGATGAATGGCAGACCGCGGTATGAGGCAGTTGAGCCTTCCCCTGCCTACCCCAAGCATCATTGCTGCTGTGCAATGGTCACAGGTATGGCACTGGCCCAGCAGCCCTGGAGGGCTGTCATCCACCAGCAAGACAATGGTTGCTGGTATTACAGCCATTCTGCAGGGTGCAAGCACCTGTCCCACCGCACCCTCATCTACAAAAGGGGTGATTGAGGCCCCTTGAGGAATATAGCACATACCACTTGGACCCATAGTGGCAGTGCTACATAGCCCTCATGAGTCTAGACACCCCACTGCCCTGATAACAGGTACCCATGGCAACCAGACCTTAACACCAGGTACAAACTAATCTAGGTGGTGTCTGGTCCCACAGGGTCTATTTGTGACTGCAGAACACAGCTGGGACAGATGTACCATTGGTTGCACTGCTGGGAACACCTGTTACACACTGGATATGCAGCAGGACCTATCTCTAGTACCACATTACTGTGGATCTAGTGCTGGGTGCCCATCCTATTCCTCAGGGTAAACATGGAACCTGCACAATGGCGTGGTCTGTAGCTACTCTGTGCCAGTATCATGCACTGTCAGTCCGTCTTACCACGCTGCAGTACCGGAGAGGTGCAGAACCCATTTGGTGGTCAGCTGTAGGCCGCTGTTCTGCATGTGCAATGCATCATGGGTGCTGGTGGGGTTACCCTATCCTGGCACACAGAGCAAACGGTTTGTGCAGTGACCTGTGGTCCTTCTGTTCCCAGCCATTGCTATGCAACAGGCCATAGAGATATAGCCTCCTGGTTAGTACACTGGCATTCTAGGTGGAGGTCATAGGTTTAATTCCTCATTGTTCCCTCCTGTCCAAAGGCAGATACACTATATCAACTGGCTCACCTTTATCTACCTGTTTATTCACACCTTTAAAAAATATAACAGATTAGTGAGACAAGACTTTCCCTGGCTAAATCCATGTTGGCTTTCTGTCACTAAACAATGACTATTCACATGTTCAGTAATTATTTTCTTTATAATGGTTTATACAGATCACCAACTACTAGTATGCAAACTCAAGCTAAAGTTGAAAAAGAGCAAGCCGCTCATGAATATAGCAAAATATGACCTTCAGAATATGCCACTGGAATTTAAAGACTGCGTGAAAAATCGATTTGCTACTTTAGATACAAATGACAGAGTTCCAGAAGAGTTATGGGATGCATCAAGACGGTTGTGTTGGAAGAAAGCGAGAAGTCTATACATAAGGTGAAAAAGCAAAAACAGCCAAAATGGATGACTGAAGAAATTCTGAAAATTGTCCAGAAACGCAGATAAGCTAAAGCCAGAGGAGAAAGAGAGGCAATTCCAGAACTCAACAGAGATTTCCAATGTGCAGCAAAACAAGGAATACTACAATAACACGTGCAAGGAAATAGAATCAGAAACTATTAGAGGAAGAGTTAAAGAAAAAATTCCAGTCTCAAATTGGAATGCTACAAGATGCTCAAGGATCCATGTTGAATAATGCTGAGAAGATCAAGAAAGATGGAGAGAAAATACAGAGTCATTATACCATAAAGATGAAGTGGACCAACAGCCATTTCAACCTGCACTTTATGATCAGGAACCATTGGTGATGAAATCAGAAGTCGAAGCAGCATTGAAAGCCTTATCAAAGAACAAAGCACCGGGCATTGATGGAATTCATATTGAAATATTGCAGCAATCAGATGAAGCTGTTACCATACTTACAAGGCTCTACCAGGAAATTTGGAAGACAAATTCATGGCCAACTGACTGGAAAAGATTGGTGTTTATACCAATACTGAAGAAAGGTGACTGTGGAGATTATTGCACAATCTCTCTGATCCCACATGCCATAAAGATTCTACTCAAGATCATTCAGCAGAGACTACAACCATACCTTGAACAAGAACTGCCTGAAGTGTAAGCAGGTTTCAGGAAAGGGTGAGGAACGAGAGACATTATCGTGGATGTGAGATGGATCCTTGAAAAGACAAAAGAATACCAAAAGGATATCCATCTGTGTTTTATTGACTATAGCAAGGCTTTTGACTTTGTAAACCATGAGAAACTCTGGACCACATTAAGAAGCATGGGTATACAAGAACACCTGATCATTCTCTTGCACAACCTTTACATTGATCAAGAAGCAACAGTTTGAATGGAACTAGGAGAAACAGAATGGTTTAAAATCAGCAAAGGTGTATGACAAGGCTGCATACTTTCCCCCTACCTCTTTAATTTATATGCAGAACAAATCATCAGAGAAGCAGGACTGTATGAAGACAATAGAGGTGTAAAGATTGGTGGAAGACTCATCAACAACCTTCACAATGCTGATGAAACCACAATAGTGGCTGAAAGTGAAGATGATTTGGATCATTTGCTTCTCAAGATCAAGGAATATAGTCTTAAAATGGGTCTGCACCTTAACATTAAGAACACAAAATTTCTGACAACTGGCAAAATCAATAAGGTCATCATTGATGGAGAAGAAATTGAAATTGTTGACAGCTTTAACTTACTTGGATCAACAATCAATAAATAATGCACTAGCAGTCAAGAAATCCAATGACATATTGCTCTTGGTAGAATACCTATGAAGGACCTAGACAAGATTCTCAAGAGCAGAGATGTCTCTCTCCATACAAAGATTCAAATAGTTCAAGCCATGGTATTTTCAATAACGTCATATGGATGAGAAAGTTGGACAGTGAAAAAGACGGGCAGGAAGAAAATTGATGCCTTTGAATTATAGTTGATGGTGACAAATGCTGTGTATATCATGGACTGCCCAAAGAACAAACCTGTCAGTAGTAGAGGAGATCAAACCTAAGCTTTCCTTAGAAGCTCAGATGACAAGACTTCGAATTTCATACTTTGTATACCACCTTGATTGAAGGAAAAGGTGGTATACAAAGCTGTCTAAATAAATAAATAAATAAAATATCATGCCTAGAGAGAGATAATTGGAGAAATAATGCTTGGCAAGGTATAAGGTCGCCGTAAAAGAGGAAGGCCAGCAATGAGATGGATGAATACAATAACAGCAGCCATAAATACCACTCTATCAACAGTGAAATGATTGGCTGAAGACTGAACAAAGTTTAGGTCAACTATCCAGAGGGTCACCATGAGTCGACACCTATTCAATGGCACTTAACAACTACAACAACCATTTTACCTGGTATAGACATCAAGCTCACCAGTTTGTAGTTTCCAGATCACCCCTGGACCCTTTGTAAAAATTAACATTGATAGCGGATCCAAGATGGCACTGTGAGGATGAGTGCTGGAGGATGTGCTGGTATGCTCTCCTGTAGCCTGCGATTTGGAGTATCGTTTACCAATCTGTGATGGGCAAGAGGAAGGGTAAGGTGAAACTTGTCATCCTGGAAAGCTACACACCTGTTCTTCTTTGTCAGGCAATGTTGGAGACCTTCAACGTTGCTCTTGCTATCACACTACTTTGAGCCTGCCTGGTGTGGTTTCCCTGGGCAACAGTGAAAGGACTTTCCTCAATCCTATTCTGCGGATGCTACCTCCTAACCCCAGAAGTATAGTTGCTACCAGCATTCTGGAGCACACACCAACTGATGTGACTGTTGCTGTGCCCCTGCCAGGAGGAGCCCCGGTTGCTGCCTGGTCTCCCCTGTTGGTTGGGACTGCTGCTGATCCGTGGGTGATCTCCCAAAGAAATTAGAGGTCATCATGCAGGAAAAGGGTGAAACAACTCCCGGTGGAATGTTTTGTGAGGTGCAGAGGCCAAAGGCAATATCCTTGGAGTCACTGTGAAGTATAATACAAGGTTTTAACTTCTCTTCAATTGATTTCTAGTCCCATGGTGGGTGATTTGTCTGTGGTGTCCCAGATTGTGGTGGATAACTCGAAGTCACTAGAAGTTGTTGATGAAAAAATGATTATTTGCGAGTCAAAGATGGACATGGTACAGGCTGTAGGAGATGCTTTGGTGAAGGACAGTGCAATTGCCTTTAGGTAAATGGAGTATCTTTAAAATCAATCTAGATGCAATAACTTGCATCTGCTGAACTTTCCCAAATCTCCACTTATACATCTCATTGACATAGAGAAGAAATATCTGACTGAGATACTTGGGATGGAAACTGGGATTCTCTCTCCTTTGGTGAAGGCCCAATACCTCTCCCTGGGTGGAGGTTTACCATCTGAGGGACAGGGAATCTCCACTGGGGATAACTTGATGGAGTTTTTGGAATCCTCCTTGGAGGTTGTGATCCAACGATCTACCCATATTCTAACATTTGCCTTGGAGGTGGACCTCAACTTGGTTTTCAAGCTGTATTTCCGGTCAATAATTAAGTTCTTTTTTTGATTCAACAATACATATATTCCCTGATTTGTCTAGAAGTGCACAAAAGTGTTGCCAAGGATTCTTGGCCTAGTGCTCTGGGACCTTGGCCCTTGGGTTGACTTTTTCGTTGTGTTTGTATTTTTTTAATATTTTTTGAACCTAAAATGCTAGCTGATTTAATTTCTACTAGAGAGGGGATAAGTGCACTAGTATCTGCTCTGCAGCCACTAATGTAGAGGCTCCTGGGGACTGGTAATGGGGTTCATCCTTAGATTTTGCCTTTTGTCTTATTGGGGTATGTTTACTAAACTGCGGTAACGTAGCAGCAGCTACATTAACACTTGTTAAGTAACGTTAACGCATGTTACTTAACATACATTAATGTCACTGGTCACGGTAAGTCCCACACAGGGTGGAGAGATGGCGGAGAGAAGGGGTCAATGGGCGGGTAGTGGGCAGGGAGAGGCTCCTTTTACACTAACGCGGGGAAATGAAGGGCCAAACATTACTGGGACTGAAAACCTGGCGTTAGATGCACATTTGCAGGATGGTGAAACAATTTCAGTGTCAGCAATGTACAACATAGGCAGGGAGCCCAAGAAACGTGATAGTAGTGCTCCATTTGCAGCAACAGCATAGTGCCCAAGTATGAAAGGCCACTATGGTGATGGTGCAAATGGGGCATACGGGGCTGCAGGCTGGACATGTAGTGGGGGCAGCTGGGGCACAGGGTGGACTAGGCAGTCACCTAGGTGCCACATAGGAACATAGAAACCGGACATCAGCAAGACAACAGCTGACAAAGGCCAAACACAATCCACCTACATCTACCTGGTCCACCCTAGCTAACAGTTGCCAGGGCACTGACCTGACATCCCCACAGCCAACCCTCCCCCAAGCGGAAGGGACATAATATTGGTAGGCAGTGATGGGGCTCATGTGAGGATGCCCATGTATGCATCCCCACACCAGACCCCGCTCCCTAGGTGACCACCTACCCACACAGTGGATGGCCTGGGACTGCGCACTACCAGCACTGACAGCATACGGTCATGTCAGCATGGCAGGGGGTGTGTGCCCATGCTGGAGGGGGCAGTGGCACCTGCCTGCAGTGGACCTAGGCCATGTCCTGTACCAGTACGTGGTGTGCAGTGCAACATAAAAGGTATGGCTGAAGAAAGGTAGAGGAAGATCCAGGGACTACTATACATCTGTGGCAACAGTGTGGTGCAGTACACACAGCCAGTGTGTCCAGAAGCAGAGGAGCACAGGTTCAAGTCCCAACTGTGGATCCTGCAGAGCATGTCCCTATATTTTACCCTATAATGCAGATACAACAGCAACACGTGCAAAGCCCAAAACAGTGGTGAACAGGGGTATAAATATCCACTCACACAGGCTCCACAATCTAAAGCTGCATGGAGAGTCAGGCTGTTGACAGAGGAGTGGTGGTGCCATGCAGAACAGGTACAGGCAAGGCAAGCATGAAGAGGCACAACTCAGGAAAGGATAGCAGTGCAGGACATGGGGTGGCAGCCTGCATAGGCAGACAGGACTCTACACAGCTGACAGATGCAGATAGACGGACCGAAGGAATGTTGGCAACTGTGGTGAGGGTATTATGGGCTGGCAGCACAGATCTGCAAAACTATGACTGTTACAGGCATGCAAACTATTTGAGTAGGACAGGCATGAAAGGAAGGAACAATGAGGACTTGAACCATGAATGCTACTGAGAATGGCATCACACTAACCAGTAGGCTATACCTCCATGGCGCATCTCACAGCAATGGCTGGGAACAGAAGGATTGCAGGTCACCACACAACCTGTCTGCTCTGAGTGCCAGGATAGGGTAACCCCACCAATACCCATGATGCAATGCACATGCTGAATAGCTGTCTACAGCTGATCACTAAATGGGGTCTGCACCTCTCCGGTACCTCAGCTTGGAAAGACGAACTGACAGTACGTGATACTGGCACAGAGTAGCTACAGACCATGCTATTGTGCAGGTTCTGTGTTCACCCTGAGGGATAGGATGGGTGCCCAGCACTAGGTCCGCAGTACATGTGGTGCTAAAGATAGGTCCTGCTGTACATCCCCATTGCTACCAAGGTGTGATAGGTGTTCCTTGCAGTGCATATGATGGCAATTTGGTGTCCATCTGTATTTTGCAGTCATATATGGCCCTCTGGAACCAGGCACCACCCAAATTAGTGTGTACCCAGTGTTAGGGTCTGACTGATATGGGCACCTGTTATCAGGGCAGAGGGGTTTACAGACTTGCATGAGCACTGGAAACACATAAATATCATTGGAGGCAGATAGTGTTGAGTGCTATGTGGGAACCTAGACATGCCATGGCCACTGCTCGGTCAGCATGACATGCTGTGGTCACCCTGTCCATGCAGGCGGTGGTCGGGCACTATACAGTGTCCCAGCCATTGCCCCACACCCTGTGAAGATGCATCCTGGCCAATCCGCCCTATCTGGGCCATACCCACCATAACTTGCTCCTCATTATGCACATATTCAGGCTAACGCTGGTAACAGTGGGACATTGTGGGCCCAGTGAGGTGTGGGCAGCCACAAAATAATGGATAGACATACACACACTCCTATTGCAGCATTGTGCAAAGATAGGGGTGGTTGGCAACCCTGCCTGCCACACTGGTCTTGATCACAGTGCTGACATTGACAAAAGAACTGACTACCAAAAGAACTAAAGAACTCTGCAATCCGCCCGAT
Source organism: Ichthyophis bannanicus (assembly GCA_033557465.1). Lineage (NCBI taxonomy): Eukaryota > Metazoa > Chordata > Amphibia > Gymnophiona > Ichthyophiidae > Ichthyophis > Ichthyophis bannanicus. Next base: position 1,037,188,323 of record CM066031.1, read on the forward strand.
TTTGAAGAATAAAACACTAAATGAGAATGACCCAACCTCATATCGCCCAATTGCCAGTATCCCATTTATAAAAAAAATCATAGAAAAAGTTGTACAATTACAACTACAGGACTATATAGATACATCTGCCCCTCTTGATGATCACCAATACGGATTTCGACCATTTCACAGCGTAGAGACCCTCCTTCTTGCCCTCCTCGATACTCTAAACAAAGGACTGGACAACACAAAACAAGCATTTATTCTGGTATTGTTAGATATATCCGCTGCCTTTGACAGTGTAAATCACAACATACTAATATCAAGACTCAGACAAATTGGATTAAGGAAAATTACACTAGAATGGTTTAAATCTTACATATCTGACCGTACACAATTTGTAAAAGTTAACCAGAACTCCTCACCTACTTTTCCTCAAGAACAAGGAATACCTCAGGGCTCTGCTTTATCTGCCCTTCTATTTAACCTTTATCTCCAACCAATTTGTACCATTTTTCAAAAATACAAGATGAAATACCAGATATATGCGGACGACATTATGCTGTACTCTGCATTCGATATACATGATCCAAACTATGACAAAATAGCAAGCTGCCTTATGGAAGCTGAAAAATGGCTAAGTAAAAATAATTTGAAAATCAATTTCAAGAAAACAGAGATACTAATCACATCAAGAAACACAAATTACACACCACCAACTGACATCAAAATTCTTAACTTTATCATACCTATAAAGGAAAATATTAAATACTTAGGAGTCACTCTAGACAAGGCTCTCAATTTCACTAACCATATTAAGAAAACAACTAAAACAATTTACTACAAGCTACGCTCATTTCAGCAACTGAGGCTACTATTAGAAATCAATGACTTTAGAACCATCACACAGGCACTGATAACTCCCCATTTTGATTACTGCAATGGAATATTAACAGGTGTATCTAAAAAAAGCCTAAAAATCCTACAAATGGCTCAAAATGTTACAGCGAGAATAATTTCCAAAGCCAAACTGACCAATCACATCACCCCAATACTCTACTCTCTGCATTGGCTACCTATTCAAAGTAGGATTCAATATAAAATATTATTGACCACTTTCAAACTGATAAACCAGATTGCCCCATCATACCTGTCTACACTAATTCATAGACCTATAGAAAACAGAATAAGACGTAGAAGGAACCTTCATACTATTGTAGTTCCCGACTCAATAAGAAAAACTAAACACATAACAAGCAGCAGTGCCTTCTCATTTGTAGCACCTTCATTATGGAATAATCTCCCTGATCAACTAAGGGAAATAAAAGACCTAAAACATTTCCGAAAAGATCTAAAAACTTACTTGTTCTCACAATATTACTCTAACATAGATAATGATTTGGACAAGGCCTCCCATCCTCCATAGATCTCCATGATATACTCGCCTTAATACGTGCAATACTACTACCAAAAGAGAACTTATGATAAAACGTTAATGTATATATGTAAATAGTTCCAAATATTGTCAATACTACCTATATATAGTTCTGATTACTGTTCATCGTACTTGATTTTAACTACCTGTATATAGTTTTGATTACTGTTCAATGTACCTGTTTATCACAGCACTGTTTTATGTATTTCATGTTGTTTGATGTAAACCGCCACTGATCTTAGGAAGTGGCGGTATATAAAAGATGTGCAAATAAATAAATAAATAGTAGTGCTCTGGTGATAACTGCTGCTCTGTGCTGGGGTCAACAGCCTGACTCTCCATGCAGCTTTAGATTGTGGAGCCTGTGTGAGTGGATGTTTGTACCCCTGTTCACCACTGTTTTGGGCTTTGCATGTGTTGCTGTTGTATCTACATTATAGAATGAAATATAGGGACATGCTCTGTCCACCCATCATTGTAACTATCCTGCCACCTCCGCCTCCACTGGGGGACACGTATTGCCATCATCTGCCACCCACTGTCTTTTCAGTACTTTACATTGCCAACACCCTTTGTTGTGGTACAGTTGCCTCCATCATGTTTGTCAACAGTACTGGCAGCCACATGGGATGCCTGCATATATGGCAGGTCCAGCAGCTCCCAGCTCTCCCTCCTTCACTCACCTGTTCATTGTCTTTCCTTGGTGCTCTATCTAGTGTTAGGGCTACATCTGTTTCTATGCCTCACAGGTCATGCATGTCATCCTAAGCACCTTGCAGCCCTTAAGGCACACTAACCTAGGGCACCATAGCCTTGTTAGGCCAGCTTAACCTATGGTTCCATAACCCAGGGTGCCTTCTAAGGTGCCTTGTCCAGGGGTCCCTAATATGGTGTTTAGCCTAAGGAGCCCTAACAAGGTACCTTATAAGGCACATTACAAGGAACCATATAAGGTACCTAACAAGGCACCTTATAAGGCACATTACAAGACACCTTATAAGGCACCTAACAAGGCATCTTATAAGGCAACTTATAAAGCACATTACAGGCAACTTATAAGGCACATTACAAGGCACCTAACAAGGCACCTTATAGGGCACACACGAGTCAGAAAATGCCCCCATTTAACCTCCTGGCATTCAGCATGGCAGCGGGTCAACTTTAACAGAGCTGTGGGAAAAAAGGAAAACACCGTTCTTTCTCATGACTCTGCAGAGGTGAGCTGGGGTGCCATGCCTTGTGCCTCCCTGGCTTCCTCTGAAGATGGTCAGAGAGGCACAGGGCTCTTCCGAGGGGTGGGGGGCACTTGTACTGGAAATGCTGATCAGGATGGGTTAGGATTGGTAATGGGCTGATAGGGGTGGCTAGGACTGGAAATGGGCTGATTGGGGGAGGGGGGGTAATACCAGAAATGGACTGATGGGGGGCTAGGACTGGAAATGGGTGGATCAGTTGGCATAGACTGGAAATGGACTGATTACAGGGGGCTAGCTCTGGAAATGGGATGATGGGTGGGACTAGGACTGGAAATGAGCTGATTAGGGGGGACTAGCACTGAAAATGGGCTGAGAGGGGATAACACTAGAAATGGGATGATTATGGGGAGATTGCACTGGAAATGTGCTGACAGGGGGAATAACATTGGAAATGGGCCGATGGGGGGCTAGGACTGCAAATGAACTGATGGGGGGAAGGAGAGAGCTGCTGGTCCTGGAAAAAAACTGGGGTCTAGAGCTACAAATGGGTTGATGGAGGGGATGGGAGGAGAGAGTTACTGGCCTTGGAAGAAGACTGGGGACTAGGCTACAAATGGGCTGATGGGAGGGGATGGGAGAATGGGACTGGAAGGAAGCAGATGATGAGAGAGGCTGGAACTAGAAGGGAGCTGATGTAGGGGGAGGACTAGAAGGGGATGGGGCTTGCAAGAGGAAAAAGGAGCTGGAGGGGTGAGGGAAGGAGCTGGAGGGGTGAGGGAAGAAAAATCTACGATTAACTGGTCATTTAGAGAGTAAATGGGGACTGAGGATGGAGGGGTGAAATTTGAGTGGCTGAAAAAGGAATAAAGAAAGAAATGGAGGAAAGACCAAAAGGGGAAAGATCAGTATGGAGGTGAAGGTTTGATCTTTCATAACAAATGTATAGATGCCTTTGGAAAATCCCAGTTAAGGCATTTAGATAGGTAACATGAGCTGTTAAATGTCTAACTGCTTTCGAAAATTGGGCACATAAGATATGCCATACTGGGTCAGACCAAGTTCCATCAAGCCCAGTATCCTGTTTTCTTTTTTTTTTTTTTTTTAATTTATTATTTATGACTTTTTAAAATACACACAATTTGAAACAACAAATTGAGAAAACAATATGGTCAGTTGAAAAAATCCAAGGAAATAACTAATAGATCATACTATCAAGTCAATCAAAATAAACCAACCCACATCCACAGCCCACAAAAGGATGAATACAAAGGGAAAACAATCAACTAATCCCAAGGAAATCAGTTAAGTGAAAAAGCAGAGCTTTATTAAACAGAAGGTGTTTTGGAAGACTCAATAGTAGCACTGGGAATAGGATGGACATTTAGAAAGGAAATAGGCTGGGAGGGGTACAGAAAGAAATATGAATTAGTTTCCTGTTTTCAAGTGTCCAATCCAGGGAAACAAGAACCTAGCAGTTTCCCAAAAAGACACACAGGTTTCACAATGCTTGTATTGGGGCAAGCAGTTGATATCCCGGGTTCTTTTTAATAATGGTTTATGAACCTTTTCTTCAATAACTTGTCCAAACCATTTTTAAATCCAGCTACATTAACAACTTTTATTACATCCTCCTGTAACGAATTCCAGAGTTTGATTGCATGTTGAGTGAAAAATGCTTTCTCTTATTAGGGTTAAACAGGTTACACTATGGGGCATGTTTACTAAAGGGTGCTAACGTTGCAGCGGCGGAATTATCGTGTGATAATGTACGTTATCGGGCGATGAAGGTGCGTTATCGCACCTTATCACACAATAACGTGCCTGCGGCATTAAGGCACCCTAACGCTGTGAAATCCAGCGCTGAAGGACGGAGGAAGGCTTCCGAGAGGGCAGAGAGAAGGGGTCAATGGATGGAGAGTGGGAGGGGAGAGGCTCCAGGCACACTAACGCTGTGGAATCTGGGTCTGATCACTAACGCCAGTGAAACCCTCGCATTAAGGCACATTTGCAGGAAACAGAAACCATTTCCGTCAGCAATGTACAGCAAAGCCAGGGAAACCTAAAAAAAGTGATAGTTGTGATACATGTGCAGTGTGGTCCACTGCCATAGGGGAAAAAATAAAAGTAGGAATTTCTTTGCTCCCTGGCCTGATTCTGGTTCCATTTATATAGAAAACAATGTGTGCAAAGTTGGAAGCCAATCAAATAATATTTAGGGGTGGCTCAAGGTCCCTATCTATCAGGCCCCTGGATCCCCCCCAGGGTTCGTCAGACCACTGGGTATTATCCGCTCATAGATGGGGGTATCATGCTTGCCAAGCACTCAATGTGGTCCAGATGCTAGTAAGGACTTTGACGATGTGGGGAACATCTTACGGTGTTTCTTTTGTGGTGTGTTGGCCGTTGAACTCCTCAATGAGTTTGACCCCTCGCTCAGCCACATCGTTGATCACTGGAAGATTTTTTACTTTCTTCAGACCGTCTTTGAATGATGCATTCTCTTCCCAGTCTTCTGGGTCTGCATTAAGAAAATCACTGTTGATGTCGAGGTGTTTCAGGAAATGGATTGACTTGCGAGTTGCAAAAGATTCAAGTGGTGGAATCATGGAACTTTTCAATTCGACCCGCTTTGGGGGATCTTCGTCTTCATCATCATCCTCATCGCTTTCATCTGATTCTGCCGGGATCATGGCCGACACTATGGCCCACTTTGTCGGTGCTGAAACAGCTTCATCGAACAGTGACAGTGCCACAAGCTCCTCTGACACATACCAAAGATGCTGTTGCAGTTTGTCTCTGGCCGCTCTTCCAACACGGTCATTGTGGTAAGAGTGTAGTTTCTTCAGCATCTCCAAATCTCTTCAAGGAGCAACTGCGGCATCAGGGGCAGAAAACTAGGCTTCCACATGAATCAGGATGGAGAAAATGCTCACATCACGAACACAGGACTCCTCCCGTTGGGTAAGATCTTTGAGTTGTCCTCGGAACATCCAAATCTTGAGACAGTACAAGACTTTTGCCATCCATCTGGCATGATGGAAAGCTCCGGGTTTCTTGAAATTGAAACTAGGAAGATTCCCTCCAAGGCAGACAATCGTTAACTCCAAGAATTCCAGGTAATCATCTCGGTGATTGCCCTGTGCCAACTTGGATTCCGCAAACTTCATGATGCGATCCCTGTCAGGTTGCAGCACCTCCAAGTCTTTTCCAGTTTGATAGTTGGACTTGTCAAGGGAGCCCCAATTCTTTTGGAACCGGCGAAAGAGTTGGACATCGGGACCCGATGAAGCTCCAGAGCATGTAGAGAATACTGCACCAAGAATTATTTCGTAAATGTGATGGCGGCATGCCAAATGAAGGACTGTGCGACGGAGTCTCTGTTCTAGAAGAATGCACGCTCCTGATCGACGTCCCGTGTTCGATGCAGTTGTATCAAAGCAGAAGCCTGCAACTTTTTCATCCAAACACCATTCCTGTAACAGTTCATAAACTGCTGCAGCTTGATTCTCGCCCGTTCCTGATGTCAGTTTTGGTACACCAAGAAGTTGTGTTTCTCCATTGGAGACAGCCGTTATCAAAACTGGAAGGCGGTCAACGGATGTGGTTGAACAGAGAAGAGATGGCAATAACTTGCTATCCCAATGCACAATGCATGTTTTGCCTTCGGCTTTGAATGCGTTGTGCAGGTCCGTCCATTGTTGCTGACGGTGCTTTTCTCTATGGCGCTTGACGCTGGAGCGGCTGATATTGAGCTCCCCAGGATAATGACCCAGACTTCTGGCGGTTTCAGCTACCACAAACAGAGCATTGCGATCCGTTGTCCCTGTCCGATCCAGGGCTGCTGTAAGCTCTGGGGTCCAGACATTGTTAGGTCAAAACTGCTTTGTTTGTGGAGTTGCTTTCTTCTGTCCGTTATCTGAATCCGCAGATGTCGACGAGTCTTCACCTGACTCTGCTGAGGAAGAAGATCCTTCCAGCTGAACTTGGCTTGTAGTTGCCTCGGCTTCGGCAACATGTTTTTGTCTGCGCCTTTTCAGTTCTTCTTCTCGCTGTTGCGATCTTGCTTCCATGTTGGCCAGTTTCTTGTCCATCGCGCACATTGAGCCGCGGCACCCTGGTTCTCGTTGCGCTATTAAGAATTCTTTGTCTTCTTGAATATGAATTAAAGACATTGCATTGGCATGCGCCACATCAAATAGGTTTTTCATTGCAACCTGGAATTCTTTTTCATTTGCCTCTTGTTTCCCTCCTCTCCCTTTGTTTTTCTTCAAAGGTTTCCACTGATTGAACAATTTCTTTACTTTTTCTTGAATTTTGTTATTTCTTTGAACAGGAAGCCTGGCCTTTTCCCAGTAAGCTTCTACTTCACTTATTACAATAGATGCACTTCCACTAATGCCTTTGTTTAATGTCATATGGTGATGTAAAAATACACTTAACACTTGCTCCTTGCTGGGGAGCTTGGCCCCCAGAATTGTGGTGGACATTTCTTCAATGAGATAAAAACCACGTTTTTTCGCCATCTGAAAAGAATAAAGATACAAAGATAATAGTACAATGTCTTTGCCACCTCTCAGAGACGAGATTAGTTCAAATATGACGCAATCAAATGTAATCAGCGTGGAACTGAGTGGATGATACAAGATGATGCAACATTTCGTCATCTGCTCCCAGGGGGAAATCTCAAGACTTGTTGAGCCACACCTAAATATTATTTGATTGGCTTCAAACTTTGTACACAGTGTTTTCTACCTAAATGGAACCATAATCAGGCCAGGGAGCAAAGGAATTCAGGAATTCATTTTTATGGACCACCCTAAAGGGCAAATAAACATGGAAAATGACCTGAACAAAATATAAAATCACCATAACCAAGCTGGCCAATAGTGATATTAATGGGAAAAATAAAAAATAAAACACTACTGAGAAAGCTCCAAAAAAAAAAGATATCCATTTTGGAAGGGTCTATGCTCTGTCCCCCTACAAGATGAATGATCCCACATTGAAATAGTGCTGATCAGGGTTTTCCCTTTTTATTGGACAGGTTTCTTATGGCGTGCACATGTGCGGCAACAGCAGGGTGGGCATGTCGGAAAAGGGCAACTGTACAGATGCTTGAAAATGGGATACAGAGGGCTGCAGGCGGCACATGCTGTGGTGCAGCTGGGGCACAGTGTGGACTAGGGAGATTCCTAGGTGGCACATAGGAATGCTGAAACTGTACAGCAGCCAGACAGCAACTGATGAGGGCCCAACATGGGCACGAGTGTGTTTCTCACAGTATCACAGGGGATAGTACCCAGCAGGTACCTCCAAGGGCACAGAACATTGGCAGGCGGTGATGGGGGAGGGGGGGAAGCGTGGACGTCTATGCAGAGACCCCTACCCCAGATCCCGCACCATAGGCAGCCACCTACCGGCACACTGGATGGCCTGAGACTGCGCACCACCAGCATAAGGGCATGTCAGCATGGTGGCAGAGGGGTACTGGTGGTGGAGGGGGCAGTGGCATCTGCCCACAGCAGACCATGGCTTAGCCCCATTTAGCCGTGCACTGCAACAGACAGGCTCTGTCTGACGAACAGTCATGGTATCCCCAGGGAATGAACCATCCCTGTGGTGACAGTATGGTGCAGTACACACAGCCAGTGTGTTCTGGAGCAGAAGGTCCCAGGTTTAAGTCCCAGCTGTGGCTCCTGCCAACACAGTCCCCATATTTCACCCAGTAGCAAACTGTGGTAACAAAGACCAAAGCTTTATTGCAGATAACATAAATATGCGTGAAACGCCTATATTTTGCCCTACAGAGCACAGACACCATAAACATGTGCAATACCTAGTGCAGAGTTTCCAAAATGCAGTCCTGGAGGGCCAAAAACCATGAAACCATTCAGGTTTCATGTTGTCTCCAATAAAGATGCCTGTCCTGCATTTCTATGCGCCGCCCCATGGTATGCAAATGTATCTCATGCATATTCATTAGGGACAGCATGAAAACCCGAACAGTGTTTGGCCCACCAGGACCGGAGTTGGGATCCTCTGCCCTAGAGCAGCGGCCAACAGGGGCAGAAACAGCAGCACCCACAGGCTTCATTATCCAAAGACTCATGCAGAGGCAGGATGTTGGGCCCTGCGCGCAGCAGCATCTCCCAATACTAGCACTTGCATACCTTAGCAATGCTGCCCTAAACCTGGGAATACGTTACACAAATATCAAAAGGTTGCTATGATTAATGGCAGATAGCAATTCCCAAGTAAAGCACAATTTGCTGATTGAGCTGCATCATAGCAACCGTTCTCATGTCTGTGGAGTGTGTTTCAGGTCCGGTTTTTGACAGTGTTTACCACTCTGGGGAGTGACTCCAACAGTATTGCGTACCATAGCCATGCCTGCACTGTGCCCAGGACTGGTGCGGTGGCAGGGCTGCCAAAAGCCTCTATATTTGCACAATGCTGGCATAGGTGTGGGAGTTTGTGTCTGTCTATCCAGTGTGTGGTGGCTGCCAACACCTTACTCAGCCCACACTGCTTGCACTATTTCCGGTGTTAGCCTGACAATGTGCATAATGAGGAGCAAAGTACTGTGGGTATAGCGTGGACAGGGTAGCCTGGGCAGGATGCATCTGCACAGGGCATAGGGCAATGGCTGGGACATTGTAGTGCCCGGCCACCACCTGCATGGACACGGTGGCCACAGTATGTCCTTCTGGGAGGTCACTCTCACCCTGACGTTTTTCTGGGGCCCAATCACTGACTTATCTGTTTGGTGTGTGTGCTCACATCCCAGTTTTGTGTGCATGCATCTCCTCCAGGAACATGCACTATGGGTTAGCTAACAGACTGTCTGCAGTTAGTATGTGTATGGCTGGAGCACATTGCAGGGTGCAGTGGTTGGAGAGTGTCTGATGGTGGTGGGGAGCAGCTGAGCATTTCCAGGCCTACTATCTGTCTGCCATTGCCTTATCGATGTGTACAGATCTGCATTGACTGCCCTGTAGAGTGCCTGTTCCCCAGCAGGTCTGGGGTTGATGGTCCCCTCTACTACCACCATTACAGGGAGGTAGAATATGGATCTGTTGGTGGGAGATCCTATTTCCCACCCTGGGCTCCAAAGGCAGGTTCGGGGTGGTATATAATCTGCCTATGGGTTCAAACACTCCCCTTCCCTTATAGCTCACTGAGACAGATGTATCCTAGGAGTGTCTATCACACACACTGGCACTAATGGGGACCTGCAACATAGCCTATTTCAGCTATGAAAGGTGCTGTGGACCTGCTGCTGGGCGCCCCACCTTACCCTCAGGGTGAGCACAGTACCCACACAATGTGACGGTCTGTAGCTTATCTGTGCCAGTAGCACATACGGTCAGTACCCCCTACCAGCCTGAAGTGCTGTGGGGGTGCACACGGTCAGTTCCCCCCACCAGGCCGAGGTGCTGTGGGGGTGCATACCCCATCTTGTGATCATCTGTAGACTTCTGATTTGCATGTGCAGTGAATCATGGTTATGGGTGGGTTAACCCTATCCTGGTAACCACAGCAGACAGTTTGTGTGGTGACCTGCAGTCCTTCTGTAGCCATCCAGGGGTTGGTTAGTAGCTGTAGCCCACTGGTTACTTCACTGCCTGTGGAGCCAGAGGTCATGGGTTTGATCCCACAGTGGGGCCTTTTGATAGGGCTGTCTGAGGCATTTTCCTTTTATTATGTAAAGTAGTGCTTTTAGAAAAAACACAATCACAGTGCTGTAACATTAAGGTGCCTCATAAAGCGCCCTCTAAGGCACCCTATAAAGCTCCTTATAAGGTGCCCTATAAGGAACATTATAGGGTGCCGTGGTGGACAGTGCACTTTATAATGTGCCCTCTGCAGTGCCCGTGATATCTTAAGGGGGGGGGGGGGGATCTGTGGTGATGAAAGCCCTTTGGAAAGCATGAAGCTGGATGAAAATCCTGAATTTCCCATAGAAGTGAATGGTAGTGCACAGGTGCAGGGGAATTACAGCCCAGGTCAGAAGCAAAGTCAGCTCCCTGCAAGAGTCAGACCATGCCCTAGCTCAGGGGTGGAGACAGGATTCCCTGCTGATTGGTCACATGGGGGCAGATAGCAGGGAAGGCCCAGCAGGCAGCAGTGGTTAAAAACATGTGCAAAGCAAAGCAAGGCAGAAGCACCGGGACTCAAACAAGGAGAACCACCGAGGGGCAGCTGCAGAGAGGCCTCCAGAGTCAGCTGGAGAGAACCACACAGAGAAGCACCCGGGGAAGGACACAGAAAAGCATACAGAGAAGCACACGGAGAGGCAGTGGCAGTCTCAGGCTGGAGCCCAGACACAGATACAGACTGGGAGGAAGAAGAGACAGAGCCAGCAACTGAAGGCAGAGGCACGAGTGAATGGAGGAGAGCTGGACGTCAGGCAAGGAACAGGAACAGCTGTGAGAGCTGGAAAGGTCCGAGAGAAAAGAAAGAAAGCACTTACCTCAGAGGGACTGGCGTAAAAGAGAAGGAGCCTGCATTTAAAAGCCTGGAGAGACCCAGGAGGAAAGAAAGCAGTGCTTATGTGAAGAAACAGCCTCAAGGTAAAGCCAACACTTTCATTTCTGATAAAACAGCAGAAAGACAATTTGCTAGCTTTAAAGGGCAAGAAGCTGAGCCCTCACCTACCACGATTAAGAAGTGGATAGAAAGCTTATCTGATGTTAAAAGCCATAGCTCTGATAACAGTGAAGCCTGTGAGACCTCTAAGCTAGAGGCCTTAAGGAAGCTATTCTCTAAAGAGAAGTTTCACTCCCCAAAGTTAAAAGTGCCAACAAGGGCTGAGTTGCTGTGGAGCCATTTTCTGGAGTTCCTAAAAGAAAGGAAGTTTGAGGAAGCTCCTAATTGTGAGAGAGACTCTGTTTACCCCAACGATAGTGAGGGAATGCAAATAGATTTTTTATTTATTTAACATTCATTTTTATACCGCATCTTCCAGAGATCAGTTGCGGTGTAGATGCATCTGAGCCTTGCTCTGAATATTTGCCTATGCCCATGGATTGTTCTTTGGTACAAAGAAAGAATTTTATAGCTTTGAACAAGAACAGAGAGTCTGAAAACTCTATAGGAAAATAGGGGCAGTTCTTACCTTGTTTGAAGAAAGCTAATTCTGTGTATTGTATCACTGGCTGAAGTAAAGAAGCAGTGAGGAACTGTGTGTTTAAAAAGGAAACCCAGCTGTGACAAAGTTTGTTGAAACTCTGCTAATTGACCACACGGGGCAGTTCCCGGTGAATGTGTAGGAAAGCAGAACAGCTGAGAAGTGAAAAGATTTTTGTTTGTTATGCTCCTGGTTTAAAAAATCCTGATTTCATCTTTTTCCTTTGGAGATGTATCCTACTGCCTTAGTTGTGTATGAGCCCTAGCGTGTTTTGGAAATCCCCATAAATAAATTTTCTTGCATGCCTTACCACCGACTCAACTACATTATTTCCCTCAAGGAGTAAAGAGTACTACAAGACCCAGAATCCTCTGGTGTTTATAAAATAACTTTATTCCAAAAGGACATACAAGGCCGTCTTCCAAGCTGTAAGCCCCTGGGCCCAGCTGGAGGCGTCGCACCTGTTCCACTCCATTCATTAATTTATAGACCTCTATCATATCTCCCCTCAGCCGTCTCTTTTCCAGGTTGAAGAGCCCTAACCTTTTTAGCCGTTCTTCATAGGTGTATCCTTCCATCCCCTTTACCGTTTTGGTAGCTCTTCTCTATACCTTTTCTAATTCTGCTATATTCTTTTTAAGATATGGTGACCAGAATTGCACACAATATGCACGGTGTGGTCACACCATGGAATGATACAAAGGCATTATAATATCCTTTGTTTTATTCTCCATTCCTTTCCTTATGATTCCTAACATTCTATTTGCCTACTTCACTGCCGCTGCACACTGGGCGGAGGGTTTAAATATATTATCCATGATGACACCTAAATCTTTTTCCTGGGTGGTGGTTCCTAATGTGGACCTTGCATCTTGTAACCATAATTTGAGTTGTTCTTTCCTAGGTGTATAACTGTGCTTGTCCACCTTAAATTTCAAAAGCCATTTGAGTGTCCAGTTTTCCAATTTATCAAGGTCTTGCAATTTTTCACAATCCTCTTGGGTTTTAACAACTTTGAATAATTGTAATTATAATTTTGTGTCATCTGCAAATTTGATTACTTCACTCATTATTCCCATTTCCAGGTCATTTACGTATATGTTAAAAAGCAGTGGACCCAACACAGATCCCTGGGGTACTCCACTATTCACCTTTCTCCATTGGAAAAATTGGCCATTTAGTCCTACTCTCTACTTTCTATTTTTAACCAGTTCCTGATTCACAATAGTACACTGCCTGCTATATCATGACTTTTTAATTTTACCAAGAGTGTCTAATGAAAGAACTTGTCTAAGGCTTTCTGAAAATCCAGATACACTATATTGACTGGCTCAACTTTGCTTACCTGTTTATCCACATCTTCAAAAAAATATAACAGATTAGTAAGACAAGACCTTGGCTAAAGCCATGTTGGCTTTCTCCCATTAAACCATGACAATCTACATGTTCAGTAATTTTGTTCTTTATAATGTTTTTCTACCATTTTGCCCAATACCAATGTCAGGCTCACCAGTCTGTAGTTCCCCGGATCACCTCTGGAACCCTTTTTAAAATTTGATGTTACATTGGCCATTTGCCAATCTTCAGGTGTTACAGATGATTTTAATGATAGTTCACAGATTATTAATGTTAGGTCTGAAATCTCATATTTCAGTTCTTTCAGCACTCTCAGATATATACCATCAGGGCCAGGTGATTTACTACTCTTTAGTTTATCAAATAGTTGTAATAAATCTTCCTGTTTCATCAATATTTCTTTCAATTCTTTCAATGCATCTCCTTTAAATTCCATTTCAGCCATGGGTAACTTCCCTACCAAAGCAAATATTTCATTCAGTCTCTGCTATGGTGTTTTCCCATCTTAGTGCCCTTTTTACCCCTCTATCATCTAGTGGTCCAACTGACTCTCACAGTTTTTTTGCCAAGAATGTATTTGAGAAAGTTTTTATTAAAAGTTTTTTGCTTCCATTGCAAACGTTTTTTTCAAAATCTGTTTTTGCCTGCCTTATCAATGCCCTGCATCTAACTTGCCAATGCTTAGCTTGTTTCCAGTTTTTGCCATTTGGCTCCTTTTCTGGCTACAACAGCCACTCTGACCTCACCTTTAAACCATACTGTCAGTTTTTTGGACTTCCACTTTTCTCAGAAACATGGAATACAGCTTGTCTGGGCTTCTAAGATAATATTTTTAAACAACATCCATGCTTGATGTAAATATTTAATCTTTGCACTTGCTCCTTTTAGTTTTTTTCTTACCTAATTTTATCATAGGGGTATGTTTACTAAACGGCGATAACGTAGCAGCAGCTACGTTATCATGCATTAAGTGACGTTAATGCACGTTAACATCACCCAATGCAACGTTAGCACGCATTAACGTCGCCGGTGGCAGTAAGTCCCGTAGAGAGTGGAGAGAGGGCGGAGAGAAGGGGTCAATGGGCGTCATGGCTGTTTGGCATAAAAAAAGAAAAAAAAAAACAGAACAAAAGGAAACCAAACCCATGACCCTTGGCTTGGGAGGTAAAAGTACTAACCAGTAGGCTACACCTCCACAGCTTTCTGGTCTGGATGTGTTGGGACAGCAGCTTAGAGGGGCTTTCCCATGGCTGATGTGCAGTCCTATATTAACCTGAGACCTATTCTTCCTCTCAGATTCTGTTTCTTTTTTGTGCTCCAATATTTTCTACCATATGCATGTTGATGTTAGGATGGAGTGATCGTTTCTTGTCTCCAGATACAGAAAGACTGCAGGTCACCGCACGGCATGTCTGCTGTGGTTACCAGGATAGGGTTAACCCACCAGTGCCCATGATGTAATGCACATGCAGATTATCAGTCTACAGCAGGTCACCAGATGGCGGCCTCAGCTTTGGGAACTGCTAGCACCTAATCAGGAGTTAGTGGGCCTGATTTCCTGAGAGCAGCTGAGGGCCTGCATAAAAGGCTCCAGTGCCCTGCCCTGTTCAGGCTTTCCTACAGAAGCTCTCCAGATCAACCAACAGTAAGGATTTAAGGGTTTGTTTTATTATATTAAGTTGTTAGCTCTCTTACTGGGAGCTCTTAAAAGGGTTTTTTGTACATTTTTAGAGCAAGGTTACTTTTTTTGGTGCTTTAGTGGGACTTTCCTTGAGCACAGTAGGTGGTTGAACTCCAGTAAGCTCCTCAGCTTTGGGAACTGCTAACACCTAATCAGGTGTTAGTTCCCTCCCTACCCACCCCGACTCCCACCCACCCCCTAGCGAGTAGTCTTGCTTTATAGGGCACCTCCCCATTTGACAAAGCACAGAGAATTGGACCAGCACATTTTGAAAATAATTAAGGAGTTTTAACTGCTTTTTCTCTGAAAGGACAGCTGGGAAACCGGCTGGTACTTGGTAGATCTCTATCTTTTGCTTTAACAGATACCTAAGCTCCACGAACAGAACAATGGCTGGGAAAAATCGTATCGCTAAAGCTGTTGCCCCCGTTACAGCTTCTGCCTTGGTCCAGACAGAGGTCCTAATGCCAGTTGAAGGACCGGTTCCATGTGCAGGGTGCCTGCATGCTGAAGCTCTGAGGAAACAAGTGGAGGAACTCAGAGAGGAGGTGGCGAGGCTGAGGAGCATTCAAGACCGTGAGAAGTACATTGATGAGATGCTTCTTGCAGCAACCAAGCTCTCCAGCAGAGGAGAAGATGGGTGCCAACAGAATGTCGATGGTTGGACACAAGTCACCAGGGCCTGCAAAATCACCAATCCAACTTCTCCAGCCCTTGAATTGAAGAACCATTATGCAGCCCTGGAAGTGGAGGAGGTGAAAGCATCCCTGGAAACGGAAGAACCAGAGCTCAAGTACCCCAAAGTTGTAGAATCAGTAACCACAAGGAAACAAAGGGTAGTGGTGGTTGGAGATTCTCTTCTGGGGAGTACTAAGGCATCCATCTGCCGACCAGACTTGATGTCCAGAGAGGTATGCTGTCTGTCTGTTGCCAAAATCCAAGATGTTATGGAGAGTTTTCCGAGACTCATCAAGCCCACTGACTATTACCCACAGGGCCGGCCCGTCCATTGAGCAAGAATGTTTTTTGCACAGGGCCCCGCGTTTCAGGGGGCCCCGCGCAAAGAACATTCTGCTTTTTTTTTATTACCTTTAAAAACAAAAACCTGGCTGTAGCTGCTGCCGCTGCCGCGTCCGTCGCAGCAGCGGCAGAATGGCGTGTCCCGCGGGGCCCCTTCTCCTCTTCGAGCCCTCTGCAAGGGCTTTCAGATTCGCGAAGGGAGAGTTGTGCTCCCTCGCGTCTCTGTAAAGCCCGCAGGGGCTAATGGGAAATTTCCCATCAGCCCCTTTAGACGCGAGGGGCTGATGGGAAATTTCCCATTAGCCCCTGCGGGCTTTACAGAGACGCGAGGGAGCACTCTCCCTTCGCGAATCTGAAAGCCCTTGCAGAGGGCTCGACGTGGAGAGGGGCCCCGCGGGACACGCCATTCTGCCGCTGCTGCGACGGACGCGGCAGCGGCAGCAGCTACAGCCAGGTTTTTGTTTTTAAATTTGCGGGAAGGGAAGGGAAGGGAAGGGAAGGGAAGGGGGGGGGGCTGATGGAGGCTGTCTGGAAATGGGGTGATGGGGGGGTAGGACTGGAAATGTGCAAGGGGGGGGGTTAGGACTGGAAATGTGCAAGGGGGGGGTTAGGACTGGAAATGTGCAAGGGGGGGGGGGTTAGGACTGGAAATGTGCAAGGGGGGGGTTAGGACTTGAAATTTTCAACGGGGGGGGTTAGGACTGGAAATGTGCAAGGGGGGGGTTAGGACTGGAAATGTGCAAGGGGGGGGGGGTTAGGACTGGAAATGTGCAAGGGGGGGGGGTTAGGACTGGAAATGTGCAAGGGTGGGGTTAGGACTGGAAATGTGCAGGGGGGGTTAGGACTGGAAATGTGCAAGGGGGGGGGGGTTAGGACTGGAAATGTGCAGGGGGGTTAGGACTGGAAATGTGCAAGGGGGGGGTTAGGACTGGAAATGGGCTGGGGCTGATGGAGGCTGACTTGAAATGGGCTGGGGGGGGTTAGGACTGGAAATGGGCTGGAGGGGGGGTAAGGACATGAAATGGGCTGGGGCGGAGGGAGTCTCACTGGAAATGCGCTGGGGGGGTGTAAAGACTGCTAATGGGCTGGGGCTGATGGAGGCTGACTGGAAATGGGCTGGGGGGTTAGGACTGGAAATGTGCAAGGGGGGGGGGTTAGGACTGGAAATGTGCAAGGGGGGGTTAGGACTGGAAATGTGCAGGGGGGGTTAGGACTGGAAATGTGCAAGGGGGGGGGGTTAGGACTGGAAATGTGCAGGGGGGTTAGGACTGGAAATGTGCAAGGGGGGGGTTAGGACTGGAAATGGGCTGGGGCTGATGGAGGCTGACTTGAAATGGGCTGGGGGGGTTAGGACTGGAAATGGGCTGGAGGGGGGGTTAGGACTGGAAATGGGCTGGGGCTGATGGAGGCTGACTGGAAATGGGCTGGGGGGGTTACGACTGGAAATGGGCTGGGGCTGATGGAGGCTGACTGGAAATGGGCTGGGGGGGTTAGGACTGGAAATGGGCGGGGGGGCTTAAGACTGCTAATGGGCTGGGGCTGATGGAGGCTGACTGGAAATGGGCTGGGGGGGGGGGGTTAAGACTGCTAATGGGCTGGGGCTGATGGAGGCTGACTGTAAATGGGCTGGGGGGGGTTAAGACTGCTAATGGGCTGGGGCTGATGGAGGCTGACTGGAAATGGGCTGGGGGGGGGTTAGGACTGGTAATGGGCTGGGGGGTTTAAGACTGGTAATGGGCAGGGGGATGATGGAGGCTGTCTGGAAATGGGTGATGGGGGGTTAGGACTGGAAATGGGCTGGGGGGGTTAAGACTGGTAATGGGCTGGGGGTTGATGGAGGCTGACTGGAAATGGGGTGATGGGGGGTTAGGACTGGAAATGGGCTGGGGGGGGTTAAGACTGGTAATGGGCTGTGGGCTGATGGGGGCTGTCTGGAAATAGGGTGATGGGGGTTAGGATTGCTAATGGGCTATGGGGGGGGGGGGGTTAGGACTGCTAATGGGCTATGGGGGCGCTAGGACAGGAAAAGGGCTGATGGGGAGGGGTTAGGACTTGAGGTGGGCTGATGTGGTTAGGACTAGTAATGGGCTGTGGGCTGATGGGGGGGGGGTTAGTACTGGCAATGGGAAATGGGGGGCTGAATGTAAATGGGCTGATGGGTTTAATACTGGAAGTGGGCTGATGGGGGGTTAGGACTGGTAATGGGTTATAGGGGGGGGCTAAAACTGAAAATGGGTTGATGGGGGGCTAGGACTGGTAATGGGTTGAGGGATTGCTATAACTGGAAATGGACTGAGTGGACGGGGAGGCTTGAACTGCAAATAGCTGATGGGGAGGGAGCTTGGAATGGAAATGGGCTGTGAGGGAAGGGAGCTAGAACTGAAAATGGGCTGATGGAGCAGCTAGGATAGGACTGGAAATGGGCTGTTGGGGGGAGCTAAGATTGGAAATGGGCTGTGGTGGGGGCTTGAATTGAAATGGACTCATGGAGGGGCTAGAACTGGAAGTAGGCTCATGGGGGGGGCTTGGACTGGAATTGGGCTGAGTGGAGGGGAGCTAGGATTTGACATGGGCTGATGGTGGGGCTAGGAAATGACTAGAAATGGGCTGATGGGGGGCTAGGATTGGAAATGAGCTGATGAAGGGACTCAGACTGAAAATGGATGGGGGAGCTAGGACTGGAAATGGGTTGATGGGGGGCTAGGACTGGAAATGGGCTGATGCAGGGACTAGAAGGGAATGGATGCTGGGTGAGACTGGAACTAGAAGGGAGCTGATGTTGGGGGAGGATTAGAATGGGATGGGGCTGGGAGAGTAAAATGGAGAGGGGAAAAATATTTTGTGTGGGAGGGATGAAAAATCTACAATTGGCCGGGTATTGGTAGAGTAAGTGGGGATTGAGGATGGAGGGGTAAAATTTGTGTGGATGAAATAAGAATGAGGAAAGAGCAAAAGGATAAAGATTAGTATGTTAAAGCAGATGTAGAGAGAGAGGATGGAAAGAAAACTAGAAGAGAGAAGAAAGGACAAATGGACAGCAGACGATGGAGAGTTAGCAGAAAACATGAAGAAACCAGAAGAAAGTGGCTGGAGCAATTGCAACTGAAAAAAATGCACAAAAGGTAGAAATATATCTCTTTATTTTGAATTTATTAACTGGAATATGAAAGCTCTGGGAAATGTGCATCATTAACGTCTGCGCTTTGTTTGGTACAAGAGGAAATTGATTTATAGTTTTATTTCTACAGTGTTGTTGTACATTCCAAGTTTGGCTTTTGGGGTTCCCAGTTTAATTATTGCCTTCCTGTTTCTAAATTGTGGTTCCTTGTTTGGTGATGGTCTATGTTCTGCATGTGTAACTGAGCTGAGGTATTCTGTTTATGTAATTCCTATTTGACATTGCCACTTGTTCTCTTTCCCCAGTATTCTCTGAAATGTACTGGTTTAATATTTGCAGTGTTTCCTTTTGATAGGTAGGGTCTGGTGCTTTGTGAGTCCTGGTAATGCTGTCAGGATACGGTGGGTTTGCTATGGGTTCTAAATGGGCAGCGTTTGTAGTAGTTCCTAATGTGCCTGGCGGTTGGCACTGGATTATAGTAATGTAGAAATCTTTTAGTCTTTCTTTATCCATACACTCATTAAGAGACATGTTTACTAAAAGTTAGTGTATGGTAACATTATGCAAATATTTATGCAAATAAGGCCACTTATGCAAATGAGGCCCCGCACCGAGTCTCCGCACATGGCCCCGCACCCCCCTTGGGCCGCCCCTGATTACCCAATGTTGCTAATCCATGTTGGAACAAATGATACTGCCAGGTATACCTCAGAATGTATCAAAAGTGACTTCATGGCTCTGGGACAGAGGGTGAAGCAGTTAGGTGCACAGGTGGTGTTCTCTTCAATCCTCCCTGTTGAGGGTAAAGGCCAAGCCAGAGAGGCTCGCATCCTGGAGATAAATGCATGGCTGCGTGGATGGTGTCATCGAGAGCGTTTTGGTTTCCTAGACCATGGGATGCTGTTCCAAAGGTTGCAGAGCAGAGATGGCATCCATCTGTCCAAGAAAGGTCAACGCGTCTTCAGTAGTAGACTGGCTAATCTACTGAAGAGGGCTTTAAACTAGATTTGTTGGGGATGGGTGAAGAAATCCACCAGGGAAGTGAAAGCCCCCAGGTAGGTGATACATTAAATAACTTTATGGAAATGGGTAACAGGGGTAACATATGGAAAGCAGTGTGTATAAATGCCCGTAGCATGGGAAATAAGATCCCTGATGTTGAAGCTTTGGTGGGAGTGGCTGACTTGGATTTAGTGGCAGTTACAGAAACATGGTTCACAGAAAACCATGATTGGGATGTAACTATACCTGGCTATACTTTATTCAGAAAGGACAGGGTAGGAAGTAGGGGAGGAGGAGTGGCACTATATGTAAAAACTACTATTAAAGCTTTGGAATTAGAAAGCTTAAAAGGGAGAGGGGAGGCATTGTGGGTTAAACTAGAAAGAGGCAAAGAGAAATCTATTTACATTGGGGTGATATACAGACCTCCCTCACAAGAGGAAGAGGTGGACAGAGAGTTAATTGAAGACATGTGCAGCATTGCTAGGAAAGGGGAAGTGCTACTGATAGGAGATTTCAATATGCCAGATGTTGATTGGCACATTCCTGCTGCAGTATCATCTAGAAGTAAGGAGATCCTGGATTCTCTACAGGGAGAACTATTCAGGCAATTGGTAACAGACCTCACACGTGAAGGGGCCATACTGGACTTGGTGCTTACCATTGGTGAAAGTGTTTCTGATGTTGTAGTGGGAGATCATTTTGCATTCAGTGATCACCAGATGGTGTGGTTCAGTATTAGGACTAGGGCTGTTAGAATCCATTCAAAGGCGAGGATCTTAGACTTTAGGAAGACTAACTTTGCGAAGATGGGCCAATACCTCAGGGAGTCGTTAGTTGAATGGGAACAGCTGAGGGATGTAGAAAAACAGTGGGAAAAACTGAAAGGGAATATTTTAAGGGTAACTAACCTTTTTGTTAAAATGGTAAATAAAGGTAAAAGGAAAAGGAGACCGCTATGGTTTTCAAAAGAAGTAGCTGAAAAAGTGAAGAAAAAGAGGGAGGCCTTCATGAAATACAAGAGATCACAGAGAGAGGAAGACAGGCATCTGTATTTGGAAAAACTTAGAGAAGCTAGCAAAGTAGTCAAGTAGGCAAAGATTCAAAAGGAGGAGGAAATAGCCAATGCAATAAAATGGGGGGATAAGACATTTTTCAAATATATTAGTGGGAAGAGGAAGGGCAAGAGTGGTATTGTCAGACTCAAGGGTGGAGGGGAGGAATATGTAAAAGCTGATAAGGATAAAGCAGAATTGCTTAACAAATATTTTTGTTCTGTGTTCACAGATGAAGAACCAGGAGCAGGACTTCAGGAAACACCCACAAATAGGAACAGAAGCAAAGGACATCTTGAACAATTTTCAAAAGACTGTGTTTGTGAGAAACTATCTCAACTTAAAGTAGACAAAGCGATGGGACCGGATGGGATACACCCGAGAATACTGAGGGAACTTGGGGACGTTCTAGCAGCTCCACTGACTGACCTTTTCAATGCCTCGTTGGAGTCGGGAGTAGTGCCAAAGGACTGGAGAGAGGCTCATGTGGTGCCTTTACACAAAAGCGGAAGTAAGGATGTGATTGAAAACTACAGGCCGGTTAGTTTAACTTCGGTGATGAGTAAATTATTGGAAACGCTGCTGAAAGAGAAAATAGTGAGGTTTCTGGAGTCCAGCGGATTACAGAATCCGAGGCAGCATAGATTCACAAGAGGCAGGTCTTGTCAGACAATTCTGATTGATTTCTTTGACTGGGTGACCAGGGAGTTGGACTGAGGGAGAGCCCTAGATGTGGTGTATTTAGATTTCAGTAAAGCCTTTGACACTGTTCCTCACAGGCGACTTATAAACAAACTGAGCACCCTAGGGATGGACTCTAAAGTTACTGCTTGGGTTAGAAATTGGTTGGGTGGGAGGCGACAAAGAGTACAAGTAAATGGAGCTCACTCTGAGGAGAAGGATGTTATCAGTGGTGTGCCCCAGGGATCTGTCCTTGGTCTGATTCTTTTTAATATCTTTGTTAGTGATAAAGCGGAAGGGCTTTCAGGTAAGGTTTGCCTCTTTGCGGATGATACCAAAATCTGCAATAGAGTAGACACCCAGGAAGGGGTAGATAACATGAGGAGGGATCTAGCTAAGCTTGAAGAATGGTCTAGAATTTGGCAGCTGGTATTTAATGTTAAAAAATGTAAGGTCATGCATTTGGGCTGCAGCAATCCAACGGAGCAATATAGTATAGGGGTGAAGTACTTTTGTCCACTAAAGAAGAGCGGGACCTAGGCGTGGTTGTGTCTGATGATCTTAAAGTAGCTAAACAGGTAGAAAAGGCAACGGCAAAAGCTAGAAGGATGCTTGGGTGCATACGGAGAGGAATGGCTAGCAGAAAAAAGGAGGTGATAATGCCTCTGTATAAGTCTTTGGTGCGACCTTATTTGGAGTATAGTGTGCAATTCTGGAGACCACACCTTCAAAAGGATGTGAACAGGATTGAGTCGGTGCAGAGGGTGGCTACTAAAGTGGTCTTCATTATAAAGCATATGAGGACAGACTGAAGGATCTTAATATGTACACCTTAGAGGAAAGGTGGGATAGAGGTGATATGATTGAGATGTTTAAATACCTCTGTGGCATAAATGTTCAGGGAGAGAGCCTCTTTCAATTGAAAGCAAGTTTTGCTACGAGGGGACATGGCATGAGGGTGAAGGGAGATAGATTCAGGAGTGATATGCGGAAATATTTCTTTACGGAAAGAGTAGTGGATCTGTGGAATAGTCTCCCAGTAGAGGTGGTAGAGATGAGGACAGTAACTGAATTCAAAAAAGCATGGGACAAACACAGAGGATCTCTAAAGGTAAAAAGGGGGCTGTTGTAGTTGTTATGGAAGGACAGACTAGATAGGCCATGTGGTCTTTTTCTGTTGTCATATTTTTCTGTTTCTATTTTTCTATGTATGCACCTCTACAGCACCGCACCGTGATAGGGGGTACTGACCGTGTGTGTTACTGGCACTGAGTAATGTGTATTACTGGCACAGAGTAGCTACAGACCATGCTATTGTATGGGTTATGCGCTGACCCTGAGGGTGAGGTGGTGCGCCCAGCACCAGGTCCGCAGTACCTGGGTTAGATGAGATAGGCATTGCTGTGTATCAAGTGTTCCTTGTAGATATGTCTAGGCTATTCCTGGGTCCACCTGCATTCTCCAGTTATAGCTGGCCCTTGTCAACCATAATGTCCTCGGACTGGTACCTATCCAGTGTGGTTACTTTGGTTGTTGGGGGCAGGGGACCATCTGGGTCCACATGCAGATTATGTAGTGTAACCTATCAGACCACTCTCACTTGGCCAGGGTGGTGGTCAGGATCTGGCCTCCAACAAACTCACACTCCTCATCTTTGCAAAAGAGGCACATGATGATGGGCACTCCACGCCTTATAAGGCACCTTATAGCGCGTGTTAGTTTGTAACATGTGTTAGCTGATATGGCTTGCTGTAACGATGTACCACCCACGCCTTTATATGGCTATCTGTACCTTTACCGCGGAACCTAACGCGAATGACATTAGCACAGTTTAGTAAACATAACCTTTAGGGGGATGTTTACTAAATCGCGTTAGTGCAGTTCGTGTTAGTATTCGCGTTAATAAGACAAACCCCCAAATAAGGAGATGGGCGGGACAACAGAAGATCTAACGCGCGGTACAGAACTAACGAGCGATACGTGGCGCGTTAGAGGAGTCACCGCGCGTTAAGCATAAGAAGCCTCGTAGACATTCGTGACCCATACAGAGCTGTAGCACAATGGTTACTGCAGTGACTGCTGATACGGGCAGCATGGGTTCGAGTCCCCAGGGTGCCAGATGCAGAAGGCTGGCTGATGTAGTAACCTGTACATGATACAGTGAGGGAGGGGGCACTTATTTGTTTCCTTTTGGAGGGGTGCAAGCAAACACACCCACACATCAGATAGTGAGTGAGGGGGCAGGTATATGTCAATTTACCTTTAGGGGCGCAAGCAAACACACCCACACATTTCCACTGTGGCCCCCTGAGCACAGCCATGCATCTGTCACCGCCCTAGGATCACCCCCCCTGTAATGGCTACCCGTCCCCTGTGCACCAGTGGCCCCCATCTACACCTACACCCAGTGGGCCCCCATCATAGCACATCCTACTAACACAGTGTCCCCCAGGAGCTACATCCAGCAACTGTCATCGGTTGCAGCATCCGAACCGCGCCCCTCACCAGCCACTGTCACGCAACACTGTGCCACCTTTTGAGCATATTCTTGTTCAGTTGCAATTGGTCCAGCCACTTTCTTCTGGTTCCGTCATATTTTCTGCTAACTCTCCATCGTCTGCTGTCCATTTGTCCTTTCCTCTCTCCTCTACTTTGTTTTCCATTCTCTCTCTCTCTACATCTGCTTTAACATACTATTCTTTCTCCCTTTGCTCTTTCCTCATTCCTATGTCATCCACACAAATTTTATACCTCCATCCTCAATCCCCAATTACTCTCCCAATACCTGGCCAATTGTAGATTTTCATCCCTCTTACAAAACATATGTTTCCCCTCTCCATTATACTCTCCCAGCCCCATCCCATGCTAATCCTCCCCCTACATCAGCTCCCTTCTAGTTCCTGTCTCACCCAGCATCCATTCCCTTCTAGCCCCTGCATCAGCCCATTTCCAGTCCTAGCTCCCCCATCCATTTCCAGTCCAAGTCCCTTCATCAGCTCATTGTCAATCCTAGCCCCCCCCCATCAGCCCATTTCTAGTCATTTCCTAGCCCCACCATCAGCCCATGTCAAGGCATAGCTCCCCTCCACTCAGCCCATTTCCAGTCCTATCCTAGCTGTTCCATCAGCCCATTTCCAGTCCTAGCAACCCCCCAACCCATTACCAGTCCTAGCCCCCCGTCAATCACCTCCCAGTCTTAACCCCCATCACCCCATTTTCAGTTGAAGCCCCCCCTATAACCCATTACCAGTCCTAACCACATCAGCCCACCTCAGGTCCCAACCCCTCCCCATCAGCCCATTTTCTGTCCTACCCCCCCTATAACCCATTATCAGTCCTACCCCCCCCCCATCAGGCCACTGCCAGTCTTAACCCCCCCCCAGCCCATTGCCTGTCTTAACCCCCCTCCCTCCCCCCCTCCCTCCCTCCCTCCCTCATTGCCAGTCTTAACCCCCCTCCCTCCCTCCCTCCCTCCCAAGCCCTTTGCCAGTCCTACCGACACCCCCCCCCCTCGGCTGATGGCAATTTAAAAACCAAATAAAGCTTGCCACTGCCGCGGTGGCGGCATGGAGTGTCCCGCGGGGCTCCCTCTGCCCAGCGGGACTCTCCTGGTGCGGCACAGCCCCTCTCTGCCGGCTTGCAGATACGCGAAGGGAGAGAGAGTCACCCTCGCGTCTCTGTTAAGCCCGTTCGACGTCCACCCTTGGCCCCAATAGTGCCCACTGCCACACCCATCACTCGCACACCACTGTCATCAGGCAATGAGGGACATCTGACCAACAGATACATATGTTTCAACCAACATTTATAACTCTTTTTGCAAAACATATTTACATTATTTACATTGACACAGACACGTGACATCCAGCTGACATGGCCCATGCTGTCAGTTGATGGCCGGCATGGCCAACCACGCATGCCACTGCAAATTGCAGTGTCCGCTCCCATCCCTGTGGCCAATGTGGTGGACATTCAATGGCACGGTCCGTCACAGGGTGGGTGTGCCATGTGTCCCCACACATTACACACTCTGGGGACCCCTGTTGGATGGTGGCTGACCGTCTGCGGAACGGCCAGGGCGGTCATCCCGCTCGCGCAGACGGTCAGCCGCCATGGACAGGGTCGCCAGCACCTGGCCCTGGATTAGGGCGAACTGCCTCTGGGCTTGTGCCTGGGCACACACAGCTGCAGCCAGGCGCAGGCCGCACATGCAGCCGCACAGACACACATCTCCCCGTGTCTGTGTGGCTGCATGGACAGCAGAACTGCCTGCGGCCATGTGTGGCAGGCACACGTCCAGAGGGCCTGCCGCACCCTGATCATGGGGCAGGTGGCTGGTGCCCCCAGTGCCCTGTGGCGGAGCGTGCCATTGGGGACCTGCCCCCACCCCACCCCCTCCGCTGTATATCCCCTCCCTCCCTCCTGCCTCCAACACCCTCCCCACAACCCCATCCCCCTCCCCCCCTGCCTCCCCCTCCCTCTCCCTGCCACCCACCTCCCCCCATTCCCCTTCCCTTCCACTCACATCCCCCCCCTCCTCATCCTGCTTCCCAGGCTCCACACCATCAGTCCCCATTTCCCTAGCATCCCCCACATTCCCTCCCATCTGGCCCCCATCATCACCCCCCTCCTCCCCCTCATCGTGGCGTGGGGATGCGTGCTCATTCCCATCCTCGGCTCCCCGCTCTGGTCCGCCATCCTCATCTGCTCCTGGTCTCCCTCCCGGGCCGCAACGTCTGGAGGCTCCTCCGGCCCCTCGTCAACGATGGCTGCACGTGCATCAGCTGTGGGAGAGATAACACATGTCATCCCCTGGGGAAACATCCTCTTCCCCTGTCACTGTGGACCTGTGGTTCCACCACTCGTTCCCCTACATGGCCATGTCGCGGTACTCACCATTCTGCTGTGTCATCCTCTCGCGCTGCACCCTGGCAACGAAGCGGGGGTACCGGGCCCTCAGCTCGCGAGCCTTCTTTCGAAGGTCCTCCACCTGTAGGGGTGACAACGAACATTGCCCTTAGCTACCGTGGGGACACGTGGTGGGTCCCTGCCTCTGCATCTACCACTCTCATTGCATACAACAAGCGCCTGCCCCTATTGGGTGGGCGCTCATGCCCCCTTGCGTTAACGTGTGACAGCCCCATGTGTGGGCCACACACACATCACCCTGGTCGGTGCACCATGTGCACTGTATGTGCGGCCCACATACATAACACATCACAGCTGTGTGTGCCACCTACACACATCTGCATGTGCCAATCAGCCACATTTTGGGTGGGAGGTTGTCACCTACAGTCCTCACTAGGATGCCCTTAGGCTGTGGTTTTTCCTTTGTGATCCCATACAGGGCCTGTTTCCCAGGGAACAGGGTCGGTGCAGGGTTCCCTTTAGGGGCCTACATCTGCTTGGAGCTGGGGTCTTTCTTTTGTATTCACACAGTGCACCAGCAGACAGTGGGCAGGGTGGAGGGGAGTTGCCCTCATTTGGGGCCTACATCTGCTTGGAGCTGGGGTTTGTCTTTTGTAATCACACAAGGCACCAGCAGACAGTGGGCAGGGTGGGGGAGAGATGCCCTCATTTGGGGCTTGCAGCATCAGAGGATGCATTTTGCAAATGTGTTGGTTAACGGAGACATGGTGCAGACCCCCTTCCTTTCCTGTTGGCCTGAGAGGTGGGACTGGGGTGTCTTGTGGATGGGGGACATCCCTGGCCTGCAAAGGCACCCTATACCATACCTCTGTGATCTGTGGTGCTGCTCTGCCATGGTTGCAGCTACCCCCTTGGGGCAGGGGTGCCTTCTTCTGGGGTGTGTGGCAGACTTTGCTAGCCGCAGGATGTGTCAGCACCTGCTATTCCCTGTCAGTGAATTGTGTATTTGTGCTGAGGTTACTGGGTGTGTTTTGTTTTGTCTCATCATTTGGGGGACTTACCTCACGTGGGTAGTCTGAGCTCCTGTTGAACCTATGGGCCAGGCGCTCCCAGGCCCTCCTGACCCTTGCCAGGTTCTGCCTCCTGGATGAGCCAGGGAAGAGCCTCTGCTGGCTTAGGCAGAACAGCTCTGTTAGTAGGTAGAGGTCCCTCTGGCTGAAGGGAGGCTTCCTCGACATGGATGCCATGTCTTCCAAATGCCTTTGCTGCTCAGCCACGTGCGTTGCTGCATGCGTAGCCATGTGCGTTGCTGGGGGCATGGCCACGTGCGTTACTGTGGGCGTACGTGCGTGCGTTGCTGCGGACGTACATCGTAGGAAGATGTACAGACACAGAGCACTAACACAGAGCTGTAGCACAATGGTTAGTGTACTGACCACTGTTACAGGCAGCATGGGTTCGAGTCCCCAGTGTGCCGTGAGAAGGCATGTTTTCCTTTACGTCGAGTACTCCATACAGAAACAGACCCTCGCAGTGTGCGTAACAATGTACGTTGGGCGCGCGTAGCGACGCGCGCACAATCGTGCTTGGGTATGTGTGTTTTTACCTGTGTGGGTACCTTATATGACAGACTCGGTAGGGTGTCCTGCACCTATGCACAATACTAACAGATGTACGTGGGATGGCCTATGGGTTATCAAAGCCTGTGAGCAGGCGCTGGATTCCCCCAGGGTTGGGTTGCGCCAGTCACACCCATGATGCACTGCACATGCAAATCAGCTGTCCACAGATAAACACAAGATGGGGAATGCACACCCACAGCACCTCAGCCTGGTAGGGGGGAAGCGACCATGTGCACCCCCACAGCACCTCGGCCTGTTAGGGGGTACTGACCGTGTGTTGTACCGGCACAGGGTAGCCACACACCGTCACAGCGTGCGGGTACTGTGCTCACCCTGAGGGTGCAGTGAGGCGCCAAGCACCAGGTCCACAGCAACGTCCATGGCTGAAAGAGGCCATGGTGCAGGTCCACAGCAGTGTTATAGTGTGAGACAGGTAGTTTCTGCAGAAACACCTTGCACATCTCTGTCTGTATCAGTCAGGTGTAGCCCCCATGGACCCCCAGGAGGGCCCATGCACCACCACCCCCGCCCCCAGGGGCAGCAAACAGGGTCTCCTATCAAAAGATACAACATCTACCTCCCTGCAAGGTGGACATAGAGGGGAACATCAACCCCAGTCCTGCTGAGGGACACACACCCCACAGAGCAGTCAATGCAGCTCTGTACACATCCAGAACACAATAGCAGACAGACATTAGGCCTAGATATGGCATGCTGCACCCCACCACTATCTGATATTCCCCTGGTGCAAGCCATCAGCCACTGCACCCTGCAAGCCACTACATCACAACACATACCAGCTGCAAATAATCTGCTAGTGCCCAGTGGAGATGCCTGCACCCAGAACTGGGATGTCAGCATACACAATTAAATCAGTGACAGGGCCCCAAAAGGCAACCCATATTTATCACATGAGAGAAATACTAGATAGCACTATGGGGGTGCCTAGCCATGCTGTGGTCACTGAACAGTCAGGGTGAGAGTGATCTCTCAGCAGCACATACTGAGGTCACCCTGTCTGTGTAGGTGGTGGCCGGCCACTACAATGTGCCTGTCACTACCCTATGCCCTGTGCAGATGCGCCCTGGCCAGGCCACCCTGTCCGGCCTATACCCATGGTACATTGCTCCTCATTATGCACATTGGCAGCCCAATACTGGCAACATTGCTGGCAGTGTGGCCTGTGGAAGGTGTTTGCAGCCACCACACACTGGATAGACAGACAACCACCCCCACACCGATGTCAGCATTGTGCTACTATAGAGGTGGTCAGCAGCCATACACACCACACCAGTCATGAGCATAGTACAGGCATGGATATGGTACACAAGACTGTTGGGGGGTCACTCCCCAGGGTGGTGAACACTGTCAGAGACCAGACCTGCAGCACACACCGCAGACATCAGAATGATTGTTATGGTGGAGCTCAATGAGCAAAATGTGCTTAACAGAGGAATTGATATCTGCCAGTTCTCATAGCAAACGTTTGATAGCTGTGTACCACATACCCAGGTGTAGGGTGGCATTGCTAAGGTATGCAACTGCTAGTATTGGGAGATACAGGCAGGACCCAATTTCTTGCCTCTCCAGGTGGCATTGGCCAATGGGGCCTGTGGGTGGGTGTGTGGCCCTGTTGGCTGCTGCTTTACGGCAGAGTTCCCCAATTCCAGTCCTGGTGTTCCAAACACTGTTCGGGTTTTCATGCTGTCCCTCATAACTATGCATGAGCTACATCTGCATAACATGGGGGTGGTGCATAGCTATGCAGCACAGGCAACTTTATTGGAGGCAGCATGAAACCGGAATGTTGTGGGGCCCTCCAGGACTACATTTGCGGAACTCTGCTTTAAGGTAATGTGCCTGTTTCTGGTGTGGTAAAATATAGGCCATGCGTATGTTCTCTGCAATAAAGGTGTGTCTTTACTATCAATGTTTAGTGGTGGGTAAAGCTATGGGGACTGGGTTGGCAGGAGCCCCAGCTGGGATTTGAACCTGTGACCCTCTGGTCTTACAGGCACTGGCTGTGTCTGTTGCATCACACTGTAGCCACAGAGACAGTGCAGTCCCTGGAGTTAGTTAAACCGGCCTGACGAGTCAGAAACCCTGCTCTGCAACAGGTTTATTGTGACCTCATTTACCTTGTATGCAGACAACGGTGCACATAAAGCTCAGAGAATACCTCACAAAAGGGGCACACACCCATAACCAAGCTGGGCAACAATGATATCATTGGGAAACATTACACAACACTCCCAGGACAATCCATTACAATGAAATGATATTTAAAAGGGTCTGTGAAGCGTAGACCCTTCCACACATCATTTCTTTTTTATTTGGTGCTTTCCAGGCAGTGTTGTTCCTTGTTGCCCATTGCTATCACTGTTTCCCAGCTGTATTATGCTTTTTAAAATGTTTCCTGTGGTCATTTTTAACGTTTTATGTGCTATTTTGTTCAGTGCACATGTATCACACTGCTCACGTTTTGTGTGTTTCCCCGGTTTTTCTGTACATTGCTGACGGAAATGGTTTCTCTTCCCTTTAAATGCCTTTAACGGCAGGTTTTCATTCGCGTTGGAATTGAGCTCAGAATTACGGCGCGTTAGTGAGGGGGAGCCTCTCCACGCCCCCTCTCCGCCCATTGACCCCTTCTCTCCGCCCACTCTCCACCTTCTGCGCTGTTTTAACGCGCCGCGGGGCTTTACGATCGTTAAGCGCGGTTACCGCGCGTAGTATGACGTTACCGGTCGTTGGCGCGTGTTTACGCGCGTCACACTGCACTTACGGTCGTTAACGTCATACTACGCGCGTTATTCACGTTTAGTAAACATACCCCTTAGTTTTTTGTTTAGATATTTAAGTTGTTTACTTACTTAAGTTTTCTGGAGACACTTATACTAATATAACTATACCTAATATGTTTAATGGACTTTGTTCATCTCAAGATTAATTAATCTCAGGTCCTTAATTAATTGATTTCTAATGAGGATAACCAGCCACATCTGAAAGGGAATATTGGCACCTCCTTTCCTTTAATAGGCTCAAGAACTTCTAAAACTAAGATTATCCCTGGTGTGGGCGGGAGTTGGGTTGGGTAGGAGGGAAAGATTCTGGGGAGTTACAGAATGAATGCTCTTGTTGGTAAGTACAAGATTACTAAAAGTAGGTTTGCAATATCATATTTCAGTTCTTTCAACACCCTGGGAAGTATGTCATTCAGTCCAGGTGATTTGCTGCTCTTTAATTTTTCAAATAGCTGTATTACATCTTATACATCACCTTTGAATATCATTTCTGGCATGGGTAAGTTTCCTACATCTTCTTCAGTAAAGACTGAAACAAAGCATTCAGTCTACTATGGCCTTGTCTTCTCTTAGTGCCTTTTTTATCCTTCTATCATCTAATGGTCCAACTGGCTTTCTCACAGGTGTTTGGTTATGAATGTACTTGAAAAAAGTTTTATTACGTGCTTTTTCTTTAATAGCAAGCCTATTTTCAAATTCTCTCTTTGGAGCTTGTTTACAAAGCCGCAGTAGCGGTTTCCGATCATTATCAATGGGGCCACGGCTCCGATAATGATCAGAAACCACTACCGCGGCTTTGTAAACAAGCCCCTTTGTCTGCCTTATCAGTGCCTTGTGTTTAATTTGGTTGTACTTATGTTGTTTTCTGTTTTCATTATTTGGCTCTTTTTTCCATTTTCTGAAGGATTTACTCTTAGCTATAACAGCCTCTTTGACCTTACTTTTAGGCCATGATGGTTGTCATTTGGCTTTCCTTCCACCTTTCTTAAAGTGTGGAATATATCTGTTCTAGGTTTCCAAGACAGTATAATTAAATAACGCCCATACCTGATGTAGACTCTTAACCTTTGTAGTTGCTCCTTTTAGTTTTTTCTTAACCATTTTCTTCATTTTATCATAGTCTTGTTTTTGTTTTTTTTTAAGTTAAATGCTAGCACAGTGGATGTCTTTGTTATCCTCCTGCCATTTATTAAATCTTGTTATGATCTCTAATGCTAAGCGGCCCAAATACCATCACCTCTCACACTAGATGCTGCATTCCACTAAGAACGAGATCTAAAATAGCTTTCCCTCAAGTTGGTTCCTGAACCAGCTGCTCCATGACTTAGGGGTATGTTTACTTAACAGCGATAACATCGCAGCGGCGCAGTTAGCACATGATACGTAATGTTATTGTGCGATACATAATGTTATCATGCGATAAAGTAACATTATCGCACAATAGCGTGAGGTTTCGTGCGATAATGTCTCCGGCGGCATTAAGGCACACAGAGGGTGGAGTAAGATTCCCCAGAGGGCGGAGAGAAGGGGTCAATGGACAGGGAGTGGGCGGGGAGAGGCTCCAGGTACACCAATGCTGTGAAATGAAGGTCTGAAAATTAATGCCAGTGAAAACCTCGCGTTAGAGGCACATTTTCAGGAGAGAGAAGCAAATTCAGTCAGCAATGTACAGCAAAGGCAGGGAAACCAAGAAAAGTGATAGTAGTGATACATGTGTAGCAACAGCATAGTACCCAAGTACGAAAGGGCACTACGGTGAGACTGCAAATGGGGTACAGGGGGCTGCAGGCGGGACATGTAGAGGGGCAGCTGGGGCACAGGGTGGACTAGGCAGATGCCTAAGTGGCACATTGGAACGCAGAAACTGCAAATCAGCAAGCCAGCAACTGACCAAGGTCAAACATGCCCATGAGTGTGTGTCCCACAGTGTCCCAGGGGACAGTACCCAGCAGGTACCCCAAAGGGCACATAACAATGACAGGTGGTGCCGGGGGGAAGCTTGGATATCTATGTAGGCAGGCACCCCTACACCAGATCCCAAACCATAGGCAGCCGCCTACCGGCACACTGGATGGCCTGGGACTGTGCACCACCGGCATAAGGGCATGTCATCATGGTGGTGGAGGGGTGCTGGTGGTGGAGGGGCAGTGGCATCTGCCCACAGCACACCAAGGCCAAGCCCTGTTCAGGTGGGTGGCGTGCAGTGCAACAGACAAGGTCTGTCTGATGAACAGTAATGCTTTCCCCAGGGAATGACCTGCTTCTGTGGCAACAGTTTGGTGCAGTACACACAGCCAGTGTGTTCATGGGCAGAAGGTCACAGGTTCAAGTCCCAGCTGTTGCTCCTTCAGACCATGTCCCTATATTTTACCCTACAGAGCACATACACCATAAACATGTGCAGTCCCTAGAGCAGAGGTTCCCAACTGCAATCCTGGAGGGCCAAACACCATTCAGGTTTTTATGCTGTCCCTAATAAATATGCTTGAGATGCATTTGTATGCACTGCCCCCATCGTATGCAAATGTATCTCATGCATATTCATTAGGGACATCATAAAAACCTGAATCATGTTTGGCCCACCAGGACCGGAGTTGGGAAACTCTGCCCTAGAGCATTGGCCAACAGGGGCACAAACACCCGCACCCACAAGCTCCACTATCCAAAGCCTCATGGAGAGTCAGGCTGTTGGGCCCTGCGCGGAGCAGCAGCTACCAGTACTAGCACCTGCCAGTACTAGCACCTGCATACCCCTTATGAGGCACCTTAGGTTATGTCACCATGAGGGTGTTTTTTGCTGGCAGCACAGATTTAAATTAAAAGGAAATGCCTCAGACAGCCTCTTACATAACACCACTGCAGGATCAAACCCATGATCTCTGCCTCCACAGTCATTGCAGTAACCAGTGGGCTACACCTTTATAGCTTCTAGCACAGCACTGGCATGAACCTAAGGTTAAAGCACATTAATTAATTTATTTATTTATTTATTTAATTCTCTTATATACCGCGCTATTCTGCATCAGTGCGGTTTACATTGAACAAACTGAAATTACATTGAACAGGGCATTATAACTTGGAGATAACTATTTTACAGGGAACATGGGCTATGGAGCCAAGGTGCCCTCTATCGCGTGATACAGATTCCTTGCTACCTTCCCTCCGGAACGCCCACTACCTAATATGGCATTCTTCACATTAACGCTGCAACTAGCACTGGTAACATTACCTGTAGGATGGTTTAGTAAAGATACTCCTTAGTCATTTATTTCATCTAGAAGCTTTATCTCCTTAGCATGGCCTGATGTAACATTGACCCAGTGAAATCTCCCATTACTAACAGTGACACCACCCCCACCCCCATCCGCCATTAAATACAATTGCACCTCCTGAACAAACATGCATGCATACACACACAACACATACATTCCCCCATGCTCTAGCATCTCAGCATCACATCTTATTAGCTAAAAAGCTAAAATCTTCCTGTGGAAATAGATGTGCACCATTGATTCAAATATATATATAGGTTGTTGAGTGTGTGATGAATGACCGCATATCAGAGTTGGGTTTATATCATGATCTGATGCTGAAAACAGAACGGGGAGTGGTCCTATGCTGGAGTGCCAGTGGCCAGAACTGATAGATGACGGGAAGATTGGGTAATGGGGGCCAGGGAGAGTGGTCTAATGCTAAGGTGCCAGTGACTAGAGATAAAAGAGGACAGAAAGATCGTGGAGAGTGAAAAGATAATCTCCTACTGCTCTGCAGACAATTGAAAGGTGCTGGTCAGATGGGAAAAGGGGTTTGATGATGCAGCTGTGGGTCTGACAAAGGACTGAGATTGGGAGAAGTGACCTAACAGAATTTGAATGGAATGCTTTTGTGTATTACTGTATGCTCTGTACCCATTGTGGGTGGAGTTTTATTGGTCGATCTGGAGAAGACCCATGTGAATGAATAATTATACTTTATATGATTTGCATAAAAAATATGCAAGAATGAGTAAGTGGAGTAAGAACCAGGGGAGGAGTTAAGGTGGAGTTTGGCAGAGCTTGGGGCCCTCAGAAACAAAAAGGTGTTCCGCTACTCCTGGCCCTGAGTACTGATACTGATAGTGGGATAACAGTGGAAGAAGATCCACCAGATCAAACACTAAGGGGTATGTTTACTAAACCGTCTTAACGTAGCATGCGATATGTAACATTATTGCGCGATAATGTCACGTATCACGCGATAACGTCGGCAGCGGCATTAAGGCACACTAACGCTGTGAAATCTGGGTCTGGAGGGTGGAGTAAGGCCTCCCAGAAGGCTGAGATAGGGGTCAATGGGCAGAGAATGGGAGGGGAAAGGCTCCAGGCACACTAACGCTGTGAAATCTGGGTCTGAACACTAACGCCAGTGAAACCCTCGCGTTAGATACACATTTGCAGGAGAGAAACCATTTCAGACAGCAATGTACAGCAAAGGCAGGTAAACCCAGAAAAGTGATAGTAGTGATACATGTGCAGGAACCAAAAAGGCAAATAAACATATAAAATGACCAAAACCAAATTTGAAATCCCAATAACCAAGCTGGCCAATAGTGATATTAATGATAAACATAAAGCAACAGCCTGACTCTCCATGAGGCTTTGGATAGTGGATCCTGTGGGGGTGAGTGTTTGTGCCCCTGTTGGCAGCTGCTCTTTGGGAAGAGGTTCCTAACTCCAGTCCTGGTGGGCCAAACACTGTTCAGGTTCTCATGCTGTTCGTAATGAATATGCATGAGATACATTTGCATACAATGGGGGTGATGCATACAAATGCATCTCAAGCATACAAATGCATCTCAAGCATATTTATTAGGGACAGCATGAAAACCTGAATGGTGTTTGGCCTCCAGGACTGCAGTTGGGAACCTCTGCTCTAGGGACTGCACATGTTTATGGTGTATCTGCTCTGTAGGTTAAAATATAGGGACATGGTCTGCAGGAGCCACAGCTGGGACTTGAACCTGTGATCTTCTGCTCCTGAACACACTGGCTGTGTGTACTGCACCAAACTGTTGCCACAGAGGTAGGTCATTCCCTGGGGATACCATTACTGTTCGTCAGACAGACCTTGTCTTTTGCACTGCATGGCACCCACCTAAACAGGGCTTGGCCTTGGGCTGCTGTGGGCAGATGCCACTGCCCCCTTCTCCACCAGCACCCCTCCGCCACCATGCTGACATGCCCTTATGCCGGTGGTGCTGGTGGTGCACAGTCCCAGTCCATCCAGTGTGCCAGTAGGTGGCTGCCTATTGCTGTGTAATCTGGGGTAGGGGTGCCTGCCTAGACATGCACGCTTCCCCCGGCACCACCTGCCAATGTTATGGCCCTTTTGGGTACCTGCTGGGTACTGTCCATTAGGGCACCGTGGGACACACACTCGTGGACATGTTTGACCTTGGTCAGTTGCTGTCTTTCTGATTTTCCATTTCTGACTTCCTATGTGTCATCTAGGCTTCTGCCTAGCCCACACTGTACCACAGCTGCCCCATTGCATGCCCCACCTGCAGCCCCCTGTACCCCATTTGTAGCCTCACCATAGTGCCCTTTCGTACTTGGGCACTATGCTGTTGCTGCACATGTATCACTACTATCATTTTTCTGGGTCTCCCTGCCTTTGCTGTTCATTGCTGACTGAACTGGTTTCTCTCTCCTGCAATTGTGCCTCTAATGCATGGTTTTCAAATACGATGATGTTCTGCCCTTCATTTCACAGCGTTAGTGTACCTGGTCTCACCTCCCACTCTCCGCCCATTGACCCCTTCTCTCCGCCCTCTGGAGAGCCTTACTCCACCCTCTGTGTGATTTAATGCCACCGGAGACGTTATCGCTTGAAAAGTAGCGTTATCGCACAATAATGTTACTTTATCATGCAATAATATTACGTATCGTGCATTAACGTCGCCACTGCGATGTTAGTGCTGTTTAGTAAACATACCCCATAGTGTCAAAAGATCAGATAGGTGAAGAAAAATGAGGATCAAGAAAAGGCCCTTGGATATGGTCAGGAACGCATTACTGGACATTTTGGCAAGGACTGTTTCTATAGAATGTAGAGGATGAAAGCCAGATTGCAGTGGTTTCAGAATGACTTGAGAGGAAAGAAGGTCAAGAAAGCAGCAGTAAACTGCATGTTTGAGTAGTTTGAATATGGTCATGGTTATGGTTATGGTTAATTTTATTTGATATACTGCAACAATGTAAGCAATCTATGTGGTTTATAATAGTTAAAAAAATCATTAAAGAGTGAAAAGTACTCCATATGCAAGACAGGATAGTGACAGTAAAAGATAAGAGTAGAAGCATCCAAAAAAATTCAAATAACCAGAGACACAAAGGGGGTTATTCCGAACCATCAATAGCAGGGATGGACGTCCCAACGGAACATCACTCCCACTATTCGTGCAGCTGCAGGCCCCTGAATAACTTCCCTGCCGGTTGTGCGGGGAAGTTAGTCGGGGGCAGGGAAGAGCTGGCCTGGGGGCAGAGAGTGGGCAGGCAGTGGGCGGTCACCGGCCCTGGACATACAGGTCCGATTCTAAAGTCGGCCCTGTACATCCAGGGCAGGCAAAATATCCTGGGAAGTTATTCCGCCCCCGGGGTGCAATAACTTCCCTGGATATTTGGTTTTTTCATGGCATCAGTGCGTTGGAGGGGCTGGGGGGGGACAAAATTAATCCCCCGAAGCCTGACCCTGGCCTTAGGAGGCTGGATCGGGGGTCAGGATGTAGGGAATTAACCTTTTGGGGCAGTGGCCAGCATCACAGCTTTTATTTATTTATTTATTTAATTTTTATTTAACAGTTTAGAGCAACTGAACAAATACAACATTAAACAAAAGTAAAAGGAAAGAAACACAATAACACAGTACAGTATACAATATACAAGAATACTGGCTGCGATTAAGGGCTCACACTTATTGAACACTTCCAAATCCAAGCTCCCCTCTTACCCACTTATCAGCCCTCCTAACCCTTACTACATTTAGTTCCATTAATTCACCTGGTGACAAACACCTCGTCTCCAGGAGTTTTATAGATTACTACTTACAGAGCAATTGCATGTCAAGGGTATCCCACTTTTTAAGCATATTAAAGTAGCACGGGTTTAGGCTCACATATGCTTTTTCATATGCTCGATGCACACATAATAGGTTCCACCAGTATTCCACATTCAAGTTTGAAAAATTCTTTCGGTGTCCCAGTATCACTTTCAGTGCCAGACCAAGCATCAAGTCTATAATTGAGTAGTCACGCTTCTCTAAGTCAGGGATTTCAGCCTGTGATTTATAAATTACTATACGGTATGCCAGCGGCGTGCTTATTCTTAATAACTGGGTCACTCGCCGCCAGACTTGCTGCCGGTACCTCTGCAACTTGGGACAATAATATAGCATATGTGCCAGCATACCAATATCATTCTCACACGACCAGCATCGATTTCCTGTTTGGGGTTGCCACTTTGCTATTTTCAGGGGAGTTAAATATGCTCGATGGGCCAGGAAGTACAACGTTTGTGTGAGTGAGGCAGCTCTCGTTACTCTTATCTGTGAGCCCCAAAAGACACTCCACATTTCAGGATTGTCTAGTTCTCCCACTTCCATTTCCCAGACTATCTGCAATCCCTTACATCTTCTCATCTCTCCTTCAAGCAGAATAGATACAAATTTCGATATTAACTGAGATCCTATTTTCATCTCTCTCATCTTTTGCAATAACGGGCTACCAGAACCTATTGAGACTGGTGATACTTCAGTCTTGCTCAGACAATACCTCAGTTGACACCACTGATACATGCAGCTATCCAGCAAGCCAAACTCTTGCTGCAGAACCTGAAAGGGCTTAAACGCATTATTATGAATCAGCTGGCCCAAGCTGTATATGCCTTGTCTCATCCACGTGTTCCATACAAAACTTTGCCCTGCAATTTTAAATCTTGGGTTTAATCATATGGGTGTCTCCTTGGTATATTCTCAAGCATCTTCTATATATGCCATTATTACTTGATACGCTTGTTGCGTGGCCCTCATTATTCTGTTAT
Source organism: Ichthyophis bannanicus (assembly GCA_033557465.1). Taxonomy (NCBI): domain Eukaryota; kingdom Metazoa; phylum Chordata; class Amphibia; order Gymnophiona; family Ichthyophiidae; genus Ichthyophis; species Ichthyophis bannanicus. The sequence goes on from CM066031.1 coordinate 1,037,227,343, forward strand.
GTGGATACTCCGAGGCACCGTCTGCCCCAATGAGTAACCACAGTGGCAACGGCTTACTTATTGCATCTTCTATCCACAGCCATTGCGGATCTTCCACCATTACCTCCTCTTCACTCCAGCGTACTCCTTGTTTTAGAAGAGTGGCCACATGATACCAGTAAAAATCTGGAAAATGTACTCCCCCTCGTTTTTTGGGCAATTTAAGTTTCCATGCCGCTATTCTTGGTGTTTTATTGTGCCACAAAAAGGATAGCAACATTTTACCTAGTTTTATATAAAACTGTTGATCAAATAGAATCGGTATCATACTTAAGATATAGGTTATCTTGGGGACAATGACCATCTTAATGGTTTCTAGCCTGCCCCACCAGGTTAAATTCAATGGGGACCATTTGTTCATATACTCCTGGATTGTTTTTTCACATATTGCCATATTTTGATTCATTGTCTCTTCCATGGTAGTTCCATAAACTATACCCAAATATTTAAAAGAAGATTGTTCTATCTTGAATGGGTATTGACTCAGCATAGACACTGGAACATGAGAATTTAAAGATATTACCATTGTCTTTGTTAGATTCACTTTATATCCTGAAATTGCAGAATATTCAGCTATAACTTCAAGCGCCACTGTCAGAGAACTAGGCTCTAAGAACAAAAGCAAGTCATCTGCGTAAGCTGATAGTTTACATTGGCAGCCATAAGCATCTATACCAGTAATATCCTTGTGTTGTCTGATTTTTAATGCCAGGGGCTCGAGTGCTAGGTTAAAAAGCAGTGGCGACAGGGGGCATCCTTGCCGAGTTCCCCTGTAAAGACTAAAGGTCGTCGACATCGCTGCATTCGCTATTACACGAGCAGAAGGTTTGGTGTACAACATTTCAACTCTCTTCAGAAATTTGTCTTTGACTCCAAACCATCTCAATGTTCTAAATAGAAACGGCCATTCGGCCCTGTCGAAAGCCTTCTCAGCGTCTAATGCAAGTCCAACAACTGGGTCAGCTGTCCGCTGCGCTCACATCAAGACATGTGCCGACAGTTGACCACTGTCCGTGGTCGATCTGCCTGCCATGAACCCACATTGATCTGGGTGGATGAGCACATCAAGCACTTTCCCCAGTCTATTGGCCAATACCTTTGCGTATATTTTATAATCTGCATTCAGAAGTGATATGGGCCGATAGTTTTCCACTTTCTGAGGATCTCTCCCGGGCTTAGGATGTATAACAATATTAGCTTCAGCAAGCGCCCCTACTTCCGGGCATTCTTCATACAATCTTCTATAATATACTTGCAATTCTGGTATTAGCTGTTCCGCAAAAGCCGCATAGAATTCCAGTGGTAAGCCATCTGGTCCACTTGCTTTCCCCTTTGCCAGCTGCAGTACCGCCTGTTGTATCTCCTCGCAGCTAAGGTCCTCTTCCAGTGATGATGCTTGCTTTTCGGATAACTTCGGGCCTACGACAGTGGAGACCAATTTTTCAAAAGCTTCCTCGTTCCAGTCAAGCTCTGATTGGTACAACTTTGCGTAGAATCCTCTGCAATGGTCAAGTATTCCTTCATCCTTCACAAACAACTGACCACTCGAGTCCTGCAAACCTGCAATACGAGACACCGCTTCTTTCGTCCTCAACTTACGGGCCAAAAGTGCACTTGCTCGATTATCCTCATGATAATATACACTTTGCTGCGCTTTAATTTGCTGATGCGCCTCTAAGTTTAATATGGAGTTGTATTGGTAACGCAGTTTCTGCAACGTTACCAGCACCATTGGGTCTTTTTGCTTAGTTAAGAGCCTTTCACCAGCCCGAATTTCCAATTCTAATTTATCCAACTCCGTCTTCCTGGCTCTCCGCTGCTGTATACTAAATGTGGTTATATGCCCTCGAATAGTCACTTTAAAGGCTTCCCACCAAGCCCATGTTGATGTTTCTGATTCTATATTATGTTCAAAATATGTAGTAATACCTTTTTGTATGTGATTGACAAAATCTTTATCAGCTAACCATGCCTTATCAGTGAGCAGAACTGCTGCATGATCCGAAACTGTTTTTTGTATGTATTCCTGCCGACACCACCTGAGGCACAAGTGTCTTTGATATAAAGAAATAGTCTATTCTCGTTTGGGTATTATGCAGGAGAGAGTAAAATGAATATTCTCTATCTCTCGGGTGCAGAAGTCTCCATGGGTCTACCAACCCTAATGTCTCTATCAAGTTCTGTAGCACTTTGCTCGACTTAGGTTTCGATTGTTGTCTATATGGAGTACGATCAACTAACGGGTCTTGCAGAATATTAAAGTCCCTGCCAAGGAGTATGTGTGTTGATGCCATCTCACTTAATTTCATTGTTACTTGTTCAAAGAATTGTGGCTCTTCAAGATTTGGGCCATACACGGTCATTAACGTGTAATCCTCACAATCAATCTGAATTTTGGCCATGGCCCATCTTCCATCTTTATTATTGGCTCCAACGCTTTCCGAATCAGTATAATTACACCGCCCTTCTTTTTTACTGCGGGCGCTGATAATATGTTCTGATATACACCACTACCCACTTTGTATGACTCAGACAATGATAGGTGAGTTTCCTGGATGTAGAGTATATCAGCGCCCTGCTGTTGACAGTATGTTAGGATTTTTTTCTGCTTGATTGGATTTGTGATACCCTGAACATTTAAAGTTAATACCCTTAACCTGTTGTTAGCCATATTGACTATTGTTGACCCTTTTGAGGACAGTATTCGCCACCAGGTGCATCCTTGTCATTTGTGTAAAATATTTCACATTCAATATACACAGACAAATCTTAAAATACAACACAACTAAAAACCCTTGTATGGTGAAGTACATCCCGTTCCCCATGCAATTAGGTCCCCCCCCCCCCCCGCTATTCCACACAGTATTACTTGTTCGCCTCTCTCCTCTTCGTGATCATCATCATTAAACATCTTTTTTTAATTTTATTTTACCTCTCTACTAGCTATATTCTCATGTATTGCTTATAAACATTTACTCACATTATCAGTTACATACATTCTAAATCTTCTTAACTGGTCCACCTCTCTTATATCCACTTGCGAGTCCCAACGCAGGGCCTATTTGACCCATTTTACAAAGTCCAATTTTACAGCTCGCACTTAGCCACATGACTTGCTACCATTACCCTTCATCGTCCCACTTCCATTTGGGTATAATCTTGCAAGAATGACCGAAGTGCTGCAGCATTGTCAAAGGTGTGTGTAGTGTTGTCAGTTGTTACCCACATTTTGGCTGGATAGAAGAGTCCATATCTTGCCTGGATCTTCTGCATCATAGGCCTGCACGCTAGCAATTCCCTTCTGCGCTCCACCGTTCTTTTTGAGAGATCTGGATAGAAGGCTACCCTGTTACCTTGAAGCTGCAGTGAACTTTTCTGCTTGGCCACCTGCAGGATCTGCAACGCCTGTGGATATCGCAGTACTTTGATCACAAAAGGCCTTGGTCTCTTCCCTTGATTAACTGCATATGAAGGTACGCGATGCGCCCGTTCTAGCTCCAAGGGTTTAGAAAAAGTAATTTGCAACAACTCCGGTATCAACTTCTCTAAATAGGCGATCGGGTCTGACCTTTCTGTTCCCTCCGGAATACCAATGATGCGGACATTGCTTCTTCTTGCCCGATTATTCTGATCCTCCATTTGGGTCTCTAGTGTGGCTACCCATTTAGCTAGTGGGCCTACTTGACTCAGCATGCTCTCATGCTTTTGTACCCATGCTTCAACTTTTGTTAACCGTCCACTCATGTCTTCTAACTTCACCTTTACCTCCTGCAAGTCCTCTTGCATTTGACCCAATGTCATTCCATTATTAGTTATTAGCTCCTCAGCTCTCTCAATTCAGCTAAAATTTCATGCGTACCACCTCCAGTCTCCTTCTCCGGTGCCATTTTCTGTGGAGACAGTGCTTCCTGTTTTGCACGCTTTACAGCCAGCCGCTTGCTGAAACTCCAACTTCGCTGGCTTTAAAGATGACATTTTCTTCTTTTACCCCCGCACAAGATGAGTTTACCAAAACTAGCTAGTGTTGAGAGAGAGGACTGGATTCTGCCATCAGGAAGGGAGCAACTCCTTTAGGCAGCCATCTCGCAGCGTGGTAAGCTCCGCCCCCACATCACGACTTTTAAATGGAGCCGCGGTTCCATGGCAATGGGACGCCATGGCGCTGTGGCTCCATTTAAAAACTCTGGCTGAGTTAGCCGGGCTAGCGCTGTATGTGCAGGCTGGGACTGATTCACAGTCCCGGCTTTCTCTTACAGTTCTGTTTGCGATTCTGATCTCGCAGGGTTAGATGTGCCCCTCGTGATCAGAATCGCGATTTCCTTTGTATGTCCGGGTCAGCCCGAATGTACAAAAGAGATCTATGTCTTGAATGGAATCGGGCCCAAAGGGTATCAAGACTAACCATCGCTAAATCTGGTACTGAATGTCAGGTAGTTAAGAGGGCAATTAAAGGTGAAAAGCAGATTCAAAGAGATGTGTTTTGAGCCTCTTCTCAAAAGCCTTAAAATTAAATTTGGTGTGCCACAGTGCTGGCAAGACATTCCACAAAAGTGATGTAGCAGCTAAAAAGACTGTTTTCCAGGTTGATTCATATTTTATTACTGTTGGGGAAGGGAAGTAAAGGCAATAGCCATATAGAGAATGGAGTGATCGAACAGGTGTATGGGGAATAATTAGAGAAGAAAAATAGTTCGGGGCTGGATCATGGATTGCTTTATGTGTGAGAGTGAAGCTGTAAATTGGATCTGAGATGCCATGGGCAGCTAGTGATGCTGTATGAATAGTGGACAAACATGGTCAAATTTATTGGCTCATGTGAGTACACGGATGGGCGTATTTTGGAGTGTTTGGAGGCACCTAAATTGAGACTGCGGAAGTCCAAGATTAATGATATTACAATAGTCTAATCTGGAAATTATGGTGTGAAGGAGAACGGTGATCTCAGCAGGTTTGTCAAGGTGTGGTTGTAAACTGCAAAAACAGTGAAGTGCCATAAATGTAGATTTTGAAACATGGGCTATTTGTAAAGAAAACATCAAAGCAGAATCAAGAATAACAAATCAATGACTGTAAGGGTAGTGAGATGCTTCTAGACTGGGGGGTCTCTGATAGGGACTGATCAATACCCGTGAACCATAAGGCCATTGACGTGGATGGATTTCATTTGAATGAATTTTCCCACAGTCAGTATGAAGAATGAGTTAAGCACTGATTGAGGGGAAGTATGTCAATGGAGCATTCGTTCATTGAGAACAAAAGTAAGATGTCATCTGTGTAGCATAGCATGATAAGCCATGATATGGAGGGAGGAGTGGCTTAGTGTTTGGGCAAGTTACCTTGGGTTGTAGGGCAAGGGGTTCAAATTCCACTAGAGGACAGCAACCTTGGGCTGGAAGGACTGGGGTCTCTAGTCCCACAGGTGCTCCTTGTGGCTTTGGGCAATCTACTTTACCCCCTTTGCCTCAGGTACAAAAACATAGATTGTGAGTCCTTTGGGGTCAAGGGAAAAATATATATACAATACCTAAATGTACATCACTTTGACTGGTATAAAAGCCTAGTTAAATACATGATATTGTATTAAAGTAAACAGAGGGCTAAGTTCAATATTGAAAAACAATGAGGAAAGTATAGAGCCCTGAGGAACCCCACAGAAGAGGTCCTGGGACTTTGAGACAGCTGACTGGATATGAACTTGGAATGATCTATTCTGGAGGTAAGATGCGAACCAGGAGAGTACTGTCCCACAAATACTGGTATTATATAACTGGGACAGAAGCAGGCTGTGATCTACCAGATCAAACGCCTCTGATAGATCAAGGGGAATTACAAGCATATACTTGTCCCTATCCAAAGCTCTAAGATTTTGTTGAGAACAGCTGCAACTACTGTTTCTGTGCTGTGCTGCTCATGGAAATCGGACTGCCGTGGGTGTAAGGAATGAGTGTGCTCAATATGATCTGATAATTGTTGAAAAACAATCTTCTCTGCCACCTTAGATATACATGGAATATGAAAGGGAGGAGGGAGATGGGATGATAATTGGAAGGATAAGAAGGGTTCAGTGAAGATTTTTGGAGGAGCAGTGTAACCACACACATTTAGAGACAATGAGGACAATTTTGCAAGAGCACTTCTGGGCCATCCACATGGCAAAAGAAGAACGGGGCTGATTTGTATCTGATTCTGCAACCACAGGAGCTATATGTTCCTGTGGTTGCAGAATCAGGACACTTGGACAGCCCAGTGTACCCCCGATTCTGGTACCATGGACGTTGTGAGCCCTGCCCATTCAGCCCTCCCCACACTCCTGCTGGTATGCTGGTGCAGTGGCGTCCTGTCACCATGGCACCAGCATGTCCAGCAGGAGCACACAATGCCCGACCCCACAACATACTTTTTCTTCACCGCTCAAACCTCTGCAGGAGCAGCCAGGGCCTGGATCTGGTGGCGGGGCATCTCCCGCATTGGGACAAAGGGGTATGTTTACTAAACTGCGATAGTGTGATTCGCGTTAGGAGCCGCGTTAGTGGAAGAAATGCCAAAAAAGGACATGGGCGGTACATCGTTACCGATAACGCGCGTTATAAGGCGCCGCGCAGCAATGATCGTTACAGGGCGCGTTACTACGCGTTAAGCTTAAGAAGGCGCGCTGACACCCAAATACAGAAACAGAGCTGTAGCACAATGGTTAATACACAGATTGATGATACAAGGGTCATGGGTTTGATTCCCCAGTGTGCCTAATGAATAAAGCTGGCTGAGGCGTCATGTGTAACCCTTTGAAGGCCTACTATAATATTTTAATCCACATTCTGCAGCAGGGTTAAAGTTTGCATATGTCAGGAAAATTGTACCCATCTTATTCAATATGTTCTAATAGTGATGTTACCTTTGCCATGGTCATGTATTATATACCATTTGATAGGAATATTTAGGCAGAAGTTTGGATCCCGAACGTTTTGGGCTTGGCCTGGAAAGGGTTAAGTATTGGGCTGTGAGGAAGTTTAGTTGTACTTTAATAGTGCTGCCAGCAAACACACCCTCACAGTGGCATAACCTAAGGTGCCACATAAGGCACCCTAGAAGGCACTCCATAGGGCACATTATAAAGTGCGCTGTCTGCCAAGGCACCCTATAATGTACCCTATAGGACACCATATAAGGCACCTTATAAGGCGCTTTATAGGGCACCATATAAGGCGCCCTATAGGGCGCCTTATGAGCCACCCTAAGGTGACAGTACCCTGAGGGTGGATCTGCTGGCAGCACTAATATACAATAAAAATAGACAATGCCTAAGACAGCCATATTGATGAACCCCACTGTGGGTTATGAACCCATGACCTCTGGCTCCATGGGCAGTGAAGTAACCAGTGGGCTAGAGCTGCTAATAAACACCTGGCTGGCTACAGGAGGACTGCACGGCACCACACCCACATTCTGCTGTGGTTACCAGGATAGGGTCAACCCATCCGTACCCAGGATGCACAGGACATGTAAATAAGCAGTCTACAGATGATCACAAGATGGGGTATGCACCCCACAGCACCTCAGCCTGGTAGGGGGTGCCGACGGTGTGTGTTAGCGGCACAGAGTAGCTACAGACAGTCACAGTGTGCGGGTCCTGTGCTCATCCTGAGGGAGAGGTATGGTGCCCAGCACCATTCTCACAGCACCTGGCTGTGCTGAGATAGGCTATGCTGCAGGTCCCCATCAGTGCCAATGTGTGATAGGTAATCCTTGAAAACACCCCTAGGATATGCCTGTGTTCATCTGTATGTCACATCTAGCCCTTGTGGACTATGACGCACCCAGAAAAGTGCATACCCTGTGTGGGTGCCATGGTCACATGATGTAAGTGGGTGTTGGGACCCACAGGGAGATTACATACCACCACCCAACGCACCCTCTGGGGCTCAGGGTGGGGGACAGGATCTCACGCCAACAGATCCACTTTCTACCCCCCTGCAATGGTGGCAGTAGAGGGGACCATCACCCCAGTCCTGCTAGGGATCAAACACCCTACAGGGCAGTCAATGCAGAGCAGTACACAGCCATAACACAATAGCAGACAGACGGCAGGTCTGGAAATGCTCAGCTGCCCCCACCATTATCTGACATTCTCCAGCAGCAAGCCTCCAGCCGCTGCACCCTGCAAGGTGTTCCAGCAAGACACATACTAGCTGCAGACAGTCCGCCAGCTAGTCCATAGTGCATGGTCCTGGAGGAGATGCATGTACCCAGAACGGGGATAGCAGCATATACACCAAGCAGATAAGTCAGTGATTGGGCCCCAAAAGAAAACCCATAAATATCACATGAAAGAAATGCTATATAGCACTATGGGGGAAACTAGCCATGCCATGGTCACTGCTCAGTCAGGGTGAGAGTGACCTCCCAGCAGGACATGCTATGGCCACCCTGTCCGTGCAGGTGGTACTGGGCACTACCATGTCCGAGCCATTGCCCTATGCCCTGTGCAGATGTGGCCAGGCCAGGCCACCCTATCCAGGCTATTCCCACGGTACCTTGCTCCTCATTATGCACATTGGCAGGACAATACTGGCAACAGTGCTAGCAGAGTGGGCTGTGGAGGGTGTTGGCAGCCACCACACACTGGATAGACAGACACACACTCCCCACACCTATGCCAGCATTGTGCAACTATAGAGGTGTTGGGCAACCCAGGCCACCACACCAGTCCTTAGCACAGTGCAGGCATGGCTATGGTACGCAATACTGTAGGAGTCACTCCCCAGATTGGTAAACACTGTCAGACACAAGACCTGTAGCACACTCCACAGACATCAGAAAGGTTGCTATGATGCAGCTCACTCCGAAAATTGTACTTAACCTAGGAATTGCTATCTGCCAGTAATCATAGCAACCTTTTGATAGATGTGTACCATATTCCCAGGTTTAGGGTGGCATTACTAAGGTATGCAAGTGCTAGTATTGGGAGATGCACGCAGAGCCCAAAGTCCTGCCTCTCCAGAAGGCTTTGGATAATGGGGCCTGTGGGTGCGGGTGTGTCTGCCCCTGTTGGCTGCTGCTTTACGGCAGAGATTCCCAACTCCAGTCCTGCAGTGCAAAACACTGTTTGGGTTTTCATGCTGTCCCTCATGAATATGCATGAGATACATCTGCATACCATGGGGGTGGCGCATAGAAATGCAGCACAGGCATCTTTATCAGAGGCAGCATGGAACCTGAATGGTGTTTGGCCCTCCAGAACTGCATTTGGGAGGCTCAGCTCTAGGTAATGTGCATGTTTATGGTGTCTGTGCTCTGTAGGGTAAAATGTAGGTGTTTCGGGCATGTTTACGTCATCTGCAAGAAAGGTTCTGTCTGTATTAGCACGTTATAGTAGTGGGTAAAATATGAGGACTGCATTGGTGGACACCACAGCTGGGACTTTAACCTGTGACCTTCTGCTTCTGAATATACTGGTTTTGTGCACTGCACCACCATGTTATTACAGAGATGGTGCATTCCCTGGTGATACCATGACTGTTGGTCAGACAGGGCCTGTCTGTTGCAGTGCATGGCACCCACCTACACAGGGCTAGGCCACGGTCTGCTCTGGGCAGTTGCCACTGCCCCCTCCACCACCAGTATCCCTCAGCCACCATGCTGACATGCCCTTCTGCTGATGGAGCTGGTGGTGCGCAGTCTCAGGCCATCCAGTGTGCTGGTAGGTGGCTGCCTATGGTGCGGGTTCTGGGGTAGGGGTGCCTGTATAGACATCCACGCTCCCCCCCAGCCCCGCCTGCCAATGTTCCATGCCCTTGGGGGTAGCTGTTGGGTACTGTGACACTTTGGGAAACACACTCGTGCCCATGTTGGGCCTTCAGAAGTTGCTGTCTGGCTGCTCCGCTGTTTCAGCATTCGTATGGGCCACCTAGGCATCACCCTAGTCCGCACTGTGGCCCAGCTCCACCACAGCATGTGCCGCCTGCGGCCTTCTGTATCCTCTTCTCCGGCATCTGTCCAGTTGCCATTCCGACATGCCCACCCTGATGTTGCGGGACATGTGCATGCCATAGGAACCCTGTCCGATGGTGGTGAAAACCCTGAGCAGCGCTATTTCACTGTGGGCTCATTCACCTTGTATGGGGACGGCGTATAGATCCTTCCACGATTTATATCTGTTCTATGGAGCTTACTCGGGGGGGGGGGGAGGGGTTGATGTTTCTCATTGATACCACTATTGGCCAGCTTGGTTATTGTTTTTTTCCCGTTTGTTGGGGTCATTTTCAGTGTTTCTGTGCCCTTTTGTTCTGTGCACATGTATCACACTTATCACTGTTTTTTGGTTTTCCTGCCTGGGCTGTACATTGCTGACACTGAAATGGTTTCTCTCCCCTGTAATGTGCATTTAACGGCAGGTTTTAATTCGTGTTGGAATTCAGCTCTGAAAATCAGCGCGTTTTAATGTGAGGGGAGCCTCTCCGCCCACTGACCCCTTCTCTCCGCCCTCTCTCCACCTTCTGCAGTGTTTTACCGCGCCGCGGAGCATTACGATCGTTAGCGCATCATAACGCGCGTTATGTACGATTACCGCAGTTTAGTAAACATACCCCAAAGTGTGTGGAGGGGTGCAGGTCCCAATCCTCCTCCCCCCTCCGAGCTGAGCACTTATTCCACCTCCGTGGTGGAATAAGGTGGGCATCCAGGTCGCATCCGGGAGATGTACAGAGGCCTGCCCAGAATGGCCTCTGTATGTCTGGGTTTCAGGTCACACCCCCGCTCCACCCTCACTCTGCCCAGGTGCCTCCCCCTCCTGCCCCCACCCAGTGCATCTCGCACAACGGCCCTATATGCACTGTATGGGGAGTGAAATGGGCTGAATACGGCCCTGGCCCTGAACGTGTCCAACCCGGACATTCAACCTCAGTATTCCGGCAACAGAATGACCACCAATAGGAACAGTTGCAGTGGAAATAGATAGGTTGAGGATTTGAGATATGGAAGAGATGATTGCAGGAAAGATAGTTCTGATTAGCTAGGTGGGAATAGAATCAGAGGAACAGGCAGTGAGTTTGGAGGAAAGAAGATGTGCAGTTTCCTCCTCTGTGATTTTAGAAAAGAAAGAATGGGTGCAGGAGTTGAAAGGAGAATGTGAGGGAGTAAAGAAAGGGGAGATGGAGGATGAGGTGACATTGCGGTAAGCCTGAAAACTCAACCTTTTTCTGAGTGGTGCGTTTTTCTTGCTTTGATTCTGCTATTTTGATATGTTTTCTTATAATGCAAAGGACATATAATTGTTTCAGAGCATATTATAAATGAAACACAGTAGTAATTTAAGCAGACAAAAGATTTTAACTTCCACCCTTTTTTCTTTTTGTCATTTTGTCATGAACATGCTCTGTGAAACGCCCATCACTCTCTCCTAGATGTGGCTGAAATCATTAGGCCAACTTTGCATATATGATTCTGAAGGCAGAGTGATGTCCATTCATATTGAAATCAGGATGATGATATATTTGGGTAAATTTATCATTGTGCAAAAGTAATCTCAGAAGATTTAAGGATATTTATTGGAGATATATTGAAATACTGTATATTTTATTGCCTTAAAAAGACAGCGCTATCTTTTTTTTTTTTTTTTGCAAATGTATCTATCTAAAGAGATTCTGTACATAAAAAGGACAACAGATCAAAGGCATTCCCATGCGTAAACCTGAGTTCTACCCATGGAAATGGGGACTTTGATTCCTGCCCACCCCCAATGCAAGCAAAATTATCTACATTGGTTCTACAGCATGGAAACCTTTGCCCTCATTGTTTTGAGAGCAAGTAAGTAACAACATGTATAGTTTTATATTATAGAAAATACATATGTTTCATATAGAAACAATACCCATAAAGAAAACATGTTCTAATCTCTGCATATATTTTTTTTCTAGGAGTAATAATCAAAGCAAAACTATTTGCTTTACCATTTATTTTGCTTGAATTATTGGTGCATGACCTTTAGGTAGCAAGTACATGCATGACTTCCACCAGTGTGGATAATTTGTTATTTCCCCTTAAGGAAAAACCTGAAAAGCATATTTTGTGAGAAATCAATAGTGATTATATTTATTTATTTCAATTTAAGTGTGTGCTTCTTATATTTAAAACCCAAAGTAAGTTTATATAAAAATCAAAATAACCTAATACAATGCAAAACAACAAAAACACATCAACAGCCTAACTAAACTTGGTATCTCTCCAACCAATCCAAGTGCATGTTTTTATAAGTTATTGACTATTATTTTTCCTGCATATGCATTTTATTTCCATTCTTCTTTCTGAAACAATTTGACTAAGAAATCAGTGAAGAGTGGATGGCTTTTTTAAACTCAGCTGGTCATAGCATTCAGGTATGACAGAATATTCAAGGACATAAGGTTACTGAAAGCAAAGCAGTACCTTTCTTGCAGATGACATACTGAAATATTTATGCAGGGGCATCTGTCATAAAATTTACAGCATGTCTTCTAAGACAGATAACTTGTCAGTGCAGACTTCATGTTTCCTCTCTTGTTACAGACTGGCAGCTTCTGAACACTTTTCAATGAACAGGTGCTTTATTGTGGCAGACTTGTTCAGATAATAGAGCAATCCAATCAAAATATCCAGGGTAACCTCTGACAGACCATTTGATGCTTTGGAAATGTTTTACACTTACCATCTGGCAAAGGACAGTTAGGCTCTGAAACTGTACTAATTCAGGATTTTGCACAACACAAAGCATTCATAGCATCTACAGTATACATGAAAGCAAGAAATCATTTGGCGGTAACAATGCAAATCAATGTACGTATTAAAGCACAGTGTCAAAATAGCTTAGGAGTGCAATCAAATATTAAAACCACAAGATATAAAACTTCCTGAGATGTAAATAAAGTTGCAAATTGCAATCTGAAAATAAAATAAACATCGAGGAATTTGTATCAAGGAGTGGTGAAATGGTGTAAAACTGACCTGAATCATATCTAACTAGGTGGGGACGGGGACTAATAGAGTTTATATAAACAATAAATTATTATTTATTTATATTATTCCTTCCTATAAAAAGTGTTGAGGAATGATACAGCATTAGTAATGACAAAAAACAGGCAGACATGCACACTAGCAGTGTATAGCCAGTAAAGAGAAGCGAGGCGAAGAAAACGAAACCACAGGTTACAGGACGATAGGTCCAAAATGGGTTTAAGGATTTATCATAACCACAGGAACTCTTTATAATGCCAATTGCAAGTCTACGGGGTATGTTTACTAAAGGGCATTAAGGGAGCCAATGTGTCATTAAAGCTTGTTATCGGCACCTTTGCGCTTTTAACGCTGTGAAAAAGCTACTTTAACGGGTGTTAAAGGCTCCGGCAGTGTTAAGTGTGCAGTAAGTGGAGAGTGGGCATTAATGGGCAGAGAGTGGGCGTTAACGCGTGTGCTCCCTTAATATCTATTATGCAACATGTTTAAAAGCCCTTTAATACTAGGAACCCTAACACAAAATAAAACCTTGCGGAAAGGGTGTATTTAGAAGTGAGAGAGACTATTTAAATGTGTGCAATGTGATACACTGACAGGGCGACCTAGAAAGTACTAGTAGCACTCAATACTAGCAGCAGCATGGTGTCCAAGTATGAAAGGGAACTATGTTGATGGTGTAAACAGGACAAAGGAGGTGGCATGTGGGTCATGCAGTGGGGGTTCCAGGAACCTGTCCAAACCTTTTTGAAACCCAGCTACACGAAAAGAATTTGCTACATCCTCTGGTAATGAATTCCAGAGTATGATTACGCTTTGACTGAAAAAAATATTTTCTCTTTTTAGTCTTAAATGGGTTATACTATAGCTTCATTGCATGTCCCCTAGTCTCGTTACATTTTGATGTCATAAACAATCGATCTACGTTTTCATGTTCCAATCCACTTATTAATATATAGACTTCTATCATATCTCCCTTCAGCCATCTCTTCTCCAGGTTGAAGAGTCCTAACATCTGTAGCCTCTCCTCATAGTGGTATCTTTCCATTCCCATTACCATCTGTGATGTCTGTCATGATCCCACAGTGACAGTGGCAGCACACGGACATGCTGCTGCTGCAGAAAGGTGATGTGCCACTTGGGGTGGTCCAAGTGTCATGGCACCCTAGGCAGAGATCCCAGCTGGTCCCTCTCACTGCTGCTGAACCCACCTGTGGAGAATGAGACCAATAGCACCAGGTAGCTGCAAAATGCAGGTGCCCAGGGAGCTAGCATAGCAGTGGCTTTCATCCTCCCCCCGAGACATATCGGTGGCAGGCAGTGACGGGGTCCCTGCAGAGGCAGATGGTTGGGGGAGCTGCATGGCAGTCCACGTGTGCCTCTGCCTCCCCCATCCAAAACTTGCACCCTAGACACCTGCCAAACCCACATGTTGGATGGGCTGGGATTGTACACCACCGCCACTGACAGCATGCGGGCATGTCAGTATGGTGTGGGTGTGTTGGCGGCCGAGGCAGCAGCCCCCACCTGCAGCAGACAAGGCCCATGCCATGATCCAGTTGCTGTAAGTATTGCAACATGTGCCAAGGTCTGTCTGATAGGAAGCATGTCAGCTCCATGGGTTGCTGCAAGCAGCACTATGGCTCTACACATACAATCAGTGGGTATATGAGCAGAGAATCACAAATTCAAGTCCTACCTCTGAATCATGTATTACATGTCCCTGTGGCTAAATGTTAACCTACAGTGAAGGTACAGCACCAGCATGTGCAACCCCCCAGTGAATCGGCCATCAAAGGTACAGACACTCATAAGCCACACAAAGTTTCCACTATCCACAGTTGGATTGAGAGGCAGGTTGATAGCACCTGCACATTGAGCTGGTGCTAATAATTATAACTGGAATTAATGACAGAGCAAGCTACTAGTGCCTGCACAATGAGCACACATTAACAATTATTGAGCTGATATGGAGACCAAAGTGGCAGACAGGAATGCCAACCATCCCCACTTTCTGCACTTTACTGTGTCTCACATTGCCTAAGCTGTTCCCAGCATTAGTCTGCAAATGTGCATGATGAGGAGCAGAGGATTGTGGGCATGGCCAGAAATAGAGCAGATTTATTTATTTATTTATTTAACAATTCTTTTATACCGCGCTATTAAAATCAGTGCGGTGTACATAGAACAAGAACATACTACAATGCATACAAGTAACATTGAGTTTTACATTGAACAGGGAACTTCAACAATAGGACAACCGGGGGAACTATGTACAGATTAACTTAATGGCATATCTTGTTTAATGGTATTAACTTAATGGTATATACAGTAATATAAAACTCGTTTGGATGTTGCAATGTGGTTCCTAATAGGACTAGAGAGAAGGTTGGCCAACTAGCCCTTTTCAGGTTGTATTGAGGTGGTAGTTTTGTTAATGTCCGGGTTGACTTCTGGGTAGCATTTTGTGAACAAGTGGTATTTCAATGCTTTTCTGAATAGGGTTAGGTTTTTGATAGCACGGATTTCGTGAGGTAGCGCATTCCAGTTTAGAGGTGCAAATAAGGAGAAGGCCCTGTTGGAGGTGGCCTTAGTGCACTTCGTTATTATTTTTGGGACAATTAAGGTGTTCATTGATGTGGTTCTCCTTTTTCTGTTTTCCAGGGTGCAGTGGATAAGCTTGCTGATTGGCGTAGGGGGGCAGTTATTTAGTGCCTTGAATGTAAGGACTAAAGACTTATACTGGATTCTGGCATGTAATGGTAACCAATGCAGTTCCTTCATGATGGGTGTTATATGTTCAGATCTTGATGAGCCGGAGAGGACTCTGGCGGCTGTATTCATGGCTAGGCGGAGTGGATTTAAAGTTGATTGAGGGAGGCCGTGGAGGATGATGTTGGCAAAATCCAGGTGTGGGAGGACTAATGCCTGGAAGGTTGTTCGGAAGTCTGTGGGATCAAGTAGAGAGCGGAGGTGACGTAGCGATTTGATCTTATAATATATATTTTTTGTGATGTTCTTGACATGCGTTGTCATATCCAAGTGCTGATCCAATGTGATGCCGAGGTAACGGATGGTAGCTTTTGATTTCAACTCTATGTTGTTGACGAGTAGTGATGGAGGAGGTATGAACTTACGGTTCCTTGTGACAAAAAGAACATCAGTTTTGTTGTGGTTAATCCGAAGGTTTTGTGATAGCAACCATTCGGCTACAGCTTCAAAACAGTTGATTATTGGGGAGAATACTGGATGTTCAATTGTGAACGGCATATATAGGAGGATGTCATCTGCGTAAGCGAGACATTGTACATTAAAGGATCTGATCAAGTCACATATCGGCTGCATGTAGATATTAAACATTAGTGCCGATAAGGACGATCCTTGTGGTACTCCCTGTGATTGCAGGAAAGGTTCTGAGGATGCGTGGCCCGTTTTTACCTGTTGCCATCTGTTAGATAGGTAGGATTTGCACCACTCGAGTGCTGTGCCTTGGATCCCCTTATCTTTCAAACGTTGTAGGAGTATGTCATGATTCACAGAGTCGAAAGCGGCGGAGATGTCCAGGAAGATGAGGACGAAGCCCTGTTGTATGTTATTTATTCCTGTTACCAGAACATTGAATAGGGTTGTAAGGACTGTGTCAACTCCATGTGCTTCCCTGAAGCCATGTTGAGATGGATCTAGTGGTGCTTCAGTGTCAATATGATGTTGGATTTGTTGTTGGGCGGCCTTCTTAATGATTTTTGCAAGCTGTGGGATGCTCGAGATAGGCCTGAAGGAATCAACCTTGGATGGGTCCAGTCTATTATTCTTCAGTAGGGGCTTGATGGAGGTATGTTTTAGACTCTGTGGGAATGAACCTGTTAAGAAAGACTGGTTCAGTATTTTGCTCAATATTTGACTGAGGTCATGTCGCATGTCCTTGATCCAGCTGGCTGGACACGGGTCATTAGGAGCTGTACTGGGGTTGATTGAGGCAATAATGTTCACAACCTCTCTATTTGATACAGTGGAGAAGTTGTGTAGTGGCATTGCATGGGATGTCTTAGGTGAAGTGGAGGCGTTATTGACATTTAAGTCTGTGTTGGTTTTAATCATCTTTGATTGGAGGTAGTTTGCGTAGTCCTGCGGCTGAGGCATAGGGGGTTGTGCTGAGACCGGTTCACCTGTTATGGACTTTACTATGCTGAACAATGCATGTGGTTTGTTGATGGAGCGTTTTATTAAGCCTGTGTGGTAAGTTTTCCTGCTTGGCCGAGATGTGTCTGCCTCAGTAGTAGGGTCAATGGCTGAGACTTTGTAGTGCCTGTCTACCACGTGCATGGCCTGGGTGGCCACAGCATGTCATGCTGAGAGGGCACTCTCACTCTGACTGAGCAGTGACCATGCATGGCTATGTATTCACTGCTATGTAATGTCTGTCTCTAATAACATGGGTGCAATTTCTGTCTGGGCAGCCCAATTGCTAAGCCAAAAACTGGTGGCCCATGCTGTTTATCCCAAGCCAGGGTGCACATGCATTATGTGCTGACCAGTGGACTGGCTGTAGTTGGTACATGCATGGCTGAAACAGCCCAGTGATGGACAGCAAATGCAGTCTGACTGAGCTTGCTGTGGTGGATTGTTAATTTTAGATGTTTGGGACAGCAATTGTGCCTGCCCTATTCTCTGTGGTAATGGGTGAACAGCAGCAGCAGCCATGTGGAAGCCTAGAAGCCTCCACTATGTATAGCATCAGATTTTTAACACGGGGCTCTGACATGCACTGTTCTAGGAGGGTCCTTGTCTAACATGGGCAATGCACAGGGCTCAGCTGTGACAAACACCTATTGCATGCTGCGATTGTGCAGGAAACAAGGTGACCAGCATAACATACTGCAGACAATACCTACCACATGGCTGGCAGAGACCATCTCTAGCATTGCATGTTCTGGAGACCAGATGCTTGGTACCACCCTCACCCTCAGGGTGACTGCTCAGACTTCTCAGTAGCACAGTCTGTAACTATTATGTGCTTGTAGCACACATTGTCAATGGGTCTTACTGAGCTGATGTGATGGATCAGTGCATTATACATTTGGTGATCAGCTGCAGACTGCTGTTCTGCATGTGCGGTGCCTCATGGGTATTGAACGGGCTAACCATACCGGCACACACAGCAGACAGTTTATGTAGTAGCTGATAAGAATGCAATAAATAATGCCCGGAGTCAGGCAAAGATTCAAGCCGGTTTAATGTGCACAGGCTCAGATTGCAGTAACATTCAAAATAGTCTGAGCCCAGAGCTCAGAAAAATGACAGTTTATATACTTTTCTTCTCCAGTCTAATACAGGCAAAACTCCTCATTGGCCACAGTGGCCCACTTACTCTCATCCAATAGACATCTCTGACCGGGCCCAGGACTCACTCCCCTTGCTTGGGTCTTACTAGCCACGGGTCAGCAATTAGACATAACACTAAACATAATACTTTTACTACAGTATATTTTGCTACTTCTGCAAGGTCAGTTAGCTTGCAAAGATAGTGGAAGTGCTTCCTAGTAGTGGGGTTTGGGATGCGGCATACTGCTTCTTTTCGCTCAAGTCCTAATTTCCGGGTTCCTTTGGACAGGTGGAACCCTAAATATTTCACTTCTGTCTGGCACAGCTGCGCCTTGGCTCTGGAAACCTTGTAGCCAGCTTCATTCAAAAGGTGCAAGAGATCACTTGTAGCTTGTATACAATCAGATTTGCTATTGCTGGCTATGAGCAAATCATCTACATATTGAAGCAAAATTCTTTTTCCCGGAATCACAGAGTAGCTTGACAAATCTTGACTGAGGGCTGCACTGAAGATAGTGGGTGAGTTCTTGAATCCTTGTGGTAATCGAGTCCAAGTAAGTTGCCCTCGCCGTCCTGTGGTAGGGTTTTCCCATTCAAATGCAAACAAAACTGACTGGCCTCTGTCAGGCGTATACAGAAAAAAAGGCATCTTTTAAGTCCAAAACAGTAAAGTGAGTGGCTTCTGCTGGAATCAGTCCTAGGAGGGTGTAAGGATTTGGTACTACTGGATGTATGGTTTCAACTGCACTGTTCACTCGACGTAGATCCTGCACTGGGCGGTAGTCACCTGTCCCAGGCTTCTTGATTGGGAGAAGGGAGGTGTTCCAGGGTGACTGGCATTCTCTGAGAAGTCCATACTGCAATAATTTCTTCAAATGGCGATGAATGCCTTCAATTGCTGGTCTCGGGCGGGGATACTGACGCACAGGCACTGGTTCTGCTCCTGGCTTAAAGGTAACAAGTACAGGAGCTATATTCTTTGCTAGGCCAGATGGATTATTCTCTGCCCATACTCCAGGTGGGGCTGCAATGCTGGTAAGTATACAGGAACTTTGCTGGCCTGATTGGAGATGCACTATAGAACCGCTACTCTTCTTCTCGGGGAACAGTCAGCACTATCAATCCAGCTCCTTCGATTAGGAAAACTTCCTCCACATCATTCAACTAAAGTATCAGCAAGAAGAACTGCTCTCTTCGCCATCTTACATTCACTTTCTCTGTCACATTATCTCCACAATTCACAGGCATTCTGAACAACTTAATCGTGCTGTATTCATGCCCGCAAATCCATCCCGTTTCTGCAAGTTCTGTTTTATATCTCCCTGGGACTGACTTGACAAAAACTGCATTTACCAGACGCAAATTCTCCTGGGCTGCTGGATTTCATGGGTCATATAGTGAGGGCTGCCTGCACTATTTGGATTCCACTTCATGTTCTCGGGCGCTGACTGTGGGTGACTCTGAACTGGTAAAATGAATCCCTGCCTGCAGTGTCAGCGATGGACTGTAGCCCCCACATGTGCTTGTCAACAGACAGAGGAACAATCTAGATAGAGTCCTTACAATAGAAAACTACACTTCTGCAACATGTTATAATAACAAATCCTAACAGAAAGAACTATAGTTCATAACATGACGACTACATAGCTGTTACGTATAACTGGAATAAAATTACTTGGCAAAAAACTAACTGCCAGCCGTAATCAGCTTGGCTTTACAAAAGAAATTACTTTCAATTTTACAGTTTCTAGGAAGCAGAGATTCAAAAAGACATTCATTCTGGATGCTTTTTCCATAAAGCGGGTGGACATCTAAAATACATATACACATTTTCCTTCCTAGTTTGTAGGCTTCGTAGGGCAAAGGGAAAATACAAGCATCCTTTCCTATTGAAACCTGAGCCCTACAAGATTTCTGCTCACTTGATCTGCACAGGAATTTGAGTAGGAATGTAACCCTTTCCAGGCTAAGTACAATACTATCGAGATCCACAATTCTGACTAAACATTCTTATTAAATGATATATAATACATGACCATAGCAGAAGACACATCACTATTACAAAATATTGAATAAAAACAGGCATAATTCCCCTAAAATAAGCACCCATTAGCCCAGCAGCAGAACGTTGAAAACATGCCTTCATAGGGTTAAAATATTCCTCTGCACAAACACGTCTCTTGTCAGTTTCACTCTGCGCTGCAAGACAGCTGAATGAGAGAGAGACAGCTTCGTGATTTTACAGTGACTCTAGGGGTTCGCAGTCTGCTTAACTATACTTTTACTATTACATATGCGGTAAAGTGTCACAAATTACCCAATGGAATATAATCCTACCCTTATACTAGAAGGTAAACTCGTGGTTTCAACAGATAACAAAGACAAACTCCCAACGCTTCCTCCTTTTCACAAGCATTCTTCACACAGACAAACATGCTAGCATTTTCCAAATTCCGAATTCCCGGGCTGACTGACAAACCAGAATTACTGAAACCGAAAGGGCTAATGGTTTCGCCCCGCACACTACTTGCAGGGGTACTAGGATCGCCCGTGGAAGTTGATCAGACTTCCTTTACCTGTTACTGTACCAGAAGTGTCTCGAGACTTTCCCAAAGCTATCTGACTAAGAACCAGAAAAATCAATACTCACCGGATCCGGTAGCTAATGCACTGCGCAACCAATCCCTCCTTGGGTTGAATCCTGGACCCCCCTCGGGTTCGAGGTGTTGGCCGGCCAGAAGCAGCAACCTGCGGAGGCAAGGAGGAATCTCCTCTGATACAAAAGGACCAGGGGTGCCAGAGACCCTCCTGCGGTCAGTCAGGCTCAGCTCCAGCCGGACCAAACCTGTGAGGCGAGATGTCGGGGCATATTCACTTGCATACCATCCCCCACTCACACATTCCCGGCCCAACGCACCAGAAATATGTAGTAGCTGATAAGAATGCAATAAATAATACCTGGAGTCAGGCAAAGATTCAAGCCGGTTTAATGTGCACAGGCTCAGATTGCAGTAACATTCAAAATAGTCTGAGCCCAGAGCTCAGAAAAATGACAGTTTATATACTTTTCTTCTCCAGTCTAATACAGGCAAAACTCCTCATTGGCCACAGTGGCCCACTTACTCTCATCCAATAGACATCTCTGACCGAGCCCAGGACTCACTCCCCCTGCTTGGGTCTTACTAGCCACGGGTCAGCAATTAGACATAACACTAAACATAATACTTTTACTACAGTATATTTTGCTACTTCTGCAAGGTCAGTTAGCTTGCAAAGATAGTGGAAGGTATATCAGAAGCATTCTTAACAAAAGCAAAACAAAGCAAGGCCAAACAAAGCAAGGTTAAGACGTATCTCTAGCCTTGGCTCAAAACACTAAACAATCTTCATAATGCTAGACAAAATATTCTTACACTGTTCGGCTTCTCTGCTATATTTTCATCCTAATTACGAGGTCAGTGCACAATCAGCAAAGATACAGTGGCGCGGCATTCTACTGAAAGAAGCATCTGACTTACCTAAACAATAAACAGTACCAAGGTTTAATTCTCTTATCTCCAGGAGAGCAGAACATGTTATCAAACCAGAATAGAACGGAATTTCTTTCTAACAGCTAACAGCATTCTGCAATTTTCCAAAATCAGCAATAACATTTTAAAGCAGGAAAAAGGGCTTCAGACCTAGCTCTGCTACATACTAGGCCATCACCTATCACATTCCCTCCTTTTGATTATTCACACCCGCTCATGAGGAAGGGTGAGAATCAAATCACACATATAGTATGCCATACTAGGGTGGAGGGATCATTTTGTGGTATAGGGTAGTAGCCCTATGTTGCTAGGATTCGTGTAGCTGCCTTATGTTAAGTTTAATATACGTAAGCATAAGGGGAGGAAACATGGGATACATAATCAAACAGCCACAATCAATAATACATTTGATACAAGTGTCTTTGTCAAATCATATAGCATGCCTAGTGTATAAGCGGAGGGGCAGGAGACATAGGAGGAACAAATGACATATATACTGTTCATCATAGCAATAGGCCCGTTCTCATGACCCACAAAAATAAGAACCATTCCTATTAATAGCAGCACCTGTATCAGAGGTCGGTAGCAGTACATGTCAAAAAGGTAGGTAGCACATGTTTGAAAATTAGCAACACATGTACTAAAGTCCAAAAAATCGCAGTTCCCATAACAGGAGAGGAAAGACTCTGGCGGGGGTTGAGACAAGTCCAGGTATTCCCTGTTGTGCAAATACTAGGTTTGCAGGCTGCACAGGGAAGTAGGGCAAGAGTCAATTCAAAGCACCCCAAGGCTGCCGCCAGAACGAAGCAAGAATAAGAATCCATAAAGAGCATAGTCTCTGGAAAAATGGTGGAACTGTCGGCTTCCACAACAGGTAGCAGACGTAGAGTTGATTGTAGGTCCTCAAGCTTCTGCCGTACGTAGACCTACCAGCTTTGTGGCAGGAGTAGGGCTGTAGATTCCAAAGTATCACTGTCCTCTGGGATGTCTCAGGCTCTTAAAATATCATAGTACAGTCTCTCAGGCTATTATTGCCTCCTTAGAACAGTTCACTTTTTAGGAGATCAAAACAGTTTTTTCTTTTTCTTTTTTTTCAGAGCATTTGAACACAGTCTCATAGAAGACTCAATTTCTTAACACAACACAGTCTATTTCTGATGATTTCAGCTTTCTCCAGATGCGAGGCTTACCTTCGGATAAACAAACAGTCTTGAAATAGTGCAGTTTCCGAGGGACCAATAAGTCTTAGGTCCGTGGCTGTTGTCGTAGGGTGAGGCGCAATGGAGTCTCAGGATCGTTTATGGAAGTCCACGACCAAGTTCAGAAGTGGCTGCTGGAATGCAAAACTGGAGGACGTCTGTTCTCTTGACGTCCAGGAGCAGGTTGGTAAAGTTCTTACGATGATGGATCTTTTCTTTGCAGTGTGAGTCGCAACGGTGATGCAGGATTAGTGAGCCAGGTCCAGGGGCAACTCTCAGGAACTGTGGCTGGTTTCACTCGACTGTGGTGGATCCAGGAGTCGATCTCGGCCACTTTAACTGCTGTTGGGGTTGATAACAAGACGACATATGGCCCTTTCCAATACGGCGCCAGCGGTGTCTTCTTCTACTCTGTCACCCACACCGAGGCTCCAGGCTTGAAAGGATGCAGGGGCTTGGATGGGCTGATCTCGTACTCACGCATGAAGACCCTGCAAAACAGAACTTAAAACCAATAGTGCTTATCTAGTAATTTCAGATCCTATCTGTCACACATCTCCTTTTACTCTCTATACAATAGGCTACAGAATCTCAGAATCTCAAAAGGGGAAACTCCTAAAGACTTAGCAGGGGCTAAGTATATCCTATGAAGGGCTATAGGAAGAACCTGGGGCCAGGGCTGAGGACTTAACTACTAGATCAAGGGTCACCACTGCATATTTAACACAACTATGTCCATTAATGATGACAAGACTACTTTCATCCACAAAGAAAGTTTTGTCTGGGCGGTCCAAGGGGATATCTGTTGAGTCTAGGCAACCTGAGCACACAATGTCCATTACTTCCAAGCAATCATGGTCAGGAGGGCCTGGACCGACGGGCAATAGGGTGGCTGGGTTTAGAGTTTGGCTGACAATAGTAATCGAGGATTCTCACATAGCATATTTTGATATTTCAGCATTCGGGCATTAGTGAGCCAATGGCTTCCTTTATGTTCCATCAGGGTTAAATCAGAGTGTGGTACAGTAACTTGAAGGTTTTGTCCTAAGGTGAGCTTATCTGCTTCGCTCACTAAGAGGGCTGTGGCTGCTACAGCTCTCAGGCAAGGTGGCCAGCCTTTTGCAACAGGATCCAATTATTTTGACAGGTAGGCCACAGGTCGCTGCCAAGACCCAAGAGGCTGGGTCAAGACTCCCAATGCGTTTCCACTTGATTCATGGACATACAGACGAAATGGTTTCTGCACATCTGGTAGTCCCAAAGCTGGGGATGACATCAATGCTGTTTTGAATGCTTTATCTTGTTCTGAGCCCCATTCCAGGAGAGATTGTTCCATTCCTTGTGTGACTTGGTACAAGGGTTTTGCCATGAGCGCAAAATTTGGTATCCATATGCGGCAGTAGCCTGCAGCTCCCAAGAAAGCTCGCACCTGCTTCCTAGTAGTGGGGTTTGGGATGCGGCATACTGCTTCTTTTCGCTCAAGTCCTAATTTCCGGGTTCCTTTGGACAGGTGGAACCCTAAATATTTCACTTCTGTCTGGCACAGCTGCGCCTTGGCTCTGGAAACCTTGTAGCCAGCTTCATTCAAAAGGTGCAAGAGATCACTTGTAGCTTGTATACAATCAGATTTGCTATTGCTGGCTATGAGCAAATCATCTACATATTGAAGCAAAATTCTTTTTCCCGGAATCACAGAGTAGCTTGACAAATCTTGACTGAGGGCTGCACTGAAGATAGTGGGTGAGTTCTTGAATCCTTGTGGTAATCGAGTCCAAGTAAGTTGCCCTCGCCGTCCTGTGGTAGGGTTTTCCCATTCAAATGCAAACAAAAACTGACTGGCCTCTGTCAGGCGTATACAGAAAAAAAGGCATCTTTTAAGTCCAAAACAGTAAAGTGAGTGGCTTCTGCTGGAATCAGTCCTAGGAGGGTGTAAGGATTTGGTACTACTGGATGTATGGTTTCAACTGCACTGTTCACTCGACGTAGATCCTGCACTGGGCGGTAGTCACCTGTCCCAGGCTTCTTGATTGGGAGAAGGGAGGTGTTCCAGGGTGACTGGCATTCTCTGAGAAGTCCATACTGCAATAATTTCTTCAAATGGCGATGAATGCCTTCAATTGCTGGTCTCGGCGGGGATACTGACGCACAGGCACTGGTTCTGCTCCTGGCTTAAAGGTAACAAGTACAGGAGCTATATTCTTTGCTAGGCCAGATGGATTATTCTCTGCCCATACTCCAGGTGGGGCTGCAATGCTGGTAAGTATACAGGAACTTTGCTGGCCTGATTGGAGATGCACTATAGAACCGCTACTCTTCTTCTCGGGGAACAGTCAGCACTATCAATCCAGCTCCTTCGATTAGGAAAACTTCCTCCACATCATTCAACTAAAGTATCAGCAAGAAGAACTGCTCTCTTCGCCATCTTACATTCACTTTCTCTGTCACATTATCTCCACAATTCACAGACATTCTGAACAACTTAATCGTGCTGTATTCATGCCCGCAAATCCATCCCGTTTCTGCAAGTTCTGTTTTATATCTCCCTGGGACTGACTTGACAAAAACTGCATTTACCAGACGCAAATTCTCCTGGGCTGCTGGATTTCATGGGTCATATAGTGAGGGCTGCCTGCACTATTTGGATTCCACTTCATGTTCTCGGGCGCTGACTGTGGGTGACTCTGAACTGGTAAAATGAATCCCTGCCTGCAGTGTCAGCGATGGACTGTAGCCCCCACATGTGCTTGTCAACAGACAGAGGAACAATCTAGATAGAGTCCTTACAATAGAAAACTACACTTCTGCAACATGTTATAATAACAAATCCTAACAGAAAGAACTATAGTTCATAACATGACGACTACATAGCTGTTACGTATAACTGGAATAAAATTACTTGGCAAAAAACTAACTGCCAGCCGTAATCAGCTTGGCTTTACAAAAGAAATTACTTTCAATTTTACAGTTTCTAGGAAGCAGAGATTCAAAAAGACATTCATTCTGGATGCTTTTTCCATAAAGCGGGTGGACATCTAAAATACATATACACATTTTCCTTCCTAGTTTGTAGGCTTCGTAGGGCAAAGGGAAAATACAAGCATCCTTTCCTATTGAAACCTGAGCCCTACAAGATTTCTGCTCACTTGATCTGCACAGGAATTTGAGTAGGAATGTAACCCTTTCCAGGCTAAGTACAATACTATCGAGATCCACAATTCTGACTAAACATTCTTATTAAATGATATATAATACATGACCATAGCAGAAGACACATCACTATTACAAAATATTGAATAAAAACAGGCATAATTCCCCTAAAATAAGCACCCATTAGCCCAGCAGCAGAACGTTGAAAACATGCCTTCATAGGGTTAAAATATTCCTCTGCACAAACACGTCTCTTGTCAGTTTCACTCTGCGCTGCAAGACAGCTGAATGAGAGAGAGACAGCTTCGTGATTTTACAGTGACTCTAGGGGTTCGCAGTCTGCTTAACTATACTTTTACTATTACATATGCGGTAAAGTGTCACAAATTACCCAATGGAATATAATCCTACCCTTATACTAGAAGGTAAACTCGTGGTTTCAACAGATAACAAAGACAAACTCCCAACGCTTCCTCCTTTTCACAAGCATTCTTCACACAGACAAACATGCTAGCATTTTCCAAATTCCGAATTCCCGGGCTGACTGACAAACCAGAATTACTGAAACCGAAAGGGCTAATGGTTTCGCCCCGCACACTACTTGCAGGGGTACTAGGATCGCCCGTGGAAGTTGATCAGACTTCCTTTACCTGTTACTGTACCAGAAGTGTCTCGAGACTTTCCCAAAGCTATCTGACTAAGAACCAGAAAAATCAATACTCACCGGATCCGGTAGCTAATGCACTGCGCAACCAATCCCTCCTTGGGTTGAATCCTGGACCCCCCTCGGGTTCGAGGTGTTGGCCGGCCAGAAGCAGCAACCTGCGGAGGCAAGGAGGAATCTCCTCTGATACAAAAGGACCAGGGGTGCCAGAGACCCTCCTGCGGTCAGTCAGGCTCAGCTCCAGCCGGACCAAACCTGTGAGGCGAGATGTCGGGGCATATTCACTTGCATACCATCCCCCACTCACACATTCCCGGCCCAACGCACCAGAAATATGTAGTAGCTGATAAGAATGCAATAAATAATACCTGGAGTCAGGCAAAGATTCAAGCCGGTTTAATGTGCACAGGCTCAGATTGCAGTAACATTCAAAATAGTCTGAGCCCAGAGCTCAGAAAAATGACAGTTTATATACTTTTCTTCTCCAGTCTAATACAGGCAAAACTCCTCATTGGCCACAGTGGCCCACTTACTCTCATCCAATAGACATCTCTGACCGAGCCCAGGACTCACTCCCCCTGCTTGGGTCTTACTAGCCACGGGTCAGCAATTAGACATAACACTAAACATAATACTTTTACTACAGTATATTTTGCTACTTCTGCAAGGTCAGTTAGCTTGCAAAGATAGTGGAAGGTATATCAGAAGCATTCTTAACAAAAGCAAAACAAAGCAAGGCCAAACAAAGCAAGGTTAAGACGTATCTCTAGCCTTGGCTCAAAACACTAAACAATCTTCATAATGCTAGACAAAATATTCTTACACTGTTCGGCTTCTCTGCTATATTTTCATCCTAATTACGAGGTCAGTGCACAATCAGCAAAGATACAGTGGCGCGGCATTCTACTGAAAGAGGCATCTGACTTACCTAAACAATAAACAGTACCAAGGTTTAATTCTCTTATCTCCAGGAGAGCAGAACATTTTATCAAACCAGAATAGAACGGAATTTCTTTCTAACAGCTAACAGCATTCAGTCCTGGCTGTGCTGTGACTTTCAGAGACTCATCCTTCTACATTTTTATGTGTTCTGGCCATACTTTGGGTCAGCAAACATGCTAATCCCCATCGTTGCCTTCTGAGAGCATGGTTTTATTGTCTCTGCTGCAGCCCATTGCAGGAGGTCATACATATTCATCCTGCAAATGTCAGGGCTCCTAATTGGAGGTATGGCATGATGGTCATGGTCATGGTCATGGCAATGGCAATGGGGGTGGGCAGGCGGTGGGAGGGGGGGAGAGAGGGGTGCAGGCCAAGACATCATGGTTTGAGTCCCATTACCACTCCTGGGATAAACAGCATGACATTCTGGAATGTGTTACTCTCATATTTTATATCTGCCACAAACTTCATGGGCTGACAACACCTCCTTGTGACCTTGAGACGATCACTTAACCCACCAATGGTTCAGCTGAATGCAGGTCCGTACAGTCCCTGTTTATCATCAGACATTACCAATTGACCACAAAATGTATCCTGATGTGACTGTACTGCTACAGTGGTATATTAACAGGCAATTACATGCATACAGCTGTAACCTACTTGGGCAACATGTATGACATCATGAATGTGACTGTACAGCTTTGGCTCCATTACTTCTCTGCAGTACATGGCAGACACATCCTACCCCTCTGATAGCCACCTGCAGGTATCACCTCATGTCCGTACGTGCCCCATTTGCCCAGTTTGGATGACACCTGTGCAGTTGTTATATGCACAGTTGTCTGAGGTGTTGTGTGGTGGCTGTGAGGCTGGGACAGGTGTGAGTCCCACATGTCTGGTATCAGGCATTCCAAGTGGCACTGCCACACACAACGTTCCCTCTAATTTTCTGTAGGCTGTGTGCACATAAAATATCAGTTGTGCAACTTTTGAAGGAAGGTTAAATTTTTGTGCGCCACATAACGACACTCAGAGTTATATACTTTAAAATTTGACTACACATCAGAATACAGTATGTACACCACATTGATTACACTAGAAAACATTGTAGAACTTGTGAAAACCGTAAATACATAACAACTTTTAAATTTTAAGACGTCTTTTTTGTTTTCTATCAGAATCAGAACCGTAATTTTTGTGCGCTCTGTTGTAAAGTTTGTGCGCTCGCTCGATGAGGTGTGTGCGCGCGCACATGCGCACAGCTTAGAGGGAACAGTGGCCACACATTTTCACATACAGTACGGATACATTGGGAATGGCATCTATAGCACATTGGTGCTGCCAGCCCATACCATCCTCTCCTCTGCCGCCATCCTTCCTTCAACCCATCCATCTGCCACTGTCGCCTGTGAGCAGTAATGTCTTATTGTTTAGGCTGCTACACCATGGCCTACGCTGGTACTCTTTTCCGCATTTCGGTTCTTCACACATGCCTCTCCTGTGCCAGATCTGCACCTCACAATTACTACTCTGTCCTCCTGTCACTGCATGCATCCTGCCACTTCTGACGCTGCTGGGGGACACGTCTTCCCCATCCTATGCCATACACTGACATTGTGCCATTTTACATTGACACCCCCCTGTATATAGGTACAGCTGTCTTCCACATGCTTGTCCCCTTTATTGGCTGCCACATAGGGTGCCCACGGATCTGGTAGGTCCATCTGCTCCCACCTGTCCTTCCATCCATCACTTTCAGATTAACTTTCCTTGCTGCTCCTTTATCCAGTATTAGGGTTACAGCCATTTTCAGACATTGACACCTTAATGCCCGATATCCCATTAACAAATGTTAAATGGCCCATAGCACTTTTAACGCTGGAATGCCTCCTACATGTCCAGAGCCCTCTTCGCATGTACCACCCCTTATCGCTGTCATTAACCCTCGCTAACGTCTGTAAACATACCCCTATGACTGAGAAACTCAGCAGTGAATATCTTCCAGATTCATTTGTGGTTTTTATACTCCTTCACAAGATATTTCAAATAGATCTCTGAGGAAAGTGCATGATGAAACATGGTCATGTGAGGTCTCATGGAGGATTCCTTTGGTTATGATGAATTATTAAACCCATTTTGGACCTATCATCCTATGACCTGTGGTTTCTTTTTCTTTACCTCACTTCTTTTTAATGCTGACAACATTAGTAGTGAACAGACATAATACAATATGTACAAATAAATCAAAATGAGCAGAACTAGAATGTTAGGGGTCAGTTTTCAAAGGACCTTATATCTTTACCAATGGCAAGTAAAAGTATAACTATCCTATCTGTGCATTTTCATATGCTATAGTGTTAGTCTGAAAATCCCTCTAACTAGCTCAACACCATTTGAATAATAAAGAGACGGAAGGAAATAGAGGGAAGTTGGGAACCAAACATTATCCATATAGCTAGCAGTTTCAGCTACCATCTGGTTAATCTACACTCAAGGCTGGTGTTAAGGTGGTTCAAACAGGACATGTCACAGAGGTTCCCAACTGCATCCACAACTGAAAAGGACATAGCTTGCCAGTAGACTTGGGGCCTCCCCTCATATTCTTACCTCGGCCCTTCATCCCTAACACTAGCCTTGGCCCTGGCCCATGCTTCTTAGTGTGAAAATATTTCTTGAACATTTTCATACTAAGAGGAGTGTGAGCAGATGAATGAAAACTCCTTTATTAAGATAAGCAATGGTTGTTTCTACACCATTTTATGAATTGAGTTAATTGAGAATTTGAAAAATTATAAAAATAAGGAAAGAAATGAAAAATAATTAACTACAAGATGGTTAAAAGGTTTTTCTGACCGATGATGGTATAAGAATGTTTGAAGCTGGACTACTGAGGTCTTTTTCTCTTCCCTGTAACCATTTTACCATATATAACAATTTATTGTGGACTGTCATAAAGAAATAAAATGAATACATAGGATTATGTTATTGGTATTACCTGGTATTGACATTTTCTAGGGTCCTCTAGTTGTATTTACATACTGAGAACCAAGGACATAAGGTTTGAATTCCACTACTGTCCCTTATGATCTTGGGCAAGTCATTTAACCTTTTCTCAAGTTTATTTATTTATTTTAATTTCTTTTATACCGCACTCTTTGACATCAGCGCGGTTTACAGAGAACACAACAAAACCAGAACAACAGGCTGTTCGGAGTTACATATAACAGGATTATCAACTTGGAAAACAAGGGAGAACTATTTACATGGAATATGTAGTTGTTGTTAGGTACCTTTGAGTCGGTGTGGACTCATGGCGACCCTCTGGATAGTTGTTCTAAACTGTGTTTGGTTTTCAGTCAGATGGCTCATTGTTGATAAAGTGATATCCATATGATGTTATTGAAAATACTATGGCTTGGACAAATCAAATCTTTGTATAGAGGGAGATATCTCTGCTCTTGAGAATCTTGTCTAGGTCCTTCATAGCCATTCTGCCAAGAGCAATGTGACATTGCATTTCTTCACTGCTTGTTTCTTTATTGATTATTGATTCAAGCAGGTTAACGTTATCCACTATTTCAATTTCTTTCCATCAAGAATTAACTTATTGATTTTGCCAATTGTTGGGATATTTCTCTTCCTTACATTAAGGTGCAGGCCCATTTTAAGACTATGGGCCCAATATTCATTTGGGCCTGTTATGCGCCACTGCAGCGCATAACCATACCTGCCAACCCTTAAGCCCCAGACATTCAATGCTAGGGTCATATGCGGTCCCGGCATTGAATATCTGGGTTTGCCACACATGCCCGGAAGCCACAGTAGCTAACAAGGCAGCAGTGATATTGCATGCTGCCTTGTTAGCCACAGGTCCTTAACTGGGCAGCATGCAAAATCGCTGCTGCTCAGTTAGGGATTGTTGCTGCCTCCACTCCTCCCCAGAATGTCCCCAACACGCCCCAATGCTAAGTAGTTAGCACTGGGACGTGTAACTGCCTTTCGAATATTGGGACCTGTACTCCTTCATCTTGAGAAATAAATGTTTCAGTTCGTCTTCACTTTCAGCCAATATTGTGGTATCATCAGCATAGTGAAGGTTGTTGAGTCTTCCATCAATCTTCACACCTCGGTTGTCTTCATATAGTCCTATTTCTCTGATGATTTATTCTGCATATAAATTAAACAGGTAGGAAGGAAGTATGCAGCCTTGTCATGCATCTTTTCTGATTTTAAACCATTCTGTTTCTCCTTGTTCCATTAGAACTGTTAACTTCTTAATCAATGTAAACATTGTGCAAGAGAACTATTAGGTA
This sequence comes from Ichthyophis bannanicus, assembly GCA_033557465.1. Taxonomy (NCBI): domain Eukaryota; kingdom Metazoa; phylum Chordata; class Amphibia; order Gymnophiona; family Ichthyophiidae; genus Ichthyophis; species Ichthyophis bannanicus. Next base: position 1,037,259,480 of record CM066031.1, read on the forward strand.
TTCTAGTATACCCATGCTTCATAATGTGACCCGGAATATCTCATGGCTTACACAGTGAACCTTGCTGTAGTCCAGGGGTCTCAAACACGCGGCCCGCGGGCCGCATGCGGCCCGCGAGAGAACGTTGTGCGGCCCGCGACGGCTTCTGCTGCTGCTGCCGTTGCCGCCGTGGCAACGGCAGAATCGACGGTCAATTTAAAAAAAAAAAAAACTGGCTTCTGCTGCTCAAGCAGAAAAATCAGCTGTCCTGCGGCCCCTTCCTCTCTGCCCGGAGATCCCTGAGAGTGCTCCATCAGCGGGTGCTTTTCAAGCCGCGAAGAGAGTATTTCCCTCTCGCGAGGCTTGAAAAGTGACTAAGTTTAAGCCGCGCGAGAGGGAAATACTCTCTTCGCGGCTTAAAAAGCACGCCGCAGATGAAGCACACTCAGGGCTCTCCGCGCAGAGGGGAAGGGGCCGCGGGACAGCTGATTTTCTGCTGCAGCAGCAGAAGCCAGGTTTTTTTTTAATTTACCTGGGGGGTTGGGGGGTGTAGGACTGGAAATGGGCTATTGGCAGGGGGGGGGGAATTAATGGAAATGGGCAATTGGCCGTGGGGGGTTATGACTGGAAATGGGCAATTGGCAGGGGGGGGTTATGACTGGAAATGGGCTATTGGCAGGGGGTTATGACTGGAAATGGGCTATTGGCAGGGGGGGTTATGACTGGAGATGGGCTATTGGCAGGGGGGGGTTTATTACTGGAGATGGGCTATTGGAAGGGGGGTTATGACTGGTAATGGGCTATGGTGGGGGCTAGGACTGGAAATGGGCAGGTGGGGGTTAGGAAAGGACTGGAGGTGGGCTGATGGGGGGAGTTAGGACTGGTAATGAGCTATGGAGGGGCTGACTGAAATGGGGTAATGGGGGTTAGGGCTGGAAGTGGGCTATTGGCAGGGGGGGTTATGACTGGTAATGGGCTATGGGGGGGGGGTAAGACTGAAAATGGGGTGATGGGGGTAAAACTGGAAGTGTGCTATGGGGAGGTTAGGACTGGTAATGGGCTATGGGGGGTCTAGGACTGGTAAAGGGCTGGGGGGGGGGTTGCTAGGACTGGAAATGGGCTGAGTGGAAGGGGGGCTTGAACTGCAAATGGCTGATGGGGAGGGGGGCTTGGAATGGAAATGGGCTGTGAGGGGAGGGAGCTAGGATTGGAAATGGGATGATGGGGGGCTAGGATTGGAAATGGGCTGATGGTGAGGCTAGGATAGGACTGGAAATGGACTAATGGGGGGACTCGAAGGGAGCGGATGCTGGGTGGGGCTGGAACTAGACGGGAGCTGATGTTGGGGGAGGATTAGAATGGGATGGAGCTGGGAAAGTGAAATGGAGAGGGGAAAAATATTTTGTCTGGGAGAGAAGACAAATCTACAATTGGCCAGGTATTGGGAGAGTAAGTGGGGATTGAGGATGGAGGGGTAAAATTTGAGTGGATGAAATAGGAATGAGGAAAGAGAAAAAGGAGAAAGATTAGTATGTTAAAGCAGATGTAGAGAGAGAATGGAAAAAAAACTAGGAGAGAAGAAAGGGCAAATGGACAGCAGACGATGGAGAGTTAGCAGAAGACATGAAGAAACCAGAAGAAAGTGGCTGGAACAATTGCAACTGAAAAAAATGCACAAAAGGTAGAAAAATATCTCTTTATTTTGAATTTATTAACTGGAATATGTCAGCTCTGGGAAATGTGCATCATTAATGTTTGCGCTTTGTTTAGTACAAGAGGAAATTAATTTATAGTTTTATTTCTACAGTGTTGTTGTACATTCCAAGTTTGGCTTTTGGGGTTCCCAGTTTAATTATTGTCTTCTTGTTTCTAAATCTTTTAGTCTTTCTTTATCCATACTCATTAAAGAGGCATGTTTACTAAAAGTTAGTGTATGGTAACATTATGCAAATATTTATGCAAATGAGGCCCCTTATGCAAATGAGGCCCCGCGTCTTATGCGGCCCCCGGGTTACTTTACAAGTCCTCATTTGGCCCTCAAAGCAATTTGAGTTTGAGACCCCTGCTGTAGTCAGTAAAACACATACAGATATTATTTTGGCATTCTTTTGTCTTTTCAAGTATCCATCTCACATCCGCATCCGCAATGATGTTTCTTGTTTCTCATCCTTTCCTGAACCCTGCTTCACTCCAGTAAGTTCTTGTTCCAGGTATTGTTCTAGTCTCTGCTGAAAGATCTTGAGTAGAATCTTGCTGGCATGTGGAATCAGAGCAATTGTGCGATAATTTCGTCAGTCGGATCACCTTTCTTCAGTGTTGGTGTAGACACAGATCTTTTCCATTCAGTTGGGCATGTTGTTATCTTCCAAATTTCCTGGCAAAGCCTTGCAAGTAACAGCTATATCCACTTGCTGTAATACTTTGATGGGAATGCCATCAATACCTGGTGCTTTGCTCTTTAATAATACTTTCAGCTTAGAGAAACAACAATAGGAGTAAAAGATGTGGTAGAATATCTGGGCATTATCCTAGATAAAAACCTAAGCCTATCATCTCACATAAACAGGTCCCCCAAGGCCATTTATACAACGATTAAGATGTTGCAATGGCTAAGACTCCTACTGGGCCCATCAGATTTCAGATTGGTCATACAGTCATTGATTAACCCTCACATAGACTACTATAATAGCATATTCCAGGGTATATCCAAACAAGCACTATCACAGTTGCAATTGTCACAATATACAGTAGCTTGGGTGATCATGCAGACATCAAGAACTGAACACATCACTCCAATCCTGCACAAATTGCACTGGCTTCCTATTCCCAGTAGGAGCAAGTACAAAAACCTAGTCATTATCTTCAAGTTACTCCACAACATATCACCCTCTCACCTTAGCACACTAATAAACAGAATCCCAGACACTAGACAGAGAAGGAGATGCACCCAAAACTCCCTATCCATCCCAGATGATTTCCGCAAGACCAACAAATGGGGGCAAAGGAAGTGTCACATGGGTCATGCTGTGGGGGCCGCTGGTGCACAGGTGGGACCAGGCAGCTGCTTAGATGGCACATAGGAACATAAGACTACAAAATATGCCAAACTGTGTCAGACCAAGGTCCATCATGCTCAGTATCCTGTGTCCAACAGTGCACAATCTAGGTCACAAGTATCTAGCATTTTCCCCAAAAGACAAACAGGATCCCCAATAACTGTAATCGGGCAAGAAGTGCATAGCTCGGGTTCTCTGTAGCAATGGTTTATAGACCATTACCCAGGAACCCGTCTACACTGTTTCAAACACAGCCACATCTTCTGGTAATGGATTGCAGGGTATGATTACATGTTGACTGAAAACATATTTTCACCTAGAAGACCCAAATGGATTACACTGTAGCCTCATTATAGGTCCCCTAGTCTGTCCAAAGTCTGATGGCATAAAAAAGTGACCTACGTTTTACCTGTTTCACTTCGATCAATAATCTATATCATATCCCCCCTCAGCAGCTCTTCCCCAATTTGATGAGCCCCAATCTTTTTATCTTCTCCACAAAGGGGCATTCTGCCATCTGCAGAACCATCTATGATGTTTGTCATGAACCCACAGTGACAGTGGCAGCACAAATCCTACTACTGCTGCAGAAAGGCAATATGCCACATGCAGAGGTCCAAGCATCCTGGCACCCCAGGCAGAGATCCAGGCTGCCTCTCACCACCCGCCCCCACTGCCACTGAACCCAGCTGTGGGGGGAGAGGCCAATAGTGCCAGATGCTGTAGCCCTCCAGGTCACTGGAAAATGCAGGTGCCTGGGGAAATACCACAGCACTGGCTTCCATCCTCCCCCCAAGATGTATCGGTGGCAGGCGGTGATGGAGTCCCTGCATAGGCAGCTGGTGGGGGGAGGGTTGCATGGCTGTCAATGTGTGCCCCCCCCCATCCATCCCTTGTGCCCAAGGTGCCTGCCAAACCCGCATGTTCAACATGCTGGTACAGTGACCACCACCACTGACAATGCATGGACATGTCTGCATGGTGGGTGTTGGTGGTTGTGTGGGAAGTGGCACTAGCCTGTAGCAGACAGGAGCCTTGTCCAGGTCGTATTTGCCATGCGCATTGTATCATGTGCCAAAAGCCAGCTAAAGGGAAGCATGTCAGCAACAGGAGCTGTTATTCCCATAATGCAGCACTGTTGCACTGTTGTTTCTGTACTGCATATTCCTGTGGACAAGGTTTAGCTGACAGTGCAAGTACAGCTCCAGCATGTTCAACTCCCAAAGAGAACACCTACCAGCAGCACTGACAGGCTCCACTATCCACAGCTGTTTGTAGGTTAATGGCACACAATAAAAATGTGTGCTGAGGACAAGGCATGGTAATAATGTCTGTAAACAGAGTACACATTATCAGTCCTTGAGCTGACATTGACACAGGAGTGTCAAGAAGGAATGCTAACCATACCACTTTTGCACAGTACACCAATGAGAGTGTATGTGTATGTATGGCTCCCCTTTGTCCTGTGGCTTTATGCACTTCACTTTGGGGTATGTTTACTAAACAGTGATAATGTTGCAGCGGCGCAGTTTGCGCACAATACGGAATGTTATTGTGTGATACGTAACGTTAGCGCGTGATAAAGTAACATTATTGTGCAATAGCATAAGGTTTTGCGCGAACACGTCTCCTGCGGCGTTAAGGCACACAGAGGGTGGAGTAAGGCTCCCCAGAGGGTGGAGAGAAGGGATCAATGGGTGCAGAGTGGGCGGGGAGAGGCTCCATTCACACTAATTTTATTATTTTTTTTATTTAATTCTCTTATATACCGCGCTATTCTGCATCAGTGCGGTTTACATTGAACAAACTGAAATTACATTGAACAGGGTATTATAACTTGGAGATAACTATTTTACAGGGAACATGGGCTATGGAGGGTTAAGTGGCTTGCCCAAGACCACAAGGAGCACCTGTGGGACTAGAAACCCCAGTCCTTCCGGCCCAAGGTTGCTGTCCTCTAGTGCTGTGAAATGACGGTCTGAAAATTAGTGCCAGTGAAAACCTCGTGCTAGAGGCACATTTGCAGGGGAGAGAGACCAGTTCAGTCAGCAATGTACAGCAAAAGCAGGGAAACCATGAAAAGTGATAGTAGTGATACATGTGCAGCAACAGCATAGTGCCCAAGTACGAAAGGGCACTACGGTGAGGCTGCAAATGGGGTGTAAGGGGTTGCAAGTGGAACATCAGTGGGGCAGCTGGGGCACAGGATGGACTAGGCATATGCCTAGGTGGCACATATGAACTTATAAACTGCAAATCAGCAAGTCAGCAACTGACTACGGTCAAACATGCCCACGAGTTTGTTCCCCACAGTGTCCCAGGGGACAGTACCCAGCAGGTACCCCAAAGGGCACATAATATTGACAGGCGGTGCTGGGGGGAAGCACGGATGTCTATGTAGGCACCCCTAACCCAGATCCCACACCATAGGCAGCCGCCTACAGGCAAAATGGATGGCCTGGGACTGCGCATCACCAGTACCACCCGCATAAGGGCATGTCAGCATGGTGGGGGAGGGGTGCTAGTGGTGGAGGGGGCAGTGGCAGCTGCCCACAGCAGGCCAAGGCCAAGCCCTGTTTAGGTGGGCAGCATGCAGTGCAACAGACAAGGGCTGTCTGAAGAACAGTAATGGTATCCCCAGGGACTGACCTGCCTCTGTGGCAACAGTTTGGTGCAGTACATGCATACAGTGTGTTCAGGGGCAGAAGGTCACAGGTCCAAATCCCAGCTGTGGCCCCTGTAGACAATGGCCCTATATATTACCCTACAGGACATATACACCATAAACATGTGCACTCCCTAGAGCACCGGTCAACAGGGGCACAAACACACACACCTACAGGCTCCACTATCCAAAGCCTCATGGAGAGTCAGGCTGTTGGGCGCTGCGCAGAGCAGCAGCTACCAATACTAGAACCTGCATACCTTATCAATGCCTGCACTGTGCTCAGGACTAGTGCAGCGGCCAGGGCTGCCAACCACCTCTATCTTTGCACAATGCTGAAATAGGTGTGGAGGTGTGTGTATGTCTATCCAATGTTGTGTGGCTGCCTACACCTTACTGAGCCCCCAATGCTCACAGTACTACCCCCTGCACAGTTTAGCAATGTCGGCACTGTGATCAGGACCAGTGTGGCAGGCAGGGGTGTCAACCAACAATATGTCTATCCATTGTTTTGTGTCTGCCAACACCTCACTGAGCCCACATTGCTCACACTGTTTCCAGTGTTAGCCTGCCAATGTGCATAATGAGGAGCAAGGTATTGTGGGTATGGCCCGGATAGGGTGGCCTGGGCATGATGCATATGCACAGGGCATAGGGTAATGGCTGGGACATTGTAGTGCCCGACCACCACCTGCACGGACAGGGTGGCCACAGCATGTCATGCTGGGAGGTCACTCTCACCCTGACTGAGCTGTGCCCATGGCATGGCTAGGGTCCCACATAGTACTATGCAGTGTTTCTCTCAAGTGATATCTCTGAGTTTGCTTTTTTGGGGCCCAATCACTGACATGCTTGGTGTGTGCTTACATCCCACTTTTGGGTGCACACAGTTTTTCCAGGAGCATGCACTATGTACTAGCTAGCAGACTGTCTGCAGTTAGCATGTGTATGGTTTGAACACCTTGCAGGGTGCGGCAGGTGCATACTGACTGTGCCCTCTGCTGGTGAATGGCAGATTGTGGTGGGGGGCAGCTCAGCTGAGAATACCTATTATCTGTCTGCCAGGGGCCCTGTTACAGGTACTGACCTACATCAACTGTCGGGTTCCAAAAAGGAAGGTGTGTACTGGTCCCATAGCATGTTGCACTACTGTGCCTGTTGGAAATGTGCAGAGTGTGGGCCTGTTGAGGGCAGATGATGTCCCCCACCCTGACCCATAGAGGCTTTTTTTTAATATGTACATCATCATCATGTGAGTCCACACACACCCCTGCTCCGAGAACAAGTGACCGTGGCAGGCACACTGGCTATGCACCACTTTGGTAGCATCATGGTCCACAAGGGGCAGACATGACTGGCAAATACAAACAGGACATTCGCAGGCACCCCTGCAATTACCTATCACACACGAGCACTGATGGAGACCTTTAGTAAAGCCTACCTCCGCCAACCCAGGCACTGAGGACCTGGTGCTGGCCACCCCACCTCACCCTCAGGGTGAGTACAGAACACGCACAATGGCATGGCCTGTAGGTAGTCAGTGGCAGTAACACGCATGATCAGTCCCCCCCTACCAAGCTCACGTGCTGTAGAGGTGCAAACAGAAAAGGTCTGGCTGAGGTGAAGTAAAGGTAGCCCCAGGGACAGCTGTGCTTCTGTGGCAACAGTGTGGTGCAGTACACACAGCCAGTGTGTCCCAGAACAGAGGGCTACAGGTTCATGTCCCAGCTGTGGATCCTGCAGAGCATGTCCCTATATTTTACCCTACAATGAAGATAGAACATCAACATGTGAAATCCCCAAAGCAGCGGCCAACAGGGGTGCAAACACCCACTTACACAGTCTCCACTATCCAAAGCTCCATGCAGAGTCAGGCTGTTAGCCGCAGTCACCATCGTAGCACTACTACTACCTCCTGCACAGTCTGGCAATGTAAGCACTGTGATCAGGACCAGTGTGGCGGGCAGGGTTGCTGCAATAGGTGTGTGTGTGTGTGTGTGTGTGTGTGTGTGTGTGTCTGTCTGTCTGTCTGTCTATCCATCCATTGTTTCGTGGCTGCCCACACCTCACTGGGCCCACAATGTTCCGCTATTACCAATGTTAGACTGCAAATGTGCATAATGAGGAGCAAGGCATTGAGGGTATGTCCCAGGCAGGGCGGACTGGGCAGGATGCATCTGTAGAGGGTGTGGGGCAATGGCTGGGACATTGTAGTGCCCAATCACCACCTGCATGGACAAGGTGGCCACAGAAAGTCTTGCTGTTAGGGCACTCTCACACTGACCATACAGTTACCATGACATGGCTATGTTCCCACATAGTACTACATAGTATGTATTTCAGGTGATGTATGTGTGCCCCCTGTTCTGGGGGCTAGTCACTGGGGCTCCTGCCAGGTGCCTGTGCCATACAACCCAGGTCTGGATGTGTATAGTTCTGCTGTGAGCATGCAGATTGATTGACTAGCAGCATGTCTGTGGTTATTTTGTGCATGGCCAGGACACCTGGCGTGATGCAGCAGGTACAGTCTTACTGTGCCAGCTGCTGGTGAATGTCAGACTATAGTTGGGGGCTGGGGAAGAGCTGTAGTTGTAGAACTGGTGGGAGCATAGGGGAAGGGCAATGGATAGATCTTTATCTTTATTCATATTTGATAAACCGCTATTGTAAGAACATTAAGCAGTGTACAATAAAAAGGATGGATTTAACACTGCAAACCAAGAAAAGGAACGCCAATGATAAATAGGAAAGAAGGAGGCAGGAACAGAATAGTAACACCACACTATTACCAAATCATAGACAGACATAGCCCAGCCGGGCAACATAGACAAGTGGCGACCTAAAAAAAGGACAAAGACAAAAACAGGGTAATCAGGGAGGGGTCTCAGGGGGAAGGTCATATGCTTTCTGAAATAGATGGGTCTTAAGTAATGACTTAAACTGAGGATAGGAGGATTCTAACCGGAGGGGAGCTGGTAGCATGTTCCAAAGGAGGGGTCCAAAGAAGAAAAAAGCAGAATGGCGAGTCTGTTCTAAATGGGCCTGGGACGGTGAGGGAAGTGATAAGCGGTTGGCATGGATTGAGCGGAGTTGATGGTGAGGAGAATGCAGAGACATGCAGTCTGCTAAGGTCGTCTACTGTAGTGCGTAGTATTGTGGTGTACGTCTGCTGCATCTTATGCCTGTTATGGTGAACATGTGTTGCAGTGTGCGTGATGTCTGTTTGGGACGTATGTTGTTACGTGCCATAAGCTGACCACATATGCTAAGGCATATAGAAAACTGTAACATCATGCGTGTTATTGTGCACTCTGTGCATCAGTTGCCCTGCTACGTGCATTCTCCGCAATGCACATAGGACGCACTACTGCGTGATAATCTAGCAGACACGATGGCCACTTGGTGGAACAAATTTGCATTGTGGTTGTTTGGGATAGTGGTTGCAGATGTGTGTGGAGCATAGGTTGTGGGTTTGGGTCCCACAGGTTCCTTTTCATTTGTTCTGCTCTCCTTACCATACAATGGCTCTGGCTTTGTCCCTTCTCCACACACCCTTCCCTCTCTTCACTGTACACTGCAGTGTCCCCTCCATGCAGCCTATCCATCACATGCTTGCTGTTACATATGCTCCCTTTCTTTGGGTTGTCTGGGTGGGCAGGTGCCTCAGTGGTTTGGTATTGGTGTTGGTGAGCTGTGTTTAGGCTCTTCAGTGTACCGGTTTGATTCCCTCTTACTCCTTTTTGGATTCCCTGCCCATTTTGCCCTTATACACACACCATCCACACAGCTGGCCCTTCAGACCGACCCTTTATGCCCTTTCCTTTACTGGGTTCACTGCACACCATTTCATCGTGTGTGCACATGTGTTAACTGTGGCTCACGTCCCATTACAGACTGCGATATCAGCTGCCTGTGGTCTATGGCCTTACACCTACGGCTGCGTTTCTCATGTGGCACCATATCTGCACATCCCTCAGCGCATCTTCTAATGTCAGCATGCCTTAGATTGCAACCCCTTCGGACGCGCTGCTGCTTCCCGTCAGCTGTGGTGTTCATGCACGGTAGGTCCATGGCACACTGTACCGCACGTTACGCACCTTGTAACATGCATTACGTGACGCGGCTTGCTTTACCGATGCACCGCCCACTCCTTTATATGGGCATCCGTAACATTACCGGGGAACTTAACAACCGTAACATTTCCGGAGTTTAGTAAACATACCCCTATGTGTATACTAACCAGCAGACAAACTGCAATTGGTTTATGCTTGGCTGATACTACCCACTATAGAGCAGCAGAGGCAGTTTTACTGCTTGTGCTATAGCCAACTGTTAGTCCTCAATGGTTGGGGCAGCAGTGGTTCATCACCTACTCGCTGGGGTTCTGGCAGGACAGTAGCCCCACACCAACATATACTTCCTTACTACAGCGGTTATCTTTGGCAATAGCATATGACACTGACCACTAACTTGTACTGTTTTTAGAGACCTAGTGTTTAACATGGGCTGAGCAGGGTAGAACACAAAATCATGCTGTCACTGTTATTTATAACATACAAGAAACAAGAAGAAAAAAACATAACACACTGCAGACAATACCTACAACACACTAGCAGTAATGCAAATCTGCAGTAAATACCACTTCTAACAGCGCAGGTTCAGTGGACCAGGTGCTGGGCACCACTCCTCACCCTTGGGATGACATTTGAAATTGCTCTGCAGCACAGCTTGCTGATGTTATGTGCATGTAGCACACACAGCCAGTGCATCTTACTAAGCTGATATGCTGTATCAGTGCATTCTCCATTGGTTCTTCAGCTGCAGACCACTGTTTTGCATGTGCAGTGTCTCATGGGTAATGGAGGGTCCAACATATACTGACACAGACAGCAGGTCGTTTGATCAGAGACCTGTAGGCTACATCCATCCACACAAAACTGTGTGGAGGTGTAGCCTACTGGTTGGTGCAATGTATCCATTAGTATGCAAACTCAAGCTAAAGTTGAAAATGAGTAAACCACTCATGAATGCAGCAAAATATGACCTTGAGAATATACCACTGGAATTTAAAGACTGCCTGCAAAATCGATTTGCTGCTTTAGAAACAAATGACAGAGCTCCGGAAGAGTTATGGAATGGCATCAAGAAGGTTGTGTTGGAAGAAAGCGAGAAGTCTCTACAAAAGGTGAAAAAGCAAAAACGGCCAAAATGGATGATGGAAGACACTCTGAAAATTGCCCAGAAATGCAGAGAAGCTAAAGCCAGAGGAGAAAGAAAGATAATCGCAGAACTCAACAGAGATTTCCAACGTGCAGCAAGACAGGACAAGGAAAAGTACTACAATGATGCAAGGAAATAGAAACAGAAACTATTAAAGGAAGAACAAGATCGGCTTTCCTAAAGCTACGAGAGTTAAAGAAAATGTTCCAGCCTCGAATTGGAATGTTACAAGATGCTCAAGGTTCTATGTTGAATGATGCTGAGAAGATCAAGAAAAGGTGGAAGGAATATACAGAGTTTTTATATGATAAAGATCAAGTGGACCAACAGCCGTTTCAACCTGTACCTTATGATCGGGAAGCATTGGTGATGAAAGAAGAAGTTAAAGCAGCATTGAAAGCCTTATCAAAGAACAAAGCACCAGGCATTGATAGCATTCCTATAGAAGTATTGCAGCAATCTGATGCAGTTGTTACCATACTTACAAGGCTCTGCCAAGAAATATGGAAGACAACATCATGGCCAACTGACTGGAAAAGATCTGTGTTTGTACCAATACTAAAGAAAGGTGATCCAACTGACTGTGGAAATTATCGAACAATCGCTCTGATCCCACATGCCAGCAAGATTCTACTGAAGATTATTCAAAAGAGACTACAACCATACCTGGAACAAGAACTACCTGAAGTGCAAGCAGGGTTCAGGAAAGGGCGAGGAACGAGAGACATCATTGCAGATGTGAGATGGATCCTTGAAAAGACTAAAGAATACCAAAAGGATATCTATTTGTGCTTTATCGACTATAGCAAGGCTTTTGACTGTGTAAACCATGAGAAACTCTGGGCCACATTAAGAAGCATGGGTATACCAGAACACCTGATCGTTCTCTTGCGCAATCTGTACATTGATAAAGAAGCAACAGTTCGAACAGAACAAGGAGAAACAGAATGGTTTAAAATAAGCAAAGGTGTAAGACAAGGCTGCATACTTTCCCCCTACCTGTTTAATTTATATGCAGAACAAATCATCAGAGAAGCAGGATTGTATGAAGACAACAGAGGTGTGAAGATTGGTGGAAGACTCATCAACAACCTTTGCTATGCTGATGATACTACATTACTGGCTGAAAGTGAAGATGATCTGAAACATTTGCTTCTCACAATCAAAGAACATAGTCTCAAAATGGGCCTGCACCTTAATGTAATGTAAAGATCATGACAACTGGCATAATCAACAGGTTCATCGTTTAAATTGTTTTTTCTGGCATCTCTCTGTGTGTGGGAATGAGAAATCCTTTTTTTTTCCTGAGCACAGTTAAGCCCCAGCGAGTCGAGGGGTGTGGCTTCCACATAGCCTGAAGAAAAAAAAAAAAAGGTTCTGGAGAGACAGCTGGAGACTGCAGGAGATTTCTCCTAGGAATGAAAAGGGACTCCCGATTTGAAAAGTCTCTTCATTTAATCGAAGCGTGATGAATTTATAATTAGTTTTTTTCTCTGGTTTCACTAGCTCTGTTTAACCAAAAGTTTTAAAAACAAAGTTTATCTTTTTATGAATGAGTATAAGTCATTTGAATGCATGCTTCCCCTCTGTGCTGGTTACTAATGAACAAATCAGTTAGCTACACTGACCTTTACAATATTGGCTTTTAAGATAAATTAATTTGTTTTTCTGTATTTAAAAAAAAAAAAAAGGAAAGGTGTACTGTATTTTATGAAAAATATCCGGAATGTCTTTTAAATATTTGCTTCCTGAACTAAAAAAATAATTTCTTTTGCAGAGACATGCTGACAGATAGCTATAGTTCTCTCTATAAGAAGCATAATGGATGTATGTGCTCAATCTAAGTGTTTCCTGCCTGCCCTATGTTTACAGAAATAATAAGTGTCTTTTCAAGTATGATCAAGAATTTCAGTAAGGGATTTACTGAAGATTATGAAATGTCTCTGTCCCAATCAGGATTTTGCCCCAGAATTTCTAGATATCCTGTCTCGTCTCTCTCTCTCTCTCTGTAAGTAGTTCTGTTCAGAGTGCTTAAGGGGGAGATGGAGCCCAGTCCACCGATGATGTCAACCCCCCCCCCCCCCGGTGGGCGTGAACTAATGTGCCCACAGCAGAGAAGTGGATCCTTTAAAAAAAAAAAAATCAACCTCCTGGATAGAGCATTGCTAGGAGAAACAGAATCCAGGAGAGGGGGGGGGGGGGACTACAGATTCCCAAGTAGTTTGCTAGCCACCTCTGCAACAGGGGAATGTCCACCCCCTCCGGACTAGAAGTGAAAGTCAGCTGACCAGACTTGTTTAGAACTGAAAAAAAACTGCATTATACACTGAGAAGTTTTAGGACTTGATTGAACTAATGAACGGAAATTGCAAAGAACTGGATGAATTTGCGGGCATAATGGTTAAATGAAAGTTAATCAGAGGGTGTGTGAATTGTGAAAATAAATGTAACAGAGAAAGTGAATGATATTTTAGTTGGATGATGTGGAGGTTTTCCTAATTGAAGGAGCAGCGGATGTGAAAACTGGGTGTGAGTGCGCCCATTATAGAAAAAGAAGGACATTAGAGAAGTGAATGCCCGTATCTTGACTCCCGAGGGAGTACTTGATTGCAAAGTCATAAAACAATAAACCAAGCACAGTGTTTCAGCACGAGAGTGAAGCAGCTATAGCGTGAGTGGCAGCCGAAAAGGGCTACAGCATGGATGAAGACTAGGCCAGACCGGACTCTCCAGTTTCCCTGGGTCCCCAGGAGTCAGTCTGAAAAATAGGGGACCAATATATGGACTTTTATGGGGGATACAGGAGCAGAATACTAAAGCCAGTAGCCCCTGTGTTTTTCTCGCAAAGCCTTTTCTGCAGAACCACATGTGTGAACTAGAAAAAAAAAAATAATAATAATGTACCAGTTCCTGTATATGCCTGAATGCCCTATTCCATTTTTGGAGCCGAGATCTGCTTGCAAAGCTACAAGCACAGATATCCTCTGTTGAAGGAAGAAAAAAATGAAACTCAAACTGTCCCCAAGAAGAAGAATGGCGGTTCTATTCACCTGCATCCAAAGCAACAAGCTGTACACTTACCAACCTCATAGCCCCACCTGGAGGATGGGCAGAAGATAATCCACCTGGCCTAGCGAAGAACATAGCCCCTGCCATTGTCACCCTCAAGCCAGTCAAGAAGCCTGGGACAGGTGATTACCGCCCAGTGCAGGATCTAAGAAGAATGAATGATGCAGCTGAAACTATACAACCAGTGGTACCAAAATCCTTATATTCTCTTGGAACTGATCTCTGCTGAAGCTATACATTTCATCATTCTGGACTTAAAAAGATGTTTTTTTCTGCATACGCTTAGCCCAAGACCCCACTACAAGGAGGCGGGGACAACTCATCTGGACAAGATTACCTCAAGAATTCAAGAACTCGCCTCACTCAGCAAAAGATTTGACAAGTTATCCAGAAACTCCAGAAAAAAAAAAAGGAAAAAATTCTACTTCAATATGTGGACAACTTGCTCATAACCACCAACTCAGAAAGTGAATGTCCACCAGCCACCAGTGAACTCTTGCACCTTTTTAATGAGGCTGGATACAAAGTCTCAAGAGCCAAAGCATAATTATGTCAAACAAGTTAAATACCTAGGATTCCAGTTGTCCAGCGGAATTCAATGCCTGGAACCCTTACCAGAACGCAAAGCAGCTGTATGCAGTATTCCTACTCCAACCACCAGGAGGCAAGTGAGAGCCTTCTTGGGTGCCACAGGGTACTGTTGTATATGGATCCCCAATTTTGCGCTGCTAGCAAAACCATTGTATCACATTGTATCAAGCTACCAAAGGAATGAAAAAGTCTCCATTGGAATGGGGACTTGAATAGGAATGCAGTCTTTTGATCTTTGAAAACCGCTCTGATGTTATCACCAGTTCTGGGTCTACCCGATGTCCAGAAAACCTTGCAGTCTCTATGTTCATGAGTCGCAAGGAAATGTTCTGGGAGTGTTGACTCAATCTCTTGGACCTTATTTGAGAAGCTGTTACAGCTATAGCCTTCCTAGTAAGCAAAAACTAAAAGAAAAATCACTTTGAGATAGAATCTTCAAGTTACTGTACCACACTCTGTTCTAACCATTATGAAACACAAAGGAAATTACTAGCTAACAAATCTATGAATGTTGAAATATTAGAGTATGTTGTGTGAAAACCCCAGATACAACTGAAGGGTCAGTCAAGCTTTCAATCCTGCTATGTTATCAGTTAGTCTTGATCCCCTGATCATGACTGTTTAGAGATTATGGACACTGTATTCTCAAGCCACCTGGATTTGACTGATGTCCCTCTGGAGAACCCTGAACAGACTTTCTTTGTGGCTGAAGGCAGTTTTCATCATCAATGGACATTGTTGTGCTAGATATGCAGTGGTGACCCCTGATTTGGTAGTTGAGTCCTCAGCCCTGGCCCCAGAAACTTCACCACAGAAAGCTGAACTGATAGTCCTCACTAGAGCACTAACAATAGGAAAAGAGCCCTGTCTAAATGTGTACCCAGATTTCAAGTATACCCTTACAACCTTGCATGCATATGGGGCCCTGTACAAAGAATGAGGGTGGATAACCCTAGGAAGCAAGTCCATTAAGTATAGCCCCAAGATATTGATATTAATAGATACATACTGCCTATAGATCTCAGAATTTAGGAAAAGTAGAATGTATGAATAGAACCCTGAAATCTCAGTTGTCTAAACTTTGCCAAGAGGTTTACCTGAAGTGGCCCCAGGTTCTTCCCATAGCCCTTCTTAGGATATACTTAGCCCCTGCTAAGTCTTTAGGAGTTTCCCTTTTTGAGATTCTGTATGGGCAACCCCTGCCTATTGTATAGGAAATAAAAGGAGATATGAGACAGATAGGATCTGAAATTATTAGACATGAACTATTGGTTTTAAGTTCTGTTTTGCAGGAGTCCTCATACCTGAGTACAAAATCGATTACTCATCAATTTGCCTGCACCCCTGCATCCTTTCAAGCCTGGAGTCTCGGTGTGGATCAAAGAGTGGAGAAAGATACTGTTAGCCCTGCATTGGAGGGGACCCTATGTCGTCATCCTGTCAACAACTCCAACTGCAGTAAAAGTCGCAGAATTTGAACCTTGGATCCATCATAATCAAGGGAAGCCAGCAGCTGCTCTTGAACCTGATCACTGGACTACTGTATAGCATCCTGAGACTCCATTGCACCTCACCCTACAACAACAACCACGGACCTAAGACTTATTGGTCCCTCAGAAACTGCACTATTTCAAGACTGTTTGTTTATCTGAAGGTAAGCCTCGCATCTGAAAAAACCTGCAATCATCAGAAAGAGACTGTGTTGTGTTAAGAAATTGAATCTTCTAAGAGACTGTGTTTAAATACTCTGAAAAGACTGTTTTGATCTCCTAAAGAGTGAACTGCTCTAAGGAAGCAATAATAGCCTAAGAGACTATGCTATGATATTTTAAGAAATTGAGACATCCCAGAGGACAGTGATACTTTGGAATCTACAGCCCTACTCCTGCCAAAAAGCTGGTAGGTCTACGTACGGCAGAAGCTTGAGGATCTACAATCAACCCTACATCTGTTATCTGTTGTGGAAGTCGACAGTTCCACCAATTTTCCAGAGACTATGCCCATTATGAATTATTATTATTGCTTTATTTTGGCAGCAGCCTTGGAGTGCTTTGAAATGACTTTTGCCTTATCTCCCTGGGCAGCCTGTAAAAGTACAACATGAACTGGACCGAAGGTCACTCAGACCTTGATTTATCATTCTCCCTATACTTGCATTGGTATACTCTCCAATCCAAAAGTTGTTCTAGATCTTGACTTTCTACAAGGCTATGCAAGCCACCGTTGCAATTCCTCATACCACCACCAGAACTTGTTTCTTGAACTTGCTGGAGCAATAGCATCTAGTCTCCACACTTCTGACTGTTTCTATTGTGGAGGAACTAAGATGGGAGATCAGTGGCCCTGGGAGACGCAAGAACTGAACTATTCTATCCTATACAATCAGACTGATTTACATAATACTACTAGTGAGTGGGTATTGGCCCACCCCATTGTTGACAGTTTGTGTTTTGTTCGGACTGGACCACAATCTACTACGAAGGATGGACAGCTGGTCTGTCTAAATCAGAAGCTTTACGACAGCACAACAAAGATGCAACCGAACCTTCTAATCCTTTAGTTCTTTTTCCCACTCTTGCCAAACTATGGACTTTGACTATCTGCTTGTTGCTCCCTTGTTTCTTGCCATTTTGCTTGCAAATGATAACTTCAGTTATTAATAACACTGTAGAGCGTAAGACAGCTACAAAGATGCTAGCTATGTGAACTTACTACCCTATACCACAGAGTGATACCTTTACCTAGTATTATGTGATTTGATTCTCACACCTTATTAACATGCGGGTGAGAATAATCAAAGGGGGGAATGTGGTAGGCGACGGCCTATGATCCATGCTAATTGAACTAAGCAGACAGGCCTGAGCAGCTTGACCTGTAACTGAAGCCTGTAGTTAGGCCCAGAGGAATGAACCCCCCCCCCTGAATGATGACACCATAGAATTGAAACTTAACTCAGTTTAACTGAACATAGCTAAGCAGAAACGAAACTTAGAAAATATAGAAAAACAAGTTTAATTGGTACTGATAAGGTGTGCTATGCTTCTATGGAATTAATTAACTCTGCAAAAAGCAAGGTTACAGTGCCCTGCTTCCCATATGTTTTAACAAGCTAAGCGACCTTGGAGGAGAGATGTAACAAGTTAGAGACACTGACCATTGTAATTGGGACTAGAAGGGGGGCAACCAGGTGCTGAGCCCAGACCAGAGTCCCGATTGGGTAGCCATATCAGTACCGGGACCAATAGATGGGTGAGAGGGGTACTGGGACCAATGAAAAGTTTGCCTATGCTTAGAATGGACAAGAAAGCTATAAAAGTTGTTGTTTTACTAACAGCCATTGCTCAGCCATTTTGAAATTGCTTATTGCTTGAGCCATGTGCACATTAAACTGGCTTGGATCCTTGAAAAGACTCCTGGATTTATTTATTGCATGCTTATCTGCTGCTACAGGTACACAAGGACTGACGACAGTTATATAGGTGAAGAATCTTTTTTATTATGCCCCAGGCCTGTGTACCTGCTTGGTTAGTTCCTTATCTGGTGTACAGGTATTTGTTTCTCTCTTTTGGTATTGTGTGCTACTCAGGCCATTTCCCTCCCTGTACCAGTCCTGGCTCTGTTGTGACTTGCAGACACTCATCCTTCTACTTTTTTATGCATTCTGGCCACACTTTGGGTCAGCAAATACGTTATTCCTCATCATGACCTTCTGAGAGCATGGCTTTATTGGTTCTGCTGCAGTCCATTGCAGGGAGTCAGACATGCTCACCCTGCAGATGTCAGGCCCCTGCTTCAAGCCATGGAGTGATGGTCATAGTAATGGCTTCGGGGCCAAGATACCATGGTTTGAGGCCCACTACCACTCCTTATGTGAAATTTTGGAGTGTGTTACTATCACATTTTATGTCTGCCACAACCTTCATGGACTGATAACACCTCCTTGTGTCTTTGAGCAGATCACTTAACCCATCAGCTGACTGCAGGTCTGTACTGTCTCTGGTTATCATCAGACATTATCAATTGACAGTAAGATGTAAGCTGAAGTGACTGCAGTGCAACAGCGGTATACTAACATGCATACAGCTGTAATCTACTTGGCCAACATGAGTCATGTGTGACATCATGACTGTGACTGTACAGCTTTGGCTCCATTACTTCTATGCAGTACATGCAGATTCATCCTACCCCTCGGACAGCCACCTGCAGGTATCACCTCATGTCCATACATGCCCCATTTGCCCAGTTTGGATGACACCTGTGCAATTGTTATCTGCACATTTGTCTGGGGTGCTGTATGGTAGCTGTGTGGCTAGGACAGGTGTGAGTCTCACATGTTTGATATCAGGCCTTCCAAGTGACACCGGTGCACATTTTCATGCACAGTACAAATACGTTGTGGATAGCACCTATGACACGTCTGTGCTGCCAGTCTATACCACCCTCTCCTCAGCCTCCATCCTTCCTTCAGCCCATCCATCTGCCTCTGTTGGCTGTGTGCAGTGATGTATTCTTGTGCAAGCTACTACACCATGGCGTACACTGGTACTCTTTTCCACATTTTGGCTCTTCATGCATGCCTCTCCTGTGTCTGATCTCCACATCACCACTCATACTCTGTCCTCCTGTTGCTGCACACATCCTGCCACTTCTGACTCCACTGGGGGACATGTCTTCCCCATCCTACGTTGCAAACTGACATTGTGCCGTTTTACATTGGCACCATCCTGTGCATCTGTACAGCTGCCTCTCACATGCTCGTCAACTTTACTGGCTGCCACCTAGGGTGCCCATAGATCTGGCAGGAGACAGAGGAGGAGCGTAACTCTTGCAGATGCACAGGGGAACAAACGGAGCAAGAGACGAAAGTAGGTTTGGACCAGACTGCTTTATTGAAGAATATCCCTACGCGTTTCGGCTTACGCCTTCTTCGGGGGACATACAGCAGTGTTGTACAGGTTGAGATGTCTCATAAAGACAATTGAGTAAAAAAGCACTATGTATTGATAGCGCCGTAATTGATGAGGTTGTCTCTTAAAGACAATTGAGTCGTAGCACTATGTAATAGTGTTGAGGCGGGCAAATGTGAACATAGAATATAACCAAATGGGAAGATTCCAAAAGACCAACATGTCGAATCTTTGCTATTGTGTGCAGCTCCCACATGTCTTTCCATCCATCACTTTCCTTGCTGCTCCTCTATCCAGCATTAGAGTTACAGCCATTTTGGAAGTTAGGGTGCATGCTTCAGTTTAATCCGTCAGAGCGACATTACTATGCTTGTGTTTATAGACCGACTCACCTCTCATGGTGGTTATTTTACCTCAGAGTTTTCTTTGTGGAATCATTATTAGTACATCACCAAGTCCATTTAGAATAAATGTTTTCACAGTCTAAGGTTTGAGAATTGGGAGTTGACACAACAGTGGACAATTTATGCTTCCAAAGGAGCTTTACGGGGATTTTTTCGCTCTCTAAATAATATCATAATTTCAAGATTTGGGCTTTGACTAGTTTACCTTGATTCATACTTCACAATTACACCTTCAGTTGGCATCTCCCTACCTTTTCGATTATGATAGATGGATGAGAAGACTATAGCATTATTGCTGGTTGAGATAAGAGCACTATGACAATTTGTGTTTTCACAATATACATTCCCTCCCCTCCAAGTTGTTTTGTGTGCTGATGATTTCATTCTCATCTCTTTTTATTTTTATTTTTGTCTCACTCTATGATTCATGTCTCCTCTATAGATTTTGAAATAACAATTGAATGCTTATAGAAATGTCTCTTCTCACGTGATGAGTCTTCAACATGTATTGCTTATGATTTCATATGCAAGATTTATCTCTATAATGTTTCAGTCTAATAGTAATTACACATATGACAATTTTAGCACTATGTTATTTATTTATTTTTTAATACTAGATTCACTGCAGCATGTTTTATTGTTTCTATTGTTTTATGTCATTATGTTTTTGTTTATTTTTATGATTCATTACTATTTATTTACTTTTATTGTATTTATTGAATTGATTTGGCACTTTTTATGCATACATCGTATTTTATTGATTTCTCACAATTTGGTTGTCCCATTTTCATTGTATGATGTTGCCTTATTTCATTATATTGTATACGTATATATTTTTGAGGTCTAAGTCCTCTGAAGAAGGCCGAACGGCCAAAATCACATGTTGGGCAGACCTGTTCACATGAATAAAAGCTCTTGTTCCTCCAGTGGCGGTTCCTCCTGTTCCTTTGTGTTTCTGTTGGTCTGCAGGGGGAGTGGGGTGCTCCCCTTGTTTTCCTATTATATGCAAGTATATAAAGATTTTGTAGATAATGCACATACCTCAAAGCTCCTCCTACACTCTGCATAGTACACATTCCTGGAAATACCTACATGCAGATCATAGACACATTCTTCACGTGCATGAACATTCTATGCATATATGTGATTGCACAATGCTATTAAAGTTCATTTCTGTGTGCATTACAGGCTTTACATGCAGAAAGGGATTTATACAATTAACCTCTGACTGGATAATTAAAACCATAACTGCTTAGGTCTCACTGTTTAAAAGTGCCCGGTTAAAGTAAACCTAATAACTTTATCTGATTACTTTAGAAAAGATAATTTTTGACAAAGTTAGATGGATAGCAAGGAATGTCATCACTATTTAGTTAATTTTTAGCCATTCCTCCTCACCTCTCACATCTCCTTTACTAGTTGGTTGTGCTTTGGTTGTGAAAGACCCAGGAACTTCAAATGGGATGATTTTTCTGTTTAACTCCCAAAATTAACTGAGAAAGTCATCTGGCATCATCTTCAACATATTTCTTTATTCTCTGTGTCTTCTTTAAATAGAATGTACAACATTAGGGTAATCTAAATTCAAATTCATGTTTTTTTATCAAATCATATGGATATGCATTTTGGGCTCATTTGAGCATTCATTTGGATGTCTAAAATTAAAAGTACATGCAAATCACTCATGCGTGGATATCTACAAATTAACAGACACACAATTGATTTGGGCATTCAAAAAAGGCATGGAAGTAATATGAAAATGTGCAAAAATATGGAAAACCACACATGAAGATCGTTAAAACTTTGTTTAAAACAAAGACTAACCAAACCTTTTTTGGCCCTTCACATTTGTACTAAATCAGTGGATCTGAACCAGGATACAAAAACTCTACATTTGGACTCCTATGTTGTGTCTGATTACTTCGTTAGTACATGACTCCCATTTTGTGCTAGATTTTTTCATTTTGAAACAAATGTTGCCAATCTGATTTACTAGTTCTGCATGTTCTGCTATTTCTTTTTTGCTGAATGCAGGTGATAAATACTGACAACAGGTGTGTGAATGATCTCTACAAAGTTTAGTTGCAGAAAGATTGCTGCAAAAGTTTACATGTTTGTGGTAAAGCTGTTTTAGTGATAAATAATCTGCCTACTCACTACTAAACCTGCTAATTTTGGTTAATTTAGCATAACACACATTGCAAATCAGAGCGTATTTCCACTAAAAGCCCAAAACATGTCACATTTTTGTGTAAGCCAGGATTGAGGCAGCTTGAAAAATTGGCTAGAGATGTTAATAGGGCTGGCATAATTAGAAATTGCAGTGAACTGGATTTGTGCCTGCCCAGATATCTTTAGCTTATATGAACACTAAATTGCTACTTGAGACATTGCTAAATGGTGCACTAACTTAGTCACTTCCAACAGAGAGAAATTAAACAACAAAGTTTTCCCCAATATACTTATGAGAGTTTATAATAAGGGAAGACAATTGCTGAAGGACCAGAGGAAACAACAGTCAGTTAATTATATCCCCTCTTCTGAGCTACAGAAGGTTAGTTTAGCCACATCAAAGGGTATTGCCAAGCAGGAAATCGCCAATTTTGTTTGCAGAAAAAGGAGTGGAGGAGTAGCCTAGTGCTTAAGACAGCAGCCTGGAAAACAAAAAAGCTGAGGTTTGAATCCCACAGTTAGCAAATTCCATAGCCCGTTTGCCATTTCAGGTATAAACAGATTGTAAGCTGCCTAGACAGGGCCAGCATGACCATCAGGCAAACCAGGCAGCCACCCAGAGCACCAATGGTCCAGGGGAGGTCTGCTGCCATCTTTCTTCAGGACCTGCAGCAGTGGCAATGGCTGCGAACTGCCCTGTGGTGCTCACCTGACAACGTCAGCAACACGGGGCCACTTACTTCCATCCCCACAGACCACTCGATGCTGACATACTACTTGCAAACAGGAAGCAGCATCAGACATTGGAGGGGGCAGAAGCAAACAGCCTCACAGAGCAGAGGTTGTAAGATAAGTGCTGCGGGGGCTGTTTGCAGCCATTGCCACTGCTGTAGGTGCTGGAGAGGGATGGTAATGGGCACCGGGTGAGGAGGCACAAGGGATAAGGTTCACCAAGGGAACCTCAGCTCCTTGCACCAACCCTGCCTCTAGAGACAGGGAACTCCCTACTATAACTGAAGATAGCTCACATTCAACTACTACAGGAAAGGCATGAGTTAAATCAAATAGAAGATTAACTGGTATTTTTATAGCTTGGAATAAGATGAAGAATCAGTTGCTTACTAATCTAAAAAGAGACTTTCCCAGCTAATGCTGAGTTGACAAAAGAATGGGATGTGCACACTAAATTGAGTTAGCACACCTTAACCCACAAATAAATGGGTATTAAGTCAATTACTACGCATTAAAAAGTTCTAATATCCATTAATAATGTTATTAAAACAAATGTGTCAAAAAACAAAAAAAAAGGTCCAAACATTGGGTAAGACATCTGAAAATGACCCATAAAAGTAAAATATTCATCTGAGAGCAAGAGTTATAAGTCATTTTCATGGATAAACCAGATACATATTGACTTTCCTCAATGTGGCTACATATATGTATTTCGTTATATAAATGGAGGGTAATCTAAGAACAGGATGCCACAGCTTTGTGGAAGACAGGTGCATTAGTTATCACGATTTTATAAAAGGAAATTATGTGCATAAATAGCTTTAAAAAATTGCCTCCCTATAAAGTAGTCTCAGACATTTACACCAGTTTTAAGGTTTGTGTAGTGTTCCAGCAAATTTTATACACACAAATATGTCCAAACTGTGCCTAACTTCACCTCTGGGAAAACCAATGTTTGTTCTGGGTAAATGCATGTCCTCAGAGGTGTTAACACTGTTTTACCTGCAGAAATGGGTTACAAAATGACCTCTTATGCGGTAATATTCCTAGACTCATGCACACACAGTATTTTTGCTACACAATTCAACTCACCCGAAAAGCAGGTGCACGTATATGTTGACACTTTATACCTGGGGGTGAGTTTCAAATTGAAAGTAAGGGTACGTTTTCATTTTGAAAAGTGGTACAAGGTCCATGGGTTACTAATGCCCGCAGACCATCCTGATTTATTTATTTATTTATTTAACAAGCACTTATATACCGCAGCTTCCAGAGATCAGCTGCGGTTCACAATTAACAACAGTCAACAAAACATTGTTTGTTTTACATGAAACGTCATAACTATATACAATGTAAAGTTACTAGAATATGTTAAACAGATTGGCACAGGACAGTGCAACAGTATAAACATTATATATACATTTACATTTTATGTGAGATATAGTCATAATGAGTGGTTCAGATTCAGGTGGGGTGGATTATCTTTTCTATTGTAGTGATATGTTGAGCAGAAAGTTATAGTGAGATGTTGAGTAGAAAGTGATTAGCCATTATCTAATTCTTTTGAGGGTTGGTCTATGTTGTTGTAGTGTATTGTGAAAAGGTGTGTTTTCAATTTTTTGCGGAATTCATTAATCTCTGTTAACATTCTTAGCTCGACAGGGAGGGCATTCCAGGCTATTGGGGCTGCATGTGAGAACGCTCTGTAGTTTGTTGATTTATTTGATTTTATGAAGTCTTTGGGGGTTTTGAGTTTGTTCAGTTGAGCTTTTCTTTGAGTAGGTTTTGAATGTTCTTTGGTAATTAAGTTACTTAATGTGTCTGGTGCCATATCAAATAGTGTTTTAAAAGCAGTTATTAGTGTTTTGTATTCTATCCGGCTTTGAATTGGTAGCCAGTGAAGTGAAGCTAGTATTGGTGTTATATGTTGATGAGAGTGTGTTTTCGTTATAATCCTAGCTGCTGAGTTTTGTGCAATTTGAAGTCTTTTAATGTTGTTTTTTGATGTACCTAATAATATCAGGTTAGCAAAGTCAAAGTGGGGGGTTATGGTGGCTTGGATTATGCTGATGAAATCATGTATGTATACAAGCGGTCTAAGTTGTTTAAGCGTTTTGAGTTTGAAATAAATTTTCTTTGTGGTGTTCCTGATATGGGTATCTAATGTAAGATGTTTATCTATAATGACACCTAAGTATCTTACTTCATTTTTTATTTTAATTTCCTGGTTTTGAAGTGTTATATGTGTTGGTGGGGTGTAATCTTGATTTTTAGTGACTATTAGTACTTCGGTTTTTGATTGGTTTATTTGAAGATTGTGGGCATTTAGCCATGAAGTTATTTCATTAAAACAATCTGATAGGAGTTGCAACGGTATGTTAGGAATTGTGAAAGGGATGTACATCATAATATCATCTGCATAAAGATGATAGAGTACACCATATTTTTAAATATGTCACAAACTGGTTTTATGTATATATTGAATAGAAGAGCTGAGAGCGCAGAGCCTTGTGGTAAACCTGTTTCAAATTTATATGATTCTGATGTTTGATCGCCTATTCTGACATTTTGGGTTCTATTGCTCAGATAAGAGGTGAACCATTTATGAACTGTAGAGTAGATACCTATGTGTCTTAAGTTGTTAAGCATTATTGAGTGGTGAACACTATCAAAAGCGGCTGAAATGTCGATAAGGAATTTGATGTAAGGAATTTGAAAACTGGCTCTTAAGGATCTTGCAATACCCAGGAAAAGCAAAACAATAAGAGAATTTAGAAAAATAGAGAATGGAAACTTAAGGACAAAGATTACTGAGATGGCAAAGAATAAGCAAAGCAGCTTAGATCTATGATATCTATAAACTAAAGAGAAAATACATTTAAATTCACTAAAGCATGGCAGCCCCTGCTATCATTACTCTGGATTATCACGTGTGTTAATTGTAGCAGCCACATTACTTTTAATTGGATCTATTCAATATCCTCTGTGCATTAACCCACATTAATGACAGCTTGAGTTACTGTGCTTTGGTAAATCAACTCTTAGCTGAGATTATGCAAATGCAGAGTTGGCATGTTGTATCTGGACACATTTACTATCGGATGCACATAAGTGTTCCTAACATTGAATGTGTTAATTTGATAAAATCTAAAAATCCTTTAGGAACTAAACTTGAAATAACATGAGACAGGATATGACATTTTATAGATGAGAGAAGTGTGAAACACATGACTTGACATCAGGTTAAGCATCAGATAAAATGATTCCTGTTTGAATGCCAGTGAAAAAAAACAAAACCAAAAAACCCCACAAAAATCAATGTACTGTACTCACAACACATGGTGGACCTTTACTCTGCCAGGATATCTGTAAGCAAATTCTAATCTCTTTATCCCACTTTGTATTCTTTCTGCCATTTCTTTCTTCATTATATTTTATTTCCCTTATTCTCATATTAGTTTGTATACTAGAGTTGAATATACTGAACGTTGCAAAATCATCACTGCTGCCACTAACCACTGTGCAGCCATGAAAATCATGGAGCCGATATACTAAACCATGTACTGACTCTTAGTGATCCAACAGACCCTGTTTGTTTGTTCTTTTTTCTGGTAAGGTGCGACTGGAAGTAGATTGCCAGGCCCTTTCTTCCAAAACAATAGAACAACTTATTCAAGGTCACAAGGAGTGCCTGTGGGAATCAAATGCTGATCTCTTGAGAATTAGGTTGCTGTTCTAACCACTAGGCTACTCTTCCACCCTAGAAGATAGGTGGCTAGCTAAATGCTGCTTTAATGGGCTGCTTTGATTGGTTCATGATTTCCATGTGGGAATATAGGGCTTGATTTTCAAAGGCCTTTACATGGGTAGCTTCCCTAGTTACTCATGTAAAGGCCTTATCTGGGATTTTCGAAGGGCACTTACACAGATAGTGCCCTTCAAAAATCATGGATATGTCCCTAATGCACCCAGATGCTATCCGCATAGCACTGGGGCATGTTGGGGGCTTTCCGGGGCGGAGCAGAGGCGAGTCATGGCACTACACTTGTAGCAATAGGGTTGACAAATTTTTGAAAGTGAAAAACCCGCCACCTGTGGCTAGTCACGCTCTGCCCATGCCCACCCCTACCCCACCCTTTCCTTGCCCCTGCTCCGCCCCCTTCCCCCCCTACTCCACCTCCTGTCCCCCCAAAAATTGCAGAGAGGGCAATGTGCAAACTGAACAAGCAAGACTTCTACAAATTCTTAAGTAGAAATTCTATACTGACAGAATCCACAGCACTGGTTGTACAAACACACACACACACACACACACAATACAGACAGGTCTTCATCAATAAAAGAGCACAAAACAAAAAGAGAAATATATTTAAAAAAATTAAACTGAAACCCCAAGAAGACAGACTCTGCATGCAGTGCAATAACAGATAAATAAGAGATGCAGTTTCCCATACTGTGTAAAATATAAAGGTAGTACAAGGTCCAATCATTCAACTGAAAATAAAATTATTTTTTCTACCTTTGTTGTCTGACCATTTTATTCTCTGATCATACTGGTTCCAATCTGAGGCTTCCGTTTTCCCATCTTCTCTTAGCTCGTTTTCTATGATCTATAGTCCATCTGCCATTTCTTGTCTCTTCTTTTCTTTTCTTCACTTCCTTCCATCAGCCTATTTCCAGTCCCAGTGCCCCCTCCCCATTACCCAGTCACTTACCAGTACCATTCCCAGGTGTCAGCTCCCTTTGAATCCCCTCCTTACCTCCTCTGTCAGCTCCTTTCCAGCCACCTCATTCCCCCCTTTCAGCTCTCTTCCAGCCACCTCCTTCACCCTGTTAGTTCCTTCCAGCCACCTCCTTCCCCCCTCTTTCAGCTATCTTCCAGCCCTCACCTTCCACCTGTCAGTTCCTTCTGCCACCTCTTTCCCCTTGCAGCCGCTGCTGCTTCACTCCCCTTAGTGCTGCTTCACTCCCTTAGTGCTGTTTCACCCCCCTTAGTGCTGCTTCCCCCCTTAGTGCTGTTTCACCCCCTCCTTAGTGCTGCTTACACCCCCCTTAGTGCTGTTTCACCCCCCCTTAGTGCTGTTTCACCCCCATTAGTGCTGTTTCACCCCCCTAGTGCTGCTTCCCCCCTTTAGTGCTGCTTCACCCCCCTCCTTAGTGCTGCTTCATACCCTCCTTAGTGCTGTTTCACACCCCCCCTTAGTGCTGCTTCATCTCCTCCCCCCTTAGTGCTGTTTAACCCCCCAGCCCCCCTTAGTGCTGCTTGGCCCCAATGCAGCCGCTGCTTCTGCTTTTTACAGAGCAGTGGCTGCAATAAACTTAATTTGAAAAGAAAACCTGTGAGGAGCCCAGCCCTCCAGTCATCCTTCTCAAATGCCCGAGGAAGTGATGTCAGAGGGGGCGGGCTTCTCAAAGGTTTCTTCCTTTTCAAATTAACTTTATTGCAGCCACTGCTCTGTGAAAAGCAGAAGCAGCAGCTGCACGGCCCAGGGATTGTGTTCACGATCGCACCGTGGACTGCGGGAGAAAAGCCATTTTTTTGCTCCAGCCGCTGCCAATCTTGCGGCCAGAGCTAAAAAAATGGCTTTTCAAGGGACGGTTTTATATCTGGGCCGGCAGCTGGCCTGGCCATGGAAAAACTGGCCAGGCCAGCTGAAAACTGGTCAGTTGGCAACCCTATGTAGCAACGATTTTCGATGCTACATGGTTAACACTCTGCACTTAAAGATAGTCATGGGAAAACCTCACCTATCTTTAAGGAGTTGGGGCTAATCGTGTAGCATCGAAAATCAGTGCTACATGGGTAGCTCCTGCGGCTACCTGGCTGTGCGGAGATACCTGGATTTTCAATGCCAGGGCCATATATGACCGAGCATGGAAAATCTGGGTTAGGCGGGAGGTGGGCAGGCTATGCGCCAACATAGTGTATAGCACTACCCAAATGAAATTCGGGCCCATAGTTATTTACATAGGGAAACAGCATTTTGGGATGGCAACATTCTACATGTAGAAGCATTGGTGAGAGAGTGAGTCTACATTTTCAAAAGAAGCATGTTGGGAGCATGGTATGGATGGTGCTGATATCTACACGTCTAAGGGGCATGTTTACTAAACCGCGGTAATGTAATGTTAACGCATGGTTATGTCACCTAATGCGACGTTAATGTGCAGTAATGTTACTGGCAGCAGTAAATGTCCTAGAGCAGGGGTCCTCAACCCTGTCCTCGGGACCCACCTAGCCAGTCGGGTTTTCAGGATAACAACAATGAATATGTATGAGAGAGATTTGAATACACTGCCTCCATTCTATGCAAATCCCTCCAATGCATATTCATTGTGGTTATCCTGAAAACCCGACTGGCTAGTTGGGTCCCAAGGACAGGGTTGAGAACCCCTGTCCTAGAGGGTGGAGAGAAAGCGGAAAGTAGGGGTCAATGGGGGGGGGAGTGGGTGGGGAGAAGCCCTTGCTACACTAACACTGGAACAGTAACGCCAAGACTTTACCGCCAGTGAAAACCTGTCGGTAAATTCATTTTGGAGAAGAGAGAGACAATTTCAGTTTCAGCAATGTAGAGCACAGACAGGGAGCCCAAGAATAGTGATAGTAGTGCTCCATTTGCAGCAACAGCATAGTGCCCAAGTATGAAAGGGCACTATGGTGATGGTGCAAATGGGGCAAAGGGGGCTGCAGGCAGACATACAGTGGGGGCAGCTGGGGCACAGGGTGGATTAGGCTATCACCTAGGTGGCACATAGGAACATAGAAACTGAAAAACAGCAAGACAGTGTCTGACCAAGGTCAAACATGCATGAAACCACGTGCAAATAGACCACCCAGTAAAAAACGTGGATTCGTTATGGAAAGGGGGAGGCAGGGGACAGTCACGTCCACGCAACCCCCGGGCGGACTACCCCTGGAATCAACACAAGGACTCGGACAGATCACAGGCACCAAGCGAGTTTTACAGAGGAAGAGGACGAGGTCGTGGCCGGGGAAGAGGTCGCAAGGGATCAGACAGATCTCTGGACAGAAGATAAGTAATCCACCATCTGATAATAATGTCATTAATATCTCTCAGTACAAATTAACACCAGGAGAAGAATCATTACTAAACAAAGGGTTGTCTTTTGTACCTGTCAGAAATTACGATCCTTTTGAAACGCAGGTGAATCTTTTTAAGTTCTTTCATAAAATTCGTATAAAATTTTTTTTTATCAATCAGCCAAGTGTTAACAATGATCAGACTATTATTAAGAACAAGTCTCGATGGGTTCCCCCCTCTCACAAGGATCCTTTAGTTGAGGTCTTTGAAAAAATGGTACTCATGGAAGTTAACAAAATAAAAGATTGCGTACGTGTTCCATACCATAATCTTACTGTTGAAGAAAAAACAGCGATAAAATATTTACAGGTCAATAGCAATATCATTATTAAACCTGCAGACAAAGGGGGTGCAGTAGTTGTCATGGACAAACTACAGTATATTGGGGAAATTCATAGGCAACTCCGTGATACCACTTTTTACTCCCGGTTGACAGAGGATCCCGCACCTGCTTTAAAGAAATCTATTGATAGTTTGGTTTTGACTGGTTTTGAATGTGGGTATCTTACCATTAAAGAAAGAGATTTTCTCATTGTAGATTTTCCCATTATACCTACCATCTACATCATCCCCAAGATCCACATATCCATACATAATCCCCCAGGCAGACCCATTTTCTCGGCCATTGGGTCTCTTATGGAGCCGATTTCTCAATTCTTAGATATTTTATTAAGACCATTTGTTGAAAGTATGTGGTCTTATGTCCGTGATTCATCTCACGTCATAAACATTCTCACATCCATTAAAGGCTTACAATTTGATACCATATTGGTTATGCTGGACGTGGAATCTTTATACACTAACATCCCACAGGTTGAAGCTTTACATATTATAGAGCAAGTCCTGTTTAAGAGAAAAGCTCATAGACGCATTCCCACGATATTTCTAGTTGATCCAGCATGATTTGCTCTCTGTGAGAACTATTTCTGCTTCCGTGATCTGTTTTATAAACAAACCAAGGGTGTAGCGATGGGATCCTCCATGGCCCCGGATGTTGCTAATCTCTATGTATCTGATTTTGAGGATAAATATATAAAAAATAATAGCCCATTTAATTCTCATG
The DNA here is from genome assembly GCA_033557465.1 of Ichthyophis bannanicus. Taxonomy (NCBI): domain Eukaryota; kingdom Metazoa; phylum Chordata; class Amphibia; order Gymnophiona; family Ichthyophiidae; genus Ichthyophis; species Ichthyophis bannanicus. The sequence continues at coordinate 1,037,290,441 of CM066031.1, forward strand.
TTAAGCATTGGCTCAGGTACATAGATGACATTTTTATTTTATGGCAAAGATCAGTGGATAAGCTGGAGGAATTTAATGTGTGGATTAATAATTGTGACAGTAATTTACGCTTCCAGCTCACGTATGATTTTCATCAAATTTCTTTTCTAGACCTTCTCATTGTAAAATCTGAGAATGGCTTAAATACAAATTTATATAGAAAGACGACAGACAGGAACCAATTGCTCCATTATACCAGTTTTCATAATGCTTCACTTAGAAATAATCTTCCAGTAGGACAATTTTTAAGAACTAGGAGGATTTGTACTACCGATCATGATTTCGACAAAGAGGCGGCCATTATGAAGGATAGATTTGTGAAAAGAGGGTACCCACATCCACAAATCAATAAGGCGTACTCTAGAGCCCGTCAGTCATCTCGTATGGAGTTGCTTCAACCTCGTGACAAGGCTTCTAATGTAGGGATGGTATGTTCTTTATTATACTCTCATCATTCCAATACTATAGGCAAGTGTTTACGGAAGTATTGGCATTTGATTCAAGCCATCCCGGGATTTCAAGACATTTCCTTGACTGTTGCCCACAAGCGGAATCCCAACCTCCGAAATCTATTGGTACCGTCAGCCTTCACTGAACGCAAATTCCTTTCCAAACACAAAGGACATTTTCAATGCAGCCACTGTTCAGTGTGCATACATGTAACATCTATTAGAAATTACTATTTACATCCAGAGAGTAATAAAAAAAAAATTCTGGATGATTTTTCAAATTGTGCGACCAGCCATGTAATTTATGTCATCTCTTGCCCTTGTAAGAAACTATGGGGGATGTTTACTAAAGTGCGGTAATCGTGAATAACGCGCGTAAAGTAGTTTAACGATCGTTTGCACATCCGAACGCGCGTTCTGACGTGCGAACGATCGTTAAACGTACTTTACGCGCGTTAACCACAGTTAACGATCGTAAACCTCCGCTGCGCGTTAAAGCAGCGCAGAAGGTGGAGAGTGGGCGGAGAGAAGGGGTCAATGGGCGGAGAGTTGGCGGGGAGAGGCTCCCCTCACACTAACGCACTGAATTCCTGAGCTCAATTCCAACGCGAATGAAAACCTGTCGTTAAAGGCATATTAAAGGGAAGAGAAACCATTTACGTCAGCAATGTACAGCAAAACCGGGGAAACCCACAAAACGTGAGCAGTGTGATACATGTGCACAGAACAAAATTTCACGTAAAACGTTAAAAATGACCACAAGAAACATTGTAAAAAGCATAATTCAGCTGGGCAACAGTGATAGCAATGGGCAACAAGCAACAACACTCCCTGGAAAGCACCAAAAAAAAAAGAAATGATGTGTGGAAGGGTCTACGCTCCGCAGACCCTTTCAAAGATCATTTCATTGTAATGGAGCTGTCCTGGGAGTGTTGTGTAATGTTGCCCAATGATATCATTGTTGCCCAGCTTGGTTATGGGTGTGTGCCCCTTTTTTGAGGTCTTTTCTGAGGTTTATGTGCACCTTTGTCTCCATACAAGGTAAATGAGGCCACAGTAAACTTGTTGCAGAGCAGGGTTTCTGACTCGTCAGGCCGGTTTAACTAATTCCAGGGACTGCACTGTCTCTGTGGCCATAGTGTGGTGCAACAGACACAGTCAGTGCCTGTAAGACCAGAGGGTCACAGGTTCAAATCCCAGCTGGGGCTCCTGCCAACCCAGTCCCCATAGTTTTACCTACCACTAAACAGTGATAGTAAAGACACTCCTTTATTACAGAGAACATACGCATGGCCGATATTTTACCACACCAAACACAGACACCAGAAACAGGCACATTACCTAAAGCAGAGTCCCGCAAATGCAGTCCTGGAGGGCCCCACACCATTCCGGTTTCATGCTGCCTCTAATAAAGATGCCTGTGCTGCATAGCTATGCACCACCCCCATGGTATGCAGATGTAGCTCATGCATATCTATGAGGGACAGCATGAAAACCCGAACAGTGTTTGGAACACCAGGACTGGAGTTGGGGAACTCTGCCATAAAGCAGCAGCCAACAGGGCCACACACACACACACAGGCCCCATTGGCCAATGCCTCCTGGAGAGGCAAGACATTGGGCCCTGCCTGTATCTCCCAATACTAGCAGTTGCATACCTTAGCAATGCCACCCTACACCTGGGTATATGGTACACAGCTGTCAAACGTTTCCTATGATAACTGGCAGATATCAATTCCTACGTTAAGCACATTTTGCTCATTGAGCTCCACCATAACAATCATTCTGATGTCTGCGGTGTGTGCTGCAGGTCTGGTCTCTGACAGTGTTCACCACCCTGGGGAGTGACCCCCCAACAGTCTTGTGACCATATCCATGCCTGTACTGTGCCCATGACTGGTGTGGTGGGTATGGCTGCTGACCACCTCTATAGTAGCACAATGCTGGCATAGGTGTGGGGGTGACTGTCTGTCTATCCAGTGTGTGGTGGCTGCAAGCACCTTCCACAGCCCACACTGCCAGCAATGTTGCCAGTATTGGGCTGCCAATGTGCATAATGAGGAGCAAGGTACCATGGGTATAGGCCGGACAGGGTGGCCTGGCCAGGGTGCATCTGCACAGGGCATAGGGCAGTGACAGGCACATTTATTTATTTATTTATTTATTTAACAGGTTTTCTATACCGCCTTTTCCTTAAATCAAAGCGGTTACCAGACACAAGAAGGGAGAACAGAGACAGGGGGGCATACACTGACTAAACTAAAGAGTGAAGGTAAAATTGGGATACGCAACATCAAGGAACCGTTACAGTAAAACAAGTTATATGCAGGCTATAATAATAGAGACTGTTAGATGTCTGTGCCATAGTACTCAGTGAAGAGTACAAATTTCAGTTGTTTTCTGAACTCCTTTAAATCATCCATGGATCGCACATCGGGAGGGAGAGAGTTCCATATAAGTGGGGCCGATAAGGAAATTGCCCTTTGTGTAGTACATTTACACGCTTTTCTGAAACTACTTGGGGTGCTGAGGGTGTTTGATGTAGTTATTCGTCTTGGCCTGTTGTTATTCTGGAGTAAGAGGTTATGAAGGCTAAAAGCAGAGCATTTATGTCTGATCTTGAATATATTAATTATTATCTTGTATTTGACGCGCTGGCTTATTGGAAGCCAGTGGAGCTCTTTGAGAGTAGGGGTAATGTGATCTTGAGATGCTGAGCCAGCAATAATTCTGGCTGCCGTGTTCTGAGCCATCTGAAGAGGTTTAAGTGAGTGTTTTGAAAGACCGTAGTAGATAGGATTACAAAAGTCCAGAATAGGAGTTATTAAGGCTTGGCAGACAGACCGGAAGTGGTCATATGAGAGTAAGGGCTTGAGGCGTCTAATCACTTTCATTCTGTAGTATGCAGACCTCACAGTTTTTCTGATGTGTGACTGGAGGGTTAGACCTTTATCGAGGGTAATTCCAAGATATCTAACTTCATCCTTAACTGGTATTGTAATGTTGTTGTATTTAATGAAAGGTGGGGGGTTGAAGTCGGTGTTTCGAGTGACAATAAGCGCCTCTGTTTTATTGTAGTTTAAGGCAAGGTTATTGCATGTGAGCCAGGAAGACATGTTGTCAAGGCAATTTGTGATCTTGCTGTAGTCGGGGTTAATGAGATCAATCGGTGTATAAATCATGATGTCATCTGCATAAATCGTATAACTTATTTGATGGGCTGCCATAATTTGACAAATTGGCTGAATAAAAATGTTGAATAGAAGGGAAGAAAGCGCAGATCCCTGAGGTACTCCTTGCTTGATATTTGTAGGCTGTGAAGTGTTGTTTCCAATTTTAACCTGAAACTGCCTGTTTGTTAAATAAGAGTTAAACCAACTAAGGACAGTACCAGAGATACCGATACTTTCCAATCTTGATAGGAGGATAGTGTGGTCAACTGTGTCGAAAGCCGCTGAAATATCTAAGAAGATCAATAAAGATCCTTGCCTGTAATTGTCTATGGTCTGGGTGATATCATTGAACAGATATAGCAGCAGTGTTTCAACTCCATGGTTGGGGCGAAAGCCATGTTGATGTAGATCGAGTGGGGCATGGTCGTCAACATGGTCTTGGAGTTGTAGCTGTACTGCTTTTTCTATTACTTTGGCTAGGAATGGTATGCTAGAGATTGGCCTTATCCAGGTTTGTTTTTTTGAGGATAGGCCTTATTGAGGCTAGTTTAAGTTGTTCGGGTATTATTCCTTGAGATAGGGATATGGATACGATATTGTGTATATAACTGAGGAAGTTATGCTTGGTTGCTTTGAGCCATTGAACTGGGCAAGGATCAGTAGGGGCAGTGCTAGTATTGAGAGCAGAGATGATATCCGAAATCTGTTTGGTTGAAGGAGTGTGGAAACTGTCCCAACTTGTTGTTATTGTTGTTGTTGTTGTGATGGAGCTGTAGGTTTCGGTATGTATTTGAGTCGGTATGTGACCTATTTTCTCATGGAGAAAGTTTGCAAAGGTTTGAGGGTTGATTTGTATGTCTTTGTCAGGACTTGGTTCTTTAGTTAGGTCTTTTACTATCTCAAAGAGTTCTCTGGGTTTATTGTAGGCTTTCAGAATGGTGTTTGTGTGATGCTCTCGTTTTGTATCGTTAATAAGATCATTATATCTTTTTTGCTTTGTTAAGTAAGTGTTTTGTGCAGTTGGAGATTTGGAGCGTCTCCAGTGGCGTTCTAGCTTTCTTAATTCTCTTTTAGCGTTGCGAATTGTATTGGAGTACCTTCTTTAGCTCCAACGACTTTCACAGTGTTTCTTGCAGGGAAAAAGAGGTAGATGGAAGCTCACGAAAAGGATACGTAGACAACACTTCTTCTTGAGCTTGCTTAGAGAACCGGCAACTGCTGGATGTAAATATTAAATTGCCGATATTCAAATCTTTCACCTGCGTGTTAAAACGCTGATCCTGATCTCTAAGCGCCTTCGTTCCACGCCTAAGGGCCACGCCAAAGGGCCCTCTTGCGAGGCCCTCAGGCGCGGGCCCGCCTTTGCTGAAGGGATTCTAAATGATTTGAAAAGTGCTCAGATTGGCTGCAGTTCTCTCTCACACACAGTTCCCAACTAAGTAGGCACAGCTGATTCTCACTCACTGCTCACAGGATCGTTGAAGCCTTTGCTGAAGGGATTCTAAATGATTTGTAGTGCCCGGCCACCACCTACACCTACTCAGTATATCCTGCTGAGAGATCACTCTCATCCTGACTGTGCAGTGACCTCAGCATGGCTAGGCACTCCCATAGTGCTATCTAGCATTTCTCTCATGTGATAAATATGGGTTTCCTTTTGGGGCCCAGTCACTGATGTATTTGCTTGCTGTGTATGCTGACATCCCAGTTCTGGGTGCAGGCATCTCCACTGGGCACTAGCAGACTGTTTGCAGCTGGTATGTGTTGTGATGGAGGGGCTTGCAGGGTGCAGTGGCTGATGGCTTGCACCAGGGGAATATCAGATAGTGGTGGGGTGCAGCATACCATATCCAGGCCTAATGTCTGTCTGCTATTGTGTTATGGATGTGTACAGAGTTGCATTGACTGCCCTGTGGGGTGTCTGTTCCTCAGCAGGACTAGGGTTGATGTTCCCCTCTACTGCCACCTTTGCAGGGAGGTAGACTGTGGATCTTTTGATAGAAGACCCTGTTTGCCACCCTCAGCCCTGGGGAGGGGGTGGGGTGGGGCATGGGGGCTACACCTGACTGAAACAGACAGAGATGTCCAAGGTGTTCCTGCAGAAACTACCTATCTTGGGCAAGCCACTTAACCCTCCATTGCCCATGTTCCCTGTAAAATAGTTATCTCCAAGTTATAATACCCTGTTCAATGTAAACCGCACTGATGCAGAATAGCGCGGTATATAAGAGAAAATAAATAAATAAACAAACAAACACTGCTTTGGACCTGCACCATGGCCTCTTTCAGCCATGGATGGTGCTGTGGACCTAGTGCTGGGCGCCTCACTGCACCCTCAGGGTGAGCACAGTACCCGCACAATGTGACGGTGTGTAGCTACTCTGTGCCAGTACAACACACGGTCAGTACCCCCTATCAGGCCGAGGTGCTGTGGGGGTGCACATGGTCAGTTCTCCCTACCAGGCCGAGGTGCTGTGGGGGTGCATTCCCCATGGTGTGTATCTGTGGACAGCTGATTTGCATGTGCAGTGCATCATGGGTGTGACTGGCACAATCCAACCCTGTGAAAATCCAGCACCTGCTCACAGGCTCTGATAAACCATAGGCCATCACACGTACATCTGTTAGCATAATGCATAGGTGCAAGACACCCTTCAGAGTCTGTAATATAAGGTGCCCACGCTGGTAAAAACACATGTACCCATGCACGATTGTACGCACGGGGCTACGCCCGTAACAACGCACACACCAATGCACATGGCTATGCGCACTGCGAGAGTGTGTTTCAGTAACTACTGAACGTAAAGAGAAATATGCCTCCTCATTCCCTATGTAATGTACAGGGTGCTGCCTGGGACAGCATTCTGCGTTAGGCACACTGGGGACTTGAACCCATGCTGCTTGTAACAGCGGTGAGTACACTAGCCATTGTGCTACAGCTCTGTTTCAATGATTTGTGTCTGTATGCCTTCATATGATTAACGCGCAGTAACGCACCACGGCGCCCTGTACCCCTCGTTAGTTTTTGGAATGCGCGTTAGGCGTTACGATGTCCCGCCTATGTCCTTTTTTGGCTTTTCTTTCACTAACGCGGCTCCTAACTCGAACTGCACTAACGCGGTTTAGTAAACATACCCCCCCTATATGTTGGTAAAACTATCCGCCCTGTGCGCAATAGGATTATTGAACACAGGAGCTCTATTAGAAGGGCAGCAATAGAAAAACCACTGGTTTCCCATTGGCAAACAGCTGGCCATAAGATATCAGATCTCAAATACTTTGTCATCAAAAAAGTTAAATTAAATTGGCGAGGAGGCAATATTGATGAAACCCTATTGCGCCTTGAACAACGCTATATTTATAATTTGAATAGTCTGCATCTGGAAGGTTTGAATATGGAAAGAGATTTGTCAGTTTTTCTTTAGTTTTTGCATTTGAGGTTAGTTTATGCCTAATTTGTTTTACATATATAAATATGTATGTACAATTAATTTTTTTTGGGTGCCGGTTTGGTAACTGTTGGGGGGGCTTTTTAATATAGATTACATTGATGACATTCTTAGGCGCTTTTGTTTCTCTTTATTCCTCCCTTCTTTTGTGCCAATTGATATGGTGTCTGATGTTATCAACATGTTATTTAGAGTGGTTTTTAGATTCAGTTCTCTTGTTCATCAGTGGCTTAACAGGTATCTCTTCATTTGTATTAATGGGTGATTTATATCCATTGATGTCTTTTTTCCTTCGTTTCATTTAAATCCATTTGGATGCTTGTAGGGTTGTCCCTATGTATTTTCTGTTTGGCATTTACCTAGCAGCCATGACATCATTCTGTTGGACCGGCCTCACTACATTTAAAATGCGCTGCCGGGGGCGTTTTTCAAGTATATCCTGTGTGAGGTTCACGATTTTTGCCGTCGCGGAGTTTGGGAATTGCTTATACTTTTAAGTAAGTTTTTTAAAAATTCTTTTAAGATTTTGTGGGTCACATTAGTTTTCCCGTGTAGTCCATGTACAGCTATGGTATTCACCTTCTGTCGACGGCAGACACACCGTGTTGGTTGTTCTGAAGGTATACTGCTCATTCATTCTAATACATTTTTAAATGTGAAATTGGTTTTCCATTCCGTTTTAGTATATTTTATGCATTTTCATTAAATTTGACGTGAGCGCTAAACGTGAAATTGGTTTTCTATTCCGTTTTAGTATATTTGATGTATTTTCATTAAATTTGACGTGAGCGCTGACAAATATTATTTCCATATTTTTCAGATGTTTTTGAAGCTTTTTTACACATCGGTTCAAAGTGTTACTATCACACATTTTCCCCTCTTCCTTCTTCCCCCCCTTCCCCCCTCCCCTTCCTTCCCTTCCTTTCCTTCCCTTCTTCTCTTCCTTTCCCTTCCCTTCCCCCCCTTTTCCCTTTCCTCCTTTTTCCCTTTCCCCGTCCCTTACCCCTCTTCTTCCCACCTCCCCCCTTTCCCTCCCCCCTCCCCCTCCCTTTTCCCTTTCCCCTCTCCCTCCCCCCTTTGTTTTCCATGTTTGTTTATTGGTTCAATTTTTAGATACGTACTAGTCTACTTTTTCTAAAACCTTGTTTTCACTTCAGCACAACCTCTGTTCAGTGTATTATTCAATGGTTCATTCTTTACACATAGTAGTGGCGGCGCCCCCCCCCCCCCCCTTTTGCCTGACAGTTTAATAGTTTTGGAGTTTGTAGTTTATCATTCCTTTGCATATAATGTTTGTGATGTCACATATATTCTTCATTAATAAACCCAGGATGAATTGAATATTGCTATGAAAAGGCATCTGTTCGGTTTTTATAATATCCAATCAATTTTGTGTTTACGATCAAATTTTGAAAGACATTTTCATAGCCCCAGATATTTGTATAAAGTTGTGGTTGCACCTTTTCATCGGTCAGATATCTTAAGAGTTTTGGAGTCCATAAAATTCCATTCCTCCTTATCTCAGGTTTGCGATGTTGTATAGATTTTCACTTCTTTTTTCTTTTTTCTTCTTTGTTTCTTGTGAATGGATTCATTGTACATTCGGCGTGTGTAGGATGTGTGCATTTACCCAAGATAATGATGAGATACTCACAATTTTTAAAACTATTCAAAAGTATAAAATCATTTTTTATTGACTCTCTCCACAGGCTCAGGTATCACCAAAATATTTATATTGGTCACGTGTTCTCTTACACAGGTATTATCCCATTTTCATATTATTGTTTATTTTTACAGCTTACACCATACGGTTCAATGCAGTTTTAAGTGATTTCTTAGATTAGAACATTTTATCTTTTACTTTTGGATGGTATTTTTGAATAAACACACATATAATTTAAGTAGGCATTTGCCATTTTTAACCCTCATTTTCTGGTCCTCATCCCTCGTTTGTTTTGTCTTGTACTGAAGGCCTTTTTAAAGTTTTGTTGTTATTTACCTTAGGTTTATAATCTTATATGATATTACAAGAGATAGTTCAGTAACAAATAACATCAGAAACAGGTACATTTCTCATATTTATCACATCCTTTGCGTGTTTTATGTTGTTTTTTATTTATTATACTTATCTTCACATTGATTATATACAATTGTTTTAAATTATTTTAATAATTTATATTTATCATCTTATACATGAATACTTTTGTGTGTATATGATGTTTTTATGTAACTGTCCACATATATTTATTTATTTATTGGTTCATTTGTTTTTAATTGTTATTATATTATGTATTTATTTATATTTTACAATGTAACAAATTTACATTTATATGTGGTAACATTTACATATTCATTAGGCTCCGATTTTCGCTGCATATTTATATATGTTATCTTATTTACATATACTTTTAGGTTTAATGTTTTTAGTTTTTACATGTTTGCTTTGTTCTTTTAATATTTGTGTCTATATTAATTTTATTTGCATGATATAACTCGTTTTATATGACACATTCTAGCCATTCAAGCCCCTGAAGAAGGCTTTCACGAAACACGGCCTGTGTCGGGCCAGTGGCTGAAGAGGAATAACAATAAGTTTCAATAAAGGTTACATTATATACATTCCTTCATTGCAATCCACGTTTTTTACTGCAAGGTCAAATATGCCCAGCATTCTGTGTTCCACAGTGTCCCATCCAGGGGACATGTACCCAGCAGGGTACCCCAAACGTAACACAGGAACCACTATGCCTGTAATGGGGCAAGCAGTGCACATCTGGGGACCACTCTAACAAAGGTCTGCTGACCTTCCCCAGGACACGTCCCAAACTGTTCATAAACCCAGCTAAAAGAACACCCTTCTGGGCTTGCCCTGGAGGGCATTGCAGGGTGTGAACATGCATCGTCTGAAACATATATACACCCAGTAGTCCACACTGGGGACACTGTACCCACATTGCATGCCCTAGCCTGTCCACAGTCTCCTGGCATAACACAGTCTACCTACGTTAACCTAGTCCACTCTAGACAATAGTTGCTAGATCACCAGTCTGATACCCTCCAGATGTCTCTCCCCCAGGTGGAAGGGGCATAACATTGGTAGTCGGTGATGGGGGGGGGATATGTGGATGTCCATGTATGCCTCCCCAATCTGGACCCCACACCATAGGTATCCACCTACCTGCACATTGGATGGCCTGGGACTGTGCACTACCAGCACCGACAGCATATTTATTTATTTATTTATTTATTTATTTATTTATTTAATTTAACATTTCTTATATACCGCCTTTCATGATATCAAGGCGGTTTACATTGAACAAACTGAAATTACATTGATCAGGGCATTTTAAATTGGAGATAACTATTTTACAGGTTACATGGGCAATGGAGGGTTAAGTGGCTTGTCCAAGACCACAAGGAGCACCTGTGGGACTAGAAACCCCAGTCCTTCTGACCCAAGGTTGCTGCCCTCTAGCATGGCAGGGGGGTGTTGGTAGCGGAAGGGACAGTGGCTTCCTCCTGCAGCAGACCAAGGCCATGTCCTGTTCCAGTGCATGGTGTGCAGTACACTAGGCAAGGTCTGTCTGATGGGCAGCAAGATAGCCCCAGAGACTGCTATGCCTATGTAGAAATGCTGTGGTACACTACACACAGCCAATGTGTCTTGGCTCAGAGGGTCATAGGTTCATAGCCTGCAAGGACTGACACAGAGATTCACATTTAGATAATTGAATACTAAGCAAATCCACCTGCTTCTCTACCTCAGCCAACCCTGCCACCTCGTCTTGTGTGGAAGAGCAGAGTTGGGTCACCATAGAAACTAAAGTATGCTCAGTCCGTGTCACCATCCTCCAGATATCAGCCAGGGAGACCTGTGAATCCAAGATTTCTGTGGCCTCAGCCGGAGGGGGAGTCCATATTACTGGTATAAGAGATTGCATCACAGCGATTGAGGCACTCTCTTCCGACGGAGAACCACAGGTTGTGTCTGCAGAAGTAGATCCCAAAGGAGGGGGGGGGGGGAAGAGTACAGTCAATGGAGCTTAAGGAAGCCTCTACAGAAACCTCTGAAGGGAAAACCACAGCTGAATGTGAAACAGCCCCAGAAAAAGGCAGTACATGTCTATTGTAACCACCTTTTAGTGCCCCCAGCCAAAGCGTGTAGGGCTTAAGCGACCTGTTATCCTTCTTTGAACAGCTGTCTGACCTTTTCCTGAGGCAAAGCCTTTTGGGAAATGTAGTTTCTTTCACTGTCCAATGAAGAGTAGTGTGAACTCAAAGTGGTTTTAAGCAAACAGGATTTATTTCCCCTCCGGGCAGATTTCAGCATGGAACAAAGGTAACACAAACCATATACTTCTGGCAAAGGACAAAATGAAAAGTCTCCAACAGAAATAGCTTAACTTCAGCAGTAATAAACATTTGCTTCCCAGCAATTGGAATAAACAGTTCTGTTTCCCCCAGTTTTGCACTTTTTCCCTTAACACTTCTGCAGTTCTCTGCACTGCTTAAACTCAACGCAGGGAAAATATTTCATTCGATATTGTAATCGTACAGTCCATCAATTCCTCAGATATGTTGCCTAGCCCTGGCTCTGTTTCCATTAACTCCTCATGGAAGACAGGTAGAAATGTTTGCAGCGTTGTTTCAGGGGCCACGCCCTTCCTCTCTGGCTTAGGCTTTATATCATACTCTTGGCACATGTATTGCTGTAAACAATCATCCTCATTACAGGTATTAAAACCACAGTCCCAACCCTTTGGGTAAGTAAAATCACACTGATTATCAACAGCATTATTTGAAACCCAGTCTCTGGGCTTACCTCTTCGTCTGCCTGCAAACGGCTTTCTCTGGGCTTTGGAAACAGCTGTTGATTCAAAACCTGATTTGTGAGCTGTGGGTTGCAACTGCCTTCTTGGCTTTTTCCTATCCTTGTAATTCCCAGAATACTGCAAACAGCCTGGCCTGCTTTTGCTGTATTCTTCTCTTGAAAAACACTTTATAAATGGTTCTCCTTCTACCTTTAAACTTGGCTCTGGCTCTGGGCTTTCTCTCCGTTTTAATGAGTGTTCCTCTAGGCTTGCCATGGTCTCTCTCCCACGGTTCTGGGCTGGAACTAAACCGGTAGCTCTGTCTAGGCCTGGAACTCGGACTCCTCCCTAGTCCTCCTCTTGGTCTGTTAGCTGCCCTCTTTGCTGGTCTCTCACCGGAACCCTCGGTTGGCCTTGTAGGTAACCTCCCAGCTGAGCTTGTGTTGGAGTTTCCTGTGTAGCTCCTAGTCGAGACCCTTTTCTTTCTACTGAGGCCTCTTTATGTGTCTGCCCTCTAGGGCAGTGCCTGACTCCTCCTCCTAGCAGGTGCTCTGATTCAGCTTGTGACTCCTGAGCTAACTGGCAGCAAGGGCGTGTTTCTTTCCCCTGTGTCTGGTTTCCCTGGTAACTACTAGCCATGTGCTTTTGTTTACCATCCAGCACTGCCTCTGATTCCTCCTTTTTGGCTCTTTCTAAAGGGCTGGAGGAATACACCATGTCACACTATCCATAGCGCCACTCACCAAAGGTATCAGTGATGCCGCTTTCTTCTTCCGTTTCCCCATAGGTCAAAATCACATGCACTGCTTCAAAGGTGCTTCCACAGTGCTACGAGGGGCTTCCAAGGAGCCTAAAATGCCCCTTCTATTGCACCCCTTGGATGTGCACCACCCACGTGCACTCACACGCGCAGAGCAGACCGGGAGATATTAATACAATGCAGCAAGGCCCCCGAGGGCATTGGGGCCGTCCTGCCCACAGTCTGCCGCTCCAGTGACCTGCGGCTGCCTGCAACAGCTTCTCCCAGCTCAAAGCACTCCCAACTACCTTGCCAAGCATTATGTCTTTCTCTAATGATCTCTCTCTTCGCGTGATGTGTCCAAAGTATGAAAGTCAAAGTCTTGTCAACTGAGCTTCTAAGGAAAGCTTAGGTTTGATTTCCTCTAGTAGTGACTGGTTTGTTCTTTGGGAAATCCATGATATACACAGTATTTGTCTCCAGCACCATAATTCATCTTTAAGTTGTATTTTATTTTTGAATTCTATTTGTTTGACTTATTTAATGCCTTTCTAGCAGTAGTTCAAGGTAGGTTGCATTCAGGTAGAGTAGGCATGTCTCTCTTCCTAGAGGGCTTTCAGTCTAAGCCTGTACCTGAATCAATGGAGGGTTAAGTAATTTTTTTGTAGATTGTGACTTTCAGGCAGGGCCGACCCAAGGGTTTCTGCTGCCTTAGGCAGAAACCTCGGCTGCACCGCCCCCTGCCGAGTCACATCGCCCCTGCCGAGCCATGCCATCCTCTCTCCTGCCTCCCCGTGCTGCTTCCTATTCACTTATGGGGGGGAGGCGATGACGATAGCAGTCTTTTAAAAGTGGAAGCTCTGTGCAGCCTCTTTGTTGCTGCATCAGGCCATGTGCTTCAGTACACATGTCTTGCTGCTTCTGACCCCCCTCCAACAATAAGTTGCATTGGAGGGGGATCAGAAGCAACAGGTCATGTGTGCTGAAGCACATGGCCTACTGCGGGCAACACAATGGTGGCATAAAGATGCCCACCATGGTTGGCTGCCCTAGGCAGCCGCATAGGTCACCTAGTGGAAGGGCCATCCCTGTTCTGAGGATTACATCACTCTTTTTGCAGCATTCCAACCATGTAGTGATGCTGCTGCAACATCCCTGCATAGTATTTCAACTTCTGTGGTAATGTTTAATCTACAATAACTTGCCTATTGCTTTCTGTTATTGGTTCTAGTTCAGCAACAGATTTATTGAAATGTCAACTTTTAGGTAATACAGTTATATGTGGGTCCAAATTTATTTTGGATCCCTCATTCTGATCTCTTTAAATTTATTTTTCTGTTTGATAAGGAAAAGTCTGTCTTCTTCCCTGTTGATTGGGGTTCTGAGGTAATGTGTGCCCTTGAGTTCAAGGTTTTATGGAATCCACAATTAATGGCTTTGCCATTTCCTTCTTCTTCGTGATACACTAAAATGGCATTCACATAAATTAAGATATAGGTCCATCCAGTGTCTCTCTCTTAAATAAAAACAAGAGGCTTCTTCACTTTTTCAAAAAAAAAATTAAGAATACTTATTTGACTTTCTGGTTCTAGGACCTAGTAAGTAGTCTGTTTAAGTCCATAGATGCTATTTCAAGAGTAGGAGCACAGAACATAGGAACATAAGAACATAAGAAATGCCTTTAAGCCCAGTATTCAAAAAGGTACTCTGGTTCTACAATGCTTGTCCCGGGGCAAGCAGTGGATTTCCCAGATCCTTTTTAATAATAGTTTATAGAACTTTATTTATTATTTATTTATTTAGCCATATTTCTATACCGCTTTTCACCAGGTCAAAGCAATTATAACGAACACCGGGAGAGTACATTGAACAGATACAAGTGAGGGGGTACCATCACCCGAGGGGGGGGGGTGTATAGCATATTTACAATGATATGATATTATTTACATTTTTTGATATTACTGTCCTTCTCTTCAGTCAAATTTGCATTTCAGTACTATTTACATTTCAGGTTCTCTCCGTTATCTCAGCCTGTTTTGTGTAGTTTTGTTCTGTGTTGTCCCAAGATGCTCCCCGAAGAGGAGAGTTTTTATCTGCTTTCTAAATGCAGGGAGATCCTTGTTGTTGCGAATTAGGTTTGGGAGGACGTTCCAGAGTGAGGATGCATAAAGGTCGAATGCACGGTTGCAGGTTTGAGTATTAAATGTTGTTCTGCATGAGAAACAGCGAGAGTATTGTTTGAGGTCTGCCGAGTAGGCCACCCAGAGTTCATCTGGGATAGCAGGGTTTGCAGGTGAGATGATGGCTGTTGGTGGATTGCTTTATGTATGAGGGTCAGTGCTTTATATTTTATGCGTGCTTCTAGTGAAAGGATGTGCAGATCTCTTAGGACAGGGGTTATGTGCTTGTGTTTCTTTGTCCTTTGTATGATCCGTGCTGTGGTGTTAAGGGCAGTCCGTAATGGATTGATGGTGGCGGTGGTGAGTCCTTGGTATATTGTATTGCAGTAGTCTAAGTGAGGTAGTGTCATTGCCTGCATAACTGTACGGAAGTCTTGTGGGTCGATGAGCGTTCTGAGTCTCTGCACCATCTTTGCTTTGAAGTAGACAGCTCTTGTGTTTTTTGCAACCTGTTGTTTAAATGATAGTGTCTTGTCAAGGATGATTCTCAGATATTTTACGTGTGGTTGTACTGCTATTTTAGCTGTGCCTAGGTTGAGGGATGGGGGGGAGCAAATGATTGGTCCTTTGTCACAAACAGTGCTTCTGGGGCAACCAACAAATGAACAAGGCACTCATTTCACCTCATTACTCCATGCACGAGGATGAGACGAAACATATGTAAAGGAAGTGTACATGTCTAATTTGTAATGGAAATAGAATCAGAAACTATTAGAAGAAGAACATTGGCTTTCCTAAAGCTAGGAGAGTTAAAGAGAAAATTCCAGCCTTGAATTGGAATGCTTCAAGATGCTCAAGGATCCATGTTGAATGATGATGAGAAGATCAAGAAAAGGTGGAAAGAATATACAGAGTCATTATACCATAAAGATCAAGTGGACCAACAGCAGTTTCAACCTTTACCTTGTGATCAGAAACCATTGGTGATGAAAGAAGAAGTCAAAACAGCATTGAAAGCATTATCAAAGAACAAAGCATTGGGTATTGATGGCATTCCCATTGAAGTATTGCAGCAATTGGGCGTGGCTATTGCCATATTCACAAGGCTCTGCCAGGAAATTTGGAAGACAACATCATGGCCAACTTACTGGAAAAGATCTGTGTTGATATACTTATTTATTAAAATCATTTATATTCCACCCAAATTCCTGAGCAGACTACTAGGTAACACACAAAAATTGGAAAACAAATATACAATAAACAAAAAACAAAACAAAACAAATAGAAGAGAAGAGAATGAGAACCAGGACTACTTAAAGAACTCAAATATAGACTATAAAGAAATAGTTATATTATATGCTGTAATAAATCAAACTGGTCTAACAATGAAACATTGGGAAAACTTGTTGGAATAAGTAAGTTTTAATAATTCAGAAATGGAGCGTACATCTTTAGGTAATGAATTCCAGAGAGCTGGAGCACTCATAGAAAATAATTTGTTTCATAATGCTTAAAAAATGCATTTTTTAAATGATTGAATAACTAAAAGATTAGAATCTTGGGAGTGAAGAGGTCTTGCTGGGCAATATAATCACAAGAGAGTTGAGAGACTAATTGGTGCCTGTTGATTAATGCATTTAAAAGTGCTTATGATCACTTTATATAAGATTTTAAATTTTATGGGATGCCAATGCAAATTAAATAATTGCTCTGAAATGTCTGCTGATCGATTGCAGGCAGTTAACAGCTGAGCGGCTGCATTCTGAACTAATTGTAATGGTCAAAGTGTACATGCAGGAAGATCTTACATTAAGATCTGAAGTACGGTATAAAAAGTAGTTGCTGACAAAAAGGGCTTCAACCATTTAAGCAAATTCAATTTATAAAAAGCAACTTTAACCAATTTTTGACCATGGAAACATATACGGGTATATTTACTGAATTGCAGTAACGGCTTCCGTGCGATATCGGCGTTGCAACCCCATTGAATTCAATGGGGCTGCAGCTCCAATATCTCTCGGAAGTCACTACTGCTGCTTAGTAAACATACCCCATAGAAAGAGTAGTTACTCACCAGTAACAGGTGTTCTCCAGGAGCAGCAGGAACCAGTCCTCACATATGGGTGACGTCGGCGCCGACAGAGCCCTCGCAGAGAAATTTCCCCAGCTTTCAAAGAAAGCCTTTGGGAATTGCAGCGCGCATGCGCGGTCCCCTTCCCACCCAAGGGTGCCATCTTGCTCAGTCTGATGACATAGCTAAAAGCAAAAAAGTTAGCAAAAACAAAATGATAGGACTGCAACTCCGAGGGGAGGAGGGAGGGTTATGAGGACTGATTCCTGCTGCTCCTGGAGAACACCTGTTACAGGTGAGTAACTACTCTTTCTCCAGGACCAAGCAGGAAGTCAGTCCTCACATATGGGACTCCCTAGCTTAAGGCTACCGGAGACCTCAAGCGGAAAAATGAGCTCCTTCTAGCTCAGTAGCACAGAAGGAAGGAATCTTCTCTGAAAACGCCCCCGACCGGTAGCCCAACATCAGGGTCGGAGGGTAGGAGTTGCCTAAACCTCAAAGAGATTATGGAGGACTGCCTGACCGAAAGCACTGTCCCTGCGGGACTCCCTCTCCAGGCAGTAATGGGCCGCAAAAGTCTGGCTTGAAGACCAAGGGGTATGTTTACTAAACTGCGTTAGTGCAATTCGTGTTAGGAGCCGCGGTAGTGAAAGAAACCCCAAATAAGGACATGGGCGGTACATCGTCACCACTACCGCGCGTTAGAAAAATTAACGAGTGTTACCGGGTGCCGTGCCGCGTTACTGCGCGTTAATCGTAAGAAGACGTACAGACACAAAGCACTGAAACAGAGCTGTAGCACAATGGTTACGGTACTGTCCGCTGTTACAGGCAGCATGGGTTCGAGTCCCCAGTGTGCCTAACGCAGAAGGCTGTCCCAGGCATCACCCTGTACATTACAGAGGGAAAGAGGAGGCATGTTTTTCATTATGCTGAGTATTGGTGTCAGAAAAACACCCTCGGAATGTGCCTAGCCACGTATGTTGGTGCGTGCGAGGTCGCGTGCATTGGTACGTGCGTAGCCCCGTGCGTAGCTGTGCGCGTACAATCGTGCGTGGGTACGTGCGTTTTTACGTGTGTGGGTGTGTTTGCTAGCACCCCTACAAAACACACACAACATATACATGCCCTCTCACTCACTATATAGGGGGCATGTATATGTTGTGTCAGTTTTGTAGGGGTGCTAGCAAACACACCCACACATTATATAGTGAGTGAGGGGGCATGTATATGTTGTGTGTGTTTTGTAGGGGTGCTAGCAAACACACCCACACATTATATAGTGAGTGAGGGGGCATGTATATGTTTTGTATGTGTTGTAGGGTTGCTAGCAAACACACCCACACAGTGGTGTACCCAAAGGTGCTGCAGAAGGCACCCCATAACGCACAACATAGGCCACATTATAAAGTGGAGTGTCCACTGAGGCGCATCAAAATGTCCCCCATACAGCATTCCATAAGGGAACGTAAAGGGAGCCAGATAAGGTGACACATGGTGCGCCCTATGAGGTTCAGTAAGGTAATATTACGCTGAGGGGCTGTCGCCGGTAGCAGTCCTGTGTATGTAAAACATATAATGCAGCAGACAGCCCTATAAAAGGAGTCCATTGTGGGTCTGAACCCATGACTACTGGCTCCACAGGCAATGAATGACCCACTGGCCTGCAGCCCCATAGCGGCTAACCACCCCCTGGCTGTCTACTGAAGGGCAGCAGGACACCACCCAACTGCCTGCTGTGTTGGCCAGGATCTGTACCAATGCAGGCATACCCATGGTGCACTGCACATGCAGACCAGCAGTCCAGAGATGAACACAAGAAGGGGTATGTACCCACATAGCCCCCTGGTATGGTAAAGTGAAATGACTGTGTATGTCACTGCACATAGTAGCAAGAGACAGTATCCCAACAGGGTGCCCCAGAAGAAGCTTGAAAAGTTGTTTGTGAAAGCAGACTGATCTGTAGCACAATGGGTAAGACACTGCCAGGTGGTGCAGGGTCAGTGAATTCAATTCCCCCTGTGTGCCCAAGGACCAAAGCTGCCTGCAACAGTACCCTCCACAAACAGTAGTCACACATATTTAGAACCAGTCACCCCTCTGTCTAAACCATAGATAACTCCATATTTTTTTCGGACACAAAGAACCTGAGAGGTTGGAAAAAATGCCCACCACCCCTCGTTGGGAGTGTCCGTGTAATCCAGAGAGCCGCAGCCCCCAAAAGTAGAAAACACTGTGAATCTGCAGCCAGAACCGGGTGTGGGAAACATGCAAAATCACATATATACACAAATCAGGTAATAAAGGAAAGACCACGTCAAACTGTACCAGAAACAATGCAGGGGACAACCCAATTGCTCTGCCATTGGAATCCAGAAGCAAACAGCACTAGGACATGCTTTGTGTGCCACAACTATGGGCCCTGTACTAAGTGGATGTGTCCCTGCAAGTTGGGCGTATCTGTGGATGATTGTGCGTCATGACCCCCACACTAGATCAGTAATGTCATAGGTAGTCTGGTTTGTACGTCCAACAAGTACTGCTGTCAAACACCCACTCACAGGGATATAACCCGAAGGTGTCATATAGGGTAACCCTCTGAAAGCCACACCAGAGGGCAAAGCCTAATGTTCACTGTCTGCCACAGCACACTATAGGGCGTTCCACAAAGCGCCCCATAGGGCATGTTACAGGGTCCATGATGAGTCACTGTGAGGAGTGCAGTGTGAGGGTTTTGTTGCTGTCAGCACCAATGTAAAGCAAGATAACAAAATGCCCCCCAAGGTGCGCAAAATGACCCACTGTGTGTTGAAACCCATGACCTAGGGCCCCCCCCCCCCAAGCATGGAAGCAACTATCTGCTCATATTGCCAGTGCAAATAACACAGTCCCAATAATGAGGTGGCCAGCTCCTGGAGAAAAATTGCCAAATGACCCAATCACCCACACCAAAATCACAGAAGTCGCACTATGTACATGCAAGGGCTGCCTGACAAGGAAACAAAGCAAGGTCTCAGCAAACAAGGGCATATGGCAAACACAATCAAGACCAAGGTCATGATCATTACCAAATATATAAGGCCCAATAACATCACAGACCCCTTTGCAAAACTGAATGGCAATGGCAAAAGCAAAAGCAAGAACAAACATACTATGGTTAGTGTGCGCAAGAAAATGCAGATGTCCGTAACACCTGAACCACAACCCCCTGACTGTGCACCGAGGGGTGCCATGTCATCACCCAAGGTGCCTGCTGGGGTGCTAAGGATATGGGTGTATGCAACAGTACCCATGGTGCACTGCAGATGCACAGCAGCAGCCCAGAGATGACCATAGGAGGGGGTAGGCGCCCCCACGGCACCTGGGCCGGAAGGGAGATATGAATTTGTGCGACACTGACATAGAGCATCAAAAGACAGTAGCCCAACAGTGTGGCCAAGAAGAAGCCTGAAAAGGTGTACCAGTACGGTGTCAAGACAGGTGTCCAACGTTAACTGCAATAAGAGGTAAATAGGGATAGGAGAGTGCTGATGGAACTGTGTCCCATAGAACAATATGGCACGGTGCACAAAAAATGGTATGTTTGCAAAGGTCAGTGTGCCCTAGAGGCTGCAAGGTGTGCCTGGAGGGCCTGCAGGACCTGTGAGGAACAGAGACAGATGTAGCACAAACACCACCTAGAGCCCACAGTAAAGACAATGAACAGGCGGCAGATGGAGGGCGAGTAGGGAGTTAACGGACCCTCAAACCTGACAGCATCACACGTGTGTGGCAGCAGCGCAGACCAACATGATGGTAGCAACAGCATCACAGCAGAGGGCGTTGGCACCCTGGTGTACCAGAAAAACAGTGTGTGGCAGGTGAGGAGAATATGTGTCCCCCAGTGGAGGGTGAGGTGGCCAGAGAAGTGAGCAGAAAATGCAGAGCAGGCACAGGACCAACAAGCAAAAAGAGATGCTATGTAGACAACGGTAGCAGGGTAGGATACGGGGCAACAGTCCACAGCAACATACAGGACACCTCACCCCACAATGATGCCAATACATGGACCAAAGGATGGACAGCAAATGTGATTACGATAATATGACCGGATAGGTAGCAGAAGCCAAGAAACGAGTATAACAGCGACAACAGGTATCAGTGCGGGAAAGGCAGAGGAAAAGAGGAACAGAGAGAGTGCAAAGCTATGACCACTCCGATGGAAAGCACTGGAGAAAAGAAATGTCCAGAAAAACACACTGAGGCACACAGAAATGGATGCAGACAGGATCACAGCATGCCAACATCCAAAACCACAGCAGCGTGTCAGGAGATGGAACCACAGAGCGTAGGCAAAATGCAGTACACATGTGGAGGAGGGGTCCACAGCCAACAACACAGTCCACAGGTGGGATGGAAGACACATATGAACAGGTCCACACACACACACACACAGCAGGAGATATAATGTAGTGTAAACAACATGCAATTGATCAGGGGAGTGACACATGAGGGGTGGAATTGGATAGGCCAATGGAGACCCATGTGGATGGGCTGTGGAAAGGGGCACTGGACTGAAAGAGGAGCATGTCAATCACCAACCAGATCAGAGATGAGGCCCAGGCTAACCCACATCAGCAGAATCAGTGCACAGGTAGCTCATCACATGCACCACTCCAGAAGGAGAACTACTATTAGTCCAGACAATGTGGCACAGGGACAGCAAACATGCCACACGGACATGAACAGCTCAAACATGGATGTGTGGGCGGAGATGTGATGGGGCTGCACACATGATATGGCCAAGTAAGCAGCAAACACGGAAGGAACAGACAACTTGCAGGTGTCACCGAAAACGTCAAGCACCCGAGTGTCAATGAAATGGGGTGACCCAACCACCAAATATCCACAACCACAAATGTGCAAACATCTGTCCCCAACAGCCAATCACCAGACCCAAGCAGAAAGCATATTCTGCAGTCCGGTGCACCATATGACATGAAGAACTACATGGGGCCTGTGTGGCAGCCAACGTTGCAAGGACACACCCAACCCACCTTACAACGCCACCCACCTGTTTATGCCTGTGGAGCCTACACACCCTGACCCCCCCCCCCCCCTGTTGGCACTCCCAAAAATCAAAGGTGCGAAAGCAGCAGACGTTAGAAAAAGCCAGTAATATGTGAGGTGAAGGGTTGCAACATGACATATCCGCACAGTGTATGCACGCACTGTATGCACACCAGATACCATCCCCATCAAATATAAGACACTGGAGAAAGCATGCAGAGTGACAAGGCCACATGCCATGCCAACAGTGACAGTTCATAAATCACCAACCCATGTACAGCTCAACACCCCCCTACTGCAAAAGAGGAAACACCCAAACAGGTAATGGCAGCAACGGCAGGCCAGTCAACGCAGGAACAGTAACAATAGGCCATCAATGAGTCTGAGAAAAAGGCCTGTGTCCAACGTGCAGAGGACTATCTCCCTGTGTCGCCCACATCTGGGAATATGCTCACATGGGTGCTGTGGCCAAGCACATATGGATGACGTGATCACAGGATGCAGTGGAACACATGTGTCAACATTGTTGTCTGTGTCCTGTGTGAAAAGATGCGGATATCAGATAAGGGAATGACACACCCACCCACGACACCTGGAGGACAGAAAGGAGACACACACATAAAAACAGCCACACACAGAATGCATAGATAGCACCACATGACATGGCCACAACACTGAGCACAGTGCACATGGACCACTGAAGTAGATGTCCGTGAAGACCACGGCACCATCCCAATATGATCATGTACATGCACATGACACACATACACCCCAGAGGTCCAGAGCATGTGCAGCAGCGGTGGCATACCGAGATAACAACTAACGACAGCCTGAGAGCAATAGCCAAAATGCAGCATAAGCACGTGGCGTATGTCCCAGAGGATGGAAGGCGAGGCCCACCTAAAAGGTACACCAGTGGCCTGACTGGGAATGTCCGTGTCAGTCAAAAGGACAGAGCCCCAATAGCGGATCCAGACACCAATGGACGGCGGACATCACTACGTCTGCATGGGTAGCTGTGAGAGGAACATGTCCACAGTGCAGTGTGTCCTGCGGAAACACAATGTTGATGTACATTGGATCACCATCAAAACTGTGACCCATCTGAGAAACATATATGACACATGTGCACAATGTACATTTGCCCACAAGCAGAAGGTAACATAGTGATGAAGGAACATAATTGGAGAGGGGGCCAAACACATCCCTACAACACAGATAGGCAGGGTAGCGCATACTGAACGGTCATGTAGACAGGTCAATAAGAAACAGGAACATACACAGTGTGAGAAGGTACGCATGCACGAAGCCCAGATGTCATGACCCCCAACACTGAACGACAAATGGAGACACACAGCACATCACATGCATGAGTGGCAAAAATCTGTCAAATGACCCAATGGAAGTGGCTGATCAACATACCCTCCGACAATACACTGTCCTGTGCCAGAGTACACACACAGCCGCACAAGATGTGTGCAAGATACACCATGCAGACCCCCAAGATGTGAACAGGTAATGGCCACATGTGTGACAGATGGAAGCGAAGGGTGATGGAGCAGTGGTCCAAATACAGGTGCAGCACCATAGGAGCAGCGTAGAGACAACAACATATATGTGACTAGCCGTGACGACTGCCATGCAATCACCACTACCTGCCAACTCACCCGAGCCAACAGGAAGGATGCATATATGAACACACACTCCCCACATGCAGCACAGCCTCAGGCAGCATATTAAGGCAATCTGGGTGGGCCTGGAACACAGAAGGCCATCCTGTGGAGCCAAGAACAGGACAGAGATATGGAGACATTAGATGGCAGTGCTGCACAATCCTCACACCACCTAACACATGGCTAACCCAGAGACACGTCCCCAGCATACCCATAACTTACAGGTAAAGATGTTCTCGATAAGATGTTGCCTGGCTGCCATCCCCGCACGTGTGTCACCATGGCCAGGTGCAGGAGGGCACATAGGATCCACCCCGAGATCCTCATTAATTTCGACTGGAACATTGTGCCTGAGAGCAATGTTGTGGAGGATGCAACAGGCTATGATGATCCTTGCCACAGTCAGCGGTCCGTACTGTAAGGCCCCGCCAGTCCTATCCAGACACCTGAAGCGACTTTTGAGAATGCCAAAGGTGCGCTCAATCACTGAGCGACTGGAGGCATGGGCCTCATTGTACCGTATCTCTGCACCTGTCCGAGGGAGATGCACAGGGGTAAGCAGCCAGGTGTGACATCCATATCCTGCATCACCTGCATAAAATAATGATGCAAAGTCACATGCGTGCTGAGCCAACAATGGAATGACAGATGTAGCAATTCAGAACTGAACAGCCGAGAGGCCGTGCACACAGATATGAGGCAAATGCAGTGCACACAGTGGTGGTGCAGCAGAGGCTGTCGAAGCCAGTGGCAAATGACCATGACATGCCGATAGTGGCAGTGCACACCCATGTAACCGTGACACAGGACATGTTCAAGAACTGTGACGACAAAGAGCAGTGGCAGTAGCTGTGAGGCAAGATGCCGGACATTGTCAAATAGCACCCGGGGGTGCAGGGAGGCACAGGTATGCAAGTAGGTGGCTGGCCCGATCTGGCGCATACACAGCACATGCCACAGGGATACATTGTGTGGGTGGTGTGGGGGAAACAACAGGTGGTGGTGACAGGGGACCCTGAAGACGGTGCCCAGACATGCAGCAGACATGTGTATTATGTGATGCGCCCACAGCACATCTCATGTCTGGCCCACAGCATGGCCAGAGAGAGTAGGCCATGTATACAGAATGACCCCCATGAGGATGGGTCTATGCCCCCCCCCCCGAGGGTGCCTCACCGACAGCCATGCAACATATGGCCTGCCCAAGTGACTGACCCCACTGGGAGACATGGGTACAACTGCCAGTGCAGTATGCCCGTGCCCAGATGTGGAGGCCATGGGCAGGTTGCATGTGTAGCTCACAGGCATGGAGGGGACACAGCATATGCAGCACGGTTGCCCCTGGACACATTTGCTCTGAATAAAGAAGGGCAAGGCCACGGAGAAACCGACACCATATGTCCGCTGGCACACACATGTGAGAGCAAACAAACACACATCTTAGACAGAGAGATGCGTGTCACGAAACATATGTCTGTGACCAAGACACCAGTGACACGGCATGAGGTAGTGAGCCACACCCAACAGTGTACTCCCAGAAATAACGCAGCAATGTCAGGCAAGCAGTGGGGAATGGTGACAATGCAGTATGGACACCCACCTACAGTAGGTGCATGTCATATACGCTGAATACCCACCCAGCAGGACGTAGTCACCATATTGACCAGTCTCAAACTGGCCAAACACTGCCGAGTTCTGCAGGATATAGGAGTCATGGGCAGACCCTGGGAATCGCGGAACCACATTCAGGATACGCATACTTGCATCACAAACAACCTGCACATTGAGGGAATGGAAGTGTTTGCGGTTGCGGTACACAACCTCCCTGTCGCGTGGCGGGACAAGGGCAACATGTGTGCAATCTATAGCGCCCATCACGTGTGGTATCCCAGCAATCCTATGGAATGCCTGTGCCAGGGCTGCCCAATGTTGCCTACCGTTGGGAATTGCTATGTAATTCCCAACCCGGCTGACCATGGCACGCAGTACCTAGTGGAGACAGCGGGAGAAGGTGGGCCTACTCATCCCACCCACTGCTGCCACCGAGGATTGGAAACAGCCAGAGGCAAAGAAATGTAGGGCAGCCAGGAGCTTGGTCATACCCGGTATAGCATGTGACCGGGCAGTCAGGGGCTCAAGGTCAGGTCTGAGTTCCTGATAGAGCTCCCTAATGGCCCCTGTGTCCAGCCGGTAGAGGGAGAATACCTGGCCCTCCCTCAGGTCCTGGAGCAAGACCCTGGGCCTGTAGAGATGCCCCAGGCATTGTTGGAGCTCAGCACGCCTACGGCGCCATTGGTCACCCACACCCACCTGTGCAGGCCCCACAGCTGCAGGCCTGAGTTGCAGTGGCATTGCACCTATGCCCAGGGCTGCTGCCCCAGGAACAATATCTCCCTCCACCTGGAAAAGCAGGTCCACCAGCTCAACCAATGCAGCCACTGCACCACCTGCATGCGCAGTATGAGCCATGATAGACACAGGTTGGAGGATAGCAGGGTTAGAAATAGTGGTGTGGGTGGGGATTGACACCACATGATTGCCACTCACCTGGGGAAATAGAAAGATCCAGATTACAACAAATAGAAGATGTACCTGTATGAAAGTGCAGCGCGCGCTGTTTCACGTGTTCCCATAATGCAGCCATGTATAATCATCTACGTGTCACACTCATGTAGGTGAGTCCGAGCGATGTCGCAGGGTGTATATAAACTGCGTATCACACTTGAAGCCACACCCAGACGCCAATACAGGAGTGACATAGAATGCATGTGCCCATGAGCAGGCAACGGAAGACGCGGTGCGACACGCATAACGACGCGTGCAACGTCAGAGTGAGGTTACGTACATGTCACGTAGTGCTGCATCAGCCAGCGCTACCACTACGGCGCAGATAAACATAGCCATACCAAAAAGTTGTACATGTGCAACAGCATTTCACACAACGAAACAGCCTTAAAGGGATGTGTAGGAGGGATACGTGAAATGGCAACTACTGCCTACACGCACACATATGATGTCACTTCCTGCGCGTAGCAATGCGCGAAGCAAGGCGCGTCAGAATGCGCCCACGGCACACGTGGCTGTGCGTGTAGCCAATGCCCCGTGAGCCACACCCCATGATAACCTATATGTATGATTGGCACTGTATGGCTAACCCCTGAGCACAACCATACTCAACAATATGGAGGCGCAAGAGACACAAGAGAAGGACCATCCACAGGACCAGCCCTCACACCCAGGAGCACCAGCCACATCTGCGCAGGATGAGGTTCCAGGACCATCTGGGGTGCAGCAGGCTCCAGGTGGCCATTCAGATGGGAGACCATGCCAGCCCAGGATCCCTGTCCCGGCAGAGATCCATCGCAGGGCCGTACGCTTCAGCCAGCAGGAAAATGACCTCCTGCTGGCAAACATCCTGGAGCGCTACGACCTTCTGTTTGGGCGGCAGAGCTCATCCCTGACAATAGCTATGCGCACAATGGCATGGAGTGAGGTCCAGGCAGTGGTGGGAGCAGCAGAAGGCCCGCACCGCAACATAGAAAACCTGCGCAAGCGCTTCTGCGATATAAAGAGGCATATAAGGGCTGAGCTGGTGCGTGAGCGTCGTGGGGCACAAGGCACTGGAGGGGGCCCAGCTCACGTGGCAAACCTGACTGACCTGGAGCGACGCCTGGCAGATAGACTTGGGCCCATGTATGTACACGGACTACCCGCTGCATTGGACATGGCCCACCCACAAGCAGGTAAGGGGGGAGTGCAGACCAAATGTGGAATGTAGCACAGTCACATGGTGTGCGACAAAATAGAGGGGGGGCAGTACGTGGCTGTTCTGGACGAGGGGGACAACTGGGACACAGAGGGAACACCCATTCAGGAGCCATGATGGGGGGGGGGGTCTGTCATTGGGTGGCAGTATGCAGTGAATGGGAGACTGGGCATGGGTGTCCGAACCACACTGACAGCAGAGGGTGTCGACATGTTGCATGGCTCATGTGGCAGGGCTGGCAGGAGCACTAGGACCACACGGGTAAGGGGATGGCCTACCTGAAGACACACTGCACCTGCTACGGAAATGCTGGGTGGGGTCAGGATGAGGGTGGTGATGGCCTTGGCAGGGGTGTGCGTCAGCACCCAGGGGTGGGGGGGGCCTGGGAAGGCGGACCACAGGAGACACTTGCATGGGGAGTGCACAAACATAGTGGGCTGCCCAGACACACGTGGATCATCAACACACAGATGCCTGAGGGGGTATGTGATGGGGTGGGCAGGCAGCGAGACACCCCCTCTGACGTATGTAACCCTGTGGCACACAGGTGATGTCAGCGCCATCGGACCTGAGGAGGAGCCACACGCGGTGACAAATGTGGATCCAGCAAGCCCCGTGGACACAGGTGCCGAGGTCGTCAATGTGGGTGACGAGGGGCAGGCTGCACCCCTGGGTGATGGGGACATGGAGGTCCCAGAGATATCGGATGGGGACTCGACACAAACCACTGCAGGCACAGGGGACGTGCCTGCGGATGTTCCCCGTCAACACCGCAATGAGGCACTGGCTGCTGTTGCCAGCGTCATCGCTGAAATGCAGGCCCACTCAGCAGCAGCCCATCAAGATGCAGAGGGTTAGTGTCCTATCCTGCTATGGTAGATATGGCCCCGATCAGGTGTTGCTGTTTCCCCCATCTCACATTGTACTATGGGCTCTCCCCACAGGTATACGGCATGTACTGCGCTCCGTGGCCCGCACCCAGCGGCGCCAACTGAGGATGACAAGGCGCCTGCAGCGGTCCATGTCTGGCCTCCTCGCACATGCTGACTGCATGGCCACAGCGTGCGAGCGAATGGCTGAGGCACAGGAGAGGATGGCAGCAGGGAGGGGGGCAGGAGGTCCCCATGTTCAGCAGCCACAGGCGGCAATGCCACCAACACCAGCAGCAACAACAGAAGCAGGGGGGCGACAACCGCCAAGGGTTGGGCGGGGACGCGCAAGGGGTGGCAGGGGAAGGGGTAAATAAAGGGCCACACAAGTGACCATTGAAGGTGACCTGTGCTCCCTGTCTCATTTGTGTCATGACAATCACACCCCCACCCCACCCCACCCCCTGGCCCGTGGGCAGGGCACGTCACGATCCCACTGATGTCAATCTCCATTGTCGTCCCCCCCTTCAGCCATGTCCACCATGGGTATGCAGCCAATCCCATAGGCTGCAATGCTGGTCCATCACTCCCATGTCGTGGTGGCTTGCATTGTGTCCTGGGTGCCCAGGGACCCCATGGGCCAATACGCTGTGGAACCCTCAGCCACCATTGGCCTCTGTGTTGGTGTAGGTGCACTGTATGTCCTGCATGGGGAGCCACATTTGCTGCTCACAGCACCCTAAGCAAGTACAGTATGTACACTGCACATGTCACGTACTCCGGTTTACATGCGCCCACAAACATCCACCTTGGCGCAACCATCACACATGTCCACTGTGGCCCCCTGAGCACAGGCATGCATCCTCCAACACCTTAGGGTCACCCCCCGGTAATGGCTACCCATCACCCTGTGCACCAGTGGCTGCAATATACACCCACACCCCCTTGCCACCCATCATGGCACATCCCAACACATTGGTCTCCAGAACCTACATCCAGCAACTGTCACCTGTCGCACCATCCACACTTCGCTCCACACCATCCACAGCCATGCCGCACTGTGCCACCCTTCTGGGCATTATCCCGCTGAGCCCCTGTCCCGACCCTCTGCTGTGTGCACCCCCTGACCCCCACACCCCTGTGAGTGCCACCACCGATGGCCCACTGCACTCCACTGACGATATGCTCTTGCACCCCCTGGGCCCAGCCAGTACACCCATACCAACATACAGCAGGGTGGTCATACGTCTCACAGCGGATCATTGGACCATCCTGTACCATCCCCCATTTCCACCCTGCATGCTGGTACACGTGCTTGACATATAGACAGCTGTTGCCGGGCCCTACACAGTCACACCTCGCAACAACGCTCAACTCCCCCTCCTCCCTCAGGCGCCAGCTTCAGGAGCCCCTGTGGTGCACCCTCTGTGTTTCCACCCTAACCCCACCGCTACGCATACACCTCAGCCGTCCTGCACTTGCCACCACAGGCCAACAATATGGGGACATGCTGGATAGGACACACAGGCCACCCGCTCCCCACCGCCATATGTCTCATTGTCACTCTGTGCTGTGTGCACCGCAACAACCAACACATATGCTGTTGCACGTCACTCATGCACGCCACTCTCCACCCTTCTCGTTGGGCCACCCTTGCAGCAACATAACTGTGACATGTCTGTGGGGGTGCTCTCGCCATAGCCCTTACCTGTTCCACATCCTCCCTTGCCTCTCATAGTGAACACTGCCACACCCATCACTCGCACATCACTGTCACCTAGCAATGAGGGACATCTGACCACCAGGTACATATGTTTAACGTAAATCATTTTTAACTTATTGGTATAAAACATATTTACACTATTTACATTACGCCACACATGGGCCATCCGGCTGACATAGTACATGATGGCAGTTGACGACCAGCATGGCCAACCACGCCTGCTAGGGAAAACAGCATTGGCCACCCCCATCCCTGTGGCCATTGTGATGGACAGGCAATGGCACGGTCCGTCACAGGGCGGGTGTGCCATGTGTGTCCACACATTACACACCCTGGGGACCCCTGTCGGATGGTGGCTGACCGGGTGCGGCACGGGCAGGGCGCTCATCCCGCTCCCGCAGACGTTCAGCCACCATGGACAGGGTCACCAGCACCTGCCCCTGGATTAGGGCGAACTGCCTCTGGGCTTGTGCCTGGGCACGCACAGCCGCAGCCAGGCACAGACCACGCATGCAGCCGCACAGACACACATCTCCCTGTGTCTGTGTGGCTGCATGCACGGCAGACCTGCCTGTGGCCATGTGTGGCAGGCACACGTCCAGAGGGCATGCCTCGCCATGATCATGGGGCAGGTGGCTGGTGCGCCCATTGCCCTGTGGCGGAGCGTGCCATTGGGGACCTGTCCCACCCACCCCCCCACTGTACACCCCCTCCCGCCCCCCTGCCTCCAACACCCTCCCCACATCCACATCCCCCTCCTCCCCCACCTCCCCTCCCTCTCCCTGCCACCCACCTCCTCCCTCTCCCCTCCCCTTTCACCCACCTCCTCCACCCCCTCATTTCCCTGTTCCCCCTGCTTCGCCAAATCACTCCCCATGGGAGCCACATCCTCCACATCCCCTCCCATATGGCCATCATCCTCGTCCCCCTCCTCTCCCTCGTAGGGGCGTGGGGATGCACCCACATGCCCTCCTTCTGCAGCCTCTGGGGCCACCTCTGGTCCGCCGACCTGCAGTCCCACATGCTCTGGGTCCCCCTCCAGGGCCACACCGTCATCCGGTTCTTCCGGCCTCTCTTCCTCGATGGCTGCACGTGCATCAGCTGTGGGAGAGGTAACACATGTCATCCCCTGGGTGAACATCATATTCTGCAGTCACAGTGGACCTGTGGTTCCACCACTCGGTGCCCTACAAGGCCATGTCACGGTACTCACCATTCTGCTGGGCCATCCGCTCACGCTGTACCCTAGCCACAAATCTGGGGTACCGGGCTCGTAGCTCCCTTGCCTTCTTGCGCAGGTCCTCCACCTGTAGGGGTGACACCAAACATTGCCCTTAGCTACCGCTGGGACACGTTGGGGTCCCCTGCCTCTGCAGCTATCCCTCTCACTTCATACAACAAGCGCCTGCCCCTATTGGGTGAGGCACTCATGCCCCCTGTGTTCACAGGAGACAGCCCCATGTGTGGACCACACACATGCCTCTCAGGTCTGTGCCCCATGTGCCCTGTATGTGCACCCCACGCACATGACACATCACAGCTCTGTGTGCCACCTACACACATATGCCAGTGCCAAGCAGCCAATGTTGGTGTGGGAGGTTCTCACCTGCAGTGCCCCCTGCAAACTCCTTGGCCTGTGTTTTGTCATTTGTGATCCCATACAGGGCCTGTTTTTAAGGGCACCGGGATGGTGCAGGGAACCCATCTTGGGGCCTGCATCATCCCAGGAGCTGTGGCTTGTCTCTTGTGATCACACAAGGCTCCAGCTGACAGGGGGCAGGGATGGGAAGGGGTGCCCTCATTTGGGGCCTGCATCTGCTTGGAGCTGTGGTTTGTCTTTTTGTGATCACACAAGGCACCTGCAGACAGTGGGCAGGGATGGGGAGGGGTGCCCTCATTTGGGGCCTGCAGCTGCTTGGAGCTGTGGTTTGTCTTTTGTGATCACACAAGGCTCCATCTGACAGGGGGCAGGGATGGGGAGGGGTGCCCTCATTTGGGGCCTGCAGCTGCTTGGAGCTGTGGTTTGTCTTTTGTGATCACACAAGGGTCCAGCTGACAGGGGGCAGGGATGGGGAGGGGTGCCCTCATTTGGGGCCTGCATCTGCTTGGAGCTGTGGTTTGTCTTTTTGTGATCACACTGTAGCAGCAAAGCGCAGACAAACCAATGATACCAGGAGTCTGTTCAGAAGGTCCAAATCATTTATTTGTGCACAAGTCTCAAGCAAGGCAATTTCAAAATGGCTGAGCAAAGTTTTCAAGCATTACAACAACTTTTATAGACTTCTGTTCCATTCTAGGTATAGAAAAACATTTCATTGGTCCCGGTACGCTCCCGTACCTCCCGTAGCCCTTCTATTGGTCCCGGTACTGATAAGTTTCTCCAATTATGTTCCTTCTGTGGGCTTCTGTGGGCATGACACCTGCCTGCCCCCCTTCTAGTCCCAATTACAATGGTCAGTTCATCAACTTGTTACTTTCACACTTTCAAGGCTATGGGACCATTTGTGCGTGCAGAAGAGCAAGGTTCTGTAACTCATCTGTCAGCACTCCTCAATATTTCTCTGCAAATGTACTCTTTCTTATCAGTAACTTTAAAACACATCTTTTCTGTATTTTTCCATTTCTTAATTCTGCAATTCTGCTTATCTAAGCTAATTCAATATTTCTACTGAGTTCTTTCTTACAATAGCAGCATATTGGGGGATGTGCAATCCTATATGCCTCTCCACAGGCCTCATTTACAGGTCAAGCTAGCCATGCTGGCCTGCCTATGTCAGACACCGTGGGTCACAGGCCTGCACCTGCCACATTCCCCCCTTTGATTAATCTCACCCTATTACTTAATAAGGTGTGAGAATTAAATCACTTTCTAGAAGATTCACATCCTGATTAAAGGATTCTTACTAGTTCCACTAGGGCTAGCTTTGTATAAAGCCATTATTCTAGTTGCGGTCTTCCGCTCTACTGTACTATCAATAGCACTATGAAGGGAACGCATACAACATGGGATTAAACATGGTAAGCAGAGGACAACAGCAACAAGGATTAGTACTAAGATAACGAAAGTCTTAAATCCTCCCAGCCAAGAGAAGAGGTTAGCAAACCAATTAGGGAATTTCAAGGCGTGCCAAGTCTGTACTGGCACATAAGCATGTCTTTGCATATCTTTAGCAATTTCTTCAACTACTTGACCTTTATCATCTATTTTCAAACAGCAATTAGTTAAATTCAGTTTACCACATACTCCTCCTTCAGCTGCTAGTAAATAATCAAGTGCTAAGCGATTCTGGTATATGGCAGTGCGCATCTGAGTACTTTGTCTAGCTAAAAGCGTGAGAGCATGACTAGTTTCATTGGTTATTATTTCAACTACTGCTTGTAAGCGAATAATACGATTGATCATATAAATTGGGGTACGATAACCATACATACCATCATCATTCCAAGTGGCAGGTCCATAGTACTCAATAATTCTTTCTGGTGGCCAATCATCACCTCGCCACTTCTCCCACTTGCCTATCTGTAAGGCCTCTCTTTTCTGTCTAGATGCTCCTTTGTGTTTGTGGGTAGTATATACAGGGTATCCTAATTGTTCTCCATGTTCAGTGTTTAAAAGAAAGAAAGAAGGTCTGATGGTTCCTAAGACACATGCTCCTCCCCATTGTGGTGGGAGTTGCGCATATGCTCGGTTTCCACAGATCCAGTATAGGCCAGGTGGGGCTTGCCAGGCTTGGACTTTGGCAAGGTTAGTCCATAGACCTGCAAGTTCAGGAAATCTAGCTAATGGGTTAGGAGGTTCAGGATGTCTGATTCCTGACCACCATGCTGTCTTTTTAGTCGTGGCATTATAGTATTTCTGGCTAAGACAGACCAGCTGTCCTACCTTTTGGGTGAACTGGGGTCCAGTTCTGGCAAAGCAAAGACGTCCAACGATTGAGTGCGCTAACACCCATTCACTGGTAGTCTTGTGTAATTCAGTCTGATTGTAAATCATGGAATAATTCAATTCTTGGGCTTCCCAGGGCCATTGATCTCCCATTTGGGTTCCGCCACAGAAATAACAATCTGTGATCTTAAGACTAGATACTACTGCTCCGGCTAATTCTAGAAACAAATTCTGTGAAGGGTGAGGGATCTCAAACTTATTTACATGCATAGCTTCATAAAAGGTATTATGAATATGATATTTAGATGACTTGTGGGCTTGAGTATTCAATCTAATATACACAATGGTCCCTGGATCTGTTCCTCCTCCAGCAATACGTAAACCAAACTTATATCCTTGTTTCCATGCATGGGGGTTATGTACACGTAAATGTAAGGGGTTGCAAGCATCTTTCTGACATTTATCATTTGTGGTTGGCTTGGTTAGAGTAGCCATCCGCTTATCTATTTTCTCATCAGTTATACCAGTGTTCCAGGTAGCATAGAAAACACATTCCCAATACGGGCAATAGTAGTCTGCCGCTGTAGCAGTACTATACCCTGGTTCCTTTTTACCTGTACACTTCCTCCATCCCGTGGCACCTTCTGGACACATATACTTATGGTCATTCCGATACGCTTTCTCCCATGTACCACAGGTGGACTGACTATCTCTATTAATAGCATTACATGCATCAAAATTCAAAACAGCAGGTTTAGTAATGTCCTTAAGTGGTGGTGTAGCAGCTAATATAGGTCCATCTGCATCCTTCCATCTTATTTCCAACGTGTAATAGGATGGATTCTGATGCGGATTATAGCATGCTTTAATTTTGCCATGAGTGCAAACATTTAGTTCAGTGGTGTTATAAATACACCGAGTTATTGTTCCCTTGCAGGTATAGTAAGAATGGTAAAGCAAAGTCTGAGTTACTTTCAGTCCAGTTCTAGTAGAGGTAATACAAGCTGTGCATGGAGGTAGAGCATAAGTCTGTTCAAAACCTCCGAAGAAGGCAACCAAGGCAAAGCAGAAGCAAAGATACATGTTAATGTTGATTGGAGTTCTTCTGAATCCTCAGCTTGCTGATCTTGATCACGACGGTCTATTATTCTTCGTCCCGTTTGCTAATGAAGCAATTTAACGGGTGCTGAGTGTTGATTGAAGATCCTCAAGATGTCCAGCACACATTAACCAACTTAGCAATTCAGTTGGCTTGTGAAATCTGGCTTAGTCAACGTAGTCTCAAAGTAGTGTGTCAAATCACACACACAAATTGGGTTCGTTGAAACAAAACTGTTGCTGCATGGAAAACAGCAATCCTCTTCGAAAGACTTGGCTACTGCAAAGCACTTGTGATGAAGTGTCTATGCTGCTGGTTGCCGTCTCAGAGTAACTCGCAAGGGTACATCAGGGTGCTGCTCTGCTGTCCACCGCTCTGGTTCAGGATCGGCGGCGGGCTTGACTCTGCTGTGGTGGATCGAGGCGTCGATCTCGGCTACCTTTACTGCAGTTGGGGTAGACAGGATGACGGTGTACGGTCCCTTCCAATGGGGTTCCAACGGTATCTTCTTCCAATCTTTGATCCACACCGAAGTTCCAGGCTGGTAGGGATGCAAGGGTTCCGTCAAGTTGATAGGCAACTGGTCTTGGATCCACGTATGGAGAGTCTGCAGAACAAAACTAAGAGCTAGGAGTTCTTGCCTGGTTACTTCTGAACCAATCTGGGCTAGATTTCCTTTGACTCCCTGCACTATTGGTGGGGGTTTACCATACAAAACTTCAAAAGGGGAAAATCCTGTTGATTTTACAGGGGCTGAGCGTATTCTGAGTAAAGCTATGGGGAGCACTTGGGGCCATTTCAAGTGTGTCTCCTGACAAAGCTTAGACATTTGGGCTTTCAAGGTACGATTCATTCGCTCAACTTTCCCTGAGCTCTGGGGTCTGTATGCAGTGTGGAGCTTCCACTGTATCTGCAAAGCTTTTGCTAACTGCTGAGTAATTTGGGAGACAAATGAGGGTCCATTGTCTGACCCTATTACTGCTGGGATTCCAAATCTGGGGACAATCTCTCTCATTAAGGCTTTGGTAACTTCTCGGGCTTTCTCAGTTCTGGTTGGGAATGCTTCTACCCACCCAGAGAAAGTACAAACTAATACTAGTAGGTAATGGTATCCATTGGCTTTTGGCATTTCGGTGAAATCAACTTGGAGGTTGTGCATGGGGGTCACACCTCTTGACTGAACTCGGGGTGCTGTAATAAGGCCTTGCTTGGCATTATTCCTGGCACAGATCTGACATTGTCGGGCTACTGAGGCTGATATGGTTGTCATCAGAGGGATGTAGAAATGTGGTCTGAGTGCTTTCTCCATAGCACTCTTTCCATAATGGGTGGCTTCGTGGAAAGCTTTGACAAAGGATGGTCCTAACAGTTCAGGAATTACTATTCTTCCTGGAGGTTGACTGCCTTCTTCTGGTGGCAGCTCAATCCATCCGTCTTTCAATACTCCATTTTCTTTGTCACAATAGTAATCCAATTCTTTGGTGGTATATCGTGGGGTCCATAGATTCAAGGGTACTGGAAACAATGCTGCTTGCATTGGCATAGCTTGTGGGGCAATCTGTCCTGTCATAGCTGCTTGTCGTGCTGAGGCATCTGCGAATCTATTTCCTCGAGCAACTTCTCCTTTTCCTGCTTGATGTCCTCTACAATGCATGACAGCTACACGTGTTGGGGCCCAGACTGCATCAAGTAACATCAATATCTCGGGACCATACTTGACTGATTTTCCTCCGGATGTGATGAGTCCTCTTTCTTTGTAGAGAGCTCCATGGGCATGCAAGGTAGTGAAAGCATATTTGGAATCTGTATATACATTCAGCACAAGTTTTTCTCCTAACAACAAAGCTCTGGTGAGTGCTATCAATTCGGCTTCCTGGGCTGATGTGCCTGAGGCTAGAGCTGATGATTCAACTACTTCATGTTGAGTGACGACTGCATATCCGGCACAGCGTCGTCCGTCAAGGATGAGACTGCTCCCATCAACATAATAGATCTGGTCAGGATTGTCTATGGGCACATCTGTTAGGTCAGGTCGACTAGAGAACACAGTTTCCATGACTTCGATGCAGTCATGTTCTGGGAGTTCTTCACTGATGGGTATCAAGGTAGCTGGGTTCAAGGCATGGCTCACTTCAAGTTGTATCTGTGGGTTTTCACATAACATGCTCTGGTACTTCAACATTCGGGAATTGGTGAGCCAATAATTTGCTTTCTGTTCCATAAGGGCAAGGACTGCATGTGGCACAGTGACTCGTATGTTCTGTCCTAGTGTGAGTTTGTCTGCTTCACTCACTAGTAGCGCTGTAGCTGCAACTGCTCTCAAGCAGGGTGGCCATCCTTTGGCCACAGGGTCCAATTGTTTCGATAGGTAGGCTACAGGTCGTTCCCAATTTCCTAATTTCTGAGTCAACATGCCTAAGGCATTTCCCTGTGCTTCATGTACAAACAAGTGGAAAGGTTTGTGGACATCTGGTAGTCCAAGTGCTGGTGATGACATCAATTCTTCTTTTAACTTCTGGAAGGCTGTATCCTGCTCAAGTCCCCACTCCAGTGGTGACTTCTCTTCTCCTTTTGTGGCTTCATACAGTGGTTTGGCAATTTGGGCAAAGTTGGGTATCCAGATTCGGCAATATCCTGCCGCTCCCAGAAAGGCTCTGACTTGCTTTCTGGTTGTTGGAGTTGGAATTCTGCATACTGCTTCTTTTCTTTCTCTGCCTAATCTTCTGCTTCCTTGGGTAATACGAAAAACCCAAGTATTTCACTTCTGTTTGGCATAGTTGTGCTTTGGCTCTGGAAACTTTATATCCAGCTTCATTTAGTAACTGCAAGAGATCTTTGGTGGCTAATATACATTCTCTTTCTGATACGGCAGCTATCAACAGATCATCCACGTACTGGAGAAGTACTCTCTTCCCCGGGGCTACTGGATAGCTTGAAAGGTCTTGATTTAGTGCAGCACTAAAGATGGTAGGTGAATTCTTGAATCCTTGGGGTAATCTTGTCCAGGTGAGTTGGCCCCCTCTTCCAGAGATGGGGTCCTGCCATTCAAATGCAAACAATATTTGGCTTACAGGGGCTAATCTTATGCAAAAGAATGCATCTTTTAAATCCAGTACAGTGAAATGGGTAGCTTCAGCAGGTATCAGTCCTAGAAGAGTGTAAGGATTGGGCACAACTGGATGTATAGTTTCAACTGCATCATTTACTCTTCTCAAATCTTGCACTGGGCGATAATCATCTGTCTCAGGTTTCTTTACTGGCAAAAGTGGGGTGTTCCATGGGGATTGACATACTTTTAGTAGGCCATACTCGAGCAATCTCTGTAGGTGGCGATGAATGCCTTCAATTGCGGCTCTTGGGAGAGGGTACTGTTTGACGTGCACTGGTGTAGCGCTAGGCTTGAGGGTTACAATCACTGGTGCTATATGCTTGGCTAGGCCTGGGGGACTGCCTTCTGCCCATACTTCAAGTGGTGCATGAATGTTCTTTAAAGTTTGTTCAAAATAGGTATCTTGAATCGAATCATCAATGTAGTATCTCCACTCTTCTTCTCGGGGTACTGTCAGCAGCATTACTCCTGCTGGTTTGGCTTGGGAATTCACTGTCATTTGCATTTCTCCTTGTTCAGAGAAAGATATTTGGGCTTGAAGCTTGGCTAGCATATCTCGTCCCAGTAGGGGTACTGGACATTCAGGCATGTAAAGGAATTGATGAGTTACTTGCTGTCCTCCTAGACTGCATATTCGGTTTTGTAGAAAAGACTTTGTGGCTTTGGCACCAGTTACTCCTATAATGGTGACTGCTTTCTTGGTGAATGGGGCTATCTTTTTGTCTATTACTGAATGTTCTGCTCCAGTATCAACCATAAAGTTCATAAATTGGTCTCCTATTTGTATTTCGACCATAGGCTCCTGGAGACCTAAAGCAAACTTGGAGCCCGGTCTGTCCTAATCCACGTCATCCTCATCATGGGCCTGTGTGGCCAATGCTTGAATGGCTCCTCCTCCCCTCTCTCTCTGGAATTGTTCTCGATTGGCTCCTCCTCGGCCTCGGGGACGGCCTCGTCTTTCTTCTCGCCACTGATGATCGTATTCGTCATCTTGCTGGGCGTCTTCGAGTTGCGGGCACGTATCTCTCCAATGTCCTTCTTCTTTGCAATAGGCGCATTGGTTCACGCCTAGTCTCTGGGTCCGGCCTCCGCCTTGACCCCGCCCTCTTCCTCTGCTCCTTCGATTAGGGACACCTCCCCTTTTCTTTTCAACTATGGCCGCAGCCAAAAAATCAGCTTTCTTCTTCATCTTTCTATCACATTCTCTCTGTCTTTCAGTATCACGATTCACATACACTTTATGAGCGACTTCCAATAACTGTGTTGCATTCATGCCCGCAAACCCTTCTAATTTCTGTAATTTACGTCTAATGTCTGGTTGAGACTGGTTTACAAAAGCAGAATTCACCATGCATAAACTTCCTGGTGCCTCGGGATCATAGGGAGTATACATTCTATAAGCTTCAGTTAATCTTTCATAATAATCTGCTGGGCTCTCATCTATTCCTTGGATAATTCCTGCTACTTTGGAAAGGTTCATAGCTTTTTGGCCTCCTCTTCTCAGGCCTTGTAAAAAGCCTTGGCGAAAACGGGCTAGGGCGGTGGATCCTTCATCTGTATTTGGATCCCATTGGGGGTCTTCATTTGGGAATTCTCTCTGAGCTGCTTCTCTACGATCTATTATATTCTGCCCCTGCGCTGGAGCTGCAGGGTTTTCTGCCATCCATTCGATAGCTGCTTTTCTAATTCTCGCTCGTTCTTCTGTAGTGAATAGGGTGGTCAGGAGCTGACGGCAATCTGGCCAAGTGGGTTGGTGAGTTTCCATAATACTAGTTACTAATTCTGTCAGCTCCTGGGGCTTGCTAGTATAGGAGGCATAGTGCGACCTCCAATTTAATAAATCCGTTGTAGAGAAAGGGATATACACATAAGTTAGGGGTCCCGCTACCACTTCATCATTATCATTCTTTACGGGCACCCCCGGGACTTGCCTTAAGGGAAACAGTTTGGCTGTCGTCCCAGGCGTCATTTGGGTCTGGGATCTAAGGGCTATTGTCGTTGTCTTTGCAGGAGTTGCTTTCTTTTTCTCAACTGGTTTTGCTTTGGGTTTTTCTTTCACTGGCTTGCTAGTGCTAGCGCTGGCTTTCTCAATTATTTGTACACTGTCCTCTTCTTCTTCTTCTGGGGGATTCCCTCCTTCTTCTTCTAGCTCCGCTTCGGGCTCACTTTTTACATCCTCCTCTTCTCTTCCCGCTAATTCTTTCTCTTCCTCTCCTCCAGGAGGAGGGGGGTCAGGGGTTGGGTCTCGCCTCGGCTCTGGCAGTCTCTGGGGTTCTGGGGCAGGACGCCGCCGGGCTATTCTTACTGGACCTGGGGTTCGGGGCTGCCTGAGGACTACTTCTGGGGAATCGGGATCTGCCAAGATGGGTTTCTTCTTGGCTTTCTTATCCTGCTCTTTCATTCTAGGCTGTTCCTTTTTCTGTCTAGAATCTGTTTTAGCTAACATTATTCTGCACTGTTCCTCATAACAGCGCTGCGCCCAGGAGGGCGGATCTTCACAAATACTTAACCAGGAATCTATATAGGGGTACTGATCGGGGTGCGCTACCCGCACTCTACGGTGTATTGACTGGATAATCTCTACGGTGAACGTTCCCTCTCGGGGCCAGATGGGGTCTAGATCGGGCCACTCCCTAGTACACAAAATCTGCAAACGGGCTGCTGTCATTTTAATACCATAATCTCCTGAATATCCCTCTTTAAAATGTGCGATCATACATTCTAATGGAGTGTTCCTAGTAGACTCCGCCCCTCCCATTTCGATGTGTGCGCGCAACAACAGACAGAAGGGAAAAGGAATGCGGACCGTGGGTAAGGGGTCCTCACGGCCCTGGAAACGTATAGGGAATACAGATAACAAGACAAGACGACAATCGCTTCCCCCTTTTCGCGACCTGAACGCGGTCGCCCGGTCAGGAAATGCGCTAATCAGGGGTCCGCCTTCACTTGGTCCGTGCTGCCAGACCTCTCATTCACACTTCGTTCACACAATCATGCTAGCAACGTATTCCCAGAATGCATTCGTTTCTATCTGTTCTGACTAGTCTTTTTCCCAAATTACAAAAAGGATGAGGGTTTCACCCAGCGAATTCCCATGCCAGGCTACTCGGCTCTTCCTTGAGAGTTGATCAAGCTCTCTTACCAATTCCCAATATCTCGAGATTACAAATTCCAAATTCCAAGTTCCAATGGCAGTACTGCTCTTTCTATTTCTGTCTAGACCCAAAATCAAAACTATACTCACCGGATCCGGTCCTCAAACTTCCCAAGCAGGCGCATGAGTTGGACCTCGGACTCCCCTCACTCGGGTTCGAGGCGTTGGCTCCAGCCGGGCCCGGCACCCGCCGAGGTCCGACCAGCTCCCTCCGATACAAGGGACCGGTGGCGCCAGGGAGCGGCCCTCGTCGGAAGGGCGCGATCCCGGCAGGACCAAGCCTATAGAGGCGGAAAGTCGTGGTATATTGCCCTATATACACTTTGATTCCACAACTTCCCGGCCAACGCACCAAGGAATATGTAGCAGCAAAGCGCAGACAAACCAATGATACCAGGAGTCTGTTCAGAAGGTCCAAATCATTTATTTGTGCACAAGTCTCAAGCAAGGCAATTTCAAAATGGCTGAGCAAAGTTTTCAAGCATTACAACAACTTTTATAGACTTCTGTTCCATTCTAGGTATAGAAAAACATTTCATTGGTCCCGGTACGCTCCCGTACCTCCCGTAGCCCTTCTATTGGTCCCGGTACTGATAAGTTTCTCCAATTATGTTCCTTCTGTGGGCTTCTGTGGGCATGACACCTGCCTGCCCCCCTTCTAGTCCCAATTACAATGGTCAGTTCATCAACTTGTTACTTTCACACTTTCAAGGCTATGGGACCATTTGTGCGTGCAGAAGAGCAAGGTTCTGTAACTCATCTGTCAGCACTCCTCAATATTTCTCTGCAAATGTACTCTTTCTTATCAGTAACTTTAAAACACATCTTTTCTGTATTTTTCCATTTCTTAATTCTGCAATTCTGCTTATCTAAGCTAATTCAATATTTCTACTGAGTTCTTTCTTACAATAGCAGCATATTGGGGGATGTGCAATCCTATATGCCTCTCCACAGGCCTCATTTACAGGTCAAGCTAGCCATGCTGGCCTGCCTATGTCAGACACCGTGGGTCACAGGCCTGCACCTGCCACAACACAAGGCACCTGCAGACAGTGGGCAGGGATGGGGAGGGGTGCCCTCATTTGGGGCCTGCATCTGCTTGGAGCTGTGGTTTGTCTTTTGTGATCACACAAGGCTCCAGCTGACAGGGGGCAGGGATGGGGAGGGGTGCCCTCATTTGGGGCCTGCATCTGCTTGGAGCTGTGGTTTGTCTTTTTGCGATCACACAAGGCACCTGCAGACAGTGGGCAGGGATGGGGAGGGGTGCCCTCATTTGGGGCCTGCATCTGCTTGGAGCTGTGGTTTGTCTTTTGTGATCACACAAGGCTCCAGCTGACAGGGGGCAGGGATGGGGAGGGGTGCCCTCATTTGGGGCCTGCATCTGCTTGGAGCTGTGGTTTGTCTTTTTGGGATCACACAAGGCTCCAATTGACAGTGGGCATGGATGGGGAGGGGTGCCCTCATTTGGGACCTGCATCTGCTCAGAGCTGTGGTTTGTCTTTTTGTGATCACACAAGGCTCCAGCTGACAGTGGCCAGGGATGGGGAGGGGTGCCCTCATTTGAGGCCTGCATCTGCTTGGAGCTGTGGTTTGTCTTTTGTGATCACACAAGGCTCCAGCTGACAGGGGGCAGGGATGGGCAGG
Source organism: Ichthyophis bannanicus (assembly GCA_033557465.1). Taxonomy (NCBI): domain Eukaryota; kingdom Metazoa; phylum Chordata; class Amphibia; order Gymnophiona; family Ichthyophiidae; genus Ichthyophis; species Ichthyophis bannanicus. The sequence continues at coordinate 1,037,333,264 of CM066031.1, forward strand.
GGTGCCCTCATTTGGGGCCTGCATCTGCTTGGAGCTGTGGTTTGTCTTTTTGGGATCACACAAGGCTCCAGCTGACAGTGGGCATGGATGGGGAGGGGTGCCCTCATTTGGGGCCTGCATCTGCTTGGAGCTGTGGTTTGTCTTTTTGTGATCACACAAGGCACCTGCAGACAGTGGGCAGGGATGGGGAGAGGTGCCCTCATTTGGGGCCTGCATCTGCTTGGAGCTGTGGTTTGTCTTTTTGGGATCACACAAGCCTCCAGCTGACAGTGGGCAGGGATGGGGAAAGGTGCCCTCATTTGAGGCCTGCATCTGCTTGGAGCTGTGGTTTGTCTTTTGTGATCACACAAGGCTCCATCTGACAGGGGGCAGGGATGGGGAGGGGTGCCCTCATTTGGGGCCTGCAGCTGCTTGGAGCTGTGGTTTGTCTTTTGTGATCACACAAGGCTCCAGCTGACAGGGGGCAGGGATGGGGAGGGGTGCCCTCATTTGGGGCCTGCATCTGCTTGGAGCTGTGGTTTGTCTTTTTGTGATCACACAAGGCACCTGCAGACAGTGGGCAGGGATGGGGAGGGGTGCCCTCATTTGGGGCCTGCATCTGCTCGGAGCTGTGGTTTGTCTTTTTGGGATCACACAAGGCTCCAGCTGACAGGGGGCAGGGATGAGGAGGGGTGCCCTCATTTGGGGCCTGCATCTGCTCAGAGCTGTGGTTTGTCTTTTGTGATCACACAAGGCTCCAGCTGACAGTGGCCAGGGATGGGGAGGGGTGCCCTCATTTGGGGCCTGCATCTGCTTGTAGCTGTGGTTTGTCTTTTTGGGATCACACAAGGCTCCAGCTGACAGTGGGCAGGGATGGGGAGGGGTGCCCTCATTTGGGACCTGCATCTGCTTGTAGCTGTGGTTTGTCTTTTCGGGATCACACAAGGCTCCAGCTGACAGTGGCCAGGGATGGGGAGGGGTGCCCTCATTTGAGGCCTGCATCTGCTTGGAGCTGTGGTTTGTCTTTTGTGATCACACAAGGCTCCAGCTGACAGGGGGCAGGGATGGGGAGGGGTGCCCTCATTTGGGGCCTGCATCTGCTTGGAGCTGTGGTTTGTCTTTTTGGGATCACACAAGGCTCCAGCTGACAGGGGGCAGGGATGGGGAGGGGTGCCCTCATTTGAGGCCTGCATTTGCTTGGAGCTGTGGTTTGTCTTTTGTGATCACACAAGGCTCCATCTGACAGGGGGCAGGGATGGGGAGGGGTGCCCTCATTTGAGGCCTGCAGCTGCTTGGAGCTGTGGTTTGTCTTTTGTGATCACACAAGGCTCCAGCTGACAGGGGGCAGGGATGGGGAGGGGTGCCCTCATTTGGGGCCTGCATCTGCTTGGAGCTGTGGTTTGTCTTTTTGTGATCACACAAGGCACCTGCAGACAGTGGGCAGGGATGGGGAGGGGTGCCCTCATTTGGGGCCTGCATCTGCTTGTAGCTGTGGTTTGTCTTTTTGGGATCACACAAGGCTCCAGCTGACAGTGGCCAGGGATGGGGAGGGGTGCCCTCATTTGAGGCCTGCATCTGCTTGGAGCTGTGGTTTGTCTTTTGTGATCACACAAGGCTCCAGCTGACAGTGGGCAGGGATGGGGAGGGGTGCCCTCATTTGGGGCCTGCATCTGCTTGGAGCTGTGGTTTGTCTTTTTGGGATCACACAAGGCTCCAGCTGACAGGGGACAGGGATGGGGAGGGGTGCCCTCATTTGGGGCCTGCATCTGCTCAGAGCTGTGGTTTGTCTTTTTGGGATCACACAAGGCTCCAGCTGACAGTGGCCAGGGATGGGGAGGGGTGCCCTCATTTGGGGCCTGCATCTGCTTGGAGCTGTGGTTTGTCTTTTTGCGATCACACAAGGCACCTGCAGACAGTGGGCAGGGATGGGGAGGGGTGCCCTCATTTGGGGCCTGCATCTGCTTGGAGCTGTGGTTTGTCTTTTGTGATCACACAAGGCTCCAGCTGACAGGGGGCAGGGATGGGGAGGGGTGCCCTCATTTGGGGCCTGCATCTGCTTGGAGCTGTGGTTTGTCTTTTTGGGATCACACAAGGCTCCAATTGACAGTGGGCATGGATGGGGAGGGGTGCCCTCATTTGGGACCTGCATCTGCTCAGAGCTGTGGTTTGTCTTTTTGTGATCACACAAGGCTCCAGCTGACAGTGGCCAGGGATGGGGAGGGGTGCCCTCATTTGAGGCCTGCATCTGCTTGGAGCTGTGGTTTGTCTTTTGTGATCACACAAGGCTCCAGCTGACAGGGGGCAGGGATGGGCAGGGGTGCCCTCATTTGGGGCCTGCATCTGCTTGGAGCTGTGGTTTGTCTTTTTGGGATCACACAAGGCTCCAGCTGACAGTGGGCATGGATGGGGAGGGGTGCCCTCATTTGGGGCCTGCATCTGCTTGGAGCTGTGGTTTGTCTTTTTGTGATCACACAAGGCACCTGCAGACAGTGGGCAGGGATGGGGAGAGGTGCCCTCATTTGGGGCCTGCATCTGCTTGGAGCTGTGGTTTGTCTTTTTGGGATCACACAAGCCTCCAGCTGACAGTGGGCAGGGATGGGGAAAGGTGCCCTCATTTGAGGCCTGCATCTGCTTGGAGCTGTGGTTTGTCTTTTGTGATCACACAAGGCTCCATCTGACAGGGGGCAGGGATGGGGAGGGGTGCCCTCATTTGGGGCCTGCAGCTGCTTGGAGCTGTGGTTTGTCTTTTGTGATCACACAAGGCTCCAGCTGACAGGGGGCAGGGATGGGGAGGGGTGCCCTCATTTGGGGCCTGCATCTGCTTGGAGCTGTGGTTTGTCTTTTTGTGATCACACAAGGCACCTGCAGACAGTGGGCAGGGATGGGGAGGGGTGCCCTCATTTGGGGCCTGCATCTGCTCGGAGCTGTGGTTTGTCTTTTTGGGATCACACAAGGCTCCAGCTGACAGGGGGCAGGGATGAGGAGGGGTGCCCTCATTTGGGGCCTGCATCTGCTCAGAGCTGTGGTTTGTCTTTTTGGGATCACACAAGGCTCCAGCTGACAGTGGCCAGGGATGGGGAGGGGTGCCCTCATTTGGGGCCTGCATCTGCTTGTAGCTGTGGTTTGTCTTTTTGGGATCACACAAGGCTCCAGCTGACAGTGGGCAGGGATGGGGAGGGGTGCCCTCATTTGGGACCTGCATCTGCTTGTAGCTGTGGTTTGTCTTTTCGGGATCACACAAGGCTCCAGCTGACAGTGGCCAGGGATGGGGAGGGGTGCCCTCATTTGAGGCCTGCATCTGCTTGGAGCTGTGGTTTGTCTTTTGTGATCACACAAGGCTCCAGCTGACAGGGGGCAGGGATGGGGAGGGGTGCCCTCATTTGGGGCCTGCATCTGCTTGGAGCTGTGGTTTGTCTTTTTGGGATCACACAAGGCTCCAGCTGACAGGGGGCAGGGATGGGGAGGGGTGCCCTCATTTGAGGCCTGCATTTGCTTGGAGCTGTGGTTTGTCTTTTGTGATCACACAAGGCTCCATCTGACAGGGGGCAGGGATGGGGAGGGGTGCCCTCATTTGAGGCCTGCAGCTGCTTGGAGCTGTGGTTTGTCTTTTGTGATCACACAAGGCTCCAGCTGACAGGGGGCAGGGATGGGGAGGGGTGCCCTCATTTGGGGCCTGCATCTGCTTGGAGCTGTGGTTTGTCTTTTTGTGATCACACAAGGCACCTGCAGACAGTGGGCAGGGATGGGGAGGGGTGCCCTCATTTGGGGCCTGCATCTGCTTGTAGCTGTGGTTTGTCTTTTTGGGATCACACAAGGCTCCAGCTGACAGTGGCCAGGGATGGGGAGGGGTGCCCTCATTTGAGGCCTGCATCTGCTTGGAGCTGTGGTTTGTCTTTTGTGATCACACAAGGCTCCAGCTGACAGTGGGCAGGGATGGGGAGGGGTGCCCTCATTTGGGGCCTGCATCTGCTTGGAGCTGTGGTTTGTCTTTTTGGGATCACACAAGGCTCCAGCTGACAGGGGACAGGGATGGGGAGGGGTGCCCTCATTTGGGGCCTGCATCTGCTCAGAGCTGTGGTTTGTCTTTTTGGGATCACACAAGGCTCCAGCTGACAGTGGCCAGGGATGGGGAGGGGTGCCCTCATTTGGGGCCTGCATCTGCTTGTAGCTGTGGTTTGTCTTTTTGGTATCACACAAGGCTCCAGCTGACAGTGGGCAGGGATGGGGAGGGGTGCCCTCATTTGGGACCTGCATCTGCTTGTAGCTGTGGTTTGTCTTTTTGGGATCACACAAGGCTCCAGCTGACAGTGGCCAGGGATGGGGAGGGGTGCCCTCATTTGAGGCCTGCATCTGCTTGGAGCTGTGGTTTGTCTTTTGTGATCACACAAGGCTCCAGCTGACAGGGGGCAGGGATGGGGAGGTGTGCCCTCATTTGGGGCCTGCATTTGCTTGGAGCTGTGGTTGTCTTTTTGGGATCACACAAGGCTCCAGCTGACAGGGGGCAGGGATGGGGAGGGGTGCCCTCATTTGGGGCCTGCATCTGCTTGGAGCTGTGGTTTGTCTTTTTGGGATCACACAAGGCTCCATCTGACAGGGGGCAGGGATGGGGATGGGTGCCCTCATTTGGGACCTGCATCTGCTCAGAGCTGTGTCTTGTCTTTTTGGGATCACACAAGGCTCCATCTGACAGGGGGCAGGGATGGGGAGGGGTGCCCTCATTTGGGGCCTGCAGCATCGGCGGATGTATTTTGCACTTGTGTTGGTTGACAGAGGCATGGTGCAGACCCCTTCCTTTCCTGTTGGCCTGAGAGGTGGGACTGGGGTGTCTTCTTGATGGGGGACATCCCTGGCCTGCAAAGGCGCCCCATACCATACCAATGTGATCTGTGGTGCACTCCTGCCATGGTTGCAGCTACGCCCTTGGGGCTGGGGGGTCTTTTTATAGGGTGTGTGGCAGACGTTGCTAGCCGCAGGATGTGTCAGCACCTGCTATTCCCTGGCAGTGCATAGTGTCTTTGTGCTGTGGTTACTGGGTGTGTTTTGTTTAGCCTCATCATTTGGGGTACCTGTCCCCATGCACTTACCTCACGTGGGTAGTCAGAGCTCCGGTTGAACCTGTGGGCCAGGCGCTCCCAGGCCCTCCTGACCCTTCCCAGGTTCTGCCTCCTGGATGAGCCAGGGAAGAGCCGCTGCTGGCGGAGGCAGAACAGCTCTGTCAGGAGATACAGATCCTCCTGGCTGTATGCTGGCTTCCTGGACATGGCTGCCATTTGTTCAGACTGTGTCTGTGCTGTGTAGCCACGTGCGTTGCTGGGGGCGTAGCCACGTGCGTTGCTGGGGGCGTGGCTTCATGCGGATGTCATAGCGCTTGAATACGTGCGTTACTGCGGGCGTACGTACGTGCGTTGCTGCGGGCGTGAATACATGCGTTGTTTACAGCGTGTACGTGCGTTACTACGTGCGTTGGGTTTTCTCTCAGCACTGTACATTTACATATCCCTGGGGGAATATTGCACCCGGGATTGGTACTACTATTTCTGATTGTGTTCGACTCTTACCTATGGGAGCCTGTGGGCATGATCCACACGTTACAAACCCCGCTTCCTCATACCTGTGCCACATCTTGCAGCATCAGCATCATGTTTCATACCACCTTCTGCTGAACAAACCTCACATCAGGGTCCATTCACATTTCATTGGGCACCTTATATTACAGACTCTTTAGGGTGTCTTGCACCTATGCATTATGCTAACAGATGTACGTGTGATGGCCTATGGTTTATCAGAGCCTGTGAGCAGGTGCTGGATTTTCACAGGGTTAGATTGTGCCAGTCACACCCATGATGCACTGCACATGCAAATCAGCTGTCCACAGATACACACCATGGGGAATGCACCCCCACAGCACCTCGGCCTGGTAGGGGGAACTGACCATGTGCACCCCCACAGCACCTCAGCCTGATAGGGGGTACTGACCGTGTGTTGTACTGGCACAGAGTAGCTACACACCGTCACATTGTGCGGGTACTGTGCTCACCCTGAGGGTGCAGTGAGGCGCCCAGCACTAGGTCCACAGCACCGTCCATGGCTGAAAGAGACCATGGCGCAGGTCCAAAGCAGTGTTACTGTGTGAGATAGGTAGTTTCTGCAGGAACACCTTGGATATCTCTGTCTGTTTCAGTCAGGTGCAGCCCCCATGCACCCCCACCCTCCTCCCCCTCCCCCAGGGCCAAGGGTGGCAAACATGGTCTCCTATCAAAAGATCCACAGTCTACCTCCCTGCAACAGTGGCAGTAGAGGGGAACATTAACCCTAGTCCTGCTGGAGAACAGACACCCCACAGGGCAGTCAATACAGCTCTGTACACAGCCATAACACAATAGCAGACAGACATTATGCTTGGATATGGTGTACTGCACCCCACCACTATCTGATATTCCCCTGGTGCAAGCCATCAGCCACTGCACCCTGCAAGCCACTCCATCACAACACCCACCAGCTGCAAACAGTCTGCTAGTGCCCAGTAGAGATGCCTGCACCCAGAACTGGGATGTCAGCATACACAGCAAGCAGATACATCAGTGACTGGGCCCCAAAAGAAAACCCATATTTATCACATGAGAGAAATACTAGATAGCACTATGGGAGTGCCTAGCCATGCTGTGGTCACTGCACAGTCAGGGTGAGAGTGATCTCTCAGCAGGATATACTGAGGTCATCCTGTCTGTGTAGGTGGTGGCCGGGCACTACAATGTGCCTGTCACTGCCCTATGCCCTGTGCAGATGTACCCTGGCCAGGCCACCCTGTCTGGCCTATACCCATGGTACCTTGCTCCTCATTATGCACATTGGCAGCCCAATACTGGCAACATTGCTGGCAGTGTGGGCTGTGGAAGGTGTTTGCAGCCACCACACACTGGATAGACAGACAGCCACCCCCACACCTATGCCAGCATTGTGCTACTATAGAGGTGGTCAGCAGCCATACCCACCACACCAGTCCTGGGCATAGTACAGGCATGGATATGGTACACAAGACTGTTGGGGGGTCACTCCCCAGGGTGGTGAACACTGTCAGAGACCAGACCTGCAGCACACACCGCAGACATCAGAATGATTGTTATGGTGGAGCTCAATGAGCAAAATGTGCTTAACGTAGGAATTGATATCTGCCAGTTATCAGAGGAAACGTTTGATAGCTGTGTACCATATACCCAGGTGTAGGGTGGCATTGCTAAGGTATGCAACTGCTAGTATTGGGAGATACAGGCAGGGCCCAATGTCTTGCCTCTCCAGGTGGCATTGGCCAATGGGGCCTGTGGGTGGGTGTGTGGCCCTGTTGGCTGCTGCTTTACGGCAGAGTTCCCCAACTCCAGTCCTGGTGTTCAAAACACTGTTCGGGTTTTCATGCTGTCCCTCATAAATATGCATGAGGTACATCTGCATACCATGGGGGTGGTGCATAGCTATGCAGCACAGGCATCTTTATTAGAGGCAGCATGAAACCGGAATGGTGTGGGGCCCTCCAGGACTGCATTTGCGGGACTCTGCTTTAGGTAATGTGCCTGTTTCTGGTGTCTGTGTTTGGTGTGGTAAAATATAGGCCATGCGTATGTTCTCTGCAATAAAGGAGTGTCTTTACTATCACTGTTTAGTGGTGGGTAAAACTATGGGGACTGGGTTGGCAGGAGCCCCAGCTGGGATTTGAACCTGTGACCCTCTGGTCTTACAGGCACTGGCTGTGTCTGTTGCACCACACTGTAGCCACAGAGACAGTGCAGTCCCTGGAATTAGTTAAACCGGCCTGACGAGTCAGAAACCCTGCTCTGCAACAGGTTTACTGTGGCCTCATTTACCTTGTATGCAGACAAAGGTGCACATAAACCTCAGAAAAGACCTCACAAAAGGGGCACACATCATAACCAAGCTGGGCAACAATGATATCATTGGGAAACATTACACAACACTCCCAGGACAGCTCCATTACAATGAAATGATCTTTGAAAGGGTCTGTGGAGCGTAGACCCTTCCACACATCATTTCTTTTTTTTTTTGTGCTTTCCAGGGAGTATTGTTCCTTGTTGCCCATTGCTATCACTGTTGCCCAGCTGAATTATGCTTTTTAAAATGTTTCTTGTGGTCATTTTTAACGTTTTATGTGAAATTTTGTTCTGTGCACATGTATCACACTGCTCACGTTTTGTGGGTTTCCCCGGTTTTTTTGTACATTGCTGACGGAAATGGTTTCTCTTCCCTTTAAATGCCTTTAACGACAGGTTTTCATTCGCATTGGAATTGAGCTCAGGAATTCAGTGCGTTAGTGTGAGGGGAGCCTCTCCCCGCCCACTCTCCACCCATTGACCTTTTCTCTCCGCCCACTCTCCACCTTCTGCGCTGTTTTAACGCGCCGTGGGACTTTACGATCGGTAACTATGCTTAACGCGCGTAGTATTACGTTAACGGTCGTTAGCACGTCAGTACGCGCGTTATACAGCACTTACGGTCGTTAACGTCGTATAACGTGCGCTAGTCACGTTTACCGCACTTTAGTAAACATCCCCCTTATAGACTTATCCTACCCTCTTGATGAACAACAATATGGATTTCGGCCCCGCCATGGAGTTGAAACACTCCTAACAGTGTTTACTGATGCTCTTTTAAGAGGATTGACAACCATAAACAAGCTTTCATCCTCCTTTTTATTGATATATCAGCAGCCTTTGATAGCGTACACCACACCATAATGCTTAATAACCTGAGACAAATAGGCATAAACTCTACGGTACATAAATGGTTTACTTCTTATTTAAATAATAGAACACAAAATGTAAGAATAGGCAATCAAACCTCCACCACATATAAACAAGAAATTGGCTTACCATAAGGCTCAGCGTTATCAGCCCTCCTATTTAATATTTACATAAAACCGGTCTGCAATATCTTTAAAAAATTTGGAGTACACTATCATTTATACGCGGATGACATCATGATGTACATCCCATTCACGATCCCTAATCTACCACTACAACTCCTATCTGACTGCTTTGATGAAGTCACAAATTGACTAAAAGCACAAAACCTCCATATAAACCATTCTAAAACTGAAGTTCTGATAGTAACAAAAAATCAATCATATACTATACCAACCCACATAACTCTACAAAACTAAGAAATTAAAATAAAAAACAAAGTAAGATATCTAGGTGTTATTCTAGACACACACCTTACAATGGATACTCACATCAGAAACACCATAAAGAAAATTTATTTCAAGCTCAAAATTCTTAAACAACTATGCCCTCTAGTATTCTTACAAGACTTTATTAATATAATCCAGGCCACCATAAATCGGAGGCCGCGGGCCAACGTGCCTGACGGCCGTGTGTAACCGGGGAGGTGGAGTGGCGCGGGTCCCCGCCGGCGGGGTGAGGTGCGTGCCCGAGGGGAGTTTTGGTTTAAACTCATTGGCTCCCACGGGCCCTGGCGGCTGCGGGAGCCAATGAGGTGGAGGGGCGCGATGGAAAGCGGAAGGGAGCGAGCGGTCAGACGCCAGTCCTACGGAGCCGAGAGGAAGGACGGGCGTCTGGCTGCAGCTCTTTGGGCTGGTTTGCCTCTGGTGGTGCGGGTCCGTGAGCAGACGCTGGTGCGGAAGGGCTAGTTTGGAGGACGAGGACTGCAGCGCCGGCGGCGGTCGGTGGTGAAAAATCTGATGGTGCAGGGCGGAGAGATGAGTAGAAGGGCGTCGGACTGGAGAGCAGGCCCGCGAGCATCCTCCTTTTCTCCTACAGCTGCGACTACATTATCAGGTGCTGGAGTGGCTGGGGGGGCTCCTGTTTCTATTATTCAGCCTGCAGAGGTGCACAGCTTGCAGAGGTTCACACACAGTCTGTGCAGCTTGATTCGGGGTGATGCCGGGGCAAGGGGGCAGGGGAATGAGGGGCGGTAGGCGGCCCTCGGGCCGGGCTGCTCGGGGCTCAGGAGGACAGGCTAAGGGGAAGAAAGGGGTGCCACGGCAGGCTGGGCACAGGGACCCAGGCAGGGGTGGTGCTTCAGTGCCCCCTGTCAGTTCTGGGAGGCCCCGGGGGTGTAGGGCAGGCCATGGCCGGGAGGTGGCACAGGGGGCCCTAGGGGGGGCCGGTACAGGGTGAGGGCATGGGGGCAAGGTCAATAGGGGGAGCGGCAGGCATTGCTGCTCTGCCCCAACCGGTAGCGGACCCCTCTGGGGTGTTGGGGCACCGCAGTTGCCGGCAGGGTGGCAGGGACCAGCTGGGGGTCAGGATGGGTGGGTTGGGGGGGCCCTGGGGTTGGCCTATGGTTCCGGGGGGTGGGGGTCTTTCGAGTTGGGACTATTGGCGGGGAGGGGGACAGGGCTCCTCCAGGGTAGATTGGATGGGGCCTTGGCAGCTTCCTTGGGGTTTGTCGGGTTCCCCTTCCTTTTTTCCAGTGTCTCCACAGGTGCAGACCGGTGACGGGAGGAGGACGGCACAGATCGGTGAGGTAGCGGTGCAGAGTGCAGGACTGGCTACTGTTGAGGTACCCAGTGCGCAGCGTGAGGACCTGCAGGAGGTGCTCCCGGCATCTTCGTCTACCCTATCAGATCTCATGCAACCCCGGAGTTCGGCTGATGGTGAGTTACAAGAGAATCTGGCTGAACAGAGCATTGCGGTTAGCCAGGCAGGGGGAGTTAGAGGCAAGGCGAAGAAGAAGAGCCGTCACTCGCGTAAGCGACGTCGGAGGGGGGACTCATCTTCGTCGTCTTCGTCGGGCGGTGGTGTGGGCGATCAACCCGTCGGGGGTGGGGGGGTGGTAGTCGGGGGGGGTGGGGGTGCTACGCTGGCTTCATTTTCGGAGCTTTGGGAAGGGGTTCCGCGTAAGCTTAGGCGTAAGATATGGAAGCGGAAATACATAGATATATTCCGCCTGCTGGAGGGTAGGAAGCATTCGGGGGACAGCAGGCGTAAACGGAAGGTGGACGAGAAAGTGGGCAGGGTCAAGAAGGCTTCTCGAAACGTCATCAATTGGATGAGGGCTTTCCTGCGGTTAGCTAGCGTGTGGGGGCAGCGTTACCCGGGGCAATACGGGATGTTACTTGCCTATGCCGACTCGATTGTTGAGGCGGCTCAGACTCATGATGGTTGGGCATGGCTCAACTATGATGAGAAGTTTCGGGACAAGATGGAGGAGAATCGAGCCTTGTCATGGGGGACCCAGGACATCAGTCTCTGGTTGACGCAGATGTCGGCGAAAGGGGGGGCTGGTGTGGGGGGGCAAAAAGGGGTCTCCGGTATGTTGGCAAGTGCAGGGCAGCCCTTTCGGAGCGGCCCAGCTCCCGGGTTGCAAAAAGGCGCTAGTGAGGGGGTCGGGGACGACTGTTGGCGCTTTAATAAGTTGTCTTGCCCCTTTCCGGACTGTAAGTTCCGGCATAGTTGCTCCGTCTGTGGGGGAGGGCACTCCGCGCTCCGGTGCGGCAAGAAAGTGCCCACCCCCCCCTGCCACAAAGCAATGACAGATGGATGGAGTTGGCCCCTACCCCTATTCGTTTATCAGCACTCAGGCCTTGGTTGCGGCGGTATCGGAGGGTTAGGGCTCGGCGGGTGTTGGAGGGGGGTTTCCAGTACGGATTCCCCATACCAGTGGTGGGGGATGGGGGCCCGGAGACGGCGCGCAACGCACCATTGGTGAAGCGTCTAGCTCAGGTGGTTAGGGGTAAACTGGCCACTGAGCTGGCCCTGGGGAGGATAGCTGGTCCCTTTGTGGACCGGCCGTGCTGGAATTTCGTGGTTTCTCCTTTGAGCATTGTCCCGAAGGAGGAGCCCGGGAAATTCAGGCTCATTCACAACTTGTCTTTCCCAGAGGGGGCATTGGTGAATGATCTTATCCCGAGGGAATTGTGCGCGGTGCGGTATGCGTCGTTTGATGAGGCAGTGCAGTTGGTGCGCGAGTGTGGGCACAGGTGTTTGCTAGCGAAGGTGGATATTGAGTCCGCTTTTCGCCTGCTACCGGTGCATCCCGATTCCTTCCATTTATTGGGTTTTGTGTTTGAGGGCCACTATTACTTTGACAAGTGCCTGCCGATGGGCTGCTCGGTCTCTTGCTGTTACTTTGAGATGTTCAGTTCCTTTATGCACGGGGCTCTGGAGGTGTCCGTCGGCTCTCGGAACGTGGTCCACTATTTGTACGACTTTCTATTCGTTGGTTCGGCGCAGTCTGGGCTCTGTCGGGAGCTGCTGGAGGGTTTCGCGAGGCTCACGTGGGAGTGGGGGGTGCCTCTGGCAGCGGGCAAGACTGAGGGCCCTTCCATACACCTCACGTTTCTGGGAGTGGAATTAGATTCGGTTGACATGGTAGCACGCCTGCCTCCTGGCAAGGTAGTGCGATTGCGGGTGTTAGTGGCGAACGTTTTGGGGTCGGCGAAAGTTACGTTGCGGGAGATGCAGGCCTTGTTAGGCTCCCTTAACTTTGCCTGCAGGGTTATCCCTATGGGCCGGGTGTTCCTGCGGCGGCTGGCGGCGGCTACCTCGGGAGTGCGGCGTCCGCATCATCACATCCGGGTTTCCCGGAGCATGAGGTCGGATCTGGGGGTTTGGGACCAGTTCTTGAGGGACTTTAATGGGGTTATGGTCCTCCTCGCGAAGGAGGTGTCTACGTTCGATTTGCAGATTTTCACGGATGCGGCGGGCGGTTTCGGACTTGGCGTCTATTTCGGGGGAGCATGGTGCGCTGAACCGTGGCCGTCGACCTGGCGGGCGGCGGGATTAACCGACAGTATAACGTTCCTGGAGCTGTTCCCCATTTTGGTGGTTTTGGAGCTCTGGCCGGATAGACTTCGTAATCGACAACTGTTGTGGTGGTGCGACAATGAGGCGGTGGTCCATGTTATCAATCGCTATGCTCCACATTGCACGCGAGTGGCGGCTTTGATGAGGGAGGTGATCTTTGCCTGTTTGCAGTTGAATGTGGTGGTGAGGGCTCGGCATGTGCCAGGATATGCTAACCAGCTCTTTCTCGTTTCAAGTGGGATTTGTTTCGGCGCTTGGCACCAGAGCCGGACCCCGTGGGGCGGTCGGTCCCCAAGCGTTTATGGCGGCTTGGCCTCCAGGTATCCTGAGCTTGCTGAGGTGCTCGGTGTCATCGGTGACCTGGCGCTCTTACTGCAAGGGCTGTGACAGCGTGGTGGACTTCTTGGTGACTCGCGGAAGGCGGCAGGGCCCGGTGCCTGATCACCTCATTGGTGCATACATCGTGGTAGAAAAGTCTGTGGGGGTTGCTAAATCAACTGTGCGGTCTCACCTTGCCGGTTTTGCCTTTTTCTCTAAGGCGGTTGGGTGGGCTGTACACAGTTGGGGGTTTCTTTCTCACCGACTCTTGTTAGGGTGGGAGCGCGCTACCCATCCCCAGGTGGACAAGCGGCGCCCAATTACCCCCGATCTGTTGGTGCGGATGAGCGCTGCTTTGCCGGTGGTAGTGGAGTCCGAATACGAGACCATGCTGTTCCGGGCTGTGTTTTGTGTGGCTTTCTTTGGGGCCTTCCGGTCTGGGGAATTGGTGGCGTCCAGTCGGGTAGCTGGGGGTGCGGCTCTGCAACTCCGGCATGTGCGGTTGGCGCAGGGGCAGCTGAGCATATGGTTGTCTAGGTCTAAGACCGATCAGAGAGGGCGGGGTGTATGGGTGCATTTAAGACTGCTTGCGGCTTCCGCTATCTGTCCAGTAGCGGCGATGGCGGCTTACTTGCGGGTACGTCCTCCGGGGGGTGAACTGCTCTTTGTGCATGCGGATGCGCGGTGCTTGACACATTTCCAGTTCTCGGCGGTGCTGCGGATGGTAGTGCAACAGATCGGCTTATCACCTGGCGACTTCGCCCCGCATTCCTTCAGGATTGGGGCCACTACTAGTGCGGCGGTGGCAGGTTTGCCGGGTACAGAGATTCAGCGGATCGGCCGCTGGCGTTCGAATGCATTTATGGGGTATGTACGTTTGTGAGCCTGGCTGTCTGTGTATTGGGTGCTAACTGTGTTTTTTCTTTTAGATGGGAATCGGACGCCGTATGCCTGCTGGATGATCAGCCATTCTTTTGTGTATTGGGCCGGGCAGCAGGCAGCTTTACGGCCGCTTGGGGCAAACCTTGGACTGAAGGCTGAAGAGGTGGCATTATCATGGCTGGGCGAGCGCGGCCTTCGCTGGCTGCAGCTCTTGCCTTTGCTCCGGCACCATCAGCGCGTCAGAGGATCCCCGGAGTGCTTGTTGCTGCATCTCGGCGGCAATGATTTGGGGTCTTGGACAGTGAAGCAGCTGATTAGAGCGGCTCAGCGGGATTTGGGGGAAGTGTTGTTAATGTTCCACGGTGTTGTATTGCTCTGGTCCGATCTAATTCCCAGGCATGCTTGCTGGGGCCACCGGCGGTGGTCTCGTGGTTTGGTTAAAGTTAATCGGCAAATTGGCCGTTGGGTATTGGCACACGGTGGCTACCAGATTCTGCATTCCTGGGTTGAGGTCGAATGCGCAGGCCTGTATCGTTCGGATGGAGTACATCTTTCCCCGGTTGGGATAGATTTACTCCTGAATGATTGGCAGGAGGCCTTGGAGTTGGCCGTGTCGGGCGGGATGGCTGGTCGCAGCTTTGATCCTTGCGGGGGGGCTCAGGGACAGGTGTCACTGAGCCTGTGGCGGGATCCCGGAGGTGTCCGGGGTCCGGAAGCATGGCAATATGCAGGGCGGGGGTGGGGATACCCCCGACCCGGAAAAACCCTCGGCTTTTGCTAGTAATATGGCGAAGCCGGAAGAGGGGGATGGAATTGCCGGGGAACGGTTCTCGGCGGAGTCGGGAAGGAACTCACTTTGCTACCCATATGGCTGGTGAGGGATTGTCCCGCTGACGGAACTGTAAGTTAAACAGTTATGGTTGTAATGTTATGTTGTGCTTGTTTAATAAAGCTGCGACCAGTTAATTTGCCAATAAGCGATTCTGTGGTGGTTATTTGAAGGGCAAAAGGGGGGGGGAATGTCGGGGTTGAAGGGGCGAGAGCCATGTCCGCCTTACCTGGTTAATCGGAGGCCGCAGGCCCACGTGCCCGACGGACATGTGTAACCGGGGGGGGGGGGGCGGAGTGGCGCGGGTCCCTGCCGGCGGGGTGAGGCGCGTGCCCGAGGGGAGTTTTGGTTTAAACTCATTGGCTCCCGCGGGCCCTGGCGGCTGCGGGAGCCAATGAGGTGGAGGGGTGCGATGGAGAGCGGAAGGGAGCGAGCGGTCAGACGCCAGTCCTCCGGAGCCGAGAGGAAGGACGGGCGTACCCACCCTCCCTCCCTTTGGTGGAGTTCGGGGCTTGGAAGACGGGGGTTGCAGCTGGGGGGGGGGCAGGATCCCGGAGGTGTCCGGGGTCCGGAGGCATGGCAATATGCAGGGCGGGGGTGGGGGTACCCCCGACCCGGAGAAGCCCTCGGCTTTTGCTAGTAATATGGTGAAGCCGGAAGAGGGGGATGGAATTGCCAGGGAACGGTTCTCGGCTGAGGCGGGAAGGAACTCACTTTGCTACCCATATGGCTGGTGAGGGATTGTCCCGCTGCCGGAACCGTAAGTTAAACAGTTATGGTTGTAATGTTATGTTGTGCTTGTTTAATAAAGCTGCGACCAGTTAATTTGCCAATAAGCGATTCTGTGGTGGTTATTTGAAGGGCAAAAGGGGGGGGGAATGTCAGGGTTGAAGGGGCGAGAGCCACGTCTGCCTTACCTGGTTACTCCTCACCTCGATTTTGCCAACCTAATACTAATAGGTATATCAAAGCAAAACATTAAAAGAATCCAGCTAGCACAAAATGCAGCAGCTAGAATTATAATGAAAGCACATGCACTCCAACATATAACTCCAATACTGGCTTCCCTTCACTGGTTACAATACAAAGTAGGCTAATATATAAAACAATGATAACAACATTCAAAGCTTTAAATGACATGGCTCCTGCCACACTATGTAAACTACTCGGTAAAGAATCTTCAAAACCCACTCACAGAAAAGGACAATTAAACAAACTAAAGATTCCAAAAGATTTCATAAAAGCAAATAAATTAACAAATAACAGAGCCTTTTCACATGCAGCCCCAACCATGTGGAATTCCCTCCCAGAGGATCTACGAACTCTATCCGAGATAATGGAATTCCGTAAAAAATTGAAAACCTATCTATTTACCAAGCATTACAACATCAAAGATAACCCCTCACTCGATCTAGATAAAGGCTAAATAGTTAAGTGACTGACTCAAATAAAAGCCCACTCAATTAATTAGATAATATACATAGATGAAAATACATGATGATCCATTCTCTAATGTCCGCATACTTGTAAATAAATGTATATGGTTTACTATGTTCTGTATTGACATACACTTTTAGATAATGCCCACATACCTGTAGATAGTTTATTCTGTTCTGTATTTGCATACACTGTTTGACTTATACTATGTTTATTGATATAGATGTTCCATGTAAAACAAACCCTGCTTTGTTGATTGTTGTTTACTGTAAACCGCATCTGATCTCTGGAAGATGCGGTATATAAATGAGTGTTAAATA
This sequence comes from Ichthyophis bannanicus, assembly GCA_033557465.1. NCBI lineage: Eukaryota > Metazoa > Chordata > Amphibia > Gymnophiona > Ichthyophiidae > Ichthyophis > Ichthyophis bannanicus. Next base: position 1,037,349,808 of record CM066031.1, read on the forward strand.
AATAAATAAATAAATGACCTTTCCAGTACTGTGGCATATTGGGATGTCACACTTGACTATGCATGCCCAGGGTTACAAGGACAGTCGTAACATGACTTGTTGGATTGCAGACACCTTTTGCACTTTGGACACTGTGTACTCATCCCCACGTGTGCAGCAAGGACTGACATTGTCGCTGTATGTTGTATATCCTTCTGACATTGTGTTGTTGTGTTTTGCCCATGTGTGACATGGAACGCAGGATACGCTCATCTGTTTGTTTCAACACGAGCATACAGCCATGCGTGTGGCACAGGGGGAGCAATGGAGAGGTCCTCTTGTCCATGTCCACCTAGCCTCCACTTGGACATGACACAGTATTTGCCACAACACCACTTTACTGCACACCAACATCTTGGATTGATGTTTGCAATCACCAAGGGTGTTACAGTGCATGTGTGGCATTACTGTATCATGTTTCAATGTACACGGTGCATGTGCATGTGACTGACTATGTTGGTGCAACACAGCATGTTGCAATATGGCTTCTGTGTGGGTTACTGTAACATGTTTGACCTTTCTTTCCATCTCTATATACAGGTTATTGTGTCTGTTTACTGTACAGACGTGACGCTCTGCATTGATTTACAAACCTAGCATTGCATGTCTGTACAGACCTATTTATCCCCTGAGGTAACGACACTCACATTGCCCCGTTATATTTGGAGTGTGGCAGTGTGAGTGTCCATTTTCTTCCTTCATTTGTGCATTCCATGTATTGTGATATATGTGCACAGACACTGTATCCACACCAACCAATGTAGGGGGACCTTCTGCATAGTGTTATCTCTGCATGTTTCTGTGGATAGTTTCATTTGAATTCTCTGTGTTCATGTGCCTCTGCTACCTGTTAGCATATCCTCATTGTGCATTTGACGATTGTTTAGGGTTACATTGTTGCAGCTTTGATTCCTATATGAGGCATTATGTGACAGCTGTAATATATTTTGATATGTGTGTTTACAATTTCTTACTTTTAACAACATATGCTGTTTCATTTGTGTGCCTCCTGTGTTGGCAGACAGATATGTTTTAAGGAACAGATCATGATTGATGTATGTTGGGCCCTCATCATGCACCGCCTACTGTCAACATGCACACATATGTAACTAACACATTTGGGGCATGCAGCAGCATGTAGGGGGTGGGGGCCTAATGCATACTGCACACCATGCACCTGATGCACATTATCTCTCCTGCCCATCATCTGTGGACGGACCAGTGACTTTTCTGTAACATGTGGGTTGCTGCCCTGCAAAATGTGTTTTCAGATTTTCACCTGGGATCCACTCACCTTGATATTACGATAGGCAGTATCTACACTATCTGTGATGATTAACCAAAATAAAAATATGTGTTTGATGTACATTTGTCTCTGCTGCTGCTTGATCACACTGACACTTGTATTTAGTGATTTCCTGGTCATGTACGAGTACATGGTCTACCTGTGCTCACATCCTTGTACAGTGCCAGCTGTCTATCTGCCAGCCGTTTGTCACATCACTGGGTGTTACAGGTTCCCATACACACCTTCCCTTTGAGGTAATATTTTTGCATTGTGTTTGCTGTGGTTGTTTGGGATAGTGGTTACAGACATGTGCTATAACACCATAGGTTGCAGGTCTGATCCCCACATGGGGTTTATTTTTTTTTTCTGTTGTGCTAACCTGACCATTAGGTACCTGCAGGTTCATCACCTATGCACACACCCTTCCATCTCTTCACTGTACACCAAAGTGTGCCCTCTGTGCTGCCTATCCATCACATATTAGCTGTTACATATGTCTCTTTCTTTATAGTGTTTAAATGGAAGTTGGCTTGGTGGATTGGCATTGCTGTGGTTCAGCTGGTCTGTGGCATACCTGTTTGCAGGTTCAATTCTCTCCTGTTCTGTTCCATATTTTGCCCTGCTCCACAGAGCATCCCCTGCCGCCCTTTGGGTTTAGGTGCTTTCCTCTTTTGCATGTTGTATCTACTGCATAACATTTCATTGTGTGTGTGCATGTAGTTATATGTGACTCTGGTCCCAATTACAGACTGTGATCTGATCTGTACACACCAGATCTGCATGTGCATTTCATCATGGTTACTGTTGGAGGTTTGCCTATCCTGGCAGACAGCAGGCTTCTTGTGTGATGCCCTGCAGTATTCTTGTATGCAGCCTTTGCTAATGACCTCACTTTGGTGGTGTGGCCTACCAGTTTGTGCATTGACATTTGTGCTAATGGTCGTAGGTTTGATTCCTCTCTGTTCTCTTTCATTTGTATGCCTGTCCTGCACAGCTACTTTTCATTCCTGTGACAGTCAAATCTGTGCAGATCTGTGCTGTTAGCACATTGTACCCTTATCACAATTGCCAACCATCCTTCTGTCCATCTATGTGTGTCTGCCAGCTGTGTGCCGTCCTACCCTGATGTGCATGCTGCTACCCCATGTCCTGCACTGATACACGTTTCTGCATTGCAGCTCTTCCTGGTTGCCTCTCCTTTGTGTGTTCTGCATGGCACTGCCACTCCTCTGTCCTCCTGTCATTACACCTATCCTGCCACCTCTACCTCCTCTGCTGGACACGTCTTCCCATCCTCTGCCACACACTGTCATTGTTGCATGGTACATTACCATCACCCTGTGCATCGCTACAGCTGCCCCTGATATGTCTGCCAATTTTTCCAGCTGCCACATGGGCTGGACGCAGATTTGTCTGGTCCATCAGCTCAGATCTACTTCCTTCCATTACTTGTGCATTGTCTTTCCTTGTTGCTCTGTGCAGTGTTAGGGTTACATCTGTGTTTTGCCCATACCTTTCTTGCTTTTCAACTTGGGGGACCTTACTGCCCTTGGCCAACATTTTTTGAGTCACCTATACATCCTTGGGGCATCTTAAGCCACACCTTAGAATCAGCCAGTTTATGGGGTGCCTACTATGGTGCCTTGGGAGTTGAGAACCTTTCGACATGGCCTCTGGCACACATTATAACCCACCTTGGTTGATGTGGTGGTTTAGGATGTGCCTTCTGGTGCACCCTAAAAGGTGCATTAGTTTATGGCACTGGGGTGCGGGTATTTTTAGCTGGCAGCACAGATTGTTGGACAGTTTCAAGCAGGAAAAGGACTTGTCTTGGTCAACCTTATTCATTAAGCCCACTGGGGGATTGAGCTGTTTCAGCAGTCATTGTATTAACCAGTGTGCTACACCTCTGTTGCTGTGATTGCAGGTCAGCACGTGAAGTTAAGGTTAACGCGTGGTAACGTGCATGGCTCCCTCTATCTTGTGATAACGAACTTAGCACACTTTATCGCACGATAACCCGCGATTGCTACCTTAAGACCAGAACGCCCACTCCTTATATGGATCCTTCACATTATCGCTGCAACTAGCGCCGGGAACATTAAGACGGTTTAGTAAACATACCCCTAAGTGTGTAATCAAACTGTGGAATTCTTGCTGAAGCTGTTAGTATAGCTGGGTTTAAAAGAGGTTTAGACAAGTTCCTGAAGGAAAAGTCCAAAAACATTTTTTAAACGGATTGAAGAAATCCACTGCTTACCCCTGGGATAAGCAGCATGACATCTGGAGAAATCTGTTGGCTTTGTCCCATTAAACCATGACTATCTATATGGTTTCAGCCATTTTGCTCAACATTGACATCAGGGTCCTTATGCAAACATTGGAATAGCAAACGTTTGGTTAGTTTTTAAAATTTGGTATGTGAACTTTCAGCTTGAATAAGATAAGTAAAGGAATTCCATAATCCTGGAGCAAGAAATGAAGTAGTGGAATTATGAATCCACTCTAGTTTATCTGTCTAAATGTTAGAACAATCCATGTGTTTGTTTGTGATTAGGGTGTTTGTCATTAGGGTGATAGGGAGTAAGGAGTGGTAAAATATAAAGTAGATAATCAGTATAAAAGAAGCAGTGGGTGAACATTATGATTTTAGATTTTATTCATAAAAAAATTGGCAACCAATGCTGTTCAATCAGAAGTTTTCTATGGCTGGATCTTTTAGCTTATAATTCAGTTTCACTGCTGAGGTCTGAATTAAGTGTAATTTCTTAATGGAATACCGTGGGACCCTAGCTAATACAGAATTGTAGTAAGCAAGTCGGTTTAGTATCAGGGCATGAACATATGTCTGGTATCTAATTAACCCTATAAAAATCACCAATCTGAATCCCTGAAAAATTCTAAAAGATTTTTTTATCGGAGTGTACCGAAGGAGGATAGAACTTTTTATCATCCACTTCAGATGGTAAACTTCATTTTATTCGATATAGGTTCACCAGAAGTATCATTAGAAAATCCAAACTTATCTTAAAAGATTGCTGCTATTTGGTACATGATGTCCCAAAGGCACGCTGCTATTTGGTGCATGATGTCTCAAAGGCACGACGTGCACGTTTCGGGATATGAGTCCCTGTTTCAAGTGCTTTCACTATCCATCTTGCTGCCAACTGCCATTAAATGCCAACTCTTTAATCACGGCATTCTTCAAGGGACCGAAACTTATAGAATTGGCTGAAATCTGCTGTCATTCAAAAGGGAACCCCCAATGGGAGAGAGAGAACCCCCATCACCCAGGGAAACCCTTTTGTCCATTGGTCAGATGAAAACAGACATCTCTCTGTGTTTGTGAGTGGTGAAAGCATGCTGTCAATCTAAAAGGGAACTGCCAATGGGGAGGGAAAACCCCCATACACAACCAAGGGAAAGCCCTTATCCCATTCGCTGAATCAGATTAGACTAATCCAATCAATTTCCTTGTTTAGTCCAAAGGGATGGATGGTGTTCAAAACATATATCCATCATTGTTCTGCCCATTGGAGCCAGCGAATCCTATCACCGCCCCGTAGATCGGGAGGTATATGGTCAATAACTGTCCAAACTATGTCTTCAAATCTGTGGTGATAAGTTAAACAATGGTCCACAATCGGTGCTGTCAGCACTTGCTGGCACAACCGAGAAGCATGTTCACTTAATCGCAATTTAACTGGACGTGACGTTCTGCCTATTTATAATCATGAACACAGACACTGTAAGATGTACACACATACGATGACTGACAATTAGTTGGCCCCCAGTATGTGAATGAGTGTCCAGTCTTAGGATGCGTCCAATCCAATCCCGATAACGTCATAGAGCAAAATTTGCAATTATTACAGGAGGAATGACCACCATGAGTGAGGAGTGGATACTCTGGACTATCCACAGGAACCGTGAATTTAACCAGTATGTCCTTCAAGTTTGAACCTCTAGAAAAAGCAATCAATAAAGGCTTGTTGAAACATGAGTGCAATCCCAATATAGACCAATGATGTTTGAGTATCCTAACTACTTCACAGCTGTAATTCGTGAATGGAAGGACTCCAACTAGAGATTCAGAAGTGTTAGATGATGAAATCGCCGGTTGTTGATTCATCAATAGCCATTCCCATTGGACATGATATGCCTGACGATAGGCCTTATCAACTACATATGAGGGATAGCCTCTGCACACAAGCCTGTGTATTAAATCCGCAGCATGATTTTTAAATTCAGCCAACAAGGAACATAGTCTGCACAATCTAAGAAATTGTCCAAAGGGAAGTCCCCTCTGAAGATAAGTTTGGATTTTCTTATACTTCTGATGAACCTATATTGAGTAAAATGAAGTTTACCATCTGAAGTGGATGATAAAAAGTTGTATCCTCCTTCGGTACACTCCGACAAAAAAATCTTTTAGAATTTTTCAGGGATTTAGATTGGTGATTTTTATAGGGATTATTGATTTGATCACTGTTGGTTGGGATACATAAATTTAGTATCTAATTAAGGCATAATTGATCTAACTATTCTTAGTAGAACATTTTTTTTTTAATAGTGAAGAAATATAGGGAGAGAAGATAATACCCTTATCAAGGAAATCTGTAGTAAACATTTGATTTGAGAGTTCTTGTTTGAGAACCAAATAGCTGATGACTTTGGTGATATTAAGAATGAGTCTATGGGGCTTGTTTACAAAGCCGTGGAAGCGGTTTCTGATCATTATCGGAGCCATGGCCCCATTGAAATCAATGGGACCACAGCTCCGATAATGATCGGAAACCGCTACCGCGGCTTTGTAAACAAGCCCTTATCTGAGGATATCCAAGTGGCCATTTTGTTTAGTCTGGTATGATGGATTGCAGAGAATCCTCCCAGGTGGCATGATTATATATTATTTGTGCAAGCATACTTAAGCCAATCCCTGGCCAATGGTAGCAAATGGTACAATCAATAGATTAAAGAAACTGGGGGATAAAATGGATTATTGGGGAATTCTACAACTGAGTGGAAATTCAAGAGGTGGAGTGATCAATATAAATCTGAAACAAGTGAGATGAGAAATAGGAATTCAACCAGTTTAAAGTTGTTTCTATTATTTCTATCTCCTGTAGTGTGGCTATTAAAAGATTATGGTCCATCAGGTCACATGCTGCAGTCAAAGTTTGTAGCAGTAAGACTTCTACATTATAGTATTAATCCGTGTAAGCCAACAATACTGAGGACATACTCATCCACAATAAATAAACATGTTTTAAGCCTTTTCTGAATGCCAGCAAATTCCTCTCTACCCTTAAATATGCTGACAAATGGTTCCATTGCACAGGGTCAGCTACACTATGCAACATGTTTATTAAAGGTTAACATGCATTAAGTGAAGTTAACAAGCATTACATGCTGCAATGGGCCACAGAAATGAATGGGCAATGGCAGCACTTAACATGTATTAAGTTTAGTTAAAGTATGTTAACCTCTAGTAAACATGCCCTAAATGCCGTTGCACACCATCACCACTCCAGAGATCTCCTGAGAGGGTCTTAAAAGTCTCCTGGGGAATATAATTCCATAATCTATTTGTTAGAGACAGTGATTTTAAATTTTTTTGTCACCTTAAATTCCATAGCCAACAGTTTAAAGCTGCATCTCTCTTTAATAGGTAGCCAGTAAAATTTTCTTAGCAAGGGACGAGCACTCTAGCACCTCCTCCCTCCCAGAATAAACCTAGCTATCACATTTTGTGATATAGCTAACTTTTTCAACTACTTCCCAAATAAAATCCATATATAATATATTAAGTAGTCCAAAGTGCCTACTAGCAGTGACTAATGTCACTATCCCTAACTATTTTTTATCTAAATACAGCTTGATGTCGGACTAATTTCAATTTAGAAAAACCTGCTCTGATTGTTCAAGCGAGTCCACACCATGTACCTTCTTCCTCGGTCACAACTCCCAAACAAGTATTTGTTTCTTGCCAATGATAGGTGGAACCTGCAGATCATTCTTATCCACAACCCCCACGTCCAGTCAGACCATTTTAGCAATATTTAAGACCAAGACGCTCTGTTCCATCCAAAGTCTGATTTCCTTAAAACAGTCTGATTCTTTTTCACATCTTTGTTAGTGATATTGCAGAAGGGATGTTGGGTAAGGTTTGCCTCTTTGTGGATGATACCAAAATCTACAATAGAGTAGACACCCAGGAAGGTGCAGATAATATGAGGAGGGATCTAGCTAAGCTTGAAGAATGGTCTAGAATTTGGCAGCTGAGACCTAATGTTAAAAAATGCAAGGTCATGCATTTGGGCTGCAGCAATCCAAGGGAGCAATATAGTATAGGGAGTGAAGTACTTTTGTCCACTAAAGAAGAGCAGGACCTAGGCATGATTGCGTCTGATGATCTTAAAGTAGCTAAACAGGTAGAAAAGGCAACAGCAAAAGCTAGAAGGATGCTTGGGTGCACGGGGAGAGGAATGCCTCTGTATACGTTTTTGGTGCGACCTCATTTGGAGTGTTGTGTGCAATTCTGGAGACCACACCTTCAAAAGGATATAAACAGATTGGAGTCGGTGCAGAGGGTGGCTACTAAAATGGTTAATGGTCTTCATTATAAAGCATATGAGGACAGACTTAAGTCCCCTTATCTAAGTATTTGGAAGATCTTGGAGTGCCCATAGAATTTGTCTCCCTATGATCATTCCAGGCAGTAGCAGTGGTTCTTCATCAGCCAAAAGACCTTTCTATGATGGCCTGGGTGTTTTAGTGGGCCATACTATTACAACTACAGCCAATCTGTACAATCATACAGGCACACAACATACTTTATCACATATACACAGATGATGTAATGATTTATTCTCCTATCACAACTAACACAGCAACACAGGTGTGATCTTTACCTACATAAAGAAGTGATTCACCTCCATCACCAACTTGCTTGCAGATCCTAATATGACCATAAACCACACAAAAAAAACCAACAACAGATGTCCTATGCATCACAAAAGACAACAACTTCATACCACTTTCCTCCATAACTATTGCAGGAGTCAAATTGCAATTAAAATCTGAAATTCATTATTTAGGAATCACTCTAGATGAACGTCTCTCCCTATCCCCCCACATCAGTAATATCAGAAGGAGCATCTACCACAAACTCAAAATAGTACAGCACCTTAAACCACTCCTGGATTCTCACAATCTTTGCTCAGTCCTTCAAGCATTCATCTTCCCCCAGTTTGACTACTGTAACCTCATCTTTCAAGGCCTACCAAAATCTGCAACTCATCCATATCAACTAACCCAGAATACTGTGGCACGCATCCTCTGCAACACCCCGAGAGCAAAACAAATAATACCACTACTCATACAGCTATACTGGTTGCCCATTACTGAACGGATCAAATATAAATCCATACTCACAATCTTCAAAGTCACCCACATGGCCTATCCTCCATTCACTTCCAGTCCTTAAAACAGAAAATGCCTAACAATAGAAACAGAAGAATTGGTTCTCTCAATACACTTCACATACCAGCATTAGCAACCAAGGCCAACTGCCGCCACATCAAAGAAGGCCTTTTCCCTATTTGCACCAACCCTATGGAATTCAATCTCAATCAACCTAGGTGCCACGAAGGACTAACAGCCTTCAGAAAAAAACTGAAAATGTTGCTATTCCTGAACTACTTCACCAATGACAAAACATAACCACCAAGGTAAAAAAAAAATGTAACTATCAAAACTTCACCTGAACCATGTCATCCCTGCATTCTCTCCCCCTCTTCCCCCATAACCACCTATGTAAATATAACACTTTAAGGTGTTTAACCCCATAGCATCACCATTTTTATAGCCCTATCCTAATGTTTAATGGTATACATTCTATGTTAACATTCTAGATTTATTTATTTTATTTATTTATTTAGACAGATTTGTATGCCACCTTTTCCTTCAATCAAGGTGGTCACATCACAACACAATTGGAGGGTTACATTTAACATTAGGGTACGTGTAAACATTTAGAAAGTACAGTTATGTGACAATATTTAGACAGTACAGTTGAGGTAACATATAGCATAAAGGTATTTACTAACGTGGTGTGATAAATTTGTTCATGTGAATGGGGTGTGTGTGTGTTTAGTTGGCGGTGATGTTAGTGTTGCTGTTTGGGTAAGGGATGTTGCTTGAATGCTCATAGGTTTCTATAAATAACCATGTTTTGAGGTCTTTGAGGAAGTCTGTGAGGTCTTCTAAAGCTCTCAGGCTCATTGGTAGGGAGTTCCATATTGAGGATGCCAGTAGAGATGGTGCTCTTTTTGAGGTTGTTTGTTTGGTTTTGTGATAGTCTGCAGGGGTGCTGATCATGTTGTTATTATTGGTTCTTCTTGGTTTATTGCTGATGTCTCTTGTTATAATGCTTTGGAGTACGTCCGCTGAGAGATGGTGAATGACTTTGAAGATTATCATGATTGTTTTGTATTTAGCTCTTGCCACCATTGGGAGCCAGTGTAGTTGTTGTAGGACGGGAGTGATGTGCTCGGTCCTTGGGGTATCTGTAATGATGTGTGCTGTGGTGTTTTGTACCATCTGTAGTGGGTATAGTGTCTGGTGAGGAAGGCCTAGATATAGTGAGTTTCCATAATCAAGCAGCGGTGTGATGAGTGCTTGACATACTGTGTGGAAGTGGTCTTGACGGAGCTGTGGTTTGATTTGTCTGACTGTTTTCAATCGATGATATGCCTTGTTTGCGGTTTTGTTGATGTGAGATTTTAAGTTCAGAGCTCTGTCTAGTGTTATGCCCAGATATTTAACTTCTTCTTTGACTATGTGTTTGTCTAGGATGCTTATGACTTGTGGGGGTGTGAATGTGGGGTTCCTGGTGACGAACATTGCATCAGTTTTGTCGTAGTTGACTGTTAAGTTGTTGGCTATGAGCCAGTCATTCATGTCTTCGAGGCATTTTGTTCTTGGTGTAGTGTTTAGTGCCAGTAAGTTGACTGGAGCGTACACCATGATGTTGTCAGCATAAATGTGGTAGCATAGACTATGGTTCTTGATGATGTTGCATATGGGCTGTAGGTAGATGTTAAAGAGCATTGAAGATAGGGCTGAGCCTTGAGGTATCCCCTGCGTGACGGGGAATTGTAGGGATTTCTTTTGATCGCATTTGACTTGTTGCATTCGCCCTCCAGGTATGATGTAAACCACTTTAGGGTATTCTTGCATAATCCTATCTGTTGTAATCGTTGTAGTAGCTTAGGGTGTGACACGGTATCGAAGGCCGCCGAGATGTCCATGAACACTAGCAGGAAGACGTTTTTTATGTTGTCTATGCCTCTTAGGAGATTGTCAAAGAGGGAGGTGAGTAGTGTTTCTATGTATTCTATGTAAAGATTCTATGTAAAGCCACATTAGGTTACATGGTTTCATGTAAACAGCTTATATTTATCAGTATATAAGCATAGTTAAATAAATAAATAACTACTACTACTACTACTACTTATCATTGTATAGGGCTGCAGGGTATGCAGTGCTGTACATGTACAAATAAGAGACAGTCCCTGCTCTCAGAGCTTACAAGCTAATCAAAGCAGACCACACAACTGGGGACTAGGATAAATCAAGGGGAATGGCAAGATGCAGATAAGGGATAAGCAGGAGATAAAGAGATCAGGATCCAAACGCAGCCTCGAAGAGGTGGGATTTTAGCCTGGCTTTAAAAAGGGCCAGAGAATGGAGCCTGCTCTATTGTACCACTCCTCTGAATCTGTCTGGAATGCCATTATGGGGCCTGTAACTCCTTCTTGGAGGGTAGCCTCAGTCTTCAGTGTGGGGAAAGAAAGAGAGATAACCAAGTAGAGTCAAGAGTCAGACTCTTAGCTGTGGTAGGCGGGCACTGCAGCTATGTTCAATGTTTTGTGGTTGTTGCTTCCAGGGACTTCTGGAATCTCCTGGCATGTGCATGTCTAGGAAGCAGAGTAGTGCAGGGCTTGCCTTGTAGCCATCCACTGCTCATTTGTCTGCTCTCAGATTTCTCATAGGTGCCAGAGTAGGTTAGAATGTATAGCCTGGGAATCAAGGGAAAACATCAATTATTTCACCCAGGCTATTGCATACCATCTGCATGTTGAGTGAGTAAATGTCAGAGCTTGATAAGTCTTGGGTACCAGCAAGGGCGGCTCAAGGCAATCTGCTGCCTAAGGCAAAGTATGAAAAGGCGCCTCCCCCCCCCCCCCCCCACAAACACCATAGAGGGGGCTGGGCTTTTTCAGAAATCCAATCAGAGACTGGACCAAACCAAAAAGCCGATTAGATTATATGGAGGAAATGCAATATGTTTGCACACAGGGCCATATCAACCCTGTGTGACTTTCAGCTCGGGCACACGCCCCCCTCTCCCCCCTCTCCCCCCATACCTCCGTCCAGCGCTGCCTGCTCTTTCCCAGCTGCTGCTGCCCTCTGTTTTTTCATGAAGGCGCCAGCAGGAGGGAAAGAGCAGGCAGCGCTGGATGGAGGTATGGCGAGGAGAAGGGGGCATGCGCCCGATCTGAAAGACACCGGCACTTTAAGCAGATCTGTCCCTCCTTGACATCGAGTCAGAGGAGGGAGGGACCATACCTGCTTAAAGTGCTGAGAAAAGGCTTGGGGAGCGCATTTCGGCTGCCTGCTATTGTCCTGCCAGCGGCAGCAGGGCATCAGCAGACAGCCGAAATACGCCTCCCAAGCCTTTCCACCCTGTGCGGCTGCACCGCTTGCACAGGGCTAGGTACGGTCCCATTTGCACCCAAGGAACTAAAAGACATCAAGAACTAACAGCACAGTTTATAAAACTAAATTATAACTCATTTTTATTTTGTTGTTATAAACTGCATTATGGTTCTTGCTTTTTCTTTTTCAACATATATTTTGCATCCACAGTAGGTGTAGAGCAGAACCAGGACATTCACCCCCGAAACTCAATATTTAAAAAAAAAAAATCTGATTCTAATCATCTCACTAACAACAACAACCACTATTCTCCAGTACCAGGCATATTGTGAACTAATACAAAACCCTAGAACAAAAAGCAAACCTACCATACCATACCATATCAGGACAAACTTCCAAAACTCACATAAGGAACCCACTCAAAAAAAGCGTCACTGTAAATACTACAGTGGGCCCTGGAACATCCATACACCTATTTGAAAAGCTGAACAAGTCAAATTACTACAGTACAGTATAGATCTTTATGTAGAAACTCCATGTTAACAGAACACCTGACCTCAGTCACACACTCGCAACATCGACCCTCACCAAGTACAGAATAAGTAACTACAATCTAAAGTAAAAATAATATGTAGACTAAATTTAAATTGAAACCCCAAGAAGCCAGAGTCCACATGCAGTGCAACATCAGATAAATAAGAGATGCAGCTCCCTAATACTGTGTAAAATATAAAAATAGCACAAAGACCAATCAATAAAATTAAATAAAATGATTTTTTTCTACCTTTGTTGTCTGACCATTTTATTCTCTGATCATGCTGGTCCCGATCTGAGGCTTCTGCTTTCCTGTCTTCTTTTAGCTCTCTTTCTGTGGTCTAAGGTCCATGGTCCATCTGCCATTTCTTATCTCTTCTTTTGTTTTTTTCATTTCCTTCCATCAGCCCATTTCCAGTTCCAGTAACCCTCCTCAGTATCAGCCCCCTTTCCAGTCCTTCCCTCCCAGTACCTTCCAATGTCAACTGCCTTGCATTCCCACGACTGCAACTGGTGTCCATTTTTTTCCAGTCCCCCTCCTTCCCCACTGTCCAGCCTCTTCTAGTCCAAATACCATCCCAGATATTAGCTGACGTCCATTCTCAGTGCCGCCACCCCCCAAGTCAGCTCCCTTCCAGTCACACTACCCTCTCTCCATCCCCCTTCCAGTGCCATTTGCATGTCAGCTTCCTTCCAGCCTCCTCCCCATTACCCAACCACCTACCACTCCCATCCCCAATTGTCAGCTCCTTTCCAGTCCCCCTTCAGTACATCCCAGGTGTCAGCTCCTTTCCAGCCCCCTCCTTCTCCATGTCAGCTCCCTTCGTGCCCCCTCCTTCCCCTGGCAGACACTCCCATTATCCGCTCCCTTCCAGTCCCATTCTACCATCCTCCCACATCAGCCCATTTGTAGCCCTAGCCCCTAGTTTTCTTCCAGGGCCAGCAGCACTCTCCTCCCCTCCCCCATTAGCCCATTTCCAGTCACAGCCCATTTCCAGTCCTATCCCCCTTATCAGCTCACTTCCAGTCCTAACCCCCCACAGCCCATTACCAGTCCTAACTAGCCCCCATCAGCCCACCTCCAGTCCTAGACCCCCCCATAGCCAATTACCAATCCTAACCCCTCAATCAGCCCATTTCCAGTCCTAGCCCCCCCCCCCGTAGCCCATTACCAGTCCTAAACCCTCCATCAGCCCATTTTCAGTCCTAGCCCCCCTGTAGCCCATTACCAGTCCTAAACCTCCCCATCAACCCACTTCCAATCCTAGCCCCCAAAGCCCATTACCAATCCTAAACACCCATCTGCCCACTTCCAGTTCTAACCCCCCCATCAGGCCACTACAATTCCTAACCCCTCCCATCAGCCCATTTCCAGTCTTAACCCCCTCAGCCCATTTCCAGTCCTAGACCCCCCCATAGCCAATTACCAATCCTAACCCCCCATCAGCCCATTACCAGTCCTAGCCCCCCATCAGTCCACCTCCAGTCCTAAACACCCCCATCAGCCCACCTCCAGTCCTAACCCCCCCCCATCATCCCATTTCCAGTCCTAGACCCCCCATAGCCAATTACCAATCCTAACCTCCCCCAATCAGCCCATTACCAGTCCTAACCCCCATCAGCCCATTTCCAGTCCTAGCCCCCCATAGTCAATTACCAGTCTTAAACACCCCCCATCAGCCCACCTCCAGTCCTAACCCCCCAATCAGCCCACTTCAAGTCCTAACTCCCCCATCATCCCATTTCTAGGCCTAACCCTCCATAGCCAATTACCAATCCTAAAACCCCCCATCAGCCCATTTCCTGTCCTAGACCCCCCATAGCCCATTACCAGTCCTAACCCCCCCCCCCATTAGCCCACCTCCAGTCCTAACACCCCCCCATCAGCCCACTTCCAGTCCTAACCTCCCCATCAGCCCATTTCCAGTCCTAACCCCCCCAAAAAAGGAACCTGGCTGCTGAAGCCGCTCTCTGCCACGGCAGCAGGAAGTGCCCCACGGCCTCCCCAGCAGAGCCCTCCTGTCTCCCTCAGTTTTAAATAGAAAGGAAACCGGTGCGGAGCCTTCCCGCGTCTGTGAAGGACCAACCCCATGCAGCTTTGTCCTGCCCACAAAGGAAGTTACATGTAACTTTCCAGCCCCTTCTCCTGAAGATGGGGCTGGAAAGTCTCCAGGGAGCCTAAACAGGCTCAGAGTGAAGATGCCAGCAGAGAACCTCCTACAGACCCAGTTGGGGGTAGGAGTGAAGATGGGGGTGGACAGTCTCCTCCCAACTCAGGGAGTGGATATGACAGTGAAGAGACTCTGCACAGTATATTCCAGATTTGGGAGTCCAGTGGCAGATGAGCTCCAGAGAAGTTACAGCAGAGAATCAGCTCCAGAGGAAGCTATAGCAGCAGAATTAGCTCCAGGGTGAAAGTTGTCGTGCAGAGAGTCCATTCCAGAATAGGAGCCGTAAGACCCAGGGAGATCCAGCAGCAGATATGCTCAAGGGAAAGTTGCAACAGTTGTTCCTGATTGGGCAGGAGTGCAAAACCCTCTCTGGATTGGAGGAGAGCTTGGAGGAGGCGATTGGACAGAACTACAAAACCCCTCTTTACAAGTAGCCACCGATCCAGAGCTCCAGCAGTGGGTGAAACCTGGGGCTGTGGGGCAAAGGGAAAGGGAGGGGAGTTACAGATTAATAAGGTTAAATCCATAATCTTTTAAAGGTTTACTTTAGTCTTTATGTATAAGTTTATAGTTGGTTGTTTGTTTTATCTCATATCTTATATTGCTATTTCACCTTACCTGCTTGAACCACTTATCATAACACGGGTTGTACATAGTGCATTATTGAATCACAGTATTTGATATATAAATATTTTGTAAATAAATTGTAAATCCTATTTAAGCCAACCTTGTTCACAGCAGTATTTATTTGAGAGGTTTTCCTGGGGTGAAAGGAGGGAAATCCTGCCTGTTAACATCTTTTTTTGCTAGGTGGAGGCAACAGGTGCCAAACTGACAAGGAGCAATGGAGCCCGCCCTTGCGGGGACTCCAGCCAGGCTGGTCCCGAACCCAGAAAAACACCCAAGGGGGCACTATAAACATAATAACATGTAAGTGGCATAGTTCTGTGCAAGTCACCGCTCCCCACTACTTTGTGTAGGTGACCCCTATTTGTTGAGATAGCAGAGACAGTTAAAGTTATTTTGATTTTATCCTGTTGCTATAAAGGGATCCACTGTGTCTATGCCATGCCATTTTGAATTCTGTCACTGTATTTGCCCCCACCACTTCCATCAGGAGAGCATTCCAAGCATCCACCACCCTTTCAGTGAAAAAGTATTTCCTAACATTGCCTTTCAATTTACCTCTTTCCAGCTTTATAGCATGTCCTCTAGTTTGGCAGCTTCCCCGACTTTGAAAAAAGGTTTATTTTTCATTAATACCCTTTAAGTATTTAAAGGTCTGTATCATATCTCCCCTGTTCCTCCTCTCCTCCAGAGTTTACATATTTAGGCCTTCAAGTCTCTTCTCATACATCTTCTGGTGCAGGCACCAAATCATTTTGGTCACCTTCCTCTGAACCATTTCCAGTCTTTGTATATCCTTTGTGAGATATGGTCTCCAAAACTGAATACACTATTTCAATTGAGGCCACACCAGAGACTTGTATAGTGGCATTAGTATTGCCTCCTGTCTGCTGGTAATTCCTCTCTGTATGCAACCCAGTATCCTTCTGGCTTTGACCACCACCTTGTCTCACTGTTTCACCACCTTGAGATCTTCAGAAACAATCACTCTGAGGTCCTTCCCCTGGTCCGTGCACACCAACCTCTCGCCCCCTATTGCATACAATTTCCTTGGATTTCTGCATCCCAAGTGAATGACAGTGCACTTCTTCACATTAAATCTTAACTGCCAAGCAATAGACTATCCCATCGCATTAACACTGGGGAAAATTTTGGGGACCCTGATATGTGTTACTCGACTCCCATACTTTCTTGGCCTCAGTACACGGGTGGCTGTTTTGATCTCTGATCATAGCACAGAATTTGGAGGCCATATTGGTAGACCCGGCCCAAACATGAATGATCTTAAGCAGGCCCCATTCAGTGGCGAAGTGTAGAAGGTCAAGGCCTACCCTCAGTATACGTTTTAGCTGTAGCCATTGAAAATACCATTTGTCCAGCATCCAAAATTCTTACTGCAGTTTTGCAAATAGTTTAAACAATACTGAGGACAGTAGCTGACCCATCGTCCAGACACCCTTTTCCTGCCAAGTCTGCCAACTGATCATTTGCTTTTGGATCTTCAATATGGTATTATGCCATAATGGGAGTAGACAGGAGGGAGGATTATCATCTTTGAGTAGGTGAGAGAATGTATGGAAAACTGACTGCATTGAGGTGATAATCAAGGATGTCCCTTTCACATCTGAGTGATACATACCCATAAGATGTATGGGCAAGGGGTGGGCTAATCTTTCCTCTAGAGAGAGCCAAGCGGAACGCTGTTGCCTAGGGGATTGACAGGTCCAATTTGAACCTTGTTTAAGTAAGGAGTGGTGGTACCATTTGAAGTCTGGGACCTGGACTCCTCCTACATATTTACATAGCTTAAACTTCCATGTGGCAATACGTGGGGTTTTGTGCTTCCAGAGAAAGGTAACTAACATCTGTTCAAGTTTTTGTAAAATGAGTTGGGAAACAAAACAGGTAACACCCCCAATATATAATCTATTATATCTAGACAGCTGCACCAGGAAAGATACAGGGGGTACCAGTGAAAGACCAGGAATTGAATCAGGTTAAGGCAGTCAGATACATTACGTTCCAAGGTATCATTAATAGTAGGACAATAATGCACTCCAAGATATTTAAATGAAGACCCAGCCCACTGGAAGGGGAACAATGCCATATTCGACTGGAAGACATATTTGTTCAGAGGGAATAAAACAGACTTCGATCAATTAATTTTATAGCCAGACAAGAGTGAGTGTTTCTTTATAGTTGAGAGAACTACTGGTATGGAAGAAGGTTCAATAAATAGCAATAGGCCATCAGCATATGCTGTGAGTTTGGTCTGGTCTTCTCAAATATGTAGGCCCATGATGCCTGATTAGAAGCGCTAGCAGTTCCGGGGCTAAGTTGAAAAGTAAGGGAGAAAGAGAATATCCTTGGAGGGTGCCTTTGTGTAATTGAGATGAACTGGTGCATATACGAGCCATTGGGTGTGCATAGAGCACCCTAACCACACTGATGAACCTAATGCCTACTCCGAACCATCGTAAGGCCTGAGAAAGGAAGAGCCATTCTAGCCAATCAAAGGCTTTTTCTGTATCTAATGAAAATCCCGCCAAGGATACTTGAATGCTATGGAATTGCAGAGTAACTGGGCATTATCTACCGTGGAGCAGCTGGCAACAAAACCACATTGGCCCGGATGCATTATAGTGGGGATCATCTTAGCTAGATGATTAGCAAGTATCTTAGCATAGAACTTGTAGTCCATATTTAGTAGGGAGATTGGGTGATAATTTTCTACTCTTTGTGTATTTCAACCTGATTTCTCATGTACTACAATAGTGGCATCCACAAAGGAGTCAACAGATTGTGATTATTGTAGGACCATGATAAAATAGGTGAGTAGATGGGGAGAGAGCTCGGAGCTAAATGATCTATAAAATTCAATAGGAAATCTGTGAGGGGCAGAAGCCTTGCCTACTGGCAGAAGCCTTGCCTATGGGTATTGTCATGAGGCTGGAGCTAAAGATGAAACAGTGTTGAAAAAAACTCCTGATTTTCATGGAACTCAGAAAAGGCAGAGAGCGCAGTTCCAACGCAACTCAGCCAGAGGGCGCATGAACAATTACACAGTATCTGAAGCAACGTGCTCTAGCATTGATCACACTAATAACAAGCAGTTTCACCTGTCCTCAAACTCAGAACGTGCAAACCAGAATTTCCTTTATAAAGGAAATCAGATGATCAGTGAGGAGGAAGGAGGAACAGGAACTGAAACAGGAGGAACAGGCACAGGTGGAGGCAAGAGCCAGTTCTGGGGATGTGCCAAGAGCAAGGTCAGAAGGACCGGCAGCAGGACCAGTGAGAGAAGCCTGGAAGAGGAAGGCTTCCATGTGCAGCCAACTCAGGGAGACAGAATCCAAAAGAGGTATTCTCAAAGGGATAAAGTCCAGAGAGGCCAAAGGTATTGGAACGGAGTCCAAAGCCAAGCAAACCAAAGAAGCAGCTTGCCTGATGAAAGCAACTCTCCTAGCCCAAGTAAGTCTCCTATGCTAAACCAGAAAGGCACAAGGAAAGGAGATTCCTTCTACAGTGATACTTTTGCCAGGAAACACAGAGAGTGGAAATCCACGTCAGGTTTTCCTGGTAACTCTGATTGTAGAGCAGTGCACAGAACAGCTTGTCAGCCTGAGAAGCTACGTGGTAAGCTGAGTACTGGGTGTGGCAGCCTACAGAAGCCAAGGTATGTAAAGCCTTTCATTGTAAGGGAAAGTTTAAGTGATGAAAACCTTATGCAAATAGATAAGCCTCAGAAAGTTAGAAGAAGTAAAGCTAACCTTTTAAAAGTACTTCCCAACAGTGTGATAAGGAAGTTGTATGAGAAACAGAAAAACTCCTGTGAGGAGTTAGCAGATACTGAAGACAGTCATAGCATTGAATAAGGTAGTGACCCAGAATCAATGGACTGTGATTGTGAAACCAGTGTTCCCATTCCTCAGAGTGAACCAATGGAATGTAACTTTTGTTCAAGAACTAGCTTGACTGCCTTGCTAAATGTATAGAGAAAAGAGAACTCTGCATATGGTGAAGTTGATAACCATTTGTTTTCCTGATGTTAATTTCTATGGATTTGAAAGAAGCCTTAACCCAGATAAACAGTTAATTGTGAAGCCTACAACCCTTAACTGTTTATGTCACGGTGGAACCTTTTTGTTAGAGGAAAGAATTACCTTCATTTTCTTTTGTGTCTTATTGAACCTAAGCGTTGACCGGGGAAATAAAGCCTTATTACCCTACACTTTGGCGTAGACTGTTCTTTATAAGGAGTTATGCACTACAAGGACCAGAATCCTCCTGGTCCTTCAGCTCAACCACTCCTTAAAATAAATTAAATGTCACCGGACGCCCTTATTTCCTACGCCAGTAGGGGCGCCTGGGGACAATATCAGTAGATAAAACAGACCTAGTCAGTTGCCCTACTAGCCTATTGAACATTGCCTGATTTTCTGTTACTTCAGTCATGTAAAGTTGTTCATAGAAACCACAGAAACACACAAGTATAGTGGATTCTTGGGTCAATAACTTTCTGTTTTCATCTATTTATTTATTTAACAGGTTTTATATACTGCTTTATCATTTCAATCAAAGTGGTTTACATTGAAACTTAAACTTGGTAATGTACATTAAACAGGGACATTGATAACCCTTTATTGTCTTAGAAAAAAAACAAGTTAAGTGACTTGCCCAGGGCCACAAGGAGTGCTGGTGGGAATCAAATCCTGGTCTTTGAGTTCTGAAGCCAGTGTTCTTAACCATTAGGCTACTCCTCCACTCCAATCTAGAAGAGTGGCAATCTGAGCTGCATCCTTATGGGATGTTAGCAAGTTTGCAAGCAGTTTCCCTGCCTTGTTGCTTTCCAAAA
This sequence comes from Ichthyophis bannanicus, assembly GCA_033557465.1. Lineage (NCBI taxonomy): Eukaryota > Metazoa > Chordata > Amphibia > Gymnophiona > Ichthyophiidae > Ichthyophis > Ichthyophis bannanicus. Next base: position 1,037,370,047 of record CM066031.1, read on the forward strand.
AATATCAGCCATGGTGGGTAAATATTATCTGGACTGCCTCGTCCACTGAGGATCAAGTTATATTTATACCTGAGCTTCTGCAATTGAAGCAAAATAGTAGGGTCAAATCCCCTGAGCAAACACACGTTCTCCAGCTTTAATTCTTAGATTGAGATCATGCAGCTCTGGCTTCCGTTGCTTGGTGACCCCTATGGCATAGCTAGTAATTGTGGCACTCAAACTAGATTTAAAAGCTTCCCACCATGCCCATGCTGATGTGGCCGTGGTTAAATTATGGTGAAGGTATGAGAAGATTGTTTTCTGTAAGATAGAGATGAAGTGATTGCCGCTAAGTAAAGTTTTATTAAATGGCCGGGGGGGGGGGGGGGATGGTGGGGCTCCTTTGAGTGATCTGTAATGAGAGTGTTAGCTGCATGATCAGAGATGCTTAGCCCCTGGATGTGTGTGGTAACTAACCATGGAAGTAACATTTTGGATGTCAAGAAAAAATCTATTCTGGAACGGGTGTGGTGAGGCAAGGAAAATAAGGTGTTGTCCCTATCAGCGGGGTGTTGGAGTCTCCATGGACCTGCTAGACCAATGAGGGAGCAGCCTGCAGCAATGGCAGAGTGTGAGGAGGTGAGTTCCTCCCTGTTTCTTCACATATCCAACCTGCGGCCAAGTTCACATGTAAATTAAAGCACTGATCAATGCGCCGGGAGAAGACAGATGAGGGGGCAGCAAACAGCAGCAGCAGAGAGTGAGGTGATAAGCTCCTCTCCATTCCTCCACACATCCAACCAGTGGCCAAGTTCACATTTAAATTTAAAGCATTGATTGCCACACCCATGCCTAAGGGCCATTCCAAAGGGCCCTTAGGCATGGCCCTTAGAGTGACCCGCAGAATGCCCCAGCTAGTACTGAGAGTTTTGCAATCGACATTACAAGCATTCCATATTTACACTACTTCCAGCAACTGAAGACACCTGCCACATCCCCATATAAGTCCCCTTTGCACACACAACATGCTGTTATTCTCATAGGCACCTCCACAATGCAATTTCTCTGATATAACCCCCGAACATAATATACTAAATTCTACCTCCATTCCCTATGAGCAACTCTTCCCAATTCCTGCTATCAATTCTGCATCTCCTATACTGCTTACCCAGTCTCCTTACTTACCTAGCTAATTGCCACCTAAACACTCTCCCCTATTCCATCCTCTCCCACACGCACTCCTACACACTTATCCACCATGCTATACTTCTTGTTATATCTCATAATTTTGATCTTTGCCATTCACACAATAACCCAAACATCTGCACTTACCACACATTCCATTATTCCCATCATTCAGCACCCATACCATAAAGGACTCCAACCCCTCCTCCCCAAATCTCACAACAGAAACACAAGATTCAACCATCCTTCGAATTTTCTACTCCATCCACTAACTTACCTGTCACCCAACCACTCAAGTGTGCCCTTATCAACATGTGATTCATCCACAACAGAATTTCTACCTTGGTTGACTACATTCAGTAAAAGCACATTGACATATTGTGCATAACTGAATCATAGCTTGAGGAATTTGACACTGTCCTCTTAAACCAACTTACAATCCCTTCTTACCAGTTCTTCAACCACCCTAGGGCAGCTAAAAGAAGTGGAGGTGTACTTATCACCAAGGAGGAGCTCCAATTCAAAATTACCAACTCCAGCTCTACCAATGACTTAGACATTATCACCATATCCAACACTCATCTCTCAGTCTGCCCTGCATATAGATCACCAACAGAGGGCTCCAGCAACTTCTCAACGCTAATAGAGGAGGCATATTCCAACAGTCACAACAACAAATGGTTCATTATTCTGGAAGACCTCCACCTACCCACTGCTTCTAACAAGCACTCTGTACCTTTCTTCCAAGCAATGGAAACACTCCAGCTCAAGCAAATCATTTCAGAATCAATTCACACCAGGGGAGGAATCTTAGACCTGATATTTACCCCAGCCACCTAGCCATACCAACACCTTTCCTCAATGACCCCAAACACCCCAGTGCCCTGTTCTGACCATAAACTGCACACCTTCTTCTTACCAAGCATCCCCAACACACTCACCCACAACTCCTCACCATCTCACATATGGAGGTTCCGGGCATTCAACAGAGATTCCTTCATCAGCAACATCCTACCTATGACCCAAGTTAATCCAACCAACGATGACTCCTCAGTTTCTGAATGGAACAATCACATATCATTCTATGCTGCTATGCCCAACAGCCCATCCGGTGTAAAGAGAACACATCATGTACCCTGGTTCACCCCTGATCTCAAATCCCTAAATAACAAACTCAGGCAAATATTTATTTATTTATTTACATTCTCTTATATACCGTGCTATTCTGCATCAGTGCGGTTTACATTGAACAAACTGAAATTACATTGAACAGGACATTATAACTTGGAGATAACTATTTTACATTTGTGCTTTATTTTAAATAGAGCACAAATGGAAATACTGCAAGGATCTATCCAATCAATCGGCATACATAACTGCCCAGGCTGAATACTGCTCGCTCACCTCCTCAAAAAAAAAGAATACCTTATCAATCTTTTTTTTTTTTTATTGCATATTTTTAACTTTTATACAACCAAACATACACCAAGTGTCCATTATTACAATGACATGTTAACAAACAAAACATGACCATCCCACCCCCTCTCATAAGAAAACAATTGAAGAAATGAATAAAATCAAACAGAACAGAAAAATATATTAATAAAATTAATAACAATAAATAGTAAGAATAATCTCGACCCCTACCCCCCCCCCCAAGTGCCCAGCAAGCCTATCTAAGAAAAATCAAGGCTAATTGCCAGCATCAATATAGAATAATCTAACATCAGAAAAAGAAAAGGAAAGCAGAAAGTTACGGGAATATACCCATACAAAACTAGTATTTGCTACACCATACTCACAAACCTATCCAGAGCAGACCATCTCTCCGCCCTCAGAGCCTTCCCCTCAAGAGAAAGGAGTCTATCTTGGGCTTTCTCATATTTGCTGTAAAGACAAACCTGGGACCACCAGTTTGCCCAGTTTAACTTTGTACTGTATAATCTTTCCAGGTTGACAGAATCAATTTTAAGGCTATCATCAGCATGAAAGTTAATAAAAAGAAATGCTTCTTGTCCAACGATGGGATCTCTGCTAGCGATCTCAGGGTAATGATGTTCCAGGAGAGAGGACAGGAAAAAAGAAGAATCTGCTGAATTCTGGACCAAATTGGCTCCCAAAAAGACCGAAGAGCAGGGCATTCCAGGAACATATGCCGTACGGTCCCAACTGACTCCTTACAGGTCCAACAGGAGGGAGAACCCCCCGCATGCCATTTGGCTGATTTTACTGGGGTGATATACGCTCTGTGCGCAAAGAAAAACATCGATTGGGTGAGTGCTGCAGACCTCGAGCTACGAATTAAGGTACCCCAGAGGCGACTCCACGTTTGTGGTAGTATAGGAGTCCCCAATTCTTCTTCCCAGATTTTCCTTAGACCCAGTAGTGGCTTGGAGTAATGGGTATGGATTAATGCATATAGACTTGACATTCCACTCCTTTTATCAGCAGCTTCTTCCATAACGTTTTTCATCCCCCACTGTTGGTCCAATTCTCCAGAACCACGCTTTACCCCGGCAATACAGTGGGTAAGTTGCAACCACTGGAAATAGCCAGAAGGCGGCAGCCCAAATTCCCTTCGCAATTCGATGAAAGGCTTCCAAGCCCCTCCTGTTACCAGCTGCCCAACTGTCCAGATTCCACACCTCTGCCAGCTCTCCCAGACGATTGTTTTCTTGTTGATTTTGAACAGGGGGTTACACCATATCGGCATGAGAAGTGAAGGCGAATTTCGTCGCTCCATGAGAGAGCCGAACCACTGAAAGGCCTCTTGAGTAGCAAGTATAACTCGACCTCCCCTGAGGGACCCCGGGCCCTTCATCCCCATGAGCAGTGGCATTGGATAAGGACTGACCAAGCGTTCCTCAATCTCCAACCATCTGGCCTTATTTTCAGACGTCTCCGCCGTGGACCAGGTGCTGCCTTGTTTCAGTATGCTAGCCAAGTGATACCAGTAGAAGTCAGGGAAGTGAACTCCCCCATCTGTCTTATTCGCCTTAAGCTTCTGTAGAGCTATCCGGGGGGTTTTCCCTTCCCATAGAAACTGACTAATAATCCGATCTAGAGCTTTGTAAATGCTGCGGGGGAACAGAATAGGAACCATGGCCAACTTGTAATTTATCCGCGGCATCAATACCATGTTAATGGATTCAAGTCGCCCCCACCAGGAGAGATGCAGGGGAGACCATTTTAGAGCAAAGGTTCTTGCATCCATCAATACTTGTTCTTTATTTATCTGGATCGTTTTCTCTAAAGGAGCACAGTACTGCACCCCCAAATACTTTACAGTATAAGCTTCCTAGTGGAATGAAAAATCAGCCAGCAAACTCTTATGAGCAAGGTGATTGAGCGGAAAGGCAACAGATTTTGTACGATTAACTGTATACCCCGAAATCCGGGAGTAGTTGTCAATTAACTCCATCAGAGGTGCGAGTGATTCAGGGGATAAGAAAAGTAATAAATCATCCGCATACGCCGACAGATTGACTTGCAGATCCTTCACTGCTATGCCCTTGACCCCTTCATGCTGCCGGAGGGCCAGCAACAATGGTTCCAACACAATATTAAACAGAAGGGGTGACATCGGGCAGCCCTGCCGCATTCCTCTCCGCAGATCAAAAGAAGGAGAGAGATCACCATTAACCATCACTCGTGCTGTAGGTTTGGCATAAAGGACACTTATCATTTCAATAAAATGTAGCGGGCAACCGAACCACTTCAGAGCTTGAAACAAGAAAGGCCACTCCACCTTGTCGAAGGCTTTTTCCGTGTCGACTGATAGACCAATATATGGCACATCCACGTTGCCTGCTACATCCAAAAGATTACAGAGCACCCGGGCGCTATCCGCTGTAGATCTTCCTGAAATAAAACCACATTGGTCTGGATGTATTAAATGCTGCAGCACTTTATTTAAGCAGTTAGCCAAGACCGTGGAATATAACTTGTAATCTGCATTTAGAAGTGATATTGGTCTATAGTTACCCATCTCCGTCGGATCTCTGCCCGGTTTAGCTAACACGATTATTATTGCACCAGCAAAGGCTCCAGTGTTACTCGCCTGCAATCGCAGTTTCCTGTAATAGTCCAGCATATGAGACGTAATATCTTTAGCGAAAACCTGGTAGAATTCTATTGGAAGCCCGTCCGGGCCAGCCGCCTTACCACTTTTCATTCCCGAGAGGGCAACCAGCAGCTCGTCCATCTCTATTTCCTTGCCCAGGTAGGAGCATTGCTCATCATTCAATCGGGGGTGATCAATTTGCTCCAGGAACCGCAGAAGCTCCGCCTCTGTACAATCCATTTTCGAATGATATAACTGTTCATAAAATTTGCAGAACGCAGCCAGAATATCCGCGCTTGCAGTCAATGGCTTTCCATTTTCCTCCTTTAAGGTTGCTATATGAGATTTCTCTCTCTGTGCCTTTCCGCGGGCCGCCAGAATTTTCCCGGCTCTATTACTCCCGACATAGTAACGGGCTCTTTGCTGAAATATGTTCTGCTCCACTTCCTTATTTAATATCATATTGTACTGGAACTGTAGCTTTTGTAATTGCGTCAACACTGTGAGATTAAATTTTTTTTCTGCAGGAGTCTCTCTCCAGCTCTTATTTGTTGGTCTAAATTGCACATTTCCTCTTTTGCGTGTTTGTTAGCAGCAATAGAGAAGCTAGTAATTTTTGCCCTGATCAAAGCTTTAAAGGCCTCCCACCAGGCCCACAGAGAAGTATCCTCAATTAGATTAGTGGCAAAAAACTCTTTGATGTCCTGCTGTATACTCTGCTTGAAAGCTTCGTCTGCTAACAGCGATCGAGAGAAGGACCAAACATGATAGCTGGAATTTCCTGCTGCCATATCCATCTCTAAGGTTATCGCCGCATGATCCGATATATGTGCGCTTAATATCTCCGCCCTCTGGACTCCATGCAGCAAAGATTTGGAAAGCAGAAAAAAATCTATGCGTGAGAATGAGCCATGGGGCTGAGAGAAAAATGTAAAATCTATTTCTATAGGGTGCAAAGCCCTCCACGCATCGATAAACCCCAGATCTTCCATCACTTTTTCTAGGACCACCCGGGCTCTACTTGTTCTATCCACTCTTCCAGGTTTACAATCCAGAAGGGGGTCATGCACCATGTTGAAGTCGCCCCCTACTATAATTGGAAAATCTGCCACTTCATGTAGGGCCACAACTAATTTTTGAAAGAACTGTGGAGTATCTGAATTTGGAGCATATAAATTAAAGAGGGCAAATTGCAATCCACCCACCTTCAGCATAGCATTAGCCCAGCGGCCCTCCTGATCCGCCCTGGACGAGATCACTTGAAAATTCAGTGCTTTATTCACCATCGAGATTACACCGCCTTTTTTCCCGTGAGCGGGAGAATGCGCGACTAGTTGGTATTTCCCAGTAGCTACCTTCAACGCCTCTTGGGTGGACAGATGCGTCTCTTGCAACAACACTACGTCAATCTTCAATTTCTGGCAATAGGTTCGAATCTTTTTCCGCTTAGACGGATGACTGATGCCCTTTACATTTAGAGAGATTATTTTAAGAGCACTCATGAGGAAAGCCTAATTGAGATCCTGCAAAAAAAAAATGATGATGAGTCTGCTCCGGATATGACTTAGACTGGAGATGCTGTAACAAATATAGAACAGTACAAGACTTGCTAGGCACTATTAAACCTCCACTGTAGGGGAATAAAAAAAAAGGGTGAAACAGTGTGAAAAACATGATTACCGCAGCCCAACCCCTATAAACTATAAACCTCCCCACGAGCCCCCATCAATACACATAACAATAAAATGAAACTTCATATACCCCACGAATTATACAATTTACCTATTATAAATCAAATACTCTATACATGTACAGTATTGGGTGCTGCATACCTTCCCCACCCCCCTGCCCGACCTAAATTCCACTACAAAAGCCTTCTTAGCCTTCCCCGCTCCCAGGAAACAAAATAACGCATGCACAGAAGGCAAAATAGAGAAAAGAGAAGAACAGTAGTAATTCAAAAAAATCACACATTTCTCTGCGCTAAGAATGTCTCAGTCCAGGCCTGGGTCACAACCCTCCTCTCAGGGCTCCAGCTAACCCTTGTGGATGTTTCCACATCCATCTACACGGGAGGACTCGCCCTCATGAGCAGAAAGTATGCATAACTTTAGGCCACACTACCAGTCATTGCATCCTCAATGCTTCATGATCCTCTATGAATTGGGCTGCCGCCGCTGGATCGCCGAATGCCTTCGTTTGATTATCTATGGTGATCTTGAATCGCGCAGGGTAAAAGAGGCCAAACCTCGCCTGAAGTTTTTGTAGGTGCGGACGTAGTTCCAAAAACTGTTTCCTCTTGATCACAGTCGACTTACAGAAATCAGGATAAAACGCTATAGTATGTCCTTCAAATTTCAATGGCGACTGTGCCTTAGCTGCTGCCATAATTTGAACTACTTGCTGATGTTTTAAAATGCAAAAAATAATCGGCTGAGTCTTGCAATTGTGAAGCCCCACTTGAGATGGCACCCATTGGGCTCTCTCTATCTCCATCGGAGAGGAGAACTTCAGGCGCAAGACTTCAGGAAGAAGATTCATTAGAAATCTAAACATGTCAGCGCCCTCCGCTCCCTCAGGAATGCCAACCAGCCGAATGTTATTGCGCCGCGACCGGTTGCTCAGATCTTCCAAGTTGGCATCTAGCTGCTCAATTTTCCGATAGGCCTTGTTGAGTCTACCAATTTGCTCCTCGTGCGTAGATAGGGCCATGTCCACCCTGTTCATCCTCCCGTTAGCTCCTCCATCTGCCCCTTCAAATCCTGTATTTCCGACTGTACCTGGGCCAACGTCTCCCCATTAGCGGTCACCAGAGCTCTGACTGCTCTAATTTCTCCTAAGATTTCTCTTGTTACCTCCTCGGAGTCTTTTGAGGCGGCCATCGTGAGCGGAGAGGGGGGATCAGATTTAAGTCTCTTGGAGCCTGCGTTCCCGCCAGCCGCAAAGTCTAATTTTGTAGGTTTCCCACTCGCCATGATTTCCACTACCAAGCTCCACGTAGCAAATATCGGGAAGCAAATTTTTCTGCGAATATTCGCTGGATTCTTGCAGGGGTTGAGAGGAGCAACTCTCCTACGCAGCCATCATGCTCTCCCACTGGCTCCGCCTCCAATACCTTATCAATCTAATTAGATCCTCTCTCAACTGGCCTAGAGAACTATTCAACATAGCCTTGAATCTGCTTAAAAGCCCATCCGCTTGCGAGTCTGATGTTACCCCGTCTCCAGCTGACATGTTGCGATTTCTACAATCTAAACAGTCAACCACCATCAGACCAACCTGACTCACTACTTCCACTAATGCCCTATGCAAACAAATCTGGTCAAGATTCAGCCCTTTGTCCACCCAGCATCTAGAAAATATTATCAAATCTCAACAGCCCCACCTCCTCACTCAACCCATGCCCACTCCTCTGGTTCTAAATGACCAAGCAAGATCTCATCCCAATCATCCTTCCCATTGTACAGACTTCACTATCACTGGGATACATGCTGACAGTCCTCAAGCAAGCCTCCATCAGACTCTAACAAAAAAATCCTACAACCGACCCAACATCACAATCCTTTTAGAGACCTATCTGCAGTATTCCCTCCCTTGTCAAAATCATTGAAAAAGTAGTGCAACTTCAGACACAGGACTGTGGCCTCCTATGCCCACGTCAACCAACATCAGCATGGTTCAAACCTTTTCATAGTATGGAAACCCTACTGACCTCCCTCCTAGATACACTAATCAAAGGTACAGAAAAATCACACAAAACTTCATTCTCATTTTCTTTGACTTCTCTGCAGCCTTTGACTCTGCTATCCATGACCACATCATCTCACGTCTCCATGCAATTGGCTTCAGAGAAACAACACTACAGTGGTTCCAGTCCAACCTGGTCAACCACTATCAACATGACAGAGTAGGATTGGAAACCTCCAACCCTTTAAACTACTTCAGGGATTACCTTGGGGCTCTGCCTTATCCTCCCTACTCTTCAACATTTGTATCCAACCACTATGAAAAATAATCCAGAACCACAATATCTTCTATCATCCGTATGCTGATAACATTTTAATTTACATACTGCCCACCATTAATAATCCTGACTACTCCACGATAAGTCAATGCCTTGAAACTATCATCCAATGGCTCAATCTTTACAACATGTACATTAATACCTACAAATCAGAAGACCTCAGTATAATCAAGAACCTCACATTCTCGCCACCATCCTCAATCAACTTGGCCAATTTAACACTAAAAATAAAAGATTAAATAAAATATCTTGGCATAATATTGGACCAAAACCTGAACTTCCATGCCCACATCAAACAGGTAACCAGATCTGTATTTTAGAATGAAAATGGTTCAAAACCTACACCCTTTATTGGAGCATAAACTCTCATCACTCCAATATTTGACTATGCTAGCATAATCTACCAGGGGTTCCCAAAAGCCACTTTAATCCCCCTGCAACATGCATAGAATACAGCTTCCAGAATAAAAAAAGTGATGAGCACACATTATTCCCATGCTAAAGCAGTTACACTGACTACCCATCCAGATGAGAGTTCAGTACAAAGTCTCCCTCTGCATCCTCAAGACACTCCACAACCTCTCAGCAGACATCCTTTGGCCTCTCATCCATGAACCTCTCAATAACAGATCAAGGACAAAAGCCAGCTACAACCTTTTATCAGTCCTAGCCTCATTTTCTCATTTTAATCTCTTCACCTCTAGCACAGCCTTCTACTTCTATGCACCCACTGTCTGGAATTCCCTCACCCCAGAGATACGATCACTGACAGACATTGGGAAATTTCATTGCAAACTAAAACCCCACCTCTTCCTTGAAAATTTTGGCTCTGACACTTAGGGGTATGTTTACTAAACTGCGGTAACGTTCTCCATGTTGGGTTCCCTGGATGCCCATATACAGGAATAGGCGGTGCATCATTATGGCAAGCCGTGTCAGATAATGAGCGGTACAAGGCACCTTAGGCTAACTTGTGTTACAAGGCACATTATAAGACGCTGTATAAGACACCTTATTAGGCACAGTACAAGGCACGTTACAAGGCACCTTACTAGGCACAGTACAAGGCACGTGCCTTGTAACGTGCCTTATAATGTGCCTTGTACTGTGCCTTATAACTCCTTATAAGGAGTGATGGTAACTGTGGTGAGGGTATTATGTGCTGGCAGCATGGATCTGCAAAGATATGACTGTCACAGGCATGCAAAATATCTGACATGGATAGGAAGGAACAATGAGGAAATGAACCCATGACCACTGCCTAGAACATCAGTATACTAACCAGTAGGCTATACCCCGTTGCACAACAATGGCTGGGTACAGAAGGACTGCAGGTCTCCGCACAAATGGTCTGCTCTGTGTGCCAGGATAGGGTAACCCCACCAGCACCCATGATGCATTGCACATGCAGAACAGCGGCCTACACCAAATGGGGTCTGCACCTCTCCAGTACTGCAGCATGGTAAGATGGACTGTCAGTGTGTGATACTGGTACAGAGTAGCTACAGACCATGCCATTGTGCAGTTTCTGTGTTCACCCTGAGGGATAGGATGGGCGCCCAGCACTAGGTCCACAGTGCATGTGATGCTAGAGATAACTCCTGCTGCACATCCTCATCACTCCCAGTGTGTGACAGGTGCTCCCAGCAGTGCAACTGAAAGTACTTCTGTTCCTATTTGTGTTCTGTAGTCACATATGATCCTGTGGGACCAGACAACCACCCACATTAGTGCGTATGCGGTGTTAAGGTCTGGCTGCCATGGGTACCTGTTATCAGGGCAGAAGGGCGTCTAGACTCGCATAAGGTTTAGATAGCACTGCCTCTATGGGTTTAAGTGGTATACACTATATACCCCAAGGGGCCCACAATCACCCCTTTTGTAAATGAGGGTATGGTGGGACAGGTGCCTGCGCCCCTACAGAATGGCTGTAATACCAGCAACCACTGTCCTGTTGACGGATGACAATGCTATCTTCCTGGTTTCCAATTTCTGCGTTCCTATGTGCCACCTAGGCATCCGCCTAGTCCGCCCTGTGCCCCAGTTGCCTCCAAGGCATGTCCTGCCTACAGCCCCCATGCCCATTTGCACCATCACTATAGGGGCCTTTCATACCTGGGCACTATGTTGTTACTGCAAATGGAGCACTACTATCATCTTTCTTGGGCTCCCTGCCTATAATGTACATTGCTGATACTTAAATGGTTTCTCTCTCCTGCAAATGTGCCTCTAACTACAGGTTTTCACTTGCATTATATTTCAGCCATCAGTTCCCCGCGTTGGTGTCATGGTAGCCTCTCCCCGCCCACTCCCCGTCTACTCCCCACCCATTGAACCCTTCTCTCCTCCTTCTCTCCATCCTTTTCTGGACTTACAGTGGCCAGGAACGCTAGCGAGTTAGGTAACGCTAACACGCGTTAGGTAACGTTAATGCGTGTTAACATTTCTTAACGGACATTACCGTTACCTCTGCTACCTTACCGCAGTTTAGTAAACATACCCCTTAGTCCCAACTCACCATTACTACCTTTCAATGTTCGCTCTTTGTTTTCCCGCTCCCCATCTATTACCCCCCTCAGAAGCAAGACATCTATCAAAACTTTCTCATTATTGCCTGCTTTGTTAAATGTTAATGCCTATTCCTGCTATCACGTTTGCATGCTTTCTTATGGGTTATTGGTTACTTGTTAAATGTTTATTAACTATGTTCCATGTAATGTTGCTCTAGTTTATTTTATTTATTTATTTATTTATTTATTATTTATTATTTAACACTTATTTATATACCGCATCTTCCAGCGATCAGTTGCGGTGTACAATTAACAGTTAACAATGCAGAGCTTGTTTTACATAGAACATCATAACTTTTTACATAGAACATCTTAACATGCACACATAGGGTTTAAAAACTGAGCAGAATAATTCAACTAACACAGATTGTGTAACAATTTAAACAAAAGGCAGATCATATCAGTTGCAACTATATACAAGTAGGGTATCAGTGCATAGGAGTGGAGTGTTCATTCAGTTAAGTTTTGTATGTTATCCCTTGTAGAAGGGAGTATATGCTTGGTGTGGGCAGGTTCATGTTTAGCCTTTATCTAAGTTGAGTGGAAGGTTTTCCATGGTATTATAGTGTTTAGTGAATAGATATGTTTTCAATTTTTTTCTGAATTCCGTTATCTCTGTTAGTGATCGTAAGTCCTCGTAGTTCTACATGTTCCCTGTACACGACAGTGACTGGTAGATACAGCAGTATAAAAATGTTGCTAAATAAATAAACAGACTGCTATCCTCCATTATAGCATGCTATCCTCCGTCATAGACTGCTATCCTCCATCATAGCATGGGTCTATACCAAGTGTTGAGATTGACGGTCAAGGAGTGGATTCAATACTAAATTAAAATCTCTCCCATGAATTACCGGAACAAATCTATGTTATTTACTTCCTTAGAAATATTATGAAAGAAGCCTGAGCAATCTGTGTTTGGGGGACATATAGCAAGAAATACCAATTTTGTATTTCCTATCTGGAGAGTCACCTAATCTATCTGCCCTCTGAGCCCACTCTCGATTGGAGGATAGACAGGGCAAGCAGCCTTCGTGCTAAAACTGTGACCCTATTTTTTTTCCACATGGCTGGGGAACATGCGACAAGCTGTCCCTACATAGCCCCATGCATGCTCCAGTGTGCCTCCTATGTGATTTGGGCAGGGGCTTCCTCAGCAGCATGTGCACTTGCACCTCAACACCTAGGAATCAGCTGTTTGACAACACAGGCATCCACGTGTACCCACACCCATGTTGTTCAGCCCACCACACAGGCACCCCCTCTCCTTGTCCAGTTCCACAGGGCACCAGCCCCGGATGGTGTTTCCCCCATTTCATGGGGGTATCATGGAGTCAGGAAGCACAAGCTGTGACACCTCTGTGTCCTTGGTGACCAAGGCACAAGTGCATGTGCCCTCAGGGAAGGGGAGGCTCAAGGGACAGGTACAGGGTAGGGGCCACGGGGGGAGGGGGTAGCCTAGCACCAGAGTTGGGGAGAGGCATGCTTGGTGGTTGGGATTGGGGCACATGAAGATGCTCAGACACTGTGGATTTGGCCAGGAGTGTGTGGGGTAGGTGTTAGTCACTTTTCAGGGCTGTCTGTTTGACATTGTAGCATGTGGGTGGGCATGGGTGGTTGGTATGTGGGTGGGTGGGTCCACAGGATAGCACTGCTTAATAGGTCTGGCCTTGGGTGGGTGCATGGGACACAGCGTTCTGTGGACACATATGTTCATGTGTTGCTGAGGGATGCACACATTGTTATGCCTGTGCCAGCCATGCACTTTCCAGCCCAGGTTCCTGATGTGTGGCAGTGGTCTGTTGGCCAGTGTTCCTCTGTGCCATCTCAGGAGGTCACTGCTTGGGGCATTTTCTAGCATCACCGCATGCATGGGGCACACATCCATGCTGTGACCACTGTTACATTTGTCACATCTTCCTCCCATGTGGGTCTGATTGGACCCATATCCTCTGCCATAAATGTCTGAGCTTGCCCTGGGGCTCTGTCCACAACTGATCTTGCTAGAGGGATGGGGATGCTAGTTACCCTGTTTCTGCACCCTTTACAGGGTGCTGGGGCTGCTGCCTGTGCTCAGGGTATGTGTGCCCTGGGGCTCCTTGAGGCCCTGAGACACTGGTAGCACTGTGACCTATTTGTGGCCTCCCATCTTGCTTGCTGGACAATGGTGGCTGCCCTGAACACATTTGCTTGTCATGCTGATGTTTTCCTGGCCCTGTTCTGACAAGCATGGTGTGGTTGCTGTATGTGTTGCACCCATATGGGCACATGTGTGCCTCATAATTTGCATGACGTTGTGATCTGGATGTTATATTGCCATATTGGGTTGCGGTAGGTCATGGACCCCTGGCCGTCTGGTTCCTAGGTAGTGCTGTTTCCAGGGTGCAACACATCCACTATGTGATATGCATGGCTGCCGTTATCACTAAACATCAAAGGGGCACAAGGTCATCTCCAAAGACCTTGGGCTTCCTGTATCTGCAGTTTGTATTGTTATTAAGATGGTTTATGCTCCTGGAGCTGTCAAGAACATTCTAGAATATGGTGGGAAGAGAAAAATGAATCGAAAAAGCCTTCAAAGGTTAATGTAAACTGTAGGAAAAAAAACATGTATGACTTTCAAGGAGCTTAAGACTGACCTGGAGCAATCTGGAGTGGTGGTTTCAACCCACACCATATGCCACACACTAAACAAAGAAGAACTTCATGGGCGAAGGCCAAGGAGGACCCCACTGCTCAATGACAGATATAAAAAGGCATGCCTGATATTTGCCCAAACCCACCTTGAGAAACCACAATCCTTCTGGAAAAATGTTCTGTGTATAGGTGAAACCAAACTTGAGCTCTTTGGCAATGTAAACCAGTGATACATTTACAGGTGAATAAATGACGTTTATAAGGGAAAAAACACCCTTCCTGCAGTTAAATATGGTGGAGGTTCCTTAGTGTTGTGGAGCTGTTTTGCTGCCTCAGGAGCTGGAGGCCTGGAACGTATTGAAGGAATCATGAAGTCAGAGGACTACCAAGGTATTTTGGAGCAAAATGTGCTACCTAGTGTCAGAAAGCAAGGTCTGGATCGAAGGTCAGAGTCCTTCTGCAGGACAATGACCCAAAACAGACATCCAAAATTACAAAAGAATGGTTAAAAAGGAATGAATGGACTGTTTTAAACTGACCAGCAATGAGCCCTGATCTCAATACAACTGAGAATCTTATGAAAGAGCTTAATCTACCATTGGTAAAAGGAATCCTTTAAACATTCATGAGATGAAACAAATTGCAGATGAAGAGTGGGAGAAACTACCAGCAGACAGATGTACAAAACTTATAGATGCCTACAAAAAATGTTTGGAGGCTGACAACACTGCCAAATATTAGTGAAGGGTGCCATTAATCCTGTCCAGGTCATATTTTGATATTTTTCTCTGAAATTACTATCTCTAAGAAGCACAGGCATCTTTTTTTTTGTTGTATATCTTTGAACATACTATTAAAATATTATAATGACATACAGTCAAAATATTTCCAATTATTTCTCAAGATATGTACAAAAATGCAAGGATACCAATAATGTTGACCACAACTGTAAGATTCAAAAACCTGGAAATCCTGGCATACCAGTCATATCTGCTATTGGCAAATTCAGAGGAAATCTGTATCCCACGCTTTAAAAGAAGTGGAAGGAAGTCCAAAAAACTGCCAGCATGATTTAAAGGTGAGGTCAGAGAGGCTGTTGTTGCCAAAAAAGCATCTTTCAGGAAATGGAAAAAAGAGCCAAACGACGAAACCTGGAAACAGCACAAACACTGGCAAGTCAAATGCAAGGCATTGATAAGGCAGGCAAAGAGAGAATTTGAGAAGAAGCTTGCTGCGGAAGCAAAAACACGAAATAAGGACCTTTTCAAGTACATTCGTAGCAAAAAACCTGTGAGAGAGTCAGTTGGTCCATTAGATGATAAAGGGGTTAAAGGAGCACTAAGAGGCGACAAGGCGATAGCGGAGAGACTGAATGAATTCTTTGCTTCGGTCTTTACTGAGGAAGATGTAGGGATGTTACCCATGACTGAAGTGGTATTTAAAGGTGCAGAAGAATTGAAGGAAATATCGATACATCGCGAAGATGTCTTACAACTATTAGATAAACTGAAGAGTAGCAAATCACCTGGGCCGGATGGTATACATCCAAGGGTGTTGAAAGAACTGAAATATGAGATTGCAGAACTGCTATCAGTAATCTGTGAACTATCATTAAAATCATCTCTAATACCTGAAGATTGGAGGATCGCCAATGTAACACCAATTTTTTTTAAAAAGGGTTCCAGGGGTGATCCGGGAAACTACAGACCGGTGAGCTTGACATCAGTACCAGGAAAAATGGTAGAAACCATCATAAAGAATAAAATTACTCAGCATGTAGATAGTCACAACCTAATGAGAGACAGCCAACATGGCTTTAGACAAGGAAGATCTTGTCTTACTAATCTGTTATGTTTTTTTGAAGGAGTGAATAAACAGGTGGACAAAGGTGAGTCGGTTGATATTGTGTATCTGGACTTTCAGAAAGCCTTTGACAAGGTCCCTCATCAGAGACTTTTGGCAAAACTAAAGAGTCATGGGATAGGAGGCAGTGTACTATTGTGGATCATGAACTGGTTAAAAGATAGAAAGCAGAGGGTAGGGCTAAATGGCCAATTTTCCCAATGGAGAAAGGTGAATAGTGGTGTACCCCAGGGATCTGTGCTGGGTCCGCTGCTTTTTGACATATTCATAAATGACCTGGAAAGTAGAATAACGAGTGAGGTGATCAAATTTGCAGATGACACAAAACTATTTAAAGTTGTTAAAACCCAAGAGGATTGTGAAAAATTGCAAGAGGATCTTGATAAATTGGAAGACTGGGCATCAAAATGGCAGATGAAATTTAATGTGGACAAATGCAAGGTTATGCACCTAGGGAAGAACAACCCAAACTATGGTTACACGATGCAAGGTTCCACATTAGGAACCACCACCCTGGAAAAAGATTTAGGCGTCATTGTGGATACCATGTTAAAACCCTCGGCCCAGTGTGCAGCGGCGGCCAAGAGAGCAAATAGAATGCTAGGTATGATAAGGAAAGGAATGGAAAATAAAACAAAATATATTATAATGCCGCTATATCGTTCCATGGTGAGACCGCACCTTGAATATTGTGTGCAATTCTGGTCGCCGTATCTTAAAAAGGATATAGTGATTTTAGAAAAGGTACAGAGAAGAGCCACCAAAATGGTAAATGGGATGGAAGGATACTCCTATGAAGAAAGGCTAAAAAGGTTAGGGCTCTTTAACCTGGAAAAGAGACGGCTGAGGGGAGATATGATAGAAGTCTATAAATTAATGAACAGAGTGGAACGGGTAAACGTAGATCGATTGTTTACCTTATCAGAATATAGAAAGACTAGGGGACATGCAATGAAGCTACAGGGTAAACTATTTAAGACTAATAAAAGAAAATATTTTTTCACTCAACGTGTAATCAAACTCTGGAATTTGTTACCGGAGGATGTAGTAAAGGCTGTTAGTGTAGCTGGGTTTAAAAAAGGTTTGGACAAGTTCCTGGAGGAAAGGTCCATAAACCATTATTAAGAAGTGACCGAAGATATCAATGCTTGACCCAGTACAAGCATTGTGGAACTTGTGTCTCTTGGGGAAACTGCTAGGTACATATGACCTAGATTGGCCACTGTTGGAAACAGAATACTGGGCTTGATGGACCTTGGTCTGACCCAGTATGGCATATCTTATGATCTTATGATCAATTTTATAAAGTCATTATTACACGCATGTGGCCAGCTAAGTGCATTAATGGTGTCTTATAAAATACAAAGCTGCATAAAAGTCTCTGTGTTGACATGACTTTGCTAGTAAATGTAGCCAGGAGTGAGATCTGGGTGGAGCATAGACACAATTAATAGGTATGCACATTGATAGTAAAATACCTTAATTTACATGTGTACTTTCAAACTTAACTTGCCTGTTTTAGAGCAAGTGTAAATGTCCACACAGGCTTTTAATGCACGATCCACACTTGTGCTAATAGTTTATAAAGGCAAATAGGCACTTCTGTACCTTTATAAAATAGGCTTAAAATAGTTGTCTGCCTAGCCTCACCTCCTAAGCACCCTGTTATAAAATTACCCCTATAGAGGGAATTTTCAAACCCTAGTAGATAAGACAAAGAGCTTCAGACAATACACCAAACTTTCTGAACAAATACAAATATATATATTCAAGGAGTTACTACATGATACTCTTCTGGTTGCAGTGGAGGTAGAGTCACCATATTGCAGTATTCCCATGTAGGCAGAATAACTGCATGTGACAAATTTCTAAAGGTGTTTAGCATGGATCACCAGTACACACTGGAAACTATTACAAAACTAATCAAATTCATCCTGACCCACGCTTACTTTACACATTACAACAGACCTTCACCCTAACTTACACAGTGACTGGACCGCATTCAAAGAAACCTCACCAGACGAAATATCAACCACCATCTCCTGCTTCAACACCACCACCTCCCCACTAGACCCCTGCCCCACTGACTGGATAAAGAAATCCAAAAATGAACTGAGCACACCATTAGCCCATATCGTCAATGAATCTTTCTCCCAAGGACACATGCCAGATGCCCTCAAAACTACAATTATCCAACCATCCTTAAAAAAGCAAAACCTGGATCCCCTTGATCCAGCATCCTACAGACCCATAGCAAGCCTACCTTTCACTGCCAAGATAATAGAGAAGATCGTCCAGCAGCAACTACAGGAACACCTGGATATCAACAACATACTGGACCCGCAACAACATGGCTTCCGCCCCCTACATGGGGTTGAGACCCTCATGACCACACTGATGAACACTCTCCTCATAGGAACACAAGAAAAACACTCTGGATATGCCATGATCTTCCTTGCTATATCTGCAGCTTTTGACACCATCTCCCACAACATCCTCATACACAGACTACGCACAATTGGGATCAAAGACACTGTACTAAAGTGGTTCCAATCCTACCTAACTAACAGAGAACAATTAATCCGTACCAGCACCTTGATGTCCCCCCCCCATTCCAGCAACACCAAGGAGTGCCCCAAGGATCCACACTGTCAGCCATGCTCTTCAACATTTACCTTCAACCACTCTGCTCAGTCATATGCACCCACAACATCAGCTTCCACATATATGCTGACGATATCATGCTCTACGCCCCCATTACAACCACGAACCCAACAAACACCCATCTATCCGCATGCTTCTCCGAGGTGTCCGACTGGTTACAAGCAAACAACCTATCCATCAACATAAAGAAAACTGAAGCCCTCATAGTCACAAGAGACCCAGATTTCACTCCACCTACACACCTCAATATAGGATCCACAAGCATTCAAATACAACCACAAATAAGATACCTGGGCATTATTATTGACCAAGCCCTCACCTTAAAGCAGCAAATCAGCAAAACCTCCGGAACTATATTCCACAAGGCAAGAACAGTGCAACGTCTTAGACCCCTTCTTGAACACCAAGACTTCCGAACTGTAATGCAAGCCGTGACGCTCCCACATCTGGACTACTGCAACATAATCTACCATGGTCTTCCAGCCACACAGACCAACCCCCTCCGAACAGCTCTGAATACGACAGCAAGAATCATTCAGAGTGCAAAGAAAACCGACCGCATCACCCCAATTCTGAAAGACCTACGCATACTTCTCCTCGAAGCAAGGTCTAAATACAAAGCCATCCTACTCACCCACAAAGCCATCCATCAAACACAGAACACCCAGCTTCGCACCCTACTGTCTCGTCCAGCCCACAGCAGAACTACCAGACAAACCTCCAGCAATTCCCTCACCATCCCTCACAAAAGAACCAAATACTCGCAATGGACCTGCAATCGAGCCTTTGAACTTTATGCTCCATCACTATGGAACTGTCTACCGAGTTGTCTCAGAAACAATGCTGATCTACCATCTTTCAGAAAACAGCTGAAAACCATCCTGTTCCAAGAATACCTCAACACGACCCCCACCAAAAAGCACACTAACCTCTGATCTCGTCCGCTATGAACCTCTGACTCAAAGCTACATTAACCTGCCCATGTCCAAAGTCTGTCCTATGTCAAAAACATCAATGTTGCCTCCCCGCCCTTACTTAATTCCCCCCCCCCTTTATGTAACGCCGCTTTGACCCGGTGAAAAGTGGGATATAAATACAGCTAAATAAATAAAATAAATAAATAAAGGGGCGGAGCTTGCTGCCGAATGGAATGGTCGCATAACGCGGAGGCTCAGCTGAAACCCGTCAAGAATCCTTGTAGAATTCATGAGTAGCGGCACCGGGAGACCTTGCAAAAACACCACGGGGCTCCCAATCATGTCGGGACCCAAACCAGCACGCCTTGACTATTCGGGCGCAACAAATGCCAGTGTGAAACGCTCTAAAATGGAACCCCCCTCTCCTCAGAAAATGGCGCCCGCCAGTGAGGGGCCTGAAGCCTTTCAAGAACTGCTAAAGGAGATTCGTGGGGTAAAGGACTTGGTTAAAGCTAATGGGGACTCTCTGAACATTGTCCACGAAGACATAGCCGCGTTGCAAAGTAAAATCGAGGGAATCTCGTTGCGGCAAGAAAAAGTTGAAGGCAATTTGGCGGCACACGGGGCCCGATTAGAAGTGGTGAGCAAATTAGAAAAGCAGCTTCGAGCCCTACAGCGCGACGTGGAGGATGGCAACAATCGTGCCCGCCGAAATAACTTGCGGCTGCTGGGTGTCCCTGAAGGGGCTGAAGGTAAAGATATGATCACCTTCTTGGTTAAACTGATCCCCTTGGTCCTGAAGATAGGGTTTGAAAAAGATCTGGAAATAGATCGCGCCCACCGGGTCCCCTCTTATGCCACGCTCCACACGAAGATGCCGCGGCCTATCATCTTCAGGCTTCTCCGATATCCTCAAATCTCACAGATCATGGAAGCGGCACGGAAACGGGCGCCTATAGCTTTTGAAGGGAGCAAGTTGTCCTTTTATCCGGATCTGGCAAAGGCAACGGTCGATCGGCGGCGGAAATTTTGGTGCTCAGACCGCGCCTCCAACAACTTCAGGCACATTTCGGCATTATGTATCCTGCTAAGATGCGTGTAACCCTTCACAATCAAATGAGATCGTTTGAAGATCCGGACAGCCTTATCGCGTACCTGGAAGACAAAGAAGCTGCTCAGATGCGCTGAGGGACCTAGCTAAGAAAGGGACTGTAGCGCGCCCACGTGTCCGGAGATGGAGAGTCCTACATCATTGTGAAGGACTCTGCCCTGTTGGGTTGAGAGGGTACCAAAGTTACTTAGATAATAAAGTGTTGTTCTTGTCTGTATCCAACATGTTAGAGGTAGTGGCTCACCGTTTTGCACTGGGCCCGGTACGTGGAGTGGGAGAGGGATTCCTATCTAACTGGAGTGAGAGCTGCGTGTGGAAACACAACGATGCTGTTTACTCTGAGTAGATCTTTGGGGTCGGGTTTCGCTGGCCTATTCTGTTTGGGGTAAGCTTCCCAATGATTTCTGGGGTTGTAGCCGCTCCTCTGGGGTACGCATTTAATAAATTAACGCTTATGATATATTCTTTTGATGTTCGGGCACTGTCATGGGTTGGTGGGTATTCTTCGTGCTATATTAGATCGACAGGTTGCCTTTTATTAGACTTGATGCCTGTTTTAGATTCCGATATGGATCTTCTATGCGCATTAACTAATGCTTTCCTGTAAGATACTTTCTTTGAATGTTAAAGGGGTGAATAACCCAATCAAACGGAAAAAGATTATAGAATACGCTCGACATGAGAAAGCTGACATCTTGCTGCTGCAGGAAACACACTTAAATTTTTTGGAGACCTTAAAACTCAGTATAAAGCCCTTTGTGGTGATTGCCTACTCCTCTGCAATTAGGAAAAAGAATGGGGTAGCCATCCTTGTTCGGAAGTCCTTAAAAGCGAATATTGTGCACACCCGATCGGATGTTGAAGGAAGGTGGACCAGG
The DNA here is from genome assembly GCA_033557465.1 of Ichthyophis bannanicus. Taxonomy (NCBI): domain Eukaryota; kingdom Metazoa; phylum Chordata; class Amphibia; order Gymnophiona; family Ichthyophiidae; genus Ichthyophis; species Ichthyophis bannanicus. The sequence continues at coordinate 1,037,391,938 of CM066031.1, forward strand.
GCCTTACTTCAGATAAAAGGAGGGGAGTTAGATATTATTTGTCTTTATGCCCCCAATGCAGATGACCCTAAATTCTTTTCTACACTAGCGGAGGAAATACACCTTAATAGTGGACAGCCATTGATTATCGGTGGTGACTTTAATCAGGTACTTGACCCACTGATTGATAGACGTCCGCCACGTTCTTCTCAATCGTCCAAGGGCCATTACATGTTGGCCTCTCTTGTCAAGGACCTCACACTGGTGGATGTTTGGAGGCTCTGTCACCCTTCGGACTTAGAATTCACATATTTCTCGCCCTCTCATTCCTCCCAATTGAGGATAGATTTTTTTCTGGTGTCAAAGGAGCTAATTCCCAGAGTGGTTGTGACTGCTATTCACCCCCAGCATGTCTCGGACCATGCTGCCATCTCTATGGTACTGCAGGACGAGCAGTCAGGAGTGGATTCTAGTACTTGGGCTTTTGATCGTGCCCTTCTCGATAACCAAGAATTCTGTTTAGCGATCAAAGTTGCTATAGTTGAGTACTTTCAATTTAACTCACTACAAGATACAGCTGGATGGGCCTTGTGGGAGGGGTTCAAAGCAGCGATACGGGCGGTGATAACCAGTTTTAGTATCCGCTTGAGGAGACAGTGTAAGCAGCAGCTCGTTGACTTAGAGCGGCAGATTAAAGCTGGGGAACGACTGCTAACTCAGCGTTCGGACCCTTGTATCTTGTTATGGCTCCAGAGACTTCGGTTCCAGTTTAACATGCTCTTATCAACGGAAGCCACCCGTAGCATTAAAACACAACAGGGAATGTACTACCGGGAAGGGAATAAGGCGGGCCGGTTATTAGTCTGTGCGTTAAAAGGGCAACGCGAAGCTAAACGAGTCGTAGCTCTCCGAGAGTTACAGGGGTCTGGGGTGGCTGTGCGGGACTCTGAGATCGCTGAAATTTTCAAAGAATTCTATATGCATTTATATACGTCTGAGCAGGACTTCTCGCAGGAAGCTTTTGATCTTTTAGTTTCAGGCATTCAGCGACCGGTGTTGAGTGACGACATGAAAGAAGAGTTGGATTTACCTTTTTCACCAGAGGAGATTGCGAGTGCAATCTCCGCGCTGGCTTTGGGTAAAGCTGCGGGCCCCGACGGACTTCCTACGGAATTTTATAAAACTTTTAGCAAACATCTAGTTCCCTTTCTGTGCCAGTATTTCCAAAACTTAGTAGCGACCAAACCGCTAACAGGGACCTTTGCTACAGGGAATGTGGTGGTCTTTGAAAAGGCAGGATGGGACCCATAACAGGCGGCTAACTATCGGCCCATATCTCTCTTAAACGTAGATTATAAAATTTATGCGACCGTCCTCTCCTCTCGTTTATCGGGAAAGATGCACTCCTTAATCCACTCTGATCAGTGTGACTTTATTGAGGGTCGGTCAACTGCAGATAATGGACGTCTTTTTTGTCACATCTTAGCGGGCACGGAACACATGGCTCAGCCCTTCGTAGGACTCTCCCTAGATGCGGAGAAAGCTTTTGATCGGCTCGAATGGCCTTTCCTGATGTCTGTTCTCCGGTGGTTTGGGTTTGGAACTGGTTTCTTTAACTTCCTAGAGATAATGTATACGAACCCGCTGGCCCGCATCTGTGTCAACGGGACACGATCACAACAGTTTCAGCTCTTTCGTGGTACCCATCAAGGCTGCCCACTATCACCCATGTTGTTTAACTTAGCACTGGAACCACTAGCCCTTATCATAAGGCAGTCCTCGGAGATCAAGGGTATTGACGTTGCGGGTATCGAAATCAAGCTGTCAGCATACGCGGACGATCTCCTCTTATTCATTTCCCCTGACTCAGTCTCCAAGGTTTTAGATCAGATTGATTGCTACTCACAGCTTTCTGGATATAAAATCAATTGGACCAAATCCGTCGCTTTCCCATTGAACCGATGGACGTGTAAGGAGGATTTGATCAATTTCCCATTCATATGGGAATCCAATATGATTAAGTACTTGGGGGTCCACTATCGTTATCCCCTTGAGGAAACTGTTCGTTTCAACTCTGCTGTGATACTCTCCATCGCCCGGGAGTTGACCATGAAATGGTCTCCGCTGGTACTCTCTTGGTGGGGACGGCTCGAGACCATCAAAATGATTGTCCCAAAAATCAATTATATCCTAGAAATGGTGCCTTGTCTCTTCCCGGAGCAAGCGTACCGGAAGGTTGAACGTGTGCTTAGTCAATTCCTCTGGAAGCAAAAGAGCCCGAGGATTGCCTTATGGAAATTGAAGCTTAGTCGGGAGCAGGGAGGGGTTCGCTTCCCTGACTTCCAACTCTATCATAGAGCCTTCCTCCTAAGACAGGGGTCTAGATGGATAGAGGGTTGTGTAGCCAGCAGGCCGGTGTGGCTGGATATTGAGGAAAAATTGATGGACCCAATCCCCTTGAGGTTCCTTCCGGGTATGCAGCTCCGTCGGTGTGCACAATACCTTTATATGATAGTTGATACGCTTGAGGCTTTTGGTACTTTTATTCACGCCTGTGGCCCGGACCTTTGCCCGGTTGCCCGATTGCCTCTCTGGTATAATCCCCGTTTCCAAATTCAGAGGAGAACCATAAAGTGGAGTCAGTGGTATCTCCGGGGCATCTGGACTGTTAATCAGCTCTTTAAGAGTACCCATTGGAAAAATTTTAATGAGCTACAGCAGGAGTTTGGCCTACCGCCTAAGTTTTACTTCCAGTGGATGCAACTCAAGCACTGCCTATGAAGTTCATTGCTGGATCCCCGGGATAGAATAGGGGAGCAGGGGGTGGCTGAGCTGGTTCATGAGATTGTGCAAGCACCTGGAGTAGCGGCCCGCTATTATAAAGGGATAAGTCAACTTGGTAACCTAACTCCCTGTGCAGTTCAGCAACAATGGGAGCGAGAAACTGGGATGACTCTATCCACGCAACAGTGGGAGAGGTTCTGGGGTAAACAAATCCGAGTGTCTAAGTCGGCTTCGGTTACCCAGACCCTTTTCTTCTTTGCACACCGTGGCTTCTACACCCCGGTCAGGGTGGCAAAGTGGGATCGCAATGCCAGTGCTCTCTGTTGGACCTGTCAAAGTCAATTAGGCACCCTGATCCTCCTGGTGTATGATTGCCCGGGCGTGAAACTTTTTTGGACGCAAGTTTGGGCTCAGATACAGGGTATTCTTCACTTTCAAGAACCCCTCACCTGGCAGGCTATTGCCTTGAGGTCTATAGCTAGGCTTCCTTCTCTGCATAGGGATGGTTACTTTCTTTTAGACTTCATGATGGGGCTGGCAATACATTTGATCATGCGTAATTGGAAATGTACTTCGAATTTACATATGCAAGAATGGTGGAATCATGTTTGTCTGTATAGCAAGTATGAACAGATGCCCCGGAAAGGGGTACCTCGTGTCAGCTCCAATTGCCCTAAGTGGAGACTACTTAATGATTTTGTGCAGGCTGCGAAAGTGTAAACACTTCTGGTCTCAATAGCCTCAATGTTTTGACTGTGATGCTCTTACCTTGCCCTGTATGATATAATTGCTCTTGAATGTAATCATTGCAATTGCGTACCTTGGAGGAGGGGGTGGGGGGTGGGCGGGGGTGGGTCGGGGTTTTGTTGTCTTTGTTATACTTTTGTTTTCTTTGTCATACTGAACTGTTTTGTTGTTTTGTTTACTGTTTGGTGTATTGGATAATTGAAAATAAAATTATTAAATAAATAAATAAATAAATTATGGGCACTGCTATGGCCAGCACATTGTGCCAGTCATTTCATGACAGAACTGGAAGAGACATTTTAAAATAGGTATCAGACTAAATCCTTCAAATGTTATTGGTACATTAAGGACATTTTTATGTTTTGAGCTGAGGAAGAGACTCTCAGACAATTTCACAATTCTTTTAATGCATTCCATCCTTCAATTGGATTCAAACTTGACTACTTTCCAAAGAAATGCATTTTCTGGATACCACAGTTTCTATTAACATTGTCTGTATATAAATATCTCCAGAGAGGAAACTAACTGACAGCTACCTTCACAAGTCCAGCTTCCATCCCTTATACAAAAAGTCTATTATATATAGTGCACATGGTACCATCACTGACCTGGTAAGTATCAGGCAGCATCAATGTATTGAGGAAAGATTGACCTGATTGACCAGCTGCTGCAGATGGTTGAGAACCTGGGGTTCAAAAGGCTATTGCATCTATTAGTCTCCAATTGCCAAGAACCCTTCAATCCAATTTTTAATCTCTATAATCAGTGCCATGCCCAGCTGCAAACACTGTTTGCCAAGGCAGAGGATAGTAGCCTACATTTCACCAGTGACATTGGGAATAATAAGAATGATATTCATGCCTACCTCTCCCTGACACACATTAGTGGCATCTCGGTGAGGTGGAGGCTGCCAGTATGTATAGTGGGGTGCAGGTGGATTGTGCCACACACCCAGGTGATGACTGATAGCAATATCTTGGCCCATCTCTTGGTGGAAATAAGAATAATTATGGAGGGTTGGCAATTAAGCAGGAGAGAGAAAAGCATGCTTTCTCATTATTTTAGGGTTAATAAATACAAATAAAACAAAACAAATATTATAAGGTGGTCTCTTTTTATTGGATTACCTTAATACATTTTTAGACTAACCTTTTAAGGTTAAAATCTTCTTCCTCTGGTCAAGACAGTATGAATAAAAGATGACAATGCTAGTTTATATAAGCGAATCATAAAAACATTCTAGTCTCAGGGGAAGAAAGTGGGAGGACAGAGACAGTGTGAAAGATGGATGGGTGTTCAGCAGATGACAGAGCTGTAAAGATTTATGGTTTAAATATGACAGGCAACCCAGATCTTTATTAAGTCCTGTCTGGTCCATTTGGAAGTGTCTTATCATTTTGATTTCAAACATCTTACGCTCTTAGATTGTTAGAAAATGTACTCCTAGTATTCTGACCACAAAGTCATTGATGAATTGATGTGGTCCTTAGAAATGTTCTCACACAGAGTTGACAGACGTATCCGATATGGCACCTGTGTGACTTGATTCATGTCTTCAACATTAAACCTGTCTCTTAATTGTAGAATTCTTCTACGCATTTTCTGTATTGAATAACATATACTATTTTAGAGGAGGAACATGAGTAAGATCCCCTTATGCTGAATGTGGGGACCTGTGATAAGTACTGTTAGAATTTGCAGCTTGTGCATTCTTTTCTTTTTGTTTCTGTTGGGAGCTTGCTTTTCGGTAATGTTTGCTTCAGATTAGTTGGTTGTCGGATTAGGGAATATGTCTTTAAGTAAATCATCCCTCTGGAGAAGTGACTGTAAGACTTTTATGATTTTTTTTTAATCAGTTTTTCCAGCTGTGGCTTGTATGCTACTACAAGGGGGGCTTTCTCTGAAACTTTCTTTGAATTCCAGTATTGTTTTCCCTGGGTGTGTTAAGTGAAGAAGTAATCTTCCTGCAGTTGATTTTGAGGATGTAGCCTTTTTGTTTCAAGGAATCAGTTAGGATTTTGAAATGTTTATTCCTGTCTTTTGAGCCAGAGAATATATGATGGTACCGTGTGCGCTATATATAATTGACTTTTTTGTATAAGGGATGGAAGCTGGACTTGTGAAGGTAGCTGTCAGTTAGTTTCCTCTCTGGAGTTATTTATATACAGACAATAATAGAAACTGTGGTCCTCTGACGTCATGATTCCTTTAATACATTCCAGGCCTCCAGCTCCTGAGGCAGCAAAACAGCTCCACAACACTAAGGAACCTCCACCTTATTTAACTACAGGAAGGGTGTTTTTTTTCCTAATAAATGTCATTTATTCACCTGTAAATGTATCACTGGTTTAAATTGCCAAAGAGCACAAGTTTGGTTTCACCTATACACAGAACATTTTTCCAGAAGGATTGTGGTTTCTCAAGGTGAGTTTGGGCAAATATCAGGCATGCCTTTTTATATCTGTCATTTATTTATTTCATTTATTTGAAAAACTTTTATATACCTCCACTTCCCAAGATCAGGGGCGGTTTACATAGAACAAAGGTAAAATACATAGAACATTATACAAAAAATTGCAACTATATACAAAAAAACAGTCATTGAGCAGTGGGGTCCTCCTTGGCCTTCGCCCATGAAGTTCTTCTTTGTTTAGTGTGTGGCATATGGTGTGGGTTGAAGCCACCAATCCAGATTGCTCCAAGTCAGTCTTAAGCTCTTTGAAAGTCATACATGTTTGTTTCCAACAGTTTACACTAACCTTTGAAGGCTTTTTGGATTTATTTTCCTCTTCCCACCATATTCTGGAATGTTCTTGACAGTTCCAGGAGCATAAAACATCTTAATAACAATGCAAACTGTAGATACAGGAAGCCCAAGGTCTTTGGAGATGACCTTGTTCCCCTTTGATGTTTAGTGATAACGGCAGCCATGCATATCACATAGTGGATGTGTTGCACCCTGGAAACAGCACTACCTAGGAACCAGACGGCCAAGGGTCCATGACATACCGCAACCCAATATGGCAATATAACATCCAGATCACAACATCATACAAATTATGAGGCGCACGTGTGCCCATATGGGTGTACCACATACAGCAACCACACCATGCTTGTCAGAACAGGGCCAGGAAAACATCAGCATGACAAGCAAATGTGTCCAGGGTAGCCACCACTGGCCAGCAAGCAAGATGGGAGGCCACAAATAGGTCACAGTGCTACCAGTGTCCCAGGGCCTCTGGGAGCCCCAAGGCACACATACTCTGAGCACAGGCAGCAGCCCAAGCACCCTGTTAAGGGTGCAGAAACAGGGAAACTGGCATTCTCATCCCTCTAGCAAGATCAGTTGTGGACAGAGCCCCAGGGCAAGCTCAGACCTTTATGGCAGAGGATGTGGGTCCAAGCAGACCCACATGGGAGGAAGATGTGACAAATATGACAGTGGTCATAGCATGGACGTGTGCCCCATGCATGCGGTGATGCTAGCAAATGCCCCAAGAAGTGACCTCCTGAGATGGCACAGAGGAACACTGGCCAACAGACAACTGACACACACCGGAACCTGGGCTGGAACGTGCATGGCCGGCACGGACATATCAATGTGTGCATCCCTCAGCAACACATGAACATATGTGTCCACAGAACGCTGTGTCCCATGCACCCACTCAAGGCCAGACCTATCAAGCAGTGCTATCCTGTGGACCCACCCACCCACATACCAACCACCCATGCCCACCCACATGCTACAATGTCAAACAGACAGCCCTGAAAAGTGACTAATACCTACCCCACACACTCCTGGCCAAATCCAGTGTCTGAGCATCTTCATGTGCCCCAATCCCAACCACCAAGCATGCCTCTCCCCAACTCTGGTGCTAGGCTACCCCCTCCCCCTATGGCCCCTACCCTGTACCTGTCCCTTGAGCCTCCCCTTCCCTGAGGGCACATGCACTTGTGCCTTGGTCACCAAGGACACAGAGGTGTCACAGCTTGTGCTTCCTGACTCCATGATACCCCCATGAAATGGGGGAAACACCATCCGGGGCTGGTGCCCTGTGGAACCTGGGCTGGAACGTGCATGGCTGGCATGGACATATCAATGTGTGCATCCCTCAGCAACACATGAACATGTGTCCACAGAATGCTGTGTCCCTTGTACCCACCAAAGGCCAGACCTATCAAGCAGTTCTATCCTGTGGACCCACCCACATACCAACCACCCATGCCCACCCACATGCTACAATGTCAAACAGACAGCCCTGGAAAGTGACTGACACCTACCCCATATACCCCTGGCCAAATCCACAGTGTCTGAGCATCTTCATGGGCCCCAATCCCAACCACCAAGCATGCCTCTCCCCAACTTTGGTGCTAGGCTACCCCCCCCCCCATGGCCCCTACCCTGTGCCTGTCCCTTGACCCTCCCCTTCCCTGAGGGCACATGCACTTGTGCCTCAGTCACCAAGGGCACGTGTGCATGGTGGTGAGTCCTCAGACCCAGAGGTGTCACAGCTTGTGCTTTCTGACTCCATGATACCCCAATGAAATGGTGGATACACCATCCGGAGCTGATGCCCTGTGGAACTGGCCAAGGAGAGGGGGTGCCTGTATGGTGGGCTGAACAACATGGGTGTGGGTACACGTGGATGTCTGTGTTGTCAAACAGCTGGTTCCTAGGTGTTGAGGTGCAGGTGCACATGCTGCTGAGGAAGCCCCTGCCCAGATCACATGGAAGGCACAATGGAGCATGCATGGGGCTATGTAGGGACAGTTTGCAAAGGGACATAGCATGCAGCTCCATCATGATCTACAGCATGGTAGTCCAGAGGGTGCTGGTAGCCACAGTCAGCTGCTCTGTGGCCATGCTATGCTGCTCCTTTAATGCCACTCAGCACACTGCTGCAGGTGTCATTGTAAACCCCAGTGGGTGTGTCCACCATGGTCATTGCTGTCGTCAATAGGCTGCTGTGACAGAGGTGATGGGGAGGGGCCATGGAGCTCCAGATCATCTGGGAAAGGGCCAACAGGTGGTGCATGGCAGTGGGGCATCAGGTCCCCCCCCCCCCGGCCCGGGGTATCCTCCATGAACATTGTTGGCAGAGTACTGTTGGCCTGTGGTTCTACAGCAGGGACACCTATGAAGACACAGATAACATTGAGGGGTCAGACCTGCAACTGCCAATGCAGACAATGATGGGGTGGCAGTGTTGCAGCTATGTGGATGAGCCAGTAGACCTCACAGGCACAGAGGAGCCTCTGCAATGGTTGATCACCCACCCTGTCACTATTTACAGAGCCAGATGGCCACAGAGGCCTGTGCACAGACACCCACTGTGGTGCCCTGTGCAGTTAGCCCCACTACTACCAGCTGGTGGCCATACTGCCAATGCCCCAACACACAGGCTGACAATGGAGCAGCCACACACAATGTGAGTGTGCCTGGCAGCAGCAGCATGGATGTGACAACATTGCAGCCAGTGGTAGTGACTGCAGGCACTATATGGGGTAAAGAACAGGGACACACATGGCACATATACACCTTGCTCCTGGGATGCATTTAATGTGTTGATGGGGCCTATAACCCCTAAGGTGGCAGGGTCAATTGTAGCAGGGATTCACTGTTTGAATTCAGTGAGCTGCTCTCTCTGTGCACTCCCGGCCCCTTTCCATGCCTTCTTGGCAGTGTCGTGGTGCACTTGCCACCACCTACGCTTCACATCCTCGATGTCGTGGTTCCAGTGATCTGAACTACAAGGCATTTCATTGTCAATATGCAATGCACATGGGGATAATGAATATCTGTGTAAAGTACCTTAGGTCCTGCCATGACGTTTATATCCTTAGCCGGTCTGGATTCCATGCCTGGTTTGAGGGCGCCACATCACTGACGGATGGCTGTTAGGTGGGCATATGCACAGACGCCTTGGGATTGGGAAGCATGGGGCACTACATGGGAGTGTGTACACTTTGCAAGTACTGGTGGGCCACACCCTATGACCCTGAGGCCCTGTGAGTGGGCCCTGTGGCCCTGCTGGTCACATATAGGTGGGTGCCCTGCCCCTTTGACACCACAGTGGGACTATGTAAAGGGCGCCCCCTGACATGCATGTTCATGGTACACCTTGGCCCTGTATGTCTGGAGGTTGGGAGGTTGGTCCCAACCACCCCACACCCACACCCATCCCCCACAGCGTGCACAGTGGCCCTGTGCAAGCAGCAAGGGACAGAGGTAGGTGACAGGAATGATGGCAGAGGACCTGCGCATACCAGAGTGCCATGCAGCCTCATCTCCTACCACCCAGGTGTGTGCGTGATGTGGGCCAGGCACAGGGCAGGGGCACTGTACATTCCCAAAATACCCAGGCCCACCCACTAGCAGGGACCCTGTGCCTTTGGATGCACCCATGCACATGTGGTGGGCTGCAGACACACAATGCCACACTGGCACAACTGGGGCCATCCATACAGTGGGAACAGACACGCATATACACAGTCAGCTGTCCACAGCCCACAACATGCCGCTGACACGTGACCCTCTCACAATCACAGCAACTGATGAATGGTTGGCTGTTCTGTCTCCTACTATAGGTAATTGGGGCTACCCCCTATGCGAGTGACTGCTGTGATGTAGAGACCCCTACTAAACCCATGGAAATAGAGAGAAAGGAAGATTCTACCTTTAAAACTGACAGGCAGCTAGAGCTCACTGTTTACATAGAAAAGGTAAACAGGGAAAGACAGGAGCTGAATTGACACGCCCAGACTCTGACGTAATAACAAGCCCCGAGCTTAATCAAGCACACCTCTTCAGGGTGGGAGCAGAGCCAAGCCCAGGGGAACAGAATTATAAAAAGTCGTCATTTGCTCCTAAGAGGGCAGAGAGAGGAGCCACGAGGGAAGCAGAGAAGGAAGCAAAGCCAGGTGGAGAAGCAGCAGACAAAGGCTGGAGGAGAGGCCCGAGGGCCAGCTGGATGGGTAATTGCAGCTTGAATGGCAGTTGGAGCCTTTGCAGCAGAGAGAGTTGAAGTTGTGGCAGAGAAGCAGCTCAAGGAAGGAAAGACAGGAGAGAAGAGAGCTCCTGTAAGGCAGGCTTGGAGAGGTTGAGAAACTCCAGGGAGTTGGAGACCTGATAGAGAAATTTCTTACCGGTCTGTGAGAAAAGCCAACAGACTTGAAGGAAGGAAGGCATGCCCTGTGACCAGGAACTTGCTGGAACGGAGAGAGCAGGGAGCCTTGCAATCAGAAGGGAGCCTTCAGAGTTTACACAGGTGGGAGCCCAGCACAGAAACCTTCCCATATAACTGCCAAGAGTTAGAGGAGAGCCACAGAAGAAACTCCAGTATAACAGGTATTTTAAACCCTTGCTGTGTAGAGTTGTATAAAGGGAAAACACCTGGGTATAAAGAAGGAAGTTATTTTAAATCCCTTAGTAACCATCTGCAAACAAACACTGCCAGCCCTGATATAGAAGAGATGCAGATAGACTCTAATGTTGAGGACATAGCAGATATGAGAATGGATTGCACGCTGTGTTTGGCTGACCACATTGAGTCACTGTGTTAAACCTGGAAGTAAGAGGGCTGAGTTAACAGCAAAGAAAAATGAGGTATTTTTCTTTGTTCCAAGAAGCTGTTTATTTTCAGTTTGCACTACAAGCACTGTATTGTTTTGGGAACCAGAGAGTGACGAAGCACTTACCTTAATTATTGTATATAATCCTCATGCTAAACTCCTGGACACTGTTCTTATTTGTTCTGCACCGAAGTTCTGTTTGTGAGGGGAATAAATCCTTGTCATTTTGCCTTAAACACTCGGACTACAACTGCTTCTTTATCAGAGAGTTAAAAAGGGACTACAAATCCCAAGAGGCCTTGCAAGAGACCCGGTGAAAAGCGGGATATAAATGCAGTTAAATAAATAAATAAATAAATAGCTGTAGTCTCACTTTCTGCATAGAGAAATTATCATGGCAGACCAACCCTCTGCACCCTAGGCGGAGGGCTGGCCACGTGGTGACACTGCTGACCCCCATACTCCACCCTAGCAGTCCAGCACAACTGTGAACACCAGACCACATGAGGGATCATCAAGCACACCTTCATCCAGATGAAGAGTTGGTTCCAATGCCTGGACAGGTCCAGGGGAGAGTTGCTCTACAGGCCTCGCAAGGTGTGCCAGATCACCATGGCATGCTGGATGTTTCACAACTATGCCCTGTAGCATCGGCAACCACTGCCGGATGAGCCTGAGCAAGTTGAGAGTGATGGTGATGAGCCGGATGCCCCCACAGGTGGTCCCCAGGGCACACAGTCCAGATGGGAGGTGGTGACACATGACAGCCTTGTCCAGGCACACTTTGCCTGCATGTCCAATATGTTCTCTGCCCATACAACATGATGTGCATGCCAATTCCTGGGGAGGGGCTTGGGAACATACCACAGTCACAACAGGCCTATGCATGTCCATACCATGCACTCATGACCTGTGTGGCCAGCCCATGCCTCTATGCAACATGCACATTACCTCCCTGGGACATTGCTCACAGCAGTGTTCCATCATAGCTGCTGGTATTGGCACTGCCTCTGGGTTCGGGGCCCATCCCACCAATATTTTTGCTGACATGGGTCAGGGGTACAGTGTCACATAGTCACATATCATTCCTACCCAGGTCACATGTGTGCTGTAACATGTGCCTTGTGGCATCTTATTTATTTAACTAGGCTTGTATACCACTTTTCTAGTGGTCAAAGCAGTGCACATTCAGTTACTGTATATATATGTTTCCCTTGTCCCTGAAGGGCTCATAATCTATGTTTTTATATCTGAGGCAATGGAGGGTTAAGTGTCTTGCCCAAGATCACAATGAGCACCCATGGGACTAGAAACCACAGTCCTTCTAGCCCAAGTTTGCTGTTTTCTAGTGGGATTCAAACCCCTGGCCTTCTGGCCTGAAGTAACTTGCCCCAACCACTAGGCCACAGCTCTTCTTGAAATGGTGCCCTGCATGTGGCCCAATGTGTCCAGACATGTGCATCCATGGCATGGCGCCCATGGCTGACGCAGCTGGGACACACATATCACACTGTCAATCTGTCCCCTGCACAGCTGTCACCCACCCATTGATCTCTGCCAGTGCTGCATATGTGGCAGCTGTAATGGGGGGCGGGTTATGCGCATGGAGTGCAGCATACACATAGCACTCCCAGCACATCACTATCCAGCTGCACCTCTGCCTCATCACTATACCACTACTGGCCAAAATAATTGAAAAAGAATTCCAAAGACAAATTCAAGAACACATTGAAGCCTCCGCGCCACTAGACCCTTGCCAACATGGTTTTAGAGAGTCTCATGGTGTTGAAACACTCCTCACCACACTCCTCAATAACATAATTGCTGGAATTGATAACATCCGTCAAGGGTTTCTCCTCATTTTTATGGACATAGCAGCTGCCTTTGACTCAGTAAGCCACGAGCTTCTCCTGGAGCGTCTCAAGGAGAAGGGGATCTGTGACACAGTGCTAGAATGGTGCAAGTCATACCTCTCTGATAGATGGCAGCACATACGATCAGGGGCTTCAACATTGGAACCATTCCACCAGAAGCAAGGCGTCCCACAAGGATCCTCCCTCTCCGCCCTGATGTTCAACATATACATGCAGCCCATCTGTAACCTCATCCGGTCTTTCAATGTTAACTGCTTGATATATGCAGATGATGTGCTACTTTACATGCCATTCTCAACAGAGAACCCAGACCTCTCCCCACTGACAGATTGCTTTAATGCAGTATCCAAATGGCTCCAAACCCAAAACCTCAGAATTCAGCACAAGAAAACAGAGGTCCTATTCATTACGAGGAATCAGAGCTTCACCACACTGCCCTATCTAAAGGTCAAAGAAGCAGAACTACAGACAAAACCCATGATCCAGTACCTCGGAGTCACTTTAGACCAGCGCCTGGACATGAAGGTGCACATAAGCAACATAGCGAGAGCGGTATACCACAAGATCCGAACTCTCAGGCACCTATGCTTCCTGCTGGAACCGGATGACTTCCGGACAATTTATCAAGCGTTAATCATACCACACTTTGATTATGCAAATTCAATCCTTCATGGACTCCCTCAATCCACCCTGAACCCGCTTCAGCTCGTGATGAACGCCGCAGTGAGAGTCCTACATGGAGCATCCAGGAAGGACCACATGATGCCCATCCTGAAACATCTCCACTGGCTCCCGATACATGGTAAGCTCACATTCAAAATCTTACTGCTGACTTTCAAAGCCATCAAGGGGCTCTCCTCCACAAAACTCGCAGAGATTATCCAGACCACGCCCCCCAACAGGTCCAGAAGATCGGTAGCGGTCAATACACTGATAGTCCCGAAATCAATAACCCATGCACCCAGGCAACAGCAAACAGGGCTTTCAAATTCTGTGCGCCCAGATGCTGTAACATCCTACCACCCAGCATCTGGGCAATCCCGACTTAGCCCAGTTTAGGAAAGGCCTTGAAGCATCACCTCTTCCTCCTGTACTACCCGGTAGACAGTGCTACAATATCCCCTTCCACTATCTAGCCTGTGCAGTACATTTAATTATTACCACTCAAAGCACCCATGACTACGACTGGTGAGGTGCGTCTTGTCATGTCGCCTAGATGTAAATAGTTGCCCCTGGTTATCCAAGTTTTAGTACCTGTTCCTTGTAACCACAGAGCAGCCAATGAAATGTGTAAGTTTCTATGTTCCATGTAAACCGCACTGATGTTGAATAGTGCGGTATAAAAGAGATTGTAAATAAATAAATAAATCACTGCCCTCATCACTGCCATACTCTGGCAACCCTGCAGCCTCCTAGCAGCTCCAGGTCCCATAACCTGGGTCCCCCACTGCCTTTTCTCCATTTGTGTCCCTCTCCAGCCGCACTGTCACCTCCCACACCACACCCGTACTCGGAAACCCCATCCACTTTGCACACCCACCGCCGCCCACACCCTTCGTCTACATCCCATCCTCCTGCCACTCACTCACCCTCACATACTCCCCCTGCATGTGCTCCATCCCCTCGCCCATAGCATTGCCCTCCAGCCGCCCACCCTCACCCATGCACTCACATGCTATCCTCTCACCAACCAGGCCTGACCCCTCAGCCTATGTCAGTACAGCCTCCCTCACACCACTCCATGGGGTCACCCTGGCCACCCTTCCTGTCACACCATGCACCCCCTCCACCAGGGACTGGAGTATGAGGGTCCAGAGGTTGCCCCCTGTCTCTGCAGTGCCTGCACATGGCACTGATGGGACCTGGCCACTGATCTGCCGCACACCATCTCCCAGGTGTGCTATGGAACATATACCCCCCTGCTCACAGCCACAAACTCCATCCCCTTTGGAGGGTGGAGGGGGAGAATGCTGCCTCCCCTTCTGCACACTCCTCATCCTCCTCATCATCCGCAGATGGTTTTGGGCTGGACAGGAAGATGGGCTTGCCCCCACTGGTGGTCATGCTGCCACTCCCTCTGTGGCTGGGGGGTGTATCTGTGCCAGCGTCCTCCATGGTGTCAGGGGTGGAGCCATCAGGGGATGGGGTGAGGCTGCTCCTCTTGCTGTGCTGCCGCTGTGGGAGAAAGAGGTTATGGTTAGCTGCATGCCTGTGGTGTCTCTACTGCATATCCGACAGATCTTCCATGGGCAACTGGGTTCCTGGAGTGCCTGTGACACAGGGTGCTGTCATTCCGGGCCCATGGGTGACCCACATCAGGTATTTGTTTCCTGTGTCACACTGTGGACATTGCTCCTATCACTGCACTGTGGTGGGCCAGGCAGGCCTTTCTGTATCACCTTACCATGCTCCATGTCCATAACTCTCTGTCACTGCCACTGTGGTGAGGCAGGAAGGCCTTTTAATGTCACCTTACCATGTTCCATGTCCATAACTCCCTGCTCATCCTGTTGCTGCACTACTGTGGTTGCTGGGAGAGAAGACATGCACACAGGGTGTTCCAGCATGTCTCAGCTCTGCAGGGGGTGGTGCAGTGTGGGCCAGGACTATGTGTTTTGGGATCCTGTGGTGGGGGCATGCTGTTTCTGTGGTGTCCATGTCACAGCGGTGTGTGCTCTTACATGTGGTGTCCTGTCTCTACATTGGGGGGGGGGGACCAGTTGGCCTGCTGCTCATACTGGTATTAACAAGACTGATCATCCTGCTCCTCCTGCAGCTGCTGACGGATGCACCTTATGAGCCAGGGGCATGTACTCTGGATTGTGCGGTATCACACTCGGTAGGCCTCAGTATTGCACAACGTCCAGAAATGCTTGTGGGGTTGGGGCACATCTCATCATTCCCCCATGCCAGAGCACAGACCTGCCTACTCATTAGAGGAGGTGCTGCTGGCGCTGGATGCATATGCATCCTGTGACCTGTTCCCTTCTGCTATCAGTTGCATGTCACCCTGCCATGCCATCCGAGGGGGGGGGGGGCTGTATCTGCCCATTGCATTTGGTGTACATGCACAGTACATGCACAGGGTCCATTTCCTCCCCTTCTGGAGCCTGGGAGCACTCACAGCTCTGACCTGATGGTTCTGTGTCTGACCTACAGTGCTCAGGGTGTGGGGCTTTGCCTCCAGCCTGGGCACATGTACAGTGCAATTTTTCTGGGCATCTGTGTGACCTGGGGCTGTGGCTGACATTCTGGCACTGTTCTCTGTTATGCATGCCCCTTCCATCTGTCTCTGTGTCCCCCTGTGCCTTCACTGTGGGCCTGCTTGCATCCTGTTCTCCCTTGTTTTATGGGTTCCTGCTGTGGGGCTGCTCTGGCTGTGCTGTCACTGTACAGCCTGCCTGCTTTCTGCCAGGAGCATGTCCTGGCTTTCCCTGGCTTTCCTCTCCACCGTGGTGCATGCTTGTCTCTATGCCAACTTGTTTGCTGTTCCAGCCTGCCCACTTCTTTCTGCTTCCAAGTTTGTCTGTCTCTGTTGTGATGTACTTACTAAGTACGTGTGGTCCTGATGTGTTCCTAGCCCCTTTGTGCTGCTGTGTGGGCTGGCCACCTCTGCCCAATGGGGAGGAGAGTCTCCTCCTGCTCCAGAACCATGGTCACCAGCAATCTTGTCTCTGCCTCTCTGAAATTAGGCTGTCTTGCAGCCATGTTGATGTGTGCATTATGATAGGGGGGCCTTCTTCCTGGTTCTTGTCGCAAGGTCTGCAGGACATGGAGTTGGGGATGTTTTGGGGTTGTGGGTACATGGGGCAGCTGGGGTAGCTGGGGCAACATAGGCAGTGTGTACATTGACCACACAAGTGCGTATCTCAGGACAGTGTGATAAGCCACCAGTTAGGCATGCTTCACCAGGAATGGCCACATGCCAATTCTACATCGCCATGTGCGTGTATACACGGGGTTCTGGAATCAGTGCTCTGCATGCGTGACCTCAATGGAGATGTACATGTGACCCAGACATGCCCCTTTCTGAATCGGGCTCCACATATATACATACTGGATTATATACCAAAGTAGCTATCACAAGTTATCAGACCCTAATATTTTTCTTTTTTGCTTTCCTTTTTTATCCTTTGTTCTTTGCATAGATCCCCCCCCCCCTCCTTAAGGCAGGGGCAATTCTATTTGACTGGGGGCTATGTATTGGGAGTGTTGCATGAGTGTTGATGGAGTGTGAATGCATGGAAAGGTTTTGATCCTCATAACCTAATGAGTTATATATTGGGATATATGGTGGGTGGGATGATCTGAGTTGGGGGTGGGAGGAGGGGGGACAACATGTTTTCTAAATATTGAATGTGGGTTGATATTGTTGCGGGACAGGGAGTGGGGGTGGTAGGCATCCTAAGCAGTCCCAAGGGCCTGCTGCTTGAGAATTACGCAGTAGGTTAGATTACTTGTTAGCAGAAGTATTAACTTCAATTGATTTTGTTGGCTTCCCTGGCTCCCTTAGCATGAATATTACATATGTGTGTAAACTGTGTATTAGGGTGGTCCATAAAAATGAATTCCTGAATTCATTTGCTCCCTGGCCTGATTCTGGTTCCATTTAGGTAGAAACACTGTGTACAAAGTTTGAAGCCAATCAAATAATATTTAGGGGTGGCTCAACAAGTCTTGACATTTCCCCCTGGGAGCAGATGACGAAATGTTGCATCATCTTGTATCATCCACTCAGTTCCACGCTGATTACATTTGATTGCGTCATATTTGAACTAATCTCGTCTCTGAGAGGTGGCAAAGACATTGTACTATTATCTTTGTATCTTTATTCTTTTCAGATGGCGAAAAAAGTGGTTTTTATCTCATTGAAGAAATGTCCACCATAATTCTGGGGGCCAAGCTCCCCAGCAAGGAGCAAGTGTTAAGTGTACTTTTACATCACCATATGACATTAAACAAAGGCGTTAGTGAAAGTGCATCTATTGTAACAAGTGAAGTAGAAGTTTATTGGGAAAAGGCCAGGCTTCCTGTTCAAAGAAATGACAAAATTCAAGAAAAAGTAAAGAAATTGTTCAATCAGTGGAAACTTTTGAAGAAAAACAAAGGGAGAGGAGGGAAACAAGAGGCAAATAAAAAGAATTCCAGGTTGCAATGAAAAACCTATTTGATGTGGCGCATGCCAATGCAATGTCTTTAATTCATATTCAAGAAGACAAAGAATTCTTAATAGCGCAACGAGAACCAGGGCGTCGCAGCTCAATGTGCGCGATGGACAAGAAACTGGCCAACACGGAAGCAAGATCGCAACAGCGAGAAGAAGAACTGAAAAGGCGCAGACAAAAACATGTTGCCGAAGCCGAGGCAACTACAAGTCAAGTTCAACTGGAAGGATCTTCTTCCTCAGCAGAGTCAGGTGAAGACTTGTCGACATCTGCGGATTCAGATAACGGACAGAAGAAAGCAACTCCACAAACGAAGCAGTTTCGACCTAACAATGTCTGGACCCCAGAGCTTACAGCAGCCCTGGATCGGACAGGGACAACGGATCGCAATGCTCTGTTTGTGGTAGCTGAAACCGCCAGAAGTCTGGGACATTATCCTGGGGAGCTCAATATCAGCCGCTCCAGTGTCAAGCACCATAGAGAAAAGCACCGTCAGCAACAATGGACGGACCTGCACAACGCATTCAAAGCCGAAGGCAAAACATGCATTGTGCATTGGGATAGCAAGTTATTGCCATCTCCCCTCTGTTCAACCACATCCGTTGACCACCTTCCAGTTTTGATAACGGCTGTCTCCACTGGAGAAACACAACTTCTTGGTGTACCAAAACTGACATCAGGAACGGGCGAGAATCAAGCTGCAGCAGTTTATGAACTGTTACAGGAATGGTGTTTGGATGAAAAGGTTGCAGGCTTCTGCTTTGATACAACTGCATCGAACACGGGACGTCGATCAGGAGCATGCATTCTTCTAGAACAGAGACTCCATCGCACAGTCCTTCATTTGGCATGCCGCCATCACATTTACGAAATAATTCTTGGTGCAGTATTCTCTACATGCTCTGGAGCTTCATTGGGTCCCGATGTCCAACTCTTTCGTCGGTTCCAAAAGAATTGGGGCTCCCTTGACAAGTCCAACTATCAAACTGGAAAAGACTTGGAGGTGCTACAACCTGACAGGGATTGCATCATGAAGTTTGCGGAATCCAAGTTGGCACAGGGCAATCACCGAGATGATTACCTGGAATTCTTGGAGTTAACGATTGTCTGCCTTGGAGGGAATCTTCCTAGTTTCAATTTCAAGAAACCCGGAGCTTTCCATTATGCCAGATGGATGGCAAAAGTCTTGTACTCTCTCAAGATTTGGATGTTCCGAGGACAACTCAAAGATCTTACCCAACGGGAGGAGTCCTGTGTTCGTGATGTGAGCATTTTCTCCATCCTGATTCATGTGGAAGCCTGGTTTTCTGCCCCTGATGCCGCAGTTGCTCCTCGAACAGATTTGGAGATGCTGAAGAAACTACACTCTTACCACAATGACCGTGTTGGAAGAGCGGCCAGAGACAAACTGCAACAGCATCTGTGGTATGTGTCAGAGGAGCCATAGTGTCGGCCATGATCCCGGCAGAATCAGATGAAAGCGATGAGGATGATGATGAAGACGAAGATCCCCCAAAGCGGGTTGAATTGAAAAGTTCCATGATTCCACCACTTGAATCTTTTGCAACTCGCAAGTCAATCCGTTTCCTGAAACACCTCGACATCAATTTTCTTAATGCAGACCTAGAAGACTGGGAAGAGAATGCATCATTCAAAGACGGTCTGAAGAAAGTAAAAAATCTTCCAGTGATCAACGATGTGGCTGAGCGAGGGGTCAAACTCATTGAGGAGTTCAACGGCTGACACACCACAAAAGAAGAGCAACTCCAGTTCCTTCTGGGTGTTGTCTCGCAACACCGTAAGATGTTCCCCACATCGTCAAAGTCCTTACTAGCATCTGGACCACAATTGATGACGTGTACAGGTTTTACAATTCATGATGTAATTTTTCCCGTGTTTAAGAATTGCGCAAGTGCGGGCGTTTTTCAGTGCAGAAGCATTTTCAGTGATGGATGGCAGCAATTTGTGACTGAAGATTACAACGAAAAGTGTGTCAGTAAGTGCCTAATAGTTTTTCTTAGAATAGAGTGATGGTTCACACTTCCGATGGCAGTTTCAGTCAAGTTGTAAGTTAATTTTAGTGATTATGATAATAGTACCAATGGTTGAGGAAAGCATTAAAGAAGAGAGATGGCTTTACATTTACTCTGTAATATATGTGAAACTCTGGGAAATCAGCACGTTTCGGCATTGTGGTGAGGCACTGGCAGTTCTTTAAGAGGATAGAGAGTGCGGCATTACATAGCCACTACAAGACGATCGTAGAATCGGTATGAAGTTAAGACGATAATATATGTAAATAGTCCTTTGTTAGAATAGTGGAATGTGTTTAGAAAGTGAAGATCATGCTGCAAGCACTATTCCAATAAGAGTTTCAATTTCAAGTATAAGGCTAGAGGATGAGCAGTTTCTTTCTTTTTAAAGAACAAATAGAAAAGAAGTATTATGATGCAAATTGAGCTCCCGGCCGTTGCACTAGTCACTTTAGTTGATTTAATGTACAACAAAACTATGATGGTTGGGCTCTCAGGTTTTGCTAAATTTGAATAGTATTTATTTATTTTTTTTTTTACATAGCAAAGATCTTCAGTCGGCTTTCATAAAGGATTTTTATACAGTGCATGTCATACACTTCTATGGGTATGGTACTTTCATTTATGTATTATATATTTATATATTTTAATTATTTATTTATTTGTTGTTCATACTTACACCCTAGTAATACATACAGCTGAGGATTTGTAAGAAGTTTGTATTTATATTTTAAGGTTAGGGTATTTATATTTTATTGCATTCATTCCTGAGTAATACATAATTTAAGGATTCATAGAGATATATGTATTAGTGCTTTAACGTTGTTATTATACATAGCTAGGCAAGATAGTAATTTTACATCACTCCGTCTTTCATTTATTGATCAGATATGGGAATGATAATGCATTTTAAGATAATACTGGTTTTAATTTCAAATTTATTAATGGTTTTAATTTATGATTTTAGTGACTTATTGTGGTTCTTGTTCAGCTTACTCACTCCTGGCTCCTTATAGGATACACATAGCCCATTGTTTTAAAGCATTGGGTCTTTCACACACCCTTTTGATACTTTATAACAATGATTATCTGTAAGTGGTATAGGGATATTAATATTATGTATATATGTTAATTTATTGTGATCTCTTCTATTCGGGTTCTTATTGGTTTGTGTATGTTTTTATAATTTTATAATTATACAAGTGTTATAATATGGTTTTTATAGTTTTTATATTTTTAATGTATTTAAATGTATTATAGTATTTATGATTATTATTTGCAGCATACCTGAATCCCCTGAGGAAGTAGAAAACGAAACACGGCCTGTGTCGGGCTCTCAGGTTTTGCTAAATTTGAATAAAGTATCCTTTCCAAACAAACCACCATGTGTTATTGACTGGGTGTCCTTTGAGCAACGTGGTCTGGTGCTCTTCTTGGAGGACCTATCCCACAGTGTCCCATCCAGGGGACATTGCCCAGCAGGTACCCAAAGGGGCATATAACATTGACAGGTGGTGCCGGGGGAAGCATGGACAGCTATGTAGGCACCCCTTCCCCAGAACCCATACCATAGGCAGCAGCCTACCTGACCCCTGGATGGCCTGGGACTGCATACCACTGGCACCAACAGCATATGGTCATGGCGGCATGGTGGGGGGGAGGGTGTTTGTGCTGGAGGGAGCAGTGGCACCCGCCTGAGGTGGATCTAGGCCATTCCCTGTACCAGTACGTGGTGTGTAGGGCAACAGAAGAGGTCTGGCTGGGGAAAGTAAGGGTAGCCCCACGGACCACTATATTGCTGTGTCAGCAGTGTGGATCAGTACACTCAGCCAGTGCGTCCATAGAGCAGAGGGTCCAATGTTCAAGTCCCATCTGTGGATCTTGCAGAGCATCACCCCATAGTTTTATCCCACAATGCAGCCACAACAACAACATGTGCAAACCCCAGTGCAGTGGTGCACAGGGGTACAAACACCCACTCACAAGGGCTCCACTATCCACAGCCTCATGGAGTGTCAGGCTGTTGGCCCCAGCATGGAGCTGCAGTTATCACCAGAGCACTACTACTACCCCCTGCACAGTTTAGCAATGTCGGCACTGTGATCAGGACCAGTGTGGCAGGCAGGAGTGTGTAATCTTCTGGTCTTGTAATCTTCTGGTCTCGTAATCTTATGGTCTAGTCTCCACTTGGTCCTGGGTTCATTTCACAGAGACAGTAAGGTAAGCATCACAAATAAAATAACCAAACAGGTGTGGCTTGGAAACAGGTCTTTATGTTGAAGTAGGCTTATTACATAGTGAAGTAAGAGAGAATAGTCTATATGAAAGACTGTGTGTGCATGTGTGTGTGTGAGAGAGAGAGAGAGGTAAGAACATGTGGGTCAGAGCCTCATGGCAAGGTGTGTCCGATGAAAATAGGAAGAGAGAGGGGGAGGGGTGAAGAGAATTGATTATCAGAGCCTCCTCCTGTCCTTCATGTCCAATGAGTAGTGGAAGAGAGAGAGCAAGAGGAAGAGTTTCTGTCCTTTATAGTGAATTTTATCTAGCAACTCCCTTTGAGGTCTTCCATTCTTGATTTAGCAGGGAGGGGCTGCAGACCATTCTCAACAGGCCTGGAGACTGACATCAACAGGGGGTCAGAGTTAATCTCATCTTGTAAACTACTCTCATTAACTTTGGAGACTGATATCACCAGAGTAACAAAGCTGCATGAAATCCAAGGTCTGGGGAAAAAGCCATGACTCCTATGTCATGTATGCTGACAGGGTGTCAACCAACAATATGTCTATCCATTGTTTTGTGTCTGCCAACACCTCACTGAGCCCACATTGCTCACACTGTTTCCAGCGTTAGCCTGAAAATGTGCATAATGAGGAGCAAGGTATTATGGGAATGGCCCAGACAGGCGGATTAGCCAGGATGCATCTGCACAGGGTGGAGGGTAATGGCTGGGACACTGTAGTGCTCGACCATCACTTGCATGGGCAGGGTGACCACAGCATGTCACACTGGGAGGTCACTCTCACTCTGACCGAGCAGTGACCATGGCATGTCCATATTCCCACATAGTACCACATATTATTTGTCGCCAGTGATACCTGTGTGTTCCTGGTTCTGGGTCCTAAACTTGGAGATATCTGCTTGGTATCTATGCTGTGCATTCTAGCTCTGGGTTCCCCAGTAAGCATGCACTATGGACTGGCTAGTGGGCTGTCTGCAGTTAGTCTGTGTATGGTGGGACCACCCTGTAGGATGCTGCAGGTACAGTCTGATTGCGCTGTATGCTGGTGGATGGCAGACTGTGGTGTGGGGCAGTTGAGCTTTCCCCTGCCCTCCCCAAGCATCACTGCTGGTCTGCCACTGTCACAGGTATGGCTCTGGCCCATCAGCCCTGGATTGTTGTCATCTGCCAACAGGACAGTGGTGGTTGCTGGTACTACAGCCATTCTGAAGGGGTACCACCACCCCCCCATCTACAAAATTGGTGATTGTGGCCTCTTGGGGTATATAGTGCATACCACTTAGACCCATAGAGGCAGTGCTACCTAAACCTCACACGAGTGTAGACACCCTGCTGCCCTGATAATGGGTACCCATGGCAACCAGACCTTAACACCACATACATACTAATTTGGGTGGTATCTGGTCCCACAGGGCCATATGTGACTGCAGAACACAGATGAGAACAGAAGTATTTTCAGTTGCACTGCTGGGAGCACCTATCACACACTGGTAGTGATGGGGATGTGCAGCAGGACCTATCTTTAGTATCACATATACTGTGGACCTAGTGCTGGGCACCCATCCTATCCCTCAGGGTGAACACGGAACCTGCACAATAGCATGGTCTGTAGCTACTCTGTACCAGTATCACACACTGTCAGTCCATCTTACCATGCTGTAGTACCGGAGAGATGTAGACCCCATTTGGTGGTCAGTTGTAGGCCGCTTTTCTGCATCTGCAATGCATCATGGGTGCTGGTTGGGATACCCTATCCTGGCACACAGAGCAGACTGTTTGCGCGGTGACCTGCAGTCCTTCTATACCCAGCCATTGCTGTGCAACAAAGCATAGAGGTATAGCCTACTGGTTAGTATACTGATGTTCTAGGCAGTGGTCATGGGTTCAGTTCCTCATTGTTCCTTCCTATCCATGTCAGATATTTTGCATGCCTGTGACAGTCATATCTTTGCAGATCTGTGCTGCCAGCCCATAATACCATCACCACAGTTGCCATCTCTCCTTATAAGGCGTTATAAGGCACCTTATTAGGCACAGTAAAAGGCCTTGTACTGTGTCGAGTAAGGTGCCTTGTAACGCGCCTTATAACATGCCTTATAACGTGCCTTGTACTGTGCCTAATAAGGTGCCTTATAACATGTCTTATAACGTGTCTTATAATGTGCCTTGTACTGTGCCTAATAAGGTGCTTTATATGGCGCCTTATAACGTGCCTTGTAATGGCTGTTAGCCTAAGGCGCCTTCTACCACGCGTTACCTGACATGGCTTGCCATAATGATGCCCCGCCTATTCCCTTATAAGGGCATCCAGGGAACCTAACGTGGAGGACATTACCACAGTTTAGTAAACATACCCCTAAGTGTCAAAGCCAAAATTTTCAAGGAAGAGGTGGGGTTTTAGTTTGCAATGAGATTTCCCAATGTCTGTCAATGATCATATCTCTGGGGTGAGGGAATTCCAGACAGTGGGTGAATAGAAGTAGAAGGCTGTGCTAGAGGTGAAGAGATTGAAACGAGAAAATGAGGCTAGGACTGATAAAAGGTTGTAGCTGGCTTTTGTCCTTGATCTGTTATTGAGAGGTTCATGGATGAGAGTCTGAAGGATGTCTGCTGAGAGGTTGTGGAGTGTCTTGAGGATGCAGAGGGAGACTTTCTACTGAACTCTCATCTGGATGGGTAGTCAGTGCAACTGCTTTAGCATGGGGATAATGTGTGCTCATCACTGTTTATTCTGGAAGCTGTATTCTATGCATGCTGCAGGGGGATTAAAGTGGCTTTTGGGAACCTCTGGTAGATTATGCTAGCATAGTCAAATATTGGAGTGATGAGAGTTTATGCTCCAATAAAGGGTGAAGGTTTTGAACCAGTTTCATTCTGAAATATAGATCTGGTTACCTGTTTGATGTGGGCATGGAAGTTCAGGTTTTGGTCCAGTATTATGCCAATATATTTTATTTGATCTTTTATTTGTAGTGTTAAATTGGCCAAGTTGACTGAGGATGATGGCGAGAATGTGAGGTTCTTGGTTATACTGAGGACTTCTGTTTTGTTGGGATTAATGTGCATGTTGTAAAGAATGAGTCATTGGATGACATTTTCAAGGCATTGACTTATCGTTGAGCAGTCAGGATTATTAATGGTGGACAGTATGTAAATTAAAATGTCATCAGCATACAGATGATAGAGGATATTGTGGTTCTGGATTATTTTGCATAGTGGTTAGAAACATAGAAACATGATGACAGAAAAAGGCCAAATGGCCTATCTAGTCTGTCCTTCCATAACAACAACTACAACAGTCCACTTTTTACCTTTAGAGATCCTCTGTGTTGGTCCCATGCTTTTTTGAATTCAGTTACTGTCCTCATCTCTACCACCTCCACTGGGAGACTATTCCATGGATCCACTACTCTTTCTGTAAAGAAATATTTCTGCATATCACTCCTGAATCTATCTCCCTTCACCCTCATCCCATGTCCCCTCGTAGCAGAACTTGCTTTCAATTGAAAGAGGCTCTCTCCCTGAACATTTATGCCACGGAGGTATTTACGTATCTAATGGTCAATTCATTAACGCTTATACAAAACAGTCAAAAAATTCTGCGTTAAATGTAACAAACAGGGAAATACATCCACAAGCTGATTGGGAGAAATTACTTTAGTTTAGTTATCTTAACTGTATCAAATTTCTACCAAATGGTCTCAGAACTCTCAGGCTTCAATCCAAAAAGACCCAAAGGTCAAACTGAAAGGGATAGAAACCAGATAACATCAACGACCACTTACGGTAGTTAACATTGATCAAGTTAAATAACCTGCTTTCTATAAAAAATAATGTGCCACTTTGCTTGCTTTAATAAAGATTTCTCTCTTATCTTGACCGTTGCACAGAAGCAGGTATAAAACTTTTCTTCTTAATACCGCTAAGAACACAAGACTCCCAAAACAGACTCTTAAACTGATCCGTATTCCACACACATCCCGACGCCTCCCCCCCAGCGCCTTTGGAGCGTTTCTCCTAAACGGGTTCTTCAGGGGATTGATTCAGGGAATATCCTGGGATCACCTTAAAAACAAACACACACAACATGTATCACCCTCATCCATAAAAACATTAAAAGATCTACCGTGGAACAACACCTCTCAAACAAATACTTACAAAAAACTGCTGCCCAGTTTGAGGTATTTAATCGGGTTATGTGTTGCTAGTCCGCATGCGCGGCGTCTTTTGGCTTAGCTTTCAATTTGTGGTGAAGGACTGGAAGCAGCTAAGGTTCCGTGAGGTTTGGCGTGGGCAGCAGTTTTTTGTAAGTATTTGTTTGAGAGGTGTTGTTCCACGGTAGATCTTTTAATGTTTTTATGGATGAGGGTGATACATGTTGTGTGTGTTTGTTTTTAAGGTGATCCCAGGATATTCCCTGAATCAATCCCCTGAAGAACCCGTTTAGGAGAAACGCTCCAAAGGCGCTGGGGGGGAGGCGTCGGGATGTGTGTGGAATACGGATCAGTTTAAGAGTCTGTTTTGGGAGCCTTGTGTTCTTAGCGGTATTAAGAAGAAAAGTTTTATACCTGCTTCTGTGCAACGGTCAAGATAAGAGAGAAATCTTTATTAAAGCAAGCAAAGTGGCACATTATTTTTTATAGAAAGCAGGTTATTTAACTTGATCAATGTTAACTACCGTAGGTGGTCGTTGATGTTATCTGGTTTCTATCCCTTTCAGTTTGACCTTTGGGTCTTTTTGGATTGAAGCCTGAGAGTTCTGAGACCATTTGGTAGAAATTTGATACAGTTAAGATAACTAAACTAAAGTAATTTCTCCCAATCAGCTTGTGGATGTATTTCCCTGTTTGTTACATTTAACGCAGAATTTTTTGACGGAGGTATTTAAACATCTCAATCATATCACCTCTATCCCGCCTTTCCTCTAAGGTGTACATATTAAGATCCTTAAGTCTGTCCTCATATGCTTTATAATGAAGCCCACTAATCATTTTAGTAGCCACCCTCTGCACCGACTCCATCCTGTTCACATCCTTTTGAAGGTGCGGTCTCCAGAATTGCACACCATACTCCAAATGAGGTCGCACCAAAGATCTATATAGAGGCATTAGCACCTCCTTTTTTCTGCTAGCCAATTGCCTGAATAGTTCTCCCTGTAGAGAATCCAGGATCTCCTTACTTCTAGACGATACTGCAGCAGGAATGTGCCAATCAACATCTGGCATATTGAAATCTCCTATCAGTAGCACTTCCCATTTCCTAGCAATGCTGCGTATGTCTTCAATTAACTCTCTGTCCACCTCTTCCTCTTGTGAGGGAGGTCTGTATATCACACCAATGCAAATAGATTTCTCTTTCCCTCTTTCTAGTTTAACCCACAATGCCTCCTCTCTCCCTTTTAAGCTCTGTAATTCCAAAGCTTTAAAGTAGTTTTTACATATAGTGCCACTCCTCCTCCCCTTCTTCCTACCCTGTCCTTTCTGAATAAAGTATAGCCAGGTATAGTTACATCCCAGTCATGGTTTTCTATGAACCATGTTTCTGTAACTGCCACTAAATCCAAGTCAGCCACTCCCACCAAAGCTTCAACTTCAGGGATCTTATTTCCCATGCTATGGGCATTAATACACACTGCTTTCCATATGTTACCCCTGTTACCCATTTCCATAAAGGTATTTAATGTATCATCTACCTGGGGGCTTTCACTTACCTGGGGGCTTTCTTCACCCATCCCCAACGAATCTAGTTTAAAGCCCTCTTCAGTAGATTAGGCAGTCTACTACCGAAGAGGCGTTGACCTTTCTTGGACAGATGGATGCCATCTCTGCTCTGCAACCCTTGGAACAGCATCCCATGGTCTAGGAAACCAAAACGCTCTCGATGACACCATCCACGCAGCCATGCATTCATCTCCAGGATGTGAGCCTCTCTGCCTTGGCCTTTACCCTCAACAGGGAGGATTGAAGAGAACACCACCTGTGCACCTAACTGCTTCACCCTCTGTCCCAGAGCCATGAAGTCACTTTTGATATGTTCCGAGGTATACCTGGCAGTATCATTTGTTCCAACATGGATTAGCAACATTGGGTAATAGTCAGTGGGCTTGATGATTCTCGGCAAACTCTCCATAACATCTTGGATTTTGGCACCAGGCAGACAGCATACCTCTCTGGACATCAAGTCTGGTCGGCAGATGGACGCCTCAGTACCCCTCAGAAGAGAGTCTCCAACCACCACTACCCTTCGTTTCCTTCTGGTCACTAATTCTGTAACTTTGGGGTACTTGAACTCTGGTTCTTCCCTTTCCAGGGATACTTTCACCTCCTCCACTTCCAGGGCTTCATAATGGTTCTTCAATTCAAGGGCTGGAGAAGTTGGATTGGTGATTTTTCAGGCCCTGGTGACTTGTGTCCAACCATCGACATTCTGTTGGCACCCATCTTCTCCTGTGCTGGTTGGATACAAATGTTGAAGAGAAGGGAGGATAAGACAGAACCCCAAGGTAATCCCTGAAGTAGTTTAAAGGGTTGGAGGTTTCCAGTCCTACTCTGACATGTTAATTGTGGTTGACAAGGTAGGTCTGGAACCACTGTAGTGTTGTTTCTCAGAGGCCAATTGCATGGAGACATGAGATGACGTGGTCATGGATAACAGAGTCAAAGGCTGCGGAGAAGTCAAAGAAAATGAGAATGAAGTTTTGTGTGATTTTTCTGTACCTTTGATTAGTGTATCTATGAGGGAGATCAGTAGGATTTCCATACTATGAAAGGATTTGAACCATGCTGATGTTGGTTGAAGGGGGCATAGGAGGCCACATAGTCCTGTGTCTGAAGTTGCACTACTTTTTCAATGATTTTGGCAAGGGAGGGAATACCGGAGATTGGTCTCTAAGAGGATGGTGATGTTGGGTCGTCTGTAGGATTTTTTGTAAGAGTCTGATAGAGGCTTGCTTGAGGGCTGTCAGCATATATCCCAGTGATAGTGAAGTCTGTAGAATGGGAAGGATGATTGGGATGAGATTTTGCTTGGTCATTTTGATTCAGAGGAGTGGACATGGGTCGAGTGAGGAGGTGGTGCTGTTAATGTTTGATAATATTTTCTAGATGCTGAGTGGACAAAGGGCTGAATCTTGACCAGATTTGTTTGCATGGGGCATTGGTGGAAGTAGTGAGTCAGGTTGGTCTGATGGTGGCTGACTGTTTAGATTGTAGAAATTGCAAAATGTCAGCTGGAGACGGGGTAACATCAGACTTGCAAGCGGATGGGCTTTTAAGCAGATTCAAGGATATTTTGAATAGTTCTCTAGGCCAGTTGAGAGAGGATCGAATTAGGTTGATAAGGTATTCTTTTTTTTGAGGGGGTGAGTGAGCAGTATTCAGCCTGGACAGTTATGTATGCCGAGTGATTGGATAGATCCTTGTAGTATTTCCATTTGTGCTCTATTTGCCTGAGTTTGTTATTTAGGGATTTGAGATCAGGGGTGAACCAGGGTACATGATGTGTTCTCTTTACACTGGATGGGCTGTTGGGCATAGCAGCATAGAATGATATATGATTGTTCCATTCAGAAACTGAGGAGTCAAAGTTGGTTGGATTAACTTGGGTCATAGGTAGGATGTTGCTGATGAAGGAATCTCTGTTGAATGCCCAGAACCTCCATATGTGAGATGGTGAGGAGTTGTGGGTGAATGTGTTGGGGAGGCTTGGTAAGAAGAAGGTGAGCAGGTTATGGTCAGAATAGGGCACTGGAGTGTTTGGGGTCATTGAGGAAAGGTGTTGGTATGGCTAGGTGGCTGGGGTAAATATCAGGTCTAAGATTCCTCCCCTGGTGTGAATTGATTATGAAATGATTTGCTTGAGCTGGAGTGTTTCCATTGCTTGGAGGAAAGGTACAGAGTGCTTGTTAGAAGCAGTGGGTAGGTGGAGGTCTTCCAGAATAATGAACCATTTGTTGTTGTGACTGTTGGAACATGCCTCCTCTATTAGTGGTTAGAAGTTGCTGGAGCCCACGGTTGGTGATCTATATGCAGGGCAGACTGAGAAATGGGTGTTGGATATGGTGATAATGTCCAAGTCATTGGTAGAGCTGGAGTTGGTAATTTTGAATTGGAGCTCCTCCTTGGTGATGATAAGTACACCTCCACCTCTTTTAGCTGCCCTAGGGTGATTGAAGAGCTGGTAAGAAAGGATTATAAGTTGGTTTAAGAGGACAGTGTCAGATTCCTCAAGCTATTATTCAGTTATGCACAATATGTCAATGTGCTTTTACTGAATGTAGTCAACCAAGATAGAGATTCTGTTGTGGATGAATCACATGTTGATAAGGGCATACTTGAGTGGTTGGGTGACAGGTAAGTTAGTGGATGGAGTAGAAAATCCGAAGGATGTTTGATTCTTGATTGTGTTTCTGTTGTGAGGTTTGGGGAGGAGGGATTGGAGTCCTTTATTGTATGGGTGCTGTATGATGGGAGAGAGTGAGGAGATAAGCTCCTCTCCATTCCTCCACACATCCAATGAGTGGCCAAGTTCACATTTAAATTTAAAGCATTGATTTCCACACCCATGCCTAAGGGACACTCTCGCAGAATGCCCCAGCTAGTACTGAGAGTTTTGCAATCAACGCTACCAGCATTCCATATTTACACTACTTCCAGCAACTGAAGACTCCTGCCACATCCCCATGTAAGTCCCCTTTGCACACACAACATGCTGTTTTTCTCATAGGCACCTCCACAATGTAAGTTCTCTGATATCACCCCCAAACCTAATATACTAAATTATACCTTAATTCCCTATTAGCAACTCTACCCAATTCCTGCTATCAATTCTGCATCTCCTATACTGCCTATCCAGACCTGAAACACACTCCACAGTCATCAGAGAGGTTGGTATGATACAGCTCCAAGAGCAGATTGTGCTTAACTTAGGAATTGCTATCTGCCAGTAATCATAGCAAACTCTTGATATATGTGTATCATATTCCCAGGTTTAGGGTGGCATTGCTAGGGTATGTAAGTGCTAGTATTGGGAGATGTACGCAGGGCCCAACATCCTGCCTCTCCAGGAGGCTCTGGATATTGGAGCCTGTGGGTGCAGGTGTGTCTGCCCCTGTTGGCCGCTGCTCTAGGGCAGAGGTTCACAACTCCATTCCTGGTGGGCTAAACACTGTTCAGGTTTTCATGCTGTCCCTAATGAATATGCATGAGATACATCTGCATACCATGGGGGCGGCGCATAGAAATGCAGCACAGACATCTTTATTAGAGACAGCATGAAACCTGAATGGTGTTTGGCCCTCCAGGACTGCAGTTGGGAAACTCTGCTCTAGGTATTGCGCATGTTTATGGTGTCTGTGCTCTGTAGGGTAAAATATAGGCGTTTAAGGCATGTTTATGTTATCTGCAATAAAGGTTCTGTCTTTATTTTTATTACCATGTTTTAGTAGTGGGTAAAATATGGGGACTGGGTTGGCAGGAACCACAGCTGGGACTTGAACATGTGTCTTTCTGCTCTTGACCACACTGGCTGTGTGTACTGCACCACTGTGTTGCCACAGAGATAGTGCAGTCCCTGGGGATACCATGACTGTTCGTCAGACAGGGCCTGTCTGTTGCAATGCATGGCACCCACCTACACAGGGCTAGGCCATGGTCTGCTGTGGGCAGCTGCCACTGCCCCCTCCACCGCCAATACCCCTCTGCCACCATGCTGACATGCCCTTCTGCTGGTGGTGCTGGTGATGTATAGTTGCAGGCCATCCAGTGTGCCGGTAGGCGGCTGCCTATGGTGTGGGTTCTAGGGTAGGGGTTCCTGCATAGATGTCCACGCTTCCCCCCAGCACCGCCTGCCAATGTTATGTGCCCTTGGGGGTACCTGCTGGGTACTATCCCCTGTGACACTCTGGGAAACACACTCATGCCCATGTTGGGCCCTCATCAGTTGATGTCTGGCTGCTCTACTGTTTCAGCATTCCTAAGGGCCACCTAGGCATCACCCTGGGCCACAACTGTGGCCCAGCTGCACCACAGCATGTGCCGCCTGCAGCCCTCTGTATCCCCTTTTCCAGCCTCTGTCCAGTTGCCCGTTCCGACATGCCCACCCTGCTGTTGCAGAACATGTGCATGCCCTAGAAAACCTGTCCAATAACAAGGGGAAACCGTGATCAGCGCTATTTCACTGTGGGCTCATTTACCTTGTATGGGGACAGAGCATAGACCCTTCCAAAATTAATATCCTTTTTTGGAGCTTTCTTGGTAGTGTTTTTTGATGTTTCTCATTCATATCACTATTGGCCAGCTTGGTTATGTTTGTTTTACATTTTGTTCAGGTCATTTTCAGTGTTTATTTGCCCTTTTGTTCTGTGCACATATATCACACTTATCACTTTTTTGTAGGTTTCCCTGGCTTTGTGGACATTGCTGACTGAAATGGTTTCTCTCTCCTGCAATTGTGTGCTAACGCTTGGTTTTCAGTTGCGTTAGGATTCAGCTCTTAATTCCTCCTCGTTAGTATGAAAAGGGCCTCTCCCCGCCCACTCCCTGCCCACTGACCCCTTCTACCCACCCTCTCACCACCCTTTTTTGCACTTAACGTGGCCGGGAATGTTAAAGCGCCTCCAGTATTGTCAATGATGGCATAGTGTATGTGTGGGAGGGTTCAGGGCTTCATACCGCTTGACATTTGCATCTAGGATGCATAATGGCAAGGGAGGTTCAACTACTACCTGGTCGGAGGCTGGCAGTAGTTGGACACATGCTAGCAGCATTTTTGTGCCTCTAGAACACCACCAACATGAGCGCACCAGCTGCTCACTGCTGCTACTTCCCACTCCCTGCCCCAACTCCACCCTAACCCCACTTATATGCACACTGCTCTGGAAGTGCAGCGTTTTTTTTGGCAGAGTCTTATAGCCTCATGCGCCCCTCTACCACATGACCAAAATGTGTGTTAGCCCTGCATAAACCCTGTGCTGCCAGCTACCGTGCTTTAGTAAACATGACTCCAAGTTTGTACCTGAGTCAATGGAGGATGAAGTGGCTTGCCCAACATCACAAGGAGTGGCAATGGGATTATACAGTAATCTGGCTTCCTTGTTTTCAGCCCACTACTGTAACCATTAGGCTGCAGAATGTTTTCCCATGCACATCCATTTTATCTACATATTTCTATGCGTAATGTCCTAAGTAAGTGCATATTGCTTGCTTTAAAAAATAGCATTCAATACACAACCCTCTATATAGGCATCTATATGCCATTTTTGCATGTTCTGTTAGCACATAACCTTCATTGAACAATCTCCAATGTGCCTTGTGCTAGTGCTAGGAGGTATACTGCCACCATATAAAAGACCCAGTTTTCTTTTTATTGTCAAAGCATAGCTGAAATCCATTGTGTGTGTCCTGATGTCTCTAAACAGCAGCTTTTAGAAAAGGGACAAAAAGAATGAGTGGCAAAATCAATCAAATATGTCCATTTGCTTATAAATGTTCACACATACTGGTATGCATCTCTCTTCAAAGCAGTGACAGCAGGAGGTGTGGAAGGTATCTTAGTCTAGGCACTATGCCAGCCAATATTTATGATGGATATGTTGTAGTAAGTGACAGGAATAGGATGTGTGAAGGCAAAACCCACTTTATTAAGGTTTGACTTCTTGGGATGCAGGGTAGATCCCTTGAATGTGATAGATGAGACTTCAATGGCTACTGCCCCTGGCCTTCCTGGCATGTGTGAGATGATGATGCCAGGGCAATAATGCAGATTTGTAGATTACATGGTTTATGTAAGTATATGGCCAGTATCTTCTGAATGTTTCTACTGATGCTGAAAACAACCATGCTTGAGGGATAAAGAATACAGATAGTATATATGAAAATAAGTGTTCTGTTTTGTCTTTTTTAAAAAGATTGGGACAGATACTCTCATTCTATGTGGTTCCTTATGCCCTGCAGCTTGACATAACTTTCTTGCTCTATTTTCTGAAAGTAAATTGTGCTAGCGTAGATGAGTGCTGGAGTTTCCTCATTGCTTTGTAGGAAGCCAGGATGAATAATATATTCAGAAAGTATATAAATTAGTTGGAACACTGATGTCATGACCTGAGCATGCTCAGAGTGATTTTTCTACATCATCAATAGGCAAC
Organism: Ichthyophis bannanicus; assembly: GCA_033557465.1. NCBI lineage: Eukaryota > Metazoa > Chordata > Amphibia > Gymnophiona > Ichthyophiidae > Ichthyophis > Ichthyophis bannanicus. Next base: position 1,037,426,476 of record CM066031.1, read on the forward strand.
TTAAAGAGTATTAATGGACAAACAAACCTCTTCCAAAGACGGGGAAGCTGTAAAACTAGAGGGCATAACATGAAGCTGCAAGGGTGTAAACTGAAAGGCAATGTCAGGAAATACTTTTTCACCGAAAGGGTGGTGGATGCTTAGAATTCCCCCCCCCCCCCACCCGATGGAAGTGATGAGTGCAAACACAGTGACAGAATTCACAGTGGCATGGGACAGACATAGTGAATCCCTTTACAGAAACGGGATAAAATCAAAATAAGCATAGCTATCTCTTATATCTGAACAAATAGGGGTGACCTACACAGAGCGGTGGGTACACCCCTAAACAAAGGCATGACCTGCACAGAGTGGCAAGTGCATCTACTCTTGCCTCCTTGCTGGGCAGACTAGATGGACCATGCTGGTCTTTATCTGCTATAAACAAAGAAAACCAAATCCAAAACTAAATAGATATACCTCTATCTAAATTGTATTTTTGTTGGAAAAGGCTGGAGGCGGCTGAAATGGAAAACCAGCCGCACCAGACAGCCTGTTCCTTTTTAATTAATTCAAACACGTTACTTAACTTAGAAGATAGCCCAGTGAGGTCACAATCAATCTGTGATATATCAAATCTTCATGCCCAAGCGGTTAAGGTAGCAATTCCACGGATGTCTATCTAAATTGCTACCTTAACCGCTTGGGCATGAAGATTTGATATATCACAGATTGATTGTGACCTCACTGGGCTATCTTCTAAGTTAAGTAACGTGTTTGAATTAATTAAAAAGGAACAGGCTGTCTGGTGCGACTGGTTTTCCATTTCAGCCGCCTCCAGCCTTTTCCAACAAAAATACAATTTAGATAGAGGTATATCTATTTAGTTTTGGGTTTGTTTTTCTTTGTTTATAGTACTTCATTTTTACCGAACCAGGGATTTTTTACTACTTCTTATCGGGTCTTTATCTGCTGTCATATGTTATGTTACTATAGTTTATTTAACAGTTTTTTTATACTGCTTTATCATTTTAAATCAAAGTGGTTTATATTGTAACTTAAACCTACATTAAACAGGGACATTGATAACTTGGATTTTTCTGAGCAATGGAGGGTTAAGTGACTTGCCCAAGGCCACAAGGAGTGCTAGTGAGAATTAAATCCTGGTCTCTTGGTTCCCAAGCCAGAGCTCTAACCACTAGGCTGCTACTCCACACAGAAGGGACTATGCGGTCTAATTACTAATGTTAACACTTGTTAATTCACCATTAACGGGCATTTCATGGAAGCTATGATTTAAAAAAACGTGTATTAATGATGAATGAATGTCTGCTAACATTAGCACATCCTAGTAACTAGGCCCCTATATGTTCCATAACGGATGATGAGTTTAATTCATCAGGAAAAGAAGATGTGGATTAAGGAAGGCCCAAATGAATTAAAATTAGGGCTTCTATTCTTAGCTGTATGTAAAATGTGAAAACAGGTGTTATTTTCCAGCTGAGGTTCTTTGTGTGCTCAAATCTGTTTGTGTGTTTGCATCACAGGTACAAGGGCTGGGTACCTTTCCCAGAAGAATAAAATATACGTAGTTGTGCAGTTGAGGAATCAACAACACAGAAATGATGCAACGACAGAGTGGCGGATCTAAGGCAGACAAGGGAAGGGGTGAGAGAGTACAAAGGGGAGAGTTGTTTATCCATTGTTTATCCAATGAAAGCATATTCATCCCTTATCAGTCTTTTGTGCGGCCTCTGAATAGAAAATATTTTGCCTAACTGAATTACTTTTTGATTTATTGATTGATTTATTTTATTTAGCAAGCTTTTATATACCGCCCCTTCCTGAGATCAAGGGCGGTTTACATGAAACATCACAACAAACTTTACATTAAACTTTGAAACTATGTACAGTTAACTTGTTATAACTATTGTCACCCTCACTGCTGGACCCTGCTGGTGGGGCAGGGCACTACGCTGGGGCTCGTGCTTAACTGGCTTAATTATGCTGTGGAGGCCTTGCTTGGCCCTCTGGGAGTTGTAGTTGTTGATTGCCAGTTAAAGAACTAGTCGTGGAACGTGGTAAGGTTTTAACAAGGGATTTATTTCCCCTTCCAAGAGGACTTTTGCTGTGGTATGAACAAAGGAAACACAACCCTTCCTGGGCATATAATAAAGGAACAAAAATAGCTTCTCTTCAGCTCATTAACAAGTAAAGTAAAGGTACATTAAACAGTCCTTCATAAGCACACAAAAACCCTTTCTTTACTGTTTTTGGCTTAATCAGCTCTTACTTCCTTTTATCGTAGTGAGGAAATGCTATCCACTATTGAAAGCGTACAGTCCATGTATTCAGTGCTTGGCTGAGCTTCTGATGTCTCACACTGCATATCCTCATCACATGCTTTTTTTTTTTTTTTTTAAACTTTTATTTTCATTTTGCAACAAACAAAAGAAACAACACACCAAAGGAGACAAAACAAGTATACAATAAGGAAAAGTAAACCCAATTACCCCCCACCCCCATGCTTCTTCTCTAGCCGATTATGTCAGCATGTGAGCGCTTCCAAACAACAGTGATTATACATCAAAACGATCAAAAGAGTATCTACAATACAGAATGATCATGGGACAGAGATATATACAAATTTAGACAGTCAGATGAGAGCATTTAGCAGAATGTACATAGTCATTGAGCATCTTCCATTTAGACCGATGATGAGGAGTCTGAATGGGGGAAGCAAACATACGAGGTATTTGTTCATATTTACTGTAGAGACAGACATGATTCCACCATTCATTGGGGCTCAGATGGGAGCTATTTTTCCAGTATTTCGTAATTAGAGAAATAGCAATGCCAAGCATAAAGTCCAAAAGGAAGTAAGCCGTTTTTGGAAGAGAGGGGATCCCCGCAGCTGAGCGAAGTCCCACTATCCTCCAAGAAAGGGGCTCTTGAAAGTGCAAAATAGACTGGATACGACCCCAGACCCGACGCCAGTAATACTGTAGTGCGGGACATTCATACATAACATGAGGTAGTGAACCAATGGCCGCATGGCATGTCCAACAACTATTGCCATTTGGCTAATCTGTCAGGAGTGTAAAAACACCGGTGGGCTAGAAAGAAGAGTGTCTGAGTAAGTGAGGCGGATCGGGAAACCCGTGTCACTCTACTCCAGACAAAGCTCCATTGCTCCGGGGTCAAAGTCACATGCAATTCTCTCTCCCATGCTTTCTGCGCTATAGGGGTATCTCTAGTTATAGCATTACATAAGGTTTTGTAAAAATTGGATGCTACACCCGGTGAACTACCGATAGATCGGATAGTCTCCGACCAACCTTGTGTAGGGGATGCCGATGGCGGAAGCACCTTAGCACTCCGAAGGCAATGCTGAAGTTGCACCAACTGAAAGTAGTGTTTCGCTGGGAGACCAAATTCAATTTGCAATTCACTAAAAGTTTTCCACGACCATCATGGAACAACTGGCTAGGAAGCCAAATGCCCCTAGTGTACCAGGGGCTCCACGCCATCGGCTTATTTTGTATGCGAAATCGAGTATTGTACCAAAGCGGGAGCCTGTCTAACGGACAGAGTTGGGAGTCTAAAGATTGCATAAGAGTATTAAAGGCACCTAAAGTGTCTAAAAGCATTGGTGGATAGTGGGAGTCTGATGGGAGAGTCATACCAGGGAGAAAAGTAAGAGGAATCGGTTTGCAAAGGTCCTCTTCTATGTCTAGCCACACAGGTCTACTCGGTACTGGATCTTCCAGCCAACGAGCGCCTTGTTTGAGAAGAAAAGATTGATGGTACTTCAGGAAATCAGGGAATCTGACACCCCCATTTTCCTTATCTGCTTGCAGCTTATGTTTCGCTATCCTAGGTGTCTTGTTTTGCCATAAGTATCTAGTCAGAAGGCCCTCTATATCTTTATATGTACGTCGAGGTAAGAGACAGGGCAACATTTCTAAAATATAATTCACTTTCGGAACAATCATCATTTTTATGGTTTCTAAGCGACCCCACCAGGTAAGTGTTAAAGGAGTCCAACGGTGAGTAAGCGCCCGGACTTTAGAGGTTAAGTCTTTGGCATTGAAGGAGATAGTGTCTTCCAAAGGAGAACAATAGTGAACCCCAAGGTATTTGACCATGCGAGGTTGCCATAAAAAGGGGAAGGGTTGCATATCTGCCTGATGAAGCAAAGGATTTAATGGAAAGGCTACCGACTTGGTCCAATTTATCTTATAACCGGACAGTTGTGAGTATTTACCAATTTGCTCTAGGACAGCCGGTACTGAGTCTATAGAGACAAAAAGCATAAGGTCATCAGCATACGCTGAAATTTTGATTTCCCTATGGGAGAAGGGGACTCCATGAATCTCCTCCGATTGCCGGATTAGTAAAGCCAAGGGTTCGAGTGCAAGATCGAAAAGAAGTGGAGACAGTGGGCATCCCTGGCGAGTACCGCGTTGAAGGGGAAAAGGCTGAGACTTTAAAGCATTGGCACATATACTGGCTGGAGGCTGGGCATACATGGTGCGGAGACAACGGAGAAAACCTTCCCCGAATCCGTACCAGCGGAGGACTGCAAACAGGAAGGGCCACTCTAAACGATCAAAGGCCTTCTCAGCATCAAGTGAGAGGCCAACAAATGGGCGATCAAGATTAACTGCGGCAGTCAGTACATGACATAGAGTCCGAGCATTGTCAGCAGTTGATCTACCAGGAATGAAACCGCATTGATCTGGGTGTATTAAGGTAGACATCCTATCAGAGAGCCGGGTGGAGAGAATGGTGGCAAATATTTTATAGTCCGCGTTTAGGAGGGAAATTGGACGATAATTAGCTGTTAGTTGCGGGTCTCTCCCCTCTTTCTCAAAAACTACTACATTTGCCATTGAAAAGGACCCAGAAGGAGAACCCTCCTCGGCCAGAGCAGAAAAATAAAGTTTCAAAACTGGAGCTAAGTCAGCGTGAAAGGTTTTGTAGAATTCAGCAGGGAGACCGTCTGGGCCTGCGGCTCGACCTGAGGCACATTTCTTGATAGCAGAATGAATTTCTGATAAAGTAAAGGGTGTGTCCATGGCCACTCTATCTTCGTCAGATAGGGTCGGTCTTTGTACCCCTGAAAGTAAGCGTTCAAATACTTCTGGCTCAAAATCACATTCAGACTGATAAAGCCGAGTATAAAAATCACGAAAGAGTTCTAAGATTTCTGTATCTTTAGTGACCAAGCCCCCCCCCCCCCCCGACGGATTACGGAGGGCGGTAACACGTTTGGCTTCTTTTTGACCTTTTAGGGCATTTGCTAATAGTTTGCCAGCACGGTTATTTTCCCGATAATATAGCCCTTGTTGTGATTCAATATTTTTAACAGCAGCAGTGTACAAAAGCTGATTGTATTGAAAACGCAAGCGTTGTAAACGGAGTAAAATACATGGGTCAGTACGGGACGTGAGGAGACGCTCCCCAGCTTGTATCTGCTGCTCTAGAATCAGTAAGTGCTGCTTTCTTTGTTTCCCCTGCCGAATTTGATAGCTAGTTATAGTTGCGCGGATAGATGCTTTAAAACCCTCCCACCAAGCCCAGCTCGCTGTGTCATGGGGTGAGTTAAACTGAAAATAATCTTGGATAGCGGCCTTTATATCAACCTGAAAATCTTTTTGACCTAGTAGGGATCTATCAAAAAACCAAGCTCGGGGAGAATCGTCCCGCGCAGTGACATGTAATGATAAAGATATGGCAGCATGATCTGAAATATGGAGAGGATGAGTCCTAGCCGTGTCCACTTGAGAAATCAGTGCTTTGGAAATGAGAAAGAAATCTATTCTAGATTGGGAGTGATGGGGGGCAGAAAAAAAAGTAAACTCTAAGTCGGAGGGGTGAAGCAGCCTCCATATATCTACCAGCGCAAGATCTTGCATCAGAGCTGTAAGGGTAGCAAGACTCTTGGGTGGACTACTCGTTCTAGGCGGCTGTCTATCTATCAAAGGGTCTAACACTTGATTAAAATCACCACCGAGTATTAATGGAGCATTGGCAGAGGCCTGTGCCAACTGCGCAATACTTGCATAGTAAGCAGGGTTGTCCACATTCGGGGCATAAATGCAAATACACGTGAATTCACTATCTCCAACCTTAAGGTGTACACGGGCCCATCTACCCTTCTTGTCAGCGCTAGTATTAATTACAGTAGCTTGCAAAGATTTCTTAACCAGAATGGCTACCCCGCACCGTTTGGAAACGGCGGGAGAATAGGCAGCAACCATGTAAGGCTTAGCATTGAGTTTCAGTGTTTCAGCAGAGTTTAGATGCGTTTCCTGAAGAAACACTAAATCAGCATGCTCATGGCTAAGATAGCTAAGGATTTTCTTTCTTTTGATTGGACTATTAATGCCTTTTACGTTGCGTGATAAGATTTTACATAAGGCCATTCAGAAAAGTTAAAAATTCTGAGCATGATAGCGCACATAATTTCACAATGTCCCTCATATTGACTGTATCTGGCTGTACACATGGCATAAAAGAAAATAAGCTAATATAATACAATGAAGCGCCCCACATTAAAAAAGAAAAACCGCAGCGCGGTAGAGAAGAAGCAGAACCCCAGTAATTACTGGCGACCATGTGTCTGCGGGGAGAAACCCCGGAGAAGGCCGAAATTGAAAAAACACATAACCTGTAGGACTGTGCGTGCTCCGAATCCGACCGAGGCACACATCATGGAGGGATAGGAGACCAAAAAACAAAAAAGTCATATAGAGAAAGAAAGAAAGTCCAGGTAGTCTCTGTGCTTGACTATGACCGCCGCATCGGGCCCTTCAAAATGGCGGACAGAGCCGGCAAATAAAAAGTCCAAGTCTTTGGATTAGCGCATCTGCTCTGCTTCCTTGGAGTCTAAAAATGTTGATAGTAGATCAGGATCTTCGAATGTCCTGGTTTGGTTGTGGAGAGTCACTCGGAGCTTCGCTGGATACAACAGGCCAAAGCAAGCCTGTAGCTGTTGAAGTCGAGGGCGAAAAGCAAGGAGTTTCTTCCGACGGTCAACGGTAGGCTTTGCCAAATCAGGGAAGAAGGAGACTTTGTGACCTTCAAATTCCAAATGATGATTCGCCCGGGCAGCATTTAAAATTTGTTCCACTTGTTGATATCGTAGCAAGCGAAAGATAATAGGCCGGGGGGTCGTTCGGTTGAGCGCCATGTGGGTAGGAACACGGTGTGCACGATCGATTTCCAGTTCTCTATGAAAAGTGATCTTCAGCAAGGAGGGAAGAGTTTTGAGCAGGAATTCTCTTATATCTCCTGCTTCCACCCCCTCCGGTATTCCAATGAGCCTCACATTGTTGCGGCGGGCTCGATTATTGCTATCTTCTAACTCCTTTTGAAGATTCTGTATCTGGCGCTCAGCCTTGTCCAGTTTGCCCAAGCGCACCGCGTGCGAGTCGAGGACCCCCGCCATATTGTCCTGCCGTAATGAGAGACTTTCAAGTCGGTCCTGGAGCACTCCAAAGTCTTCTCGCATGGCTCGAAGCGCTTCTCCATTGGACTGCACCAATTCCTTCACGCCGCGTATTTCCTCTAAAATCTCCAGGTGCATTTCGGGGTTTTCACGAAATGGAACCATCTTCTGTGGGGAGGACACCTCTGTTTTGGAGCGTTTTCCGTGAGAAGAAGAAGGAGACCCGAAGTCCAAGCGCGCTGGTTTATGGGCCGCCATCCCCCCCGAGGTACCCCGGTCAGCCCGGAGCGAAATAGTAAGTTTGTATAGGTATTAAGTCAGGATTCTTAGTAGGCCTCTCGGGAGCTTCAGTGCGAAGCGTCTTACTCGCTGGACATCAGGCTCCGCCCCCCTCATCACATGCTTTTAATATCTCTTCCCTTTCAACATTAGGGACGTCTTCCAACAGTCTCTCTCTACTCTGCCGGGATTCTCTTCCTCCCTCTGTGAGAGTGTGCTGGACACAATTACCACATTCACTATAATGCTTCTGGTGAGAGCCTCTCCACTGCTGGTAGCTATTAGGTGAATTATAACATTCCCTTACACCTCTATTAGGGTAAATTGGCTTACCTCTCGGCTCTGACTGGCTCAGGTTCCTATGTATAGCTGTAGCTTGAAACGGCAGTTTTGCAGGGACTCTGCTTCTTAAATCCTCTCCAGATATACAAACTTCTTCTGGTAAAAAGCCTTTATCCCTCCCATGCCTGATATAAGGGTAAGTAAACTTATCTGTATCTCTCAAGCTGGCTTCATAAGGCTTTTGCGTTTCTGTGTATTGCCTTCTATTGCCAACCCCTGGGCTTGCCCTTTCAGGGTGAAAGTAAAACTTCTTGGCTTTTACCGTTCTCCCCACGGCTCCGTTCCAACCTGGGTTTTTCCCAATATGCTCTGGTCTCCTCTGATATCCGAAGCTTCCTGTCCTGGCTTTTCTACCTCCTCTGTAGCTCCTTCCATGTCTGCCGTTGCTCTCACTTTCAAACTCTGATTCCAGCTGTCTCTGATTCTTTCCCAAGCACTCGTGGTAATCAGTCAGGCTCTCATTCAGGCTTCCGTAGTGATTATCATGCAGACTCTCCTTCAAGCTTTCGTGGTTATTCTCATACAGGCTCTCATTCAAACTTTCATGGTTATCCTCATGCAGGCTCTCTCTAACTGCTTGTGAGCTGCGCTTATCTACGTACCCCCGAGCTCCACCTCCCCCCAGCTGGCTTGCATCAGGTGATGACCTCCTAGCCTTTCTGCTGGCTGGATGTGCCTCTCTGGCTCGTGACCACATTTGTTTCTGTTGCCCATAACAACTTCCTGACATGTGTTTACTAAAAACGTCAGTGTCAGCCTGATTCACTGCCTCTCTGTCTATCTCCATGGGCTCTGCTGGATCTGCTCTGTGACACTATATACAATAAACTGTGTAAAGCATGGATGAAAACATATGTATCATGAAAGTCTGATGTATCCTTAATTTATGATCTCGCATTGTCACAAGAAGTTGCTTTACAGTGCTTCAGATTCTTGCTGCTAAATAGGTGAATTGAACAAAAGAGTCACAATACAATTAGAGGATGATAATCAAAATGACATATATGATATGTTCAGCTTTAACTTCACAGATAGTTGGTTTGGAAAATTTGGACTCCCTGGCCACATAACTTCTGGCTAAACATTAGAGTTATATTGAGGCTAGGAAGTGTCCTGGGGAAGGGCTAAAAATTAACTGGATGGCAATTATATTGATCACTATCTGGTTAACTTTAAGTCTAATTTTGCATCTGGCATCTAGGTGGGAAATGGGGCATCCAATCAGGATGTTCACACTTTCCTATGTATTTTCCAAAAGGTTCTGCTAAATGAGGAGCCTTTTGGAAAATACATATAAGCATATGCAGAAAATATGTGCAAATTCTGTCTGACATGGCCATTGAGAATAGACATTTCAGTTCAAAATGTGTAAAGGAAATGTCATAAAGTAAGCTGTGTTTGGTATACCCCAAGATGGTGGCTGGAAGGGACGTGGCTAGATACGGTAAGCTCTAGCAGTTTTCAGTTATTTTTCCCTTATTTTTTGCCATTTCCTTATTTTGCCTATGGGAAAAAATAAAAGGAGTATAGAGGCAAAGTCCTCCAAGCATCCTGGTTCTTCCTTCTTGAGGCAGTCATTGGTATCAGAGATGCTAGCAACCAGAAAATGTCTTTGGGGTTAGGTTCCACAGCTGATTGAAAAAGAGCATGGCCACCGTGAGTCACATGTCACTCTACCCTGATGGCACCTCCTGGATCAGTCCCCACTCTGCAAAAAAAAAATTGCAGTCCTTGCTAAGGTTATGCAACAGTTCCCATTCTCCCAGCAAGAAGGAGGAGATGAACAACTATTCCCTGAGATTGGAGGGGCCATAGCTTCTTTGAAAAGAAAGGTTGTTGTAGTAAAACTTCCTACCATTATCCTTGATACTCTATGGAATGCTATGGCTAATATATATCGAGCCTTTTTTCTGTTTGGCTACATTGACGTTGGACCAGAATACCAAAATTCAGTCTAAAGAATGGAGTTTTGTGACTACAGCTCGGAGGTTTGATCATTTGGAATAAGTATCTTGAATATTCCTAAGGTGGCTCTCTTGACACCATTGGACATCTTTTAGAAATATCTGAAGGAGGTCTTGCATATCTCTGAGGAGGGTCTCCCACTGATTGCTAAGATATTTTATTTGCCAAACTGAGATCACCTGGATTTGATCCTTTTGGTCAGGGGAGTATTGGAATTATGGGTATTACAATTGATAGCTTAAATATGTCCACAGTTTTGAATACCTCTGAGGCCTAGCTTAAGAGTTCAATGGTGATGAGGTGGTCATGGAATAGAAACAATCCCATTTGTTCCTGCCCCTGCTGGCACAAAGTTCAAAATAGTTCCATTTAAACCCTGGGATTCAAGCTGTCATGTATGGGAAAAAATCCCTTATATGGACGATTGAATCATAGTGTTAGTATCACAAAACCTACCATTAGGCTTCAAGTGGCAGCATTTTGAATCCAGTACCGCCAGAGGCAGGAGAAACTGGGGATATCTCTTGCTCTATGATCATTGTACCACCACTGAACATTTAAGATAGGCCAGGGGTGCCCACGTTGTTGGTAAAGAGCTTTTTGAAGATTTGGGGAAGTATGACTTATGAGCTCAGGGTTCGGGGGATAGTCTTACATGACTATTGTGTTGTTTTTAGGGAGGGGTTCAGATGTCAGGATTAAAGATGGCTGGGGGGTCAAACCATTTTTATGTGTGACAGGAAGTGATCCTGTAGGTAGGAACTGTCCAGATGATGTAAAATCCTCTCACACCACGGAGATTTCTACAGGGACATGTGCCCATGAAGGAAGGGTTAGGATAGTTGGTGATTCAATCATTAATCATGTAGATAGCTCGGTAGCTGGTGGAAGTGAGTATCACCTGGTAACATGCCTATCTGGTACGAAGCTAGTGGATCTCACGTGCCACCTAGACAAGGTTTAGATAATGCAAAGGAGGAGCCTGCTGTCTTGGTACATATTGGTACCAATGATAAAGGAAAGTGTAGGAGGGAGGTTCTGGAGGCCTAATTTAGGCTTTTAGGTAGGAAGTTGAAATCCAGAACTTCCAGGGTAGTATTCTCTGAAATGCTTCCAGTTCCACGTGCAGGACCTTAAAGGCAGGCAGAGCTCGAGAGTCTCAATGCATGGATGAGACAATGACACAAGGAAGAGGGGTATGGGATTTGTTAGGAATTGAGCAACATTCTGTGGAAGGGAGGGACTTTTATGAAAAGATGGACTCCACCTCATCTGGGGTGGAACCAGGCTGCTGGAATTAACCCTTAAACAAGGTGATAGAACAGCTTTTAAATTAGACAATAGGGGAAAGTCGACAGTTGCCCAAGAGTGCATGGTTCACAAGGATGTATCCTTGAAGAATAGTAGCAAAAGAGGGAAGTTAGGGCATCCTGAAAGAAAGTATGCCCTAGATGCCCTTAAGTTCAGAGCAGACAGAGCTGAAAGATTCCAAATTACCCCTATCAAACGATAGCCAGATTAATATGAATAAAATACAACCTCTAAAATTCCTATATGCAAATGATAGAAATCTAAAAAAAATATGATGAGAGAGTTAGAATATATATGACTAAATAAAAAGTTAGATATAATTGACATCTCAGAGATCTGATGGAAGGAGGATAACCAATGGGATATTGTGATATCGGGGTACAAACTATAACACAATGGTAGGGTAGATGAAATTGGTGGAAGGGTTGTGCTCTTTGTTAAAAAGGGCATTGAGTTACACAGGATTAAGATTTTGAAGGAAATAAAACACACTGTAGAATCTCTATGTAGAGAGATTCCATGTAAAAAGGGGAAGGCAATGGCAGTGGGGGTGTACTACTGACCGCCTGACCAGAATTAACAGATGGATGATGAAATGCTAAAAGAAATCAAGTAAGCTAACAAAAGTTACAACACCATAATAATGGGTGATTTCAATTACCCTGGTATTGACTGGGTCAGTGTCACAGCAGGACATGCTAGGAAGATAAAGTTTCTAGATGAAATAAATGACTGCTTCTTGGAGCAGCTGGTTCATGAATTGAGAAGAGGGAAAGTTATTTTGGACCTAGTCCTTAGTGGAGCACAGTATCGGGTGAAAGAGAAAAGGGCATTGGGGCCACTTGGCAACAGTGACCATAGCATGATCACATTTGATTTAATAAATGGAGGAAGGATGGCAAGGAAATCCACCATACTATCATTTAACTTTCAAAAGTGAGACAATGATAAAATGAGGAAAATAGTTAAGAAAAAACTAAAAGAAGCCACTGCAAAGGTTAAAGTTTTACTGTACATCAAGCATGAATGTTCTTTAACAATACTGTCTTCGAAGCCCAGACTAGGAGTATTTCATGCTTGGTCTGACCCAGTATGGAATTTATTATGTTCTTGTGTTCTAACATGGCAATTAACAGCATCAAGCTGCATATTAGCAGCTCAGCCCAATGATCCTGGCCAAGAAAAATAATGCTAGCTTCAAGATGGCATTAATTTTTTCTGGAATAGCACAGTTCGCAGGGTTGATCCCTTGCCAAGGGCTGGCATTGCCACTAGACAAACTAGGCAGTCATCTAGGGTACTGACCTTCTGTAGCCATCCATTGCTGCCACTGTCACACCTATCCAGGATCTGCAGTGATGGCAATACTCCTCAAATTACAATGCAACACTTACTAACACTCCAGCATGTATTGCAGTTTCTTACTCTTCACAATATGCCATTTCCACCCACCCTATGAAACCGGAAGCAGCATCAGAGGGGCAGATATGGCATATTGTGAATAATAGTAAGTAATGTATCACAATCTCCTAACACTCTGGCTCTGCATCACAGTTTGAGGGGTATTGCCATCACTGCAGGCCTCAGATAGGGACATCAGTGGTGGGGGCAATGGGTCAAGGACACAAGGAAGGACAGCAGGATGGAGGGTCCACCTAGGGCACCTCCAATCCTTGCGCTAGTAGGAGCGCTAAGAGGAAGGGAACATTAACTAATTATGGTATGTTCATACAGTGAGGAATGGTTGATTGAAACAGGTAAGGTTTAGGTATAAAGGCAATAATGCTTGTGAACAGGAGAGTCTTTAATTTGCATCAAAATTAGCGATTGTGTTGGATGAGCGTATTTCAGCAAGGAGGGTGTTCCATTCTGCCAGCGCATATAGTGAGAAGGCTCTTTTTGATCTAGATTGGTTACATTTGAATGTTAGGCATCGGGTGGTTAAGAGCTCCTGAGAGTTTTTCCTTCTCCTTCGGTTCTCTGGTAGTTTATGAAGTAGTGTTTTGTAGAATGTCTGCCGATCAGTTGTGGAAAGGTTGAAGGTGGAAAGTAGAACCTTGTTTCTAATGTGAGAGAATATTGGGAGCCAATGTAGCTTGGCTAGGGCTGGCATGATGTGGTCCCTTCTTGGATTATTGGATATGAGTCTGGCTGCAGTGTTCTGTGCTGCTTGCAATAGGTGAATGGTGGATAGTGGGAGTCCATGGTATATTAAATTGCGGTAGACCCATATAGGTGTTAGGATTGCCTGGCATACATCCCTGAAGTCTGATTGGTCGAGCAAAGGGTGCAGTAGATTGATGGTTCTCATCTTATGGTATGCTGATTTGACTATCTGCTTGGTGTGTGGTTGGAAGGATAGTTTCTGGTCTAGGGTTATTCCCAGGAATATGACTTGTCCCTTCATTTATTAATATTAATCTGGTTATCGGTAGACAGGGGCAATTTGGCATCTTTAAGCTCTGTCTACTCCGTACTCAAGGGCATTTGGGCTACTTGTTCTTTATTGGAACCTCTCTGCTGATGTGCCCTAACTTCATTTTTTTGGTAGTATCCTTCAAGGATACATTGTTACAAACCATGCACTCTTGGGTGACTGTCGGCGTTCCCCTATTATCAAGTTTAAAAGCTGCTCTATCTCCTTTTAAAGGTTAATGCCAGCGGCCTGGTTCCACCCCAGTTAAGGTGAAGCCCATCCCTTTGGAAAAGCCCCTCCTTTCCCCAGAATGTTCCCCAGTTCCTAACAAATCCAAAACCCTCATCTCTGCACCATTGTCTCATCCACGCATTGAGACTCCAGAACTCTGCCTGCCTTTTGGGTTCTGTGCGTGGAACGGGAAGCATTTCGGAGAATGCTACCCTGGTAAATGGTTCTTGTCAATATGGTTGATGGTTTGTAAGGTTTTTGATATACAAATAATCAAAGCAGTTTATATTTGCATAATAAAATTAGATAGAAAAGGAAATACAATGTGTAGGTAGGAGAGCCAGAGAGGGAAGAGTGTGGAGAGAGAGAGAGCGACAGACAGACAGCCATACTGTATATTGACATCTTATCAAAAGAAAAAAAGAAAAATAATCACTTGGAAGTAATGGCTGTGTAAGTGCCAAATTAGCAACCTACATATCTAAATATCAGCACTGCAGATGCAAGTACTGGATTTTACAAAATTGGATGTCCCAGTTCAGGCTGTTAAGGAATCAAGCAAAATAACTCCTTTTAGGAATTTTTGATAAGAGTATAAACAATGGGTAGTGGAGGAGTAGCCTAATGGTTAGAACACTGGCTTGGTAACCAAGCAACCAAGGCTCAATTCCTATTAGCTACTCTTCGTGGCCTTGGGCAAGTTATTTAACCTCCCATTGCCTCGGAAGACAGTCCTGACAATCTACTTCCAGTCACACTACCAAAAAAATCTAGGAGCTCCTAGGTCATCAAGAGTCAGCATTGACTCAAAAGACATGCATTGTATTTGCATAAGCAATGGTAAGGTAAGCAAATATCAGGTCCAAAACAGCAATTGCTGACACATTTGCCTCAGAATGGGCTAAATGGCAATTTTCAAATCAGTTATCCTATATGTCTAGTTACATATAGATGTTGATATCCAAAGGGTTAAACTATGGGAGTTAAGCTTCTAAATTAGCTTCTTGGAAATTTACTAGGTCTGAATTCCTAAATTTATGTTAAAAATGTTAATAAGCTCCTACAAGTAGTGGGTAGTGTGGGCAGATTTAGGATGGAGAAAAATATTTAAGCAGCACCTAAATTAGGCTCATAAGTCTCTGTAAATGAATGGCAAATCAAAATCTAAAAAGCTCCTAAATTTAGGTGATTTTTCAGCTGAGAACTTAGGCTCCTATGGGGTATGTTTACTAAGCAGTCCTAATGTGCGCCCAGCGATAGTGTGCAGGCTGCCATAAAAGGAGTGAGCGTGTCAGACTTATCGTAGCAAAACGGGATTATCGCGCGATAATGTGCGCTGTGCACATTATTGGGCGAGACGCCGCTAAGCACGTTAACGCATGGTAATCTTAAGTAGGTGCGCAGACATGCAAACACAGAAACAGCGGTGTAGCACAATGGTAAGTATACCAACTGAGTGGTACAGGGGTCATGAGTTCAATCCCCCAGTGTGCCTAATTCATAAGGCTGGCTGAGGCATTAGCCTTTACATGTAATTATTGCTGTTTGAGGCATTCTAGTTTTATTTTAATTAGTGCTGCCAGCAAACACACCCTCACGTGCCGTAACCTAAGGTGCCACATAAGGCACCCTATAAGGCATTCCATAGGGCACATTATAAAGTGCACTGTCTGCCAAGGCACCCTATAATGTCCCCTATAGGGCACCCTATAAGGTGCTTTAGAGGACACCTGATAAGGCACCTTATAGAGCGCCCTATGGGGCGCCTTATGGTTACAGTACACTGAGGGTGTTTTTGCTGGTAGCACTAATGTACATTAAAAATAGACAACACCTTGGACAACCCTATCAAATAACCCCACCATGGGTTTGAACACATGATCTCTGGCTCCACAGGCAGTAAAGTAACCAGTGGACTACATCTTTATAGCTGCTAACAAGCACCTGGGTGGCTGCAGAAGGACTGCATGTCACCACACAAACTATCTACTGTGGTTACCAGGATAGGGTGGCATTGCTAAGGTACCTTTTGATAGATGTGTACCATATTCCCAGGTTTAGGGTGGCATTGCTAAGGTATGCAAGTGCTAGTATTGGGAGATGCACGCAGGGCCCAACATCCTGCCTCTCCAGGAGGCATTGGATAATGGAGCCTGTGGGTGCAGGTGTGTCTGCCCCTGTTGGCCGCTGCTTTAGGGCAGAGGTTCCCGACTCCAGTCCTGGTGGGCCAGACACTGTTCAGGTTTTCATGCTGTCCCTCATGAATATGCATGAGATACATCTGCATATCATGGGGGTGGCGCATAGAAATGCAGCACAGGCATCTTTATTAGAGACGGCATGGAACCTGAATGGTGTTTGGCCCTCCAGGACTCTGCTCTAGGTAATGCGCATGTTTATGGTGTCTGTGCTCTGTAGGGTAAAATGTAGGTGTTTTGGGCATGTTTACGTCATCTGCAATAAAGGTTCTGTCTATATTAGCACGTTTTAGTAGTGGGTAAAATATGGGGACTGGGTTGGCAGGAACCACAACAACAAACTGGAAAAGACAGCCAAATACAATGTCTCATTAAAATCATTCTCAGCCATTATGTTAAGAGCATTAAAGTACTTCCACCAATTTCGCACATCATGAGGTATAATATATGGAAATATCTCACAATAAAAAAGGTATCAGGTTGTATGTGGAGTTGGACCAGCCATGATTTACAACACATCCAGGTTATAGTTGATTTGTCTGGCACAAGCTTGGTGAGCTTGCACACTGGTGAAGTACATGTTACATTATTGTTTAAAATCACTGTGGCATTGTAGACTTTGCGAAAAGCAAAGGATTAGGGATGGACATGGCTGACCAAAAGGACAAATCATCCCATCCATGAGCACCGGGAATGCAAATCCCTACATATAAACAAACTAATCATTCTCTTAAACACGTTCCCTGTTTAAAGTAACCAATTTGTCATTGCCTGAAATGACTAACGCCACAGTGCCATCTTTCCCTTCTGGCACCACTTCACCTTTCACAGGGTGAGAATGCAGTCTCGATATTTTACCCATGCCTTACTTCCATTGGCCACCCGTTGGCCACCTGTAGAGCCGAAACCAGCATGAAAAGTAGGGAGAAGGGAAATGGCAAGGTCAGGTGTAACATTGGGGACAGGAAGAACAAGTAATTGAGCAACCCTATCTCCAGCAGAAAAACTATGAGGGTAAGGGGCAGTATTTAATTACAGCAATTTAATTTCATCATGGTAATCAAAATCCAGAATGCTACTGAGCAATTGAATGCCCATTCTAGCTAACAAACTTTGGACGGCTAATTAGCCATAAAAGTGTTCTGGTAATTGAAAGGCCACGCCCAGGGGAATACACTGAGCAAGGAGAGTAGGTAAAGTGACATTTTTGGGCACATATAGGTCCAAAGCAGCTGAAGCGGTAGTTTCCCAGAATGGCAATTTTGCCTGAGAATGTAACAATTGAACCTTCAAGGCATACTGTAGAACAGTAGGGGGAGAATGATTTTCCAAAGACATAATGTGTAACAAGGGAGTATCAGTAGCAGAAACAGGATGATCATTTGATTCCATACAAGCAACGGTAACATATTTAGTTCAACGAGCATAAATAGAGGAGCATTTCTGCAACTGTGTTTTCAATAATCCATTAACATGTTCAATCAATCCGAAGGTTGTGGATAATAAGGGATATGATACATCCAGTGGACATGGTTCTCAGAGGCCCATTGGGAAACAATACAATTCCCAAAATGACTACCATTATCAGATTGTATTTCAGTAGGATACCCATAATGAAAAGCAATATTATTGAGTAATTTAATCACATTTTAAGCTGTGGGGTTCTTACAAGGGTGGCTTTAAGAAACCCACTGTGTCAACTGTCATGCATGCATATCGGCAGCCCTGTGAATAAGGCAATGGCCTAATAAAATCAATCTGCCAAATTTGTGCTGGAAGTAAACCTCATTTCAATTTACCATGGGCAACAGCAGGGAGAGACAGATGCTTAATATGCTGACACACCGGACACTGATAATCGTGCTACATTGTTCTTTGGTGAGATGAATTCCCTTTACTCTCGCCTAGTTAAGAGTAGCATCTCCTCCAAGGTGTCCATTTTGGGTGTGACATCACTGGGCAATGGATTCTAAGATTTTGGAACGTGAATTGGCCTAGCCACAGAATTGGCCAGGTGACATGAAGCCTCTGCATCTATATTAGAATTATAGAGGGAGTCAAGGTTATCACAGTGAACATGAGCATCAACATGATAAACTGTGATCTCCCTGATTTGGCTAGCTTGTTGAATTTGTTCCCATAATTCTTTGCCCCAAACAGGCTTGCTGTGTATCTCAAAACTGTGGTTTTGCCAAGTGGGCAGCCAAATGACTATACTGTTTGCAACAGTCCAGGAATCAGTATATATGTAAACTACTGTCCCAGACTGCACTATGGCCATGTAGACATTCAGCATACAGGCTACTATTACCCGCACATGATTCAGTAAGTAATTGACCCATTTTGGGATTTAGGGCAACAGTTTTCCACATTCTATTTCCCTTGATTATTTTGGCAGAGCCAACCGTAAACCAGGCAGACTTCTGTTGCTCAGTGTTCAAAATCAGCATAAAAGACCCCACAGCGTATAGTGGGGACAATTGTGTCTGATATTAACACCCGTGTATCTGGAGCTGTGACACTTTGGACTACTGATACCAGCAATCCCAGGCTTAGCCCGCTAATGAATGTACCATTTCCACTTAATGATACTGCTCTCCTGGGCATGTCTAATGCAATGGCTTTTTGGAGTAGCATGCACCCATGTCATAATTGGAATCTCTGGCCGCATTTGAACCTCAGGCCCCAAGGTGGTTGCCACAGTATCCACTAAGGCTGCTGAAAGAGATTGTATCTTTCTGCTGCTTCCAGCAGCTACTGGGTCCAAAGTCTGGGCTACTCGTTTCCCCTGTTGTAACTGCAACAGACTCCAATCTGCATGTATACAAAAAGCAGATACCTGTAATTCCACAGGACCATTTCTTAGGGGCCATCAGTTCAATGTATGCTGTACAGCATTCTGTGCAGCCCTAAAGGTTTGATGTGTACCCCTGTCCAATTTTATGTAATGGTTGTAGAATTTGTGATAAATGCAGTATGTGCTGCCTCCAGAACCCAAAATAGCCCTACACATTTTTGCACCCCATGTTTAATGGTTGGGAGATCAAAATTTAGAATCTTTTTTTTTTTTTTTGCATTTTCAGCAATCTCCCTCTATCCCTTATTCCAGACAATGCCTAACAATGTAATTCTTTGTGCGTGTTCTTGTATCTTCTCATTTGTCTCCCAGCCCTTATCTCGCATATGTTTTAACAGTCTATCAAGGTGTTGCTGTACTTGCATCATAGTTTCCCCCTATATTAGTATGTCATCAATGTAATGTGGAATTTGCACAGTGTTTTCCTTTTGACATCCATCTAGAATGTTTTGCCATTACATTATGACAAATAGTAGGACTGTGCAGATAACCTTGAGGTAACTGGGTAAAGGTATAGTCTGCCTTCCCGCATAAAAGTAAATTGATCCATTACCAATTTTGAGATAGGAATGGTAAAAAATGCATTAGCCAAATCAATTACAGTGTACCATACACTATTATGCCTTTGTACATTATCCACTATAGTAACCACATCTCGGTCAGCTGCTGTGAGTGGGGGTGTATACTTGTTCAGTTCCCGGTAATCCACTGTCATTCACCATGACCCATCTGCTTTGTGTAAGGGCCACAAACTGCAATACCCTTGCTTTAACCGAATCATTTACATTTTGTTTAATTTCAGCATGACCCCCAGGAATTTAGTATTGCTTCATATTGATTACTTTAGACACTGGGGCTATCTGCGCTTCATAATGCAGCTTACCTACATTCACCTCCTGGATCCTAAAGTCCAGCACATCAAATTGGTATCATCCCCCTGCAATATTAAGGCTCATTCCATTCAAAATATCAATACAAAATATATATTCTAGTATAGGAACAATCATAACTGGGTATTTCTGCATGGGTGCATCTCTTGTCTTTAATAACATTTCCCTGCAATAGTAAGTACTCCAATTCCCCTGAAATTTAGATGGATTTCCATAAATTAGGGTGGCCTCCGCCTCTGTATCTACAAGAGCTGAAATATGTTGTGCACCACCACTACGCCAATATATGATAATGGGCACATAATGATGTTGATCACCCTTTGCAACTACAGGGGTTTGGCCATTTTACTAGTCCAAATGATAGTGCTGTTCTGGTTGCTGCTTATCTAAAGATAAACATGCTAACTTACATACTTCCTTAAGTTCCTCTACATTTCCCTTTTTGACTTGTGATCCTAAATTTTGTACTTTCTGCTTATACAGTCTCCACAATTCCTCTGTCTTTATGCCATCAATCTTTTCCTTTTTTATGCCTGCTTTTAATAAGACTTCCACATTACTATCCTCTGATTGTACCGAGGTGGAGTCCCACATGTCCCCAATTCCATGTTTCGGGATCCCAATCTACTCCTGCCTTATCAATTATGGCATATACTTTTCCCTTGCTTATACGCCCTCACCATTTTCTATACATGTACTGTGCAACTCTAACATCTGCCTACTCTGCAACTTCTTGATAAGTATCTGCTTTATCTAGCAGTAACTTGTTTTGACATTGAAGAACTGTGATCTCCAATTGTAAATCTGAGATCAGTTTTTCCTGCTTTGCTCTTTCCTGGATTAATTTGTCTTTTTGTTTCATTTGCTTTTAAAGGCTGTCAATAAACACCACCCTCGATGAGCAACTGCCTCAGGCTCATGTGATTTAGGGAGAGGAATCTGTGCAAGCACAGAGATTAACTGGAGTAGTGCCCCATCTTCTACAGCATCTGACCAGTCTTCTGCCAACCCCTCATTATTTGCCCATTCTCTAGTTAAGGCACTAAACTGTGATTCCTTCCATCCTGGAATCACATATTCATTTACTGTTGGACATTTATTTTTTCCTTTAACTACAGCTATGGAGCCAGCCACAGTCTTCTCTTTCTTCAGTTTGCTCTTAAATATGATAACCCTGCTCACAGCACCAAATGAATTTGGTCAGGCCAGGCTCTTTGGATTATCACTCCTAAGGGCAAAGTAAAGATACCACACTACATGCTAGCGGTTACAAGGTAAATTTATTAATACAGGATATATGCATATATATTATGGATACATCACCAAACTGGGCATTCTCTTTATAGTCCATTCTCTTCAGATTATGGCCAAGTCCAGGATACATCACACTCGTCAGTGGACAAAAGGTTGGGCTTCCCCAGCCAACTTTATACACCTTGACAAACAAGTAACTCAAGGTCAGCCGACAAGACTCATCGCCTGCTTTGTCCATATAAAGTCACATAGAAAAATCTCCTAAATCAGGTTCCTGCCTGTCTCTCATCATATGGCTGTCTATCATCCCCAAACTTCTTTTCTATGCAGCAGTAGAATCAGACTTCTTGCCTGTCTCACATCATACAGTGGCCTGTCTTCCGCAAACTTCCCATGCAGCTGTTCACTGACAACATGCCTAGTATACAATGACTTGGGCAAACATAAAAAGTCATGGGATGAGGCAAGATGGCGGCGGCGATGTGAATCCATCGGCCGGAGGCTGATACGCTGTGCTGTGCTGTAGGATAGCGTGACGTTTTCTGAAGCTGGTATGGGCAGAAGGAAACGCAAACAGGATAGCTTACCTTCGGAGCAAGCCTGTTCCAGCATCACTGCTCAACGGACTTTGCAGATGTGCGACTTCCTTGGGTCGAAGGAGCAAGCAGTGTCTTTGGCAGGCCCTGAGGGTTCTCAGGACCTGAGCACATCCGGGGTTTTCTTTTCCCTGGAGCAACGGGCCCCCCCACCCTGTCCTGGAAGCGAATCCCTGGGCAGTAGTGAGGTGCTTGCCGGAGTGACAACCAGTACACCGAGGCAGGTTGCTGCGGAGGGTTCCTCTGCCAGTGGGATCGCTCCGAGTGGACCCCCTGGAGTGATTGGGGGTTTGAAGAGGAGTACATCTACTATGCTCCAGGAGATGTTGTCCCCAATTGGCCATTCTGGTGTCGGCGGTTTGGTGAGACCTGCAGTGGTGACTTTTGAGGTGCTGTGGGATGCTATAGCAGCAATGAATTCTTCTCTATGAACTATTACTGCTTCGTTATCTGCAGAAGTTGTAAGTTTAAAATACTGATTTTCAAGGGGTTGTTCAAGTCCAACAGGAACAGGAGGGTAGTTTGGCACAGCTCCGTCTAGATCTGGAGAAACTTCAGGAACTAAACCTGGCCCACATGAAAAACTGGAATGTACAGACTAGGAGGATGGAGTACCTAGAAAACCAGGTCCGGAAGAACAATTTGAGACTGGTAAATTTTCCTAGGTCTCCTGTGATTTCTCTCTTGGAAATGGTGCGCAAGTACTTCCAGGATGTTTTGAAAATCTCCAGGGAGGACCTTCCTCCATTTACAAGAGTCCAGTATTTGTCTGTGGGTAGGGGGGTTCAGGAAGTTAATGCTGTCTCTATTGGGGCTACAGGAGACCTTACTGGTTTTCTTGAGAGCTCCTTAGAGGTTATTATTGCGCGCACTACACTTCTTATTACATTGGCACTTGAGACCGATAAAGCATTGATTTTGCGAATGTACTTTTGGAACTTCAGTGAGCAGTTTCTGGGCTCTTCTGTACGTATTTTCCCTGATTTAGCTAGAGGTACCCAACTGAGATGAAAAGAATTCTTAAGGTATAAACCTAGGGTTCTATCTCTTGGAGGGACCTTTTTGTTAAAATTTCCTTCTCGTTGTTGTGTATCTTTTCGAGAGCAAATGTATATGTTTTTTGAACCCAGTCAACTCCTGGATTTTCTGAATGCTAGAGAGGAGCCTGTTGTTGTTGTACCACCCCATACGGCTGACATTTAAGTCTTGCACTGCCTGTTATATATATCTTTATTTTTCCTCTTGAAATTTCTTGATGCCTCCGTATTTTTTTTGTGGACTGAATTGGTTAAAGTAATATAGTATTGGAATTGCCTTGTGTTCGTTTTTTGGATTATTGTTACTTAACTCTTTTTTTCTTTCATTCTCGTTGAATGTATAATTAAAAACTTAATAAAGATATAAATAAAAAAAAGTCATGGGATTGGAGGCAGTGTAGTATTGTGGAATTAGAAACTGGTTAAAAGATAGAAGGCAGAGAGTAGCGCTAAATGGCTAGTTTTCCCAATGGAGAAGTACCCCAGGGATCTGTGCTGGGCCCATTGCTTTTTAACATATTCATAAATTACCTGGAAACGGGAATAATGAGTATGGTGATCAGATCTGCAGATGACACAAAATTATTCAGTGTTGTTAAAACCCAAGAGGATTGTGAAAAATTACAAGAGGACCCTGATAAATTGGAAGACTGGGCATCCAAATGGCAGATGAAATTTAATATGGATAAGTGCAAAGTTATGCACCTAGAGAAGAACAACCCAAACTTTGGTTACACGATGCAAGGTACCAACTCAGAAACCACCACCCAGGAAAAAGATTTAGGCATCATTGTGGATAATACATTGAAACCCTCTGCCCAGTGTGCAGCAGTGGCCAAGAAAGCAAATAGAATGCTAGGAATCATAAGGAAAGGAATGGAGAATAAAACAAAGGATATTATAATGCCTCTGTATCATTCCATGGTTCAACTGCACATTGAATATTGTATGTAATTCTGGTTGCTGTCTCTTAAAAAGGATATAATGGAATTAGAAAAGGTACAGAGAAGAGCCAACAAAATGGTAAAGGGGATGGAAAGATACCCCTATGAGAAAAGACTTAAAAGGTTAGGGCTCTTCAACTTGCAAAAGAGAAGACTGAGTGGAGATATGATAGAAATTGCTAAATTAATGAATGGAGTGGAATGTGTTAATGTAGATTGGTTGTTTACGCAATCAAAAAGTAGAAAGATTAGAGAACATGCAATGAAGCTACAATGTAATCCATTTAAGTCAAATAAGAGAAAATATGTTTTCACTCAACGTGTATTCAAACTCTGGAATTTGTTACTGGAGGATGTAATAAAAGCTTTTAGTGTACCTAGGTTTTTAAAAGGTTTGGACAAGTTCCTGGAGGAAAGATCCAAAAACCATTATTAAAGAGGACCTGAGAAATCTACTGCTTGCCCCAGGACAAGCATTGTGGAAGCTGTGGACTTTGGGTGCCTGACAGGTACTTGTGACCTGGATTGCCCACTGTTGGAAACAGGATACTAGGCTTGATGGACCTTGGTCTGACCCAGTATGGCATCTCTTATATGCTTACGTTCCCATATATTTCAGATATAGTTCAATGTCCCATACGTATATAGTTCAATGTGTAATTCAAATATAGTTCAGATGCAGTTTAAGTGGATAAAGTTCAATCTCTTCTTCTGATTCATACATTAACCATCCCTACAACAGAGCCCGATACTGAGACCGAGTAACATGGTTAGCAGGCCTACTAACCACATTAATCACCTTGGCCGGTTAGTGCCACTTAATATCCCCAGACATCACTGTTAAGTGTCCTGAAGCTAGCTGGCTAGCTTCAGGACATTCCAGTTACTGTATCTCTAAGTGGCTAAAGTTATGCACTTTAAAGGGTGTCCTAACTTTCGCTGCCTAAGCTAATAGGGCAATGGCTGATTATCACCTCTGCCCAATTAGCTTTGCTGCTATCCAGTTGACCCTGGATTTTCAGTGCTGGTAGACAGACATGGCCCTGGCTCTGAATATTTGTGTCTACAGTTCAGTGGTGGCAGATAGCTCTAAGTACTAGAGGTATATGCAGACTAGAAGTAGATTCCCTGCCCTATCTTCCATGCAGTAATTCTACAGCACCTGGTATTCCAAGGTTGTCTCCTATCAAAGAACTAGCCAGACCCAACCTTCCTTTGCTTTTGAGATCAGCTGAGATCTGGCTCATTCAGGGCAGCAAAGTAGCAGGATATAGTCATGCCATTATTTGCATGTCTAGATGATTCTAAAATGACTTCCTTTATTAAGGAGCTCAGCTTTTTCAGGCTTGTAATTTCAATTTTTTAATGAATGTTTGTTGTTCATTTTTTTCCTTCCTCAATAGAAATTTTACAATCAGCAGTACATTCAATGTATATCTTAAACAATATTACAAGCGCACAATTGTTTTCTTCTTAACAATTGTGCTAAGCTTGACTGAACATATTGCATGCACATACATTATTTTCATTTATGCGATAATTTAAGCTGTCAACATGAGGTGTCTTCTATACAATTGTTTGCAAGCTGTTCTAGAGAATAAATAGCTCATTGATAATGAAACAGACGGCGATGTGTTATCTACATAAACACACTTTATAATTGTGGAAGTAGCTGTGGTATTTCTAAACAACAGCATTTGTGCAGAACACAATGCAATCTCAAAATTAAAGACATGCAATAATTTAAAAAGTCTCATTTTTAGGATAATTTTATCAGGACAACACCCATTTTATGCCTGACAGATATAAACTAAGGACATAATGCATATTACCACCATATTCTATACCATGTCATTTACAAAATGAACCAATAAGAGCAAACCTAAAAATTCATTTTTTCCTATTGCCATTAATAGCACACACTGGGCCATATGTTCAAATTGTTTAATGCGGTTCACAGAGGTGCAAACCACATTAATAGCGGTGAACGGGATATTCAGTGACTGCTGGGTCTACACGCTCTGATGCTAACCACTTAGCATTGGGGTGTGTCGGGGGCATTCTCTGGTGGAGTAGAGATGGCACCACTTGCTAACTGGGCAGTGGCGATATTGAGCAGGAAACCCTGACCTAACCTTTGCCGCGCATTGTTAATCGGACAGCGGCTCAATGTCTTGGCTGCCTGATTATCTAGCAGCCTACGTGGTGACCCCGGATATTCAATGCCAGGGCCAGATATGACCCTGGCATTGAATATCTGGGTTTACTATTCAGTGCCGGTGGCTAGCCACCAGTGCTGAATATCACGACCAATGTTCTTAGTTAGCATGTGCGATTCTTACATATTATGCACTATGTATAAATGGTACAAACGAAGGGGAATGCTTATCAAGCTGCACTAATCAGATTGTGTGGAATCATGCTAACATCCAGCACATACCCAAAACAGACAACGTGTGGTTAATTCTGTTCTACCTGCTTAGCGTATGATGGGGAGGGAAATGGGCGGGTTAGTGGCAGAGAGTGGGCACTACCGCACATTGTTGTTAGTGTGGGGATTACTAACATGTGTTCATCATCAATGTTGCAGTTTGCATGGGCGCACTTAATGCTACCTCAATGGGTGGGACTAAGTGCATCTGTGATAAGTATAGCTACTGCTAGCATGTCTTAGGGTATGAATCAATGTGGTATGTTCTGGGGCCATGTTGTACTTGCCCCCAACAGGTAGGACACGACTTTTGCACATACCATGCTCTGATCTTTACCTGCCAAAAATTAACACAGCTTAGCAGTGGCATACTAAGGGCAGGGTGGTGTGTGCAGACCACCCCAGGTGCTGGCCAGGAGGAGGGTGCATCCCCACTGGGCCCATGTAAAAATAATGGCAAACCAGTTTTCTGGCAAATTTGCCATGCAGCATCCATGGGCCCAGCTGGGAGGAAGTGCATTGTGGCCCTGTGCTAAGGGCACCTGCCCCTGTGCTAAGGGCACTGGGAATGCCACAGCAGTATAGTAAACATCTACCTAAGTAAGAATAGGACACCCTAATAAGAGAGAATATTTGAAAAGAAAAACTTCTGTGATGGGGTCTATAGACTGTTACCAGTCCCTCTACAAAGGGCGTTTCAACAGTCCCTTTTAAGAGAGTCTGCAGCACAGAGATCAGGGCTTGGAGGGCATGGCTCATAGGGAGAGGTTAAGAACCCAGTAGGCTACAGGAGGAAGGGAAGCCCATGGAGTGAGAAGCCTTTCCAAGGAAAACCATGCAAAGGAGTTCCGAGGTAGGAACTTTAACTGGGGCTGGAAGAAGGGCAGGGAGAACCAGCTTGTGGAGGTTTAACAAGTTGGGACAGAATTAAAACTGCTTTTATTTTCCCTGACTTGCTGTTTGGCCTGTGTTAAAGAAATCCCCATGCCACACTACCACAACTTCTTAAAATAACAGAAAATAAAGAAAAATGGAAACAATAAAAAATGACATTTTCTAGTGCACAATCCCAATGTGAACATGTGCCCATTTTATTAAAGGATGATTTTGAGAGCTCAAAGGAGGTTTTTGAAGGGTGAGGGGAAAATGCAGGGGTCCCTTGGGAATATTATTGAAGGAGAATAGTGGGGAAGACATCAGAGTTTTGTGTATGTATTTTTGTGTATATATATATATACGTATATACAAAAATCTGATGTCTTCCCCACTATTCTATATATTGGGTGGGATACAGGTTAAGTGGCAGGAGCGGTTTTTGAGGGATTTGTTTTAGGATCAAGGGAATGGAAAATAGGCAGGAAGATGGACCTATAGCACTGCCTTAATTTCTTAAGAATCAGGGAGAAGGAAGATCAGTCCGTGACACTCTTGGCAAGACAATGGGTTGGCAGTGGGGTGAGAGACAGAACTGCAGACTGGATAATATGAAGCCAATATTCTAAAGCACTCTGCAGTTTCTGGAGGCTACCTAAATAAAGTTAAACATAAACATAAGTGCTTAAAAAAACCTGACAATGGTACTGTATGTATAACTTTGGACATATTAATTGTTATGTACCCAAAAAGGTGGCAGAATTCAGAGTATTCTCAGGGCACCATTTACATTAGATATGTAAAGGCACATTTTAGAAATGACACCTAGGTACATTCTGGGACGTCCAGGCCAAAATGTCCCAAGAATAAAGCTGGCATATGAACGTTCAGAAACAATTTCAGAAACATACAAGTTTCCGATTCCCCCATCGTTGCTATTCTGCAGGCAGGGATATTGAGCAGCCCAAAAATCACAAAACATGCTTCCCCATTTCCTAGCATCTCTCTTCATATCTGTGGACAGTACTGGGGATATTAGAGTATTATTTTCTGTACATCCTCCAAATGCTTTGCTGGCAGAACGAGCACGTTGCTGATGTCTATTCATGCCCTGGAGAAGACATAGTCTTGGACGAGGGTGAAGATATGTCCAACCTTTCTGAAATCAGGCACACACGTCTAAGTTCTGAGGAATGCCCTAGACATGTCCCCCATTATGCTCCCATTCTAGATGGATATCCCCATGCCAGGGACATCTGTGGAGCAATTTTGCAAAATGGCTCTTGGGACGTCTCCATGATTTGGATGCCTGTCTACTTATTTTCAGATGTCCAAAGCAAGAAGAGGGCTTCTAAAATGACTCATAACTAAATGTAGAAGCTGTATATCTAGGAAGTCTGCACAAATAGCATGCATCTTGGTTGATTCATTATTCAAGTGCTACCTAAATGGATGGGGCTTTTTGGAAGCCTTATTTGCGATTTACATATGCAAACACTGACACACAAAGAAATAGCATCCACATGTAAATGTCAGGTTTGGAAAGGGTTGGATTTACACATGGCTATCTTTGCTACATAGTATTTGCAGGGGGGCATGGTTAGAGTGTGGTCAGGACAGGCCAATAATCTTTTTTATATAGGGAACTCACATTTATGACCAAAAATATCTACATCGGGCTTTTCACTGCTCTCTGGCATGCTTAAGTCTTTAAAAAGTGTTCATTTTGGCCAGCCCTTTACAAGGAAAATTAAGGGGGTTATCCTCCTTAATCCTCCATTGTTTATTTCCCCCCTCTATATTAACATTAGAAAAAGATAGCAGCATCTGTAGTTAACTGTGGTTCGCAAATGGTTCACATATCACCTTCCATGTGTAAGTGCTGGTATTTGTACTTGAACATAACCATACTTCCTTTATTGTTTTTTATTTATTTATTTATTTTATTTATTTATTTAGTATACATTTGTATACCGCTACTTCCAGCGATCAGCAGCGGTTTGATTACAGATTGGAAATTGTCAAATCATGACAGGAAATTTTTTTTTTTTTTTTTTGAGGTATAAACACATTGATTAGACAATGTAGTCTTGCAAAATGACTCCACCTACTGTATGTGGATGCATAGCCACGTGCCCTCCTGCATGTCCTTTTTGGTATTTTAGAAATGACTTCATATTTAGCAAAGTCCTTTCTGAAATACCACCGGATTTGTAAACATCATGACTTTGATATCTCAGTTCTGATCTCCACATATTTTCTAAACTATGCCTGATACTGTCTAATTTAGACATTTCAAATTGCATGTTAAAACAAAATATCTGTATGTTGACTTTCCAAACAATCAATGAAACCTAAGAGCTATATGGTAGTCTAACTACCCAGACAAAGTTTACATGGGAAACACCTACCTGTGACCAAAAGCATAGAAAAGACTTTTGAACTATTAGTGGCATGAAAAAAGTTGAGAATCATCCAGGGCCTTAGATCATCAATTAAACTTATCTGACCTAAAAGAACCCCACACCCACTTGGGAGACTCACATTAGTGTTTACAAACTCCTAGCTTTAAAAATATAAGGAACTCTCTCCAGAAGATATTAAGAGTGGGGAGGTGACAGAGAACAAAAAGTATAATTATGTAACCAAAACCAGAAGTTCAATGTTCTTCCATCTGCAAACAAGAATGATGTACATTAAGATTACTTTTTGGTCATTGCTGCTCAAAAGAACTCTTTGGGGTATGTTTACTAAACCGCGCACACGTGCGCGGCGCACATTAGCGCACGCAAATGATGCACTTAAGTGCTCTCAAGTGCCCCGCACGCGTGCGCGTCACACTAACGGGTCACTAACAGGCCGGCGCGTGTGCGCGGCGCGGTGATGTGCGATAGAGGCGTGGAAAGGTTTACGGAGGGCGGAGGAAGGCTCCCGAGGGGCGGAGAGATGGGGTTAATGGGCGGGGAAGGGGAGGGGAGAGACTCCCCGCACAGTACCGGGGCCGAATTTCCATGTAAAAACTACCGCGAGTGAAACACTCGCAGTAGAGTGCATGTAAAGGGAAGAGAAACCATTTCCGTCAGCAATGTACAGCAAAACTGGGGAAACCTACAAAACGTAAGCAGTGTGATACATGTGCACAGAACAAAAGTACAAATAAAACATGAAAATGACCTCAACAAATTTCCTAAAAATTATAATTAAGCAGGGGAACAGTGCTAGCAATGGCCAACAATAACAAACTCTCCCAGGACAGCTCCAAAAAAAAGAAATGATTTTTGGAAGGGTGTACGCTCCGTAGACCCTTTGAAAAGTCCTTTCCATTTTGTGGAGGTGTCCTGGGAGTGTCTTTTAATGTTGCCCATTGATAGCACTGTCCCCAGCTTAATTATAATGTGTAAACATTTTCCTGTGGTCATTTATGAGGTGTTTTGCCCCTTGCTCTCCATACAATGTAAATGATCCCACATTAAAATAGTGCAGAGCAGAGTTCCAGACTAGTCCTGGAAGGTTTCCTATCTCCAGGGACTGCACTGTCTCTGTGGCCACAGTGTGGTGCAGTGGACACAGCCAGTGCCTGCAGGACCACAGGGTTACAGGTTCAAATCCCAGCTGTGGCTCCTGCCAACACAGTCCCCATATTTTTACCCGCCAGGAAACAGTGATAGTAAAGACACCCCTTTATTGCAGATAAGCATGGCTGAAACAGCTATCTTTTACCCTGCACCGCACACACACCATAACAATGGGCATTACCCCCAGCCAAGTACCCCAAATGCAGTCCTGGAGTGCCACACCTCAATCAGGTAAGATGCTTTTTCCAAGATAAGGACATGTCAGCATGTTGGTGGAGGGGTACAGGTGGTGGAGGGGGCAGTGGCTGCTAGCCAAAGCAGACAGTGGCCTAGCCATGTGCAGGCTCGCACGTCCACTGCAACAGACAGGCCCTGTCAGATGTACAGTCATGGACTCTCCAGGGAATGCAGCCTATCTGTGGCAACATGGTGGTGCAGTGCACACAGACAGTGTGTACAAGAACAGAAGGTCACAGGTTCAAAGCCCAGCTGGGGCCACTGCCAATCCTGTCCACATATTTTTCCCACAACTAAACCGTGATAGTAAGGACAAACCTTTATTGCTGAGGACATACACATTGGTAATACGCCTATCTTTTACCACACCGAGCACAGACACCATGAACAGGGGCATTACCTAGAACAGAGTCTCCGAAATGCAGTCCTGGAGGACTACACACCATTCAGGTGCCATGCTGCCTCTAATACAAATGCCTGTGCTGCATATCTATGCACCACCCCCATGGCATGTAGATGTAGCTCATGCATATTCATGAGGGACAGCTGGAAAACCCGAACAGTGTTAGGCACACCAGGACTGGAGTTGGGAACCTCTGCCGTAAAGCAGCAGCCAACAGGGGCAGAAACACCCACACCCACAGGCCCCATTGGCCAATGCCTCCTGGAGAGGCAGGACAGTGGGCCCTGCGTGCATCTCCCAATACTAGCACCTGCATACCTTAGCAATGCCACCCTACACCTGGGTATACGGTACACAGCTCTCAAACGTTTGCTATGAGTACTGGCAGATAGACATCCCTACGTTAAGCACAGTTTGCTCTTTGAGCTCCATCATAACAATCTTTCTGATGTCTGCGGTGTGTGCTTCAGGTCTGGCCTCTGAAAGTGGTCACCACCCTGGGGAGTGACCCCCAACAGTATTGCGTACCATATCCATGCCTGTACTGTGCCCAGGACTGGCGTGGTGGGCAAGGCTGATAAACCCCTCTATAGTAGCACAATGCTGGCATACGTGTGGGAGTGTGTGTCTGTCTATACAGTGTGTGTTGGTTGCAAATACCTTCCACAGCCCACACTGCCAGCACTGTTGCCATCTTTGGCCTGCCAATGTGCATAATGAGCAGCAAGGTACCATGGGTATAGCTCAGACAGGGTGGGCTGGCCAGGATGCATCTGCACAGGACATAGGGCGCTGCCGGGGACATTGTAGTGGCCGGCCACCACCTACACAGACAGGGTGACCTCTGTCTGTCCTGCTGGGTGATCACTCTCACCCTGACTGTGCAGTGACCACAGCATGTCTAGGCACCCCCATAGTGCTATATAGCATTTCTCTCATGTGATATATATGGGTTTCCTTTTGGGGCCTGGTCACTGACTTATCTGCTGGTGTGCACTGCCATCCCAGTTCTGGGTGCATGCATTTCCACCAGGACTAGCTAGCAGACTGTTTTCAACTGGTCTGTGTCTTGATGGAGTGCCTTGCAGGGTGCAGCGGCTGAAGGCTTGCTGCAGGAGAATATCAGATAGTGGTGGGGTGCAGCTTAGCATATCAAGGTGTAATGTCTGTCTGATATTGTATTATGGATGTGTATAGAGCTGCTTTGACTGCCCTGTAGGGTGTCTGTTCCCCAGCAGGATTGGGATTGATGGTCCACTCTACTGCCACCATTGTAGGGAGGTAGAATATGGAACTGTTGATAGGAGACCCTGTTTTTCGGCTGCTGCTGCTGCTGCTGCTGCTGGTGGTGGTGGTGCATGGCCCACCTGGGTGTCCATGGGGGGGGGATTCCCCTGACTAGGACAGACAGAGATATCCAAGGTGTTTCTGCAGAAACTACCTATCTCACAGAGTACTACTGCTTTGGAGCTCTGGCATGGCCTCTTTCAGGCATGGAACATGTTGTGGACCTGGTCCTGGGCGCCTCTTCACACCCTCAGGGTGAGCACAGTACCCGCAGAATGTGACGGTGTGTAGCTACTCTGTGCCAGTAAAACACCCGGTCAGTACCCCCTACCAGGCCGAGGTGCTGTGTGGGTGCACACGGCCACGTCCCCCTACCAGGCCGGGGAGCTGTTGGGGTGCATTCCCCATCTTGTGTTCATCTGTGGACAGCTGATTTGCATGTGCAGTGCATCATGGGTACGGGTGGCCTAACCCTATCCTGGTTACCACAGCAGACTGTCTGTGTGGTGACATGCAGGCTCTCTGCAGCCAGCCAGGGGCTTGATAGCAGCTATAGAGCTGTAGCCCAATGGTTACTTCACTGCCTGTGAAGCCAGAGGTCATGGCTTCAAACCTGCAGTGGGGTTATGTGATAGGGGTGTCCAAAGTTTTTTTGATTTAATGTACATATGTTGATGCCAGCACAAACACTCTCAGCGTACTGTACCCATAAGGTGCCTCTGAGGGTGCTTTATAGGGCGCCCTATAGGGCACCTTATGGTTGCCGTCCATATAAGGTGCACTATACATTATCCTGTGGCGCAACATATATGGTGCCCTATAGGGGACATTCTAGGGTGCCTTGGCGGGCAGTGAACTTTAACATGTGCCTTATGGGCCGCCTTATATTAACACGCTTTGAGAGTGCGTTTGCTAGTACTGATAAATAAAATACAACTAATATGCCTCCTACAGCACTCATCCCCATAATATGTAATGCCTCAGCCAGCCTTGTTCACTGGGCACTGTGGGGGACTGAACCCCTAATCCCTGCACCATTGGTCAGTGTCTTAACCATTGTGCTGTGGCTGTGTTCCTGTGCTTGTACATCAGCGTGCCGCCTTAGGCCTTCCAAAATTAGCAGCCCAACGCCTTCTGCCACCCAAAATTACCAGCGCAACGCCTTATGCCGCCCACACCTAACAGCGCAGCGCCTAATGCCCCCCAAAATTAGTGCGCCGCCTAATGCCCCCCAAAATTAACAGTGCGCCGCCTTATGCCGCCCAAAAGTAATATGCCTCCTACAGCACATTTACCCATTAAAGTTAATGCTTCAGCCAGCCTTTTCCAATGCGCACAATGGGGGATTGAACCCATGGCCCCTTCACCATTGGCCAGTGTCTTCTCTGTTGTACTACGGCTCTGTTCCTTTGTGTGCCCAGCAGCACGCCACTTAGCCTTCCCACACGCTAATGTGGACCCCCGCACATTAGCGCTCCACGCACATGTATGGTCACTGGCTCCCGTTTTTTTTCTTTTTTCTGCTTGAACCGCCCACTCCTTATATGGCACAGGCACACTAACGGGGCACGCACAATTGCGGGATCTTAGTAAACATACCCCTTTGTCTCAAAACCAACAGATTGCATGATCCGAGGATAACATGGTTTTATCAAAGCACGGGCTTGCCAAACAAATCTGATTGAGTTCTTTGACAGGGTGACCAGAGAACTAGATCAGGGGCGTGCGACGGATGTCATCTACCTGGATTTCAGCAAAGCCTTTGATACTGTTCCTTATAGGAGGCTTACCAATAAACTCAGTAGTTTGGTGATGGGTCCCAAGGTGATGAACTGGATCAGAAATTGGTTGACTGATAGATGACAGAAGGTGATGGTAAATGGAGCTCACTCGGATGAAAGGAGGGTGATTAGCGGGATGCCCCAGGATTCAGTCCTGGGCCCGGCACTGTTCAATGTATTTGTGAGTGATATTGCTGAAGGACTGAATAGAAAAGTCTGTCTTTTTGCAGATGACATAAAAATTTACAACAGAGTGGACTCCCCTGAGGGAGTGGATAACATGAGGAAAGATCTACAAAAGCTGGAAGAATGGTCTAATGCGTGGCAGTTAAGATTTAATGCAAAGAAGTGCAGTGTCATGCACTTGGGAAGCATAAATCCAAGGGAAATGTATGCGATAGGGGGGCAAGAGGTTGGTGTGCACAGACAAGGGGAAGGACCTTGGTGTGGTTATTTCTGAGGATCTCAAGGTGGCAAAACAGTGTGACAAGGTGGTGGCAAAAGCCAGGAGGATGTTGGGCTGCATACAAAGAAGAATTACCAGTAGAAAGGAAGAGGTACTAATGCCACTGTATAAGTCACTGGTGAGGCCTCACTTGGAATACTGTGTTCAGTTTTGGAGGTCATATCTTGCAAATAATGTAAAAAGACTGGAAACTGTTCAGAGGAAGGCAACCAAAATGATTTGGAGCCTGCGTCAGAAGCCTTATGAGACTTGAAGATCTAAATATGTACACTCTGGAGAAGAGGAGGGATAGAGGAGATATGATTCAGACCTTTAAATACTTAAAGAGAAATAATGAACAAACAAACCTCTTCCAAAGACGGGGAAGCTGTGAAACTAGAGGGCATAACATGAAGCTGCAAGGGGGTAAATTGAAAGGCAATGTCAGGAAATAATTTTTCACTGAAAGGATGGTGGATGCTTGGAATGCCCTCCCGATGGAAGTGGTTGGGGCAAATACAGTGATGGAATTCAAAATGGCATGAGACAGACACAGTGGATCCCTTTACAGCAACAGGATAAAATCAAAATAAACTATCTAATTTCTCTACAAACAGGGGTGTCCTACACGGAGCAGTGGGTTCACCCCTAAACAAAGACATGGGAAGGGGTGACCTGCACGGAGCAGCAGGTGCACCTACTCTTGCCATCTTACTGGGCAGACTAGATGGACCATGCTGGTCTTTATCTGCCATCATTTACTATGTTACTATGTCTCTGGGAAGTTTCTCCAAATAGGTTAATTTTGCGCATAGCATGACAGTCATGAACCTCACTTCTAAGCCAGGGTAAGGGGAGTATCTCAGTCTCTCAAATTTACTGTAAATGCTTGGTGTAGTACTTGAATCATGCAAAAAACAGCCCCCTGCTGGAGTTTGTAAGATGTAACATGTATGGGTGGTTTGTCAAGATGCGTTTGGAAATTCTTCTTTATAAAGCCTGTGGCAGCCAACACAACATTTTGCTGTGAGCCATCCCAAGTTCCTCATCCACACGACACATGGCAGGCATCAACTTTTCACATTTATTGTGTTCAGCTGATGAACATCCACCAATGTATACAGTAAGAGTGATTTGCCAAAACAATAATGCCTATTGTGGAGGCTGCTCTACACATATTTTTGACAATACCTGTCACAGCAGTGTCACGGGAAAGAACCTTGTTTTTCCAAATTAAAATTGAACAAATGTTATCTAAGATCAAACAAGCTTCAAGATAGACTTAACAGCTTGCAATATTATCCACAGAATGCAATGAAGCAAAAACAATGTGGGTGTCTTTTCTTAAAGGGTGCTAAGATGTTGCACCTACCCTGCCACAAACATTGAAATCATAGGGAGTTAAGTGCAACACCAATGCCTTAAATGCTGGGGGTACGGAAAGCAGTTCTCCAGCAGATAACTTGGAGCCCTTTCCCCTAACAAACACCAAAATAGCGGGGTTGCACTTAACTCCACCTATTGAGGTGGCATTAGGTGAACCTGCACTAACTGCACTGAACATATCTCCCCCACTCTTTGCCCCTAAGTCACCCATTGATGACCCTAACATGGGTTACACAGCACAGAAATAGTCCCATGCTATCTGCTATAGCCCTGCACTAGCAGGCAATGCATGTCCCAGAGCATCTTCGGCATGCTCCAGAACAAAATCTACCTCCTAAATTCTGACAAAGGTTTGAGTTTACAGAACAGAAAGCAAGAAAAAGTTTTTTATAAGTATAGTTTTGTGTCAAAATGCAACATATGCCTTTGAGTCAAGGCTGACTCCAGGCAGCCCATCAGCTCTTATGTTTGCTTAGCAGTGTGACTGGAAATAAGACTTTCAGGCCTTTCCTCTGAGACAATGGAGGGTTAAGTGACTTGCCCAAGACGTACCACTGAGAATCAAACCCTGGTTTCTTGGTTACCAAGCCAGTGCTCTAACCATTAGGCTACTCCTCCACTGCTGCTATGATGTAAGCTAATAAATAACATAACATAGTAACATAGTAAATGACAGCAGTTAAAGAGTAATATGGTCCATCTAGTCTGGCCATTAAGATGGCAAGAGTAGGTGCACCTGCCGCTCTGTGCAGGCCACCCCTCCCCATGTCTTTGTTTAGGGGTGAACCCACCGCTCAGTGTAAGACACACCTATTAGTTGAGAAATTAGATAGTTAAATTTATTTTGATTTTATCCTGTTGCTGTAAAGAGATCCACTGTGTCTGTCCCATGCCATTTTGAATTCTGTCACTGTATTTGTCCCACCACTTCCATCGGAAGGACATTCCAAGCATCCACCACCCTTTCAGTGAGAAAGTATTTCCTGATATTGTCTTTCAATTTATCCCCTTGCAGCTTCATGTTATGCCCTCTAGTTTTACAGCTTCCCCGTCTTTATATAGATATAGATATAGTTTTGTTTTTAACAACATTGCAGCATATATTTCTGATACCTAATCTGAAATAATGTTACATACAGGATGTCCCACCAAAATGGTTGAAATAGGGCCTAGAATTTCTAAGGCCAGCCCTGGAGTGTGAATAATGTTACCTTAACTTAAACAGCATTAACAAATAGGAAACTGCCTGGGGTACGACATTTTGAAAGCACCAAATACCCAGGTCAAAGAGGAGCCTGCGCTTGCCAACTTTAAAACCATTTATTTATTTATATCCTGCTTTTCACTGGGTCAAGGTGGTTGGGGGATACATTTAACATGAGAGGATATGAGACACATACACTAATACTTACAGGGAACATGGGCAATGGAGGGTTAAGTGGCTTGCCCAAGACCACAAGGAGTGCCTGTGGGACTAGAAGCCCCAGTCCTTCTGGCCCAAGGTTGCTGTCCTCTAGTGGGATTTGAACCACTGACCTTCTGGCCTGTAGTACCTTGCCCCAACCACTAGGCCACTCCTCCTCCATGTGCATATGCTGCTTCAGAGGGGTGTAACTGTGGCACTATGGCTCCTCTCTTGACTCTCCAATCTTTGGGATCTCTGATACCTTCTTCTCAGGGATCTGTTGTCTCTGGTCTTGCCTATGAGCACCAAAATCTTAAATCCAGCCATGGAGCAATTGCATAACCTAGCTAGTACTGGGATTAAAAAGAGACCTCTGTGCCCAGAGAGATTATAACTTGTGCCTGAGCATCGATAGGAGTTGACCAGTGTGCTATATAGAAGCCTCCGCCAACTAGACTGAGCCAGCACTTCAGAGCTGTGATGATACACAACAGAGAAACCAAACTATTTTATACTTCAAGGAGGATTGAGGGACCCTTTACTAAAGACCGCTAACTGGTTAATGTGTGTTTTAGCACATGATATCTGGCAGTTGTGAACACTAATGCACATGTATGTCAATTGTCGGCCACCAAAATACATGATAAGTGTCCATCACGTGCTAGGACAGTGGGTGGGTTAGGGGGCAGAGTGTGAGCATTGAAAGCACATTGCTGCTAGTGTGAGAGCAATTGCTGCACACTCAGTGGCAATGTGGCCATTAACACGACTGCACATAATGATACCTCAGTGGGCGTTGCTAGGTGCACCTATGTTAATTGCTCCGTGGCTTAGAGTTCACGATTGTGAGCTAACTGCTGGTACTGGCTGAACATTACTCCAACAGTTATCTCATGACATGAGCACTTACTATGCATTCATATTATTGCTAATTGTGTGGATAAGTGCACACCTTTAGTAAAAGGGCCCCTAAGACTATGGGGTATGTTTACTAAAGGGCGCTATTTGTGCTGCTGTCACGTTATCGGGCGATAAGGCACCTTATCACGTGATAATGGTGCTTTACCGGGTGATAAGGTACCATAGCACACGATAACGCGTGCAGCGGCGCAAACGAGCACTGAAGGCGGAGAAAGGCTCCCGGAGGACAGAGGAAGGATCCCCAGGGGCGGAGAGAGAGGGTCAATGGGTGGAGAGTGGAAGGGGAGAGACTCCCTGCACACTAATGCCGTGGATTCTGGGTCTGGCAACTAACGCCAGTGAAATCCTCGCGTTAGAGCAGATTTAAAGGGAAGAGAAACCATTTACGTCAGCAATGTACAGCAAAGCCAGGGAAACCAACAAAAAGTGATAAGTGTGATACATGTGCACAGAACAAATGGGCAAATAAACATTGGAAATGACCTGAACAACTGGAAAAAAAACATAACCAAGTTGGGCAATAGTGATATTAATTGGAAACATCAAAAAACACTACCGAGAAAGCTCCAATAAAAAGATATTAATTTTGGAAGGGGCTATGCTCTGTCCCTATACAAGGTGAATAATCCCACAGTGAAATAGTGCTGATCAGGGTTTTCCCTTCCTATTGGACAGGTTTCCTATGGTGTGCACATGTCCCGCAACATAAGGGTGGGCATGTCGGAATGGGAAACTGGACAGATGCTTGAAAAGGGGACACCGAGGGCTGCAGGTGGCACATGCTGTGGTGCAGCTGGGCCACAGTGTGGACTAGAGTGATGCCTAGGTGGCCCATAGGAATGCTGAAACAGTAGAGCCGCCAGACAGCAACTGATGAGGGCCAAACATGGCACAAGTGTGTTTCCCACAGTGTCACAGGAGATAGTACCCAGCAGGTACCAAGGGCACAGAACATTGGCAGGCGGTGCTGGGGGGATGTGTGGATGTCTATGCAGGAACCCCTTACCCAGAACCCACACCATAGGCAGCCGCCTACCGGCACACTGGATGTCCTGAGACTGCGCACCACCAGCACCACCAGCATAAGGGCATGTCAGCATGGTGACAGAGGGGTACTGGTGATGGAGGGGGCAGTGGCAGCTGCCCACAGCAGACCATGGCCTAGCCCTGCAACAGACAGGCCCTGTCTGACGAACAGTCATGGTATCCCCAGGGAATAAACTATCCGTGTGGTGCAGTATGCACAGCCAGAGTGTTCAGGAGCAGAAAGTCACAAGTTCAAGTCCCAGCTGTGGCTCCCCCCAACCCAGTCCCCATGTTTTACCCAGTACTAAACCGTGGTAATAAAGAGGGAACCTTTATTGCAGATAACATAAACATGCCTGAAATGCCTATATTTTACCCTACAGAGCACAGACACCATAGACATGTGCAATACCTAGAGCAGAGTTTCCCAAATGCAGCCCTGGAGGGACAAACTCCATTCAGGCATCATGCTGTCTCTAATAAAGATGCCTGTGCTGCATTTCTATGCCCAACCCCCACCAGGACTGGAGTTGGGAACCTCTGCCCTAGAGCAGCGGCCAACAGGGGCAGAAACACCTGCACCCACAGGCACCATTATTCAAAGCCTCCTGGAGAGGCAGGATGTTGGGCCCTGCGTGCAGCACCATCTCCCAATACTAGCACTTGCATACCTTAGTACTGCCACCCTAAACCTGGGAATACGGTACACATATATCAAAAGGTTGCTATGATTACTGGCAGATAGCAATCCCTAGGTTAAGCACAATCTGCTCATTGAGCTGTATCATAGCAACCTCTCTGATGTATGTGGAGTGTGTTTCAGGTCTGGTGTCTGACAGTGTTTACCACCCTGGGGAGTGACCCCACCAGTATTGCGTTGGTATAGCCATGCCTGCACTGTGCCCAGGACTGGTGCAGTGGCCAGGGCTGACAAAAGCCTCTATAGTTGCACAATGCTGGCATAGGTGTGGGATTGTGTGTCTGTCCACCCAGTGTGTGGTGGCTGCCAACACCTTCCTCAGCCCACACTGCTTGCACTGCTGCCAGTGTCAGCCTGCCAATGTGCATAATGAGGAGCAAGGTACCATGGGTATAGCCCAGACAGGGTGGCTTGGCCAGGATGCATCTGCACAGGGCATAGGGCAATGGCTCAGACATTATAGTGCCCGGCCACCACCTGCATGGACAGGGTGGCCACAGGATGTCCAGATGGGAGGTCACTCTCACCCTGACTGAGCAGTGACCACAGACGGCATGGCTAGGTTCCCCCATAGTACTATATTGTATTTTTCTCATGTGATATTTATGGGTTCTCTTTTGGGGCCCAATCACTGACTTATCTGCTTGGTGTGTATGCTGACATCCCAGTTCTGGGTACATGCATCTTCTCCAAGAACATGCATTATGGACTAGCTAGCAGACTGTCTGCAGTTAGTATGTGTCTGCCTGGAGGCTTGCTGCTTGAGAATGTCAGATAGTGGTGGGGGGACAGCTGAGCATTTCCAGGCCTACTGTCTGTCTGCCTTGCCTCACGGATGTGTACAGATCTGCATTGAGTGTGCTGTTCCCCAGCAGGACTAGGGTTGATAGTCCCTTCTACTGCCACCATTGCAGGGAGGTAGAATGTGGATCTGTTGGTGGGAGATCCTGTTTCTCACCCTGAGCCTCAGAGGGTGGTGGTACATAATCTGCCTATGGGTTCAAACCTCCCATCCATCATGTGACCATAGCACCAACACAGGACATGCACTATTCTGGGTGCATCATAGCCCATAAGGGCTAGACATGACTGAGAAATACAGATGGACACAGATGTATCCTAGGTGTATCTGCAGGAACTACCTATCACACACACTAGCACTGACAGGGACCAGCAGCATGGCCTATTTCAGTCATGAAAGGTGCTGTGGACCTGGTGCTGGGCGCCCCACCTCACCCTCAGGGTGAGCACAGTACCCACACAATGTGATGGTCTGTAGCTAATCTGTGCCAGTAACACACACGGTCAGTACTCCCTACCAGGCTGAGGTGCTGTGGGGGTGCACACGGTCAGTTCCTCCTACCAGGCTAAGGTGCTGTGGGGGAGCATACCCCATCTTGTGATCATCTGTAGACTGCTGATTTGCATGTACAGTGCATTATGGGTATGGGTGGGTTAACCCTATCCTGGTAACCACAGCAGACAGTTTGTGTGGTGACCTACAGTCCTTCTGTAGCCAGTCAGGGGTTTGTTAGTAGCTGTAGCCCACTGTTTACTTTACTGCCTGTGAAGCCAGAGGTCATGGGTTTGATCTCACAGTGGGGTCATTTGATAGGGCTGT
This sequence comes from Ichthyophis bannanicus, assembly GCA_033557465.1. NCBI lineage: Eukaryota > Metazoa > Chordata > Amphibia > Gymnophiona > Ichthyophiidae > Ichthyophis > Ichthyophis bannanicus. Next base: position 1,037,468,322 of record CM066031.1, read on the forward strand.
CTGAGGCATTTTCTTTTTTAATTTAAATTAGTGCTGCCAGCAAAAACACCCTCACAGTGCTGTAGCCTTAAGGTGCCTCATAAGGCGCCCTATAAAGCGCTCTATAAGGTGCCCTATAAAGCCCTCTATAAGGTGCCCTATAAAGCCCTCTATAAGGCACCCTATGAAGCGCCCTATAAGGTGCCCTATAGGGAACATTATAAGGTGCCTTGGCGGACAGTGCACTTTATAATGTGCCCTCTGGAGTGCCTTATAGGGCGCCTTATGCTGCACATTAGGTTACAGCACTGTGAGGGTGTGTTTGCTGGCAGCACTAATTTAAATTAAAAAAGAAAATGCCTCAGACAGCACTGATTTAAAGTAAAGGGTACTGCCTCAGACAGCCTTACTCATCAAGCCCACTCAGGGATCAAACCCATGATCCCTGCTTCATCAGTCAATGCATTAACCATTGTGCTACACCTCAGTTACTGCATTTGTAGGTCAGCACGCCTAATTAAGGCTAACACGCATTAATGTGCCATGGCTCCCTCTATCGCACGAAAACATACCTTATCGCACAATAACCCTAAATGCTACCTTAAGACCGGAATGCCCACTACCTTATATGGCATTCTGCACACTAACGCCGGGTGCACGTTAAGATTGCTTAGTAAACATACCCCTATGAGCAGCAGTCCCTGCCTGTCCATGTCATTGCTAGTTATAAAGTGTGGGTACCTAATAGAGTTTTTGGACCTTTAGTGCTTGATTCCTTCTTTGCTGTACACTATCACAGAGCCCATGGCTTTTGGGACAGGAAGAGAAGAATCTAGACATGTAACAATGTGTACATACCTTTAATACATTTGCACAATTTCATTTGAACATTTGCCTAAGATATTCTGTTAAAATGACCCTGGTTTCTAATCTGCTCAGCAACGCTTTGAAAATTGACCTTGTAATATTTTCTTAGACTGAAAAATAAAGAGGTTTTCAAATTCCATGACAAGGTTTAATAGTATAATTTTTGTCTGTTGTATCAAACATTTTCCTATTAAATTGTATTGTGAAAAAAATCCATGAAAGACAATATCTTTTTTTTATTTCTTTTCTCAATCTCAGAAACTTCATTTCTTCTCTTAAGATTAATGTCATGTCTTTCTTATTAGAGATCTGAAACTATGGTAGCTGAAATTACCTTCTCACTGTCTAACCTGATAACTTATGATGACTATGGCATGTCTGTAGGACATGAAAGAACCTTCAAAATAAAAAGCAGAGTCTTGTGAACTCGTGGGCTTTTCTAAGACCTCTGTGATAGTAGAAAGGATCAGCAGGGGTGATTAAAATTAGATGATGTAGACATCCACTCTCCATATACAGTTTCTTGCAAAAGTCTTCAAGCCCTACTACTTCTTCATCATTCTGCTGTCTAAAATATACAATTCAAGATTCATCAAAGTGGGAGTTTGTTCCACTGATGTACCAACCTACGCTACACAATCAATATGAAAGAACATATACAGAAATATTCAAAAAAGAATTAAGAAGAAAAATATATCTTTTGAGAAACGCACTCAACCGCTCCATTTCAAAATTATCTTTACTATAATATTTATTTATATAAAGATGTATCTGAGGATAATAATTCTACTTTTCTGCTACTATATGAGAGGAGGGAGTTTTTAGTTGAGTGAGACAGTTGGATGAGATACTGAAAGTTGATCCACTAGGAGAAAAGGTAAAGCTGCTTAAATTACCTCTCTTACTAATTGATCATCTCTGTTTTAAGGGGGAAAAGGAGAGTTCTCTTGATTATTTTAAACATTATGAATAAAACCATGTTATTGAGAATAGCTTGTTTATGTTAAAAGTAAGGTTTGCTTGGGCATAATGTCTGTGCTAGAGCTGAAACAAGATATGCCTCAAGTGGTTATTTTAGAAGCTCTATTTGTGATTTGCAGATATGAAAACACCCATTCAAATGTGCCAGTTACAGCCATGTCCCAAGAGCCATTTTAGAAAGCCCTGAATTTACACGTCTGGCATGATCACGTCTATGTCATATGGTGGAATGGTAGAGGTGTTTCTGGAATGTTCCAAAAAAGATATATGTGTGCACCCAATGTTATTATGGTGCCACACATCTCAGCCCATTGACAGACATGTCCAGGTCTATACCTGCTTCTAGGAATGAATAGCAATCTAAAAAAGAATCATTTTGGAAACCTAACAACTGTACAGAGAAAAGGAGAATGCTCTAGTTATAGCAAAGCAGAAGTAGGGACAGGACCACCCATTGTGACTAAGCATTTGGTAGGGCTGATGAGATCTCTTTGTTAATGATGAAATCACCTCTCTCCTTCAAGACTTTAAGTAATCCATGGGAAGAACTCAGGTCATAGATGAGGTGGTGGTTGCAGCACCATCTGTTCATTGACATGATAATCATTTAAAAAATGTTATCTACTTGCACATGTCATGGCAACTCGCTCACTACCCCAATAATTTTTACTCCTTCAAAAAAGCATGATGTAAATAGAGGAGGACCTTTACCTAGTACCATGTCATTGTACATCTCTGCAAAATGGCAGGTCAGGACATATAAGTGCCGAGAGATACATGCGCGCATTCTGAAATTTTGTCTCAGACACATCTATGTTTCTGGACCTGCCCCCATCCATATCTGATACTTGCAATTTTCTAAAATTTGTCGAAAACCTGCAACATCTGGCCCATTATTCTGCACATCCCCCATTTCTCTTTATCTTGCTGGAGATGTTTATCATTTAGGGTGGAAGCAGGTTGATTCTAGATAGCACTTACACATTCCCCAACTTTGATTCTGCCAGTCCCAAAGAATTTTGGATGCTTTGACTTAGATGTCCCAGGATGCATGAATTGGCCTTTCAAAAATGTGCCTTTAGCTGCACATTCTGTGAGACTAATTAGAAATATACTAATATACAATATACTTCACTTTAGGTGAGAGGCAACTAGGGGATTAGAGAAGGGCTGGGATGTAGATGTTATACATTGAAATCTCTCTGTAAGAACTCTCCAGCAGTCTCTACTAGAGTGATATGCTAGCCGAGAGAGTTCCTGAGAGCTGCACTATTGTGACAATTAGGCTACATGAAGAGGGGGAACATAGTAGAAGAACATAAGAATTGTCATATTAGGTAAGACCAAATGTCCATCAAGCCCAGTAACCTATCTCTAACAGTTTCCAATCCAGGTCACAAATATCTGACAGAATTGCCAAAATTAACTAGCGTCCCTGCTGCTTACCCCCATGGACAAACAGTAGCTTTCCCCTTTGTCAAGCTTAATGATTTATGGACTTTTCCTTTAGGAACGTGTCTAAATCTTGTTTAAACCCAGATACACTAACTACTTTTACCACATCCTCTGCCAACAAATTCCCGTGCTTAATTCAGCACTGAGTGAAAAACAGATTCTCTGATTTATTTTAAATGTTTTGCTTAGGGGCCTGTTTACTAAAATTTGGTAATGTTTTGTATTTACTAAACATTAGGTGCAAACATTAATGCACAGTAAATGCAAATTTTGTGTGGTAATTGTTGGGGACATGCCCAGAATCTGCCCTGCAGTTACTACAGAGCGCAAACGTCGCATGGCAAATGCATTTTGTCAGATAGTATGATAAGTTCATCCATACTCTCTGGATACAAATACCATGGCCTACTGGCACTCACTCTCTTGATCAGGATCCAGACCTCCCAACCTTTAATCAGTATCTTGAAACCCTCTCAAACCCTTTCACCCTGAGCAGAATCCATACCTCCTCCTGATAACCTTGGTGCTTATCTGAGGTTTCTCTGATGGGTGGGGTGGTGGGGTGGTGGGGGAGGAGCAATCCCTATATGTTCTTATTCTGTTTCTGGTCCAACTGCAAAATGATTGCTCTGACCCTTAGTGGTAGTTTTGCGGTACTATCAGTAGGGGTCAAAAGAGTTTGACCCCAATATGAAAATTTGGTTGTTGACAAAGGAGTCAATTCCCTTCTTAAAAACAGGAGCTCCATATCCTCTACCAGATCCTCTACCGGGGCTCTTCCGAAGGGATGGGCTTCACCTTAACCGGGATAGAACCAGGCTGCTGGCATTAACCTTTAAAAAGGAGAAAGAGCAGCTTTTAAATTAGATAATAGGGGAAAGTCGACAGTCGTCCAAGAGTGGATGATTCAGACGAATGTATCCTTGAAGGATACTACCAAAAGCAGAGAGGTTCCAAAAAAGAGTAAAGTAGCCCAAATGCCCTCGAGTATGGAGCTGACACAGCTTAAAGATCTCAAATTACCCATGTCTACCAATAGCCAAATTAATATGAATAAAATACAGTCTCTAAAATGCTTGTATTCAAATGCTAGAAGTCTAAAAAATAAGATGGGAGAGTTAGAATATATAGCACTAAATGAGAGGATAGATATGATTGGAATATCAGAGACATGGTGGAAGGAGGACAACCAGTAGGACACTGTGATACCTGGGTACAAACTATATTGCAATGATAGAGCAGATCAAATTGGTGGAGGGGTTGCACTCTATGTTAGAGAGGGCATTGAGTCAGAAAGGATTAAAGTTTTGCAGGAAACAAAATTTGCTGTAGAATCTCTATGGATTGAAATTCCATGTAAAAAGGGGAAGGCAATGGCAGTGGGGATATAATATCGACTGCCTGGCCAGAATGAATGATGAAATGCTGAAAGAAATCAAGGAAGCTAACACAAGTTACAGCGCAGTAATAATAATGGGTGATTTCAATTACCTCGGTATCGACTGGGTCAGTGTCATGGCAGGACATGCTAGGGAGATAAAGTTCCTAGATGAAATAAAAGACTGCTTCTTGGAGCAGCTGGTTCATGAACCAACCAGAGGGGAAGCCATATTAGACTTAGTCCTTAGTGGAACACCAGATCTAGTGCAAGAGATAAGGGTGTTGGGGCCACTTGGCAATAGTGATCATAGCACGATCACCTTTGATTTAATTCGTGGAGGAGGGATAGTAAGGAAATCCACAGTACAACCGTATAACTTTCGAAAGGGAGACTATGATAAAATGAGAAAAATAGTTAAGAAAAAACTAAAAGGAGCAGTTACAAAGGTTAAAGATTACATCAAACTTAGGTGTTGTTGAAAAGTACTATCTTGGAAGCCCAGACCAGCTGTATTCCACGCTTTAAGAAAAGTGGAAGGAAGTCCAAAAAACTGCCAGCATGATTTAAAGGTGTGTGATAAGGGAGCTTATCATAGCTCAGGAAGGAGCTATAGAAAAGGTGAAGTGACTCTGAACAAGCAACCTGTCAGTTCTGGTAGAAATGAGAAAACAGAATTTTGCCATAAAAGACTACCAGTCCCAGAATGCACCAGGTTTCCAACAGCCATGAGAGGAGCTGAAGTGAGAAAACGTGTGTTTAATCAAAAGGGCTATGAGGTAATCCCCAAGCACTCATTGCAAAGGGCAGGGCTTGATTCAGCACAGCTGCACTGTGCTAGGATGGAACACTCATCTCAAAGGGCAAGGCCTGATTCAGCACAGCTGCGCTGTGTTAGGGAGGAGTACTCATCTAAGCAGAATAAGAGTAGAGTTTATTCTACAGATGACCATCTTCATGATCACCTTGGATATACAGAGAAGGATCATCAGTTTCCTCTGAAGGATCATCAGAAGCAGAAGCCAAACCGGACGGACAGAGAGGGAAAGAGACCCTCTGGAAGAAAGAGGAGAAAAGCCTTTGAGAGGTCTAGAAGAGTCCAAAGCAGTACGTATACTGGGAGGCATTTCAAGGGCCAGCATACACCATTGGACTGGAGAAAGCCAGAGGAATGGTGCTGCAGAGCTAGGAATCACCAGACGCTACCTGTGAGGGAGACGGCTGCACGTGGAAGGGACCCTAAGACCTATGCCAGAAGGTATGTGAAGAGAGATCCAGTGTCCAGGGATCTGGATTGGAAGGCTGGACATAAGAACTGGACTACATACTGGCCAGGCTATATAGAGAGGAACTCTAGCAGCAATGGAAGCTCAGGTATGAACACTGATCTATGCCCTAGCTATAACCTTGAAAGACAGCAGGGAAACAAGTATTCTCCTGAAAATGTTCCATTGAGAGATTCATCTGTGCCAATCCATGATATTGAACCCATGCTTGTTGAACAAGGGGGAATAATAGCAGATGAGGATCCTGTTTATATGGACTGTTCTCTATCCAAACTCCGTTGGTAACTTTCTGTTATAAAGTACAGCAACCATCACAAAGAAATACAAATTTGTTCTTTAATCTACTCAGAAAAGCTCCTGAAGCAGGATTTGACCCACACAGTACAAAGCAAGCCAGCTAAGGGGTTTCAGCTGGATAACTGCTAGCAATTAAGCCTTACCTAATTGCTTGTGAGCTAGGAGAGAATCACTTCTGTATCTATGTGGGAAGTAATCAGAAGTTAACCTGAAAAGAACAGTTTGTTTCTTGCTTTGTGGCTTTTCATTTGTTGTTTTCCTGATTTTGACTTTGTTTTTCCAAGTTAACACTGAAAGCAAGTTACCTAATTTATGTGCTACCAAGCATATCTGTGTTGGGAGAAATAACCCCATAAATAAATATCTTATTGGCTTTACCCAAGAGCACAATTAAATTATTGTCAGCAGATGTGTCTGGTGTGAATGATCTACATTGCCCACAATCCCTTGCAAATCATATAGAGATATGCACTTGCCAAGATTGTGAAGGTTATCACCCAGGCAGCCATCTGACAGGTGTTGCCAAAAAAGCATCTTTCAGGAAATGGAAAAAAGAACAAAACGACAAAGCCTGGAAACAGCACAAGCACTGGCAAGTCAAATGCATGGCATTGATAAGGCAGGCAATGGGAGAATTTGAGAAGAAGCTTGCTGTGGAAGCAAAAACGCGAAGTAAAGACCTTTTCAAGTACATTTGTAGCAAAAAACCTGTGAGAGAGTCAGTTGGTCCATTAGATGATAGAGGGGTTAAAGGGGCACTAAGAGGCAACAAGGCGATAGCGGAGAGACTGAATGAATTCTTTGCTTCGTTCTTTACTGAGGAAGATGTAGGGATGTTACCCATGACTGAAGTGGTATTTAAAGGTGCAGAAGAATTGAAGGAAATATCGATACATCGGGAAGATGTCTTACAACTATTAGATAAACTGAAGAGTAGCAAATCACCTGGGCCAGATGGTATACATCTAAGGGTGTTGAAAGAACTGAAATATGAGATTGCAGACCTGCTATTAGTAATCTGTGAACTATCATTAAAATCATCTCTAATACCTGAAGATTGGAGGATCGCCAATGTAACACCAATTTTTAAAAAGGGTTCCAGGGGTGATCCTGGAAACTACAGACCAGTGAGCCTGCCGTCAGTACCGGGAAAAATGGTAGAAACCATCATAAAGAATAAAATTACTGAGCATGTAGATAGTAATGGCCTAATGGGAGACAGCCAACATGGCTTTAGACAAGGAAGATCTTGTCTTACTAATCTGTTATGTTTTTTTGAGGGTGTGAATAAACAGGTGGACAAAGGTGAGTTGATTGATATAGTGTATCTGGACTTTCAGAAAGCCTTTGACAAGGTCCCTCATCAGAGATTTTTGGCAGAATTAAAGAGTCATGGTATAGGATCAGGAACTGGTGAAAAGATAGAAAGCAGAGGGTAGGGCTAAATGGCCAAATTTCCCAATGGAGAAAGGTGAATAGTGGTGTACCCCAGGGATCTGTGCTGGGTCCGCTGCTTTTTGACATATTCATAAATGACCTGGAAAGTGGAATAATGAGTGAGGTTATCAAATTTGCAGATGACACAAAACTATTTAAAGTTGTTAAAACCCAAGAGGATTGTGGAAAATTGCAAGAGGATCTTGATAAATTGGAAGAGTGGGCATCAAAATGGCAGATGAAATTTAATGTGGACAAGTGCAAAGTTATGCACCTAGGGAAGAACAACCCAAACTATGGTTACACGATGCAAGGTTCCACATTAGGAACCACCACCCAAGAAAAATATGTAGGCGTCATTGTGGATAACATGTTAAAACCCTTGGCCCAGTGTGCAGCGGCAGCCAAGAGAGCAAATAGAATGCTAGGTATCATAAGGAAAGGAATGGAAAATAAAACAAAAGATATTATAATGCCTCTATATCGTTCCATGGTGAGACCACACCTTGAATATTGTGTGCAATTCTGGTCGCCGTATATTAAAAAGGATATAGCGTTATTAGAAAAGGTTCAGAGAAGAGCCACCAAAATGGTAAAGGGGATGGAAGGATACTCCTCTGAAGAAAGGCTGAAAAGGTTAGGGCTCTTTAACCTGGAAAAGAGATGGCTGAGGGGAGATATGATAGAAGTCTATAAATTAATGAATGGAGTGGAACGGGTAAACGTAGATCTATTGTTTACGTTATCAGAATATATAAAGACTAGGGGACATGCATTGAAGCTACAGGATAAACTATTTAAGACTAATAAAAGAAAATATTTTTTTCACTCAATGTGTAATCAAACTCTGCAATTTGTTACCGGAGGATGTAGCAAAGGCTGTTAGTGTAGCTGGGTTTAAAAAAGGTTTGGACAAGTTCCCTGGAGGAAAGGTCCATAAACCATTATTAAGAAGGGACCCAGTATATCAATGCTTGACCCAGTACAAGCATTGTGTAACCTGTGTAATTTGGGGAAACTGCTAGGTAGATATGACCTAGATTGGCCACTGTTGGAAACAAGATACTGGGCTTGATGGACCTTGGTCTGACCCAGTATGGCATATCTTATGTTATATTCTTATGTTCTTATGATTTTGAGCAGCACAACCAAGTTAATATGTATGCTAAGAAATATGCATGAAGAAGAAAGCAAGGAGAAGGATCTCTCCACGTACAAGCAGTATATAAACACAGAAGAAAACATCCAACGGAGAATGAGCACTGCTGGAACACGCAGAAATCCCTTCAATTTATGTGGATCCTTAATAAAGTAAAGGGACGTATGGGCGTTCCAGCCGTGGTCATTGTCCGTTGGTTGTTTTCTTCTGTATTTACCAATAGATGTGTATGAACCTAAAGGAAAGAGATGATTGAGTAGGAACTCCACATGTTTCCATGATCCTTATATAAGAGTACAGAAAACAACATGACTGATGCATAATATGAGTAAAACAAAAAGAGTGTGACCTAGCTGATGCACTGTGAATGTATTCTAATAAGAACTGCTATGTATGAAGGCTGCATGTTCTTGATGGAAAGCATTCAATGAAACCACATAATCCCCGTACGCAGTTTGCACATGGAAGCCATATGTGCATCTTTTGCTAAGTCTCCTGACTTTGCAGAATGCCCATGAAGCTAAGTGAAGAACTGTTTCTGATTCCTCTACATCACTTATACCATTATTCCAACTCATCACTCAGGAAACCCAGCATTGTCTCCATTGTAAAGAATCAAAGGCTTTATAAGTGTGGTAGTGTTCTTCCTGTTTTTTGCTCTAGATTTTATATGTTTTAGAGATTATGAAGTCCTATCTTGGCTTTCTTCTTCCCCTTAAGAATGCCCCTCATGATGCCCTGACAGAAGACACCAAGCTGGGAAAGAGCTGTGTCCTCCCTTCACCAGAGGCCAGTGTATGTTCTACCTATTTTTATTTTTTATTTTATTTAACATTTCTTATATACCGCCTTTCATGATATCAAGGCGGTTTACATTTAACAAACTGAAATTACATTGAACAGGGCATTATAACTTGGAGATAACTATTTTACAGGGAACATGGGCTATATCCTTTCCTCCTGCACAAGCTATGGGAGTGAGACGTACAGACTGTAAAACTAGTTGTATTTAATGTAATGATATGATTTCTATTGGTGGTGACTATTATGAGAAATAGCATACATTTTTCAAAGGGCATATGAGATTGCTTTATTGTTGCTTTCTTCAATGATGGAAAATAATCGTTCTAAAACTGCAGGCATCATCAGCCTATGAAACAGGCATCATGACATAGATTAAGAATTTATTACTGATATAGATCAATTTAGAACAAGCATATATTTTCCTAAGTCCCAATTTTGAGTTAATAAAATATTGAATGTTGTACCAGATTAGGAATCCTATATAACAAGGTTACTGCAGGATACAGAAAAAAATGCTTCATGTTACTTAAGCATAGCATTTCTGCTTATAGCCAATCATGGCTGCACTATAGAATAGCGAGTGAAAATCTGTCACTAGTTTATGAAAAGTTTGATGCTGTATAATATACTTTAAAATCAAGGTGGTCTAAGGTCATTTGTATATACAAGAGCAATGATTCCTTAATTCAGCTTAATACAAGATGCCACAAAATACTTGGTAAAATATGATATTCAACTGTTCGCACATTCCCTTTGCAATATTTAGCATGCTTCCTTAGCAAAATTTATGCCTGGAACAATCATAGTTTCAACTTCTCAGGTAAGAATATCTTAATGTTGCTTTCACTTCAAATATTTTGATTGTTTTTTGTTGGAATTTAAAGGAGGGGCCCTATTTACAAACTTACACCTGATGTATGCTGACAGCCAAAGTTAAGGGAAAAATATTTGCATTAACTGAAGCATTCCCAGTACTTTGGAGAAGGCAATCATGCAGTTAACCTAGAGGAGTGATCAATGTGCATTAACAGCATGCTTAACCACATGGAATGCTATATACTGCTGCTTTTATCATATTCATAAATGACCTGGAAATGGAAATAACAAGTGAAGTGATCAAATTTGCAGATGACACAAAATTATTCAAGTTGTTAAAACACAAGAAAATTGTGAAAAACTGCAAGAGGACCATGATAAATTGGGAGCCTGGGAGTCCAAACAGCAGATGAAATTTAATGTAGAGAAGTGTGAAGTTATGCACTTAGGGAGGAACAGCCCAAGCTATGGTTACTTGATGCAAGGTTCTATATTAGGAACCACCACCCAGGAAAAAGATCATCGTGAATAATAGGTTGAAATCCTCCACCCAGTGTGCAGCCGTGGCCAAGAAAATAAATAGAATGCTAGGAATCATAAGGAAAGGAAAGGAGAATACAAACAAAGATATTATAATGCCTCTGTATCGTTCCATGGTCTGACCGCACCTTAAATATTGTGTTCACTTCTGGTCACCATATTTTAAAAAGGATATAACAAAATTAGAAAAGGTACAGAGAAGAGTGACCAAAATGATAAAGGGGATGAAAAAATACCCCTATGTGGAAATGTTTAAAAGGTTAGGGCTCTTCAACTTGGGAAAAAAATGGCTAAAAAAAGATATCATAGTGATCTATAAAATAATGAATGGAGAAGAACGGGTAAACATAGGTTGGTTGGTTGTTCCCTCAAAGAGTAGAAAGATTAGAGGACACACAATGAAGTTACAATGTTACACATTTGAGACTAATTGAGAAAATATTTTTTCACTCATTGATCAAACTCTGGAATTCGTTACCAGAGGATGTAGTAAAAATTGTTAGTGTATTCCCCCATATCCTTCCCTCACCTTCACCCTTTTGCACCTCCCTCTTCCAGTCTCCTCCCTCCCCACCAACCTTTTGTGGAATGGAATACTGCTGTTTGTAATTTTTAAGTTGGCATAATTAGGACTAGAGCTCAAAAGGGAAAGGGGGGTTGATGGAAAGGGTGGGGGCTAGAGGGGGGAGTAGAGGTGATAATTGGGGAGGAGGAGGGATGATGGTGGTGAACAAAGGGGGGAGAGAAGAAAAAGTAAGAAATATTCCCCGTAGTGGGATAGAATATTGTTGTTCAATATATTTTCATATGTATGCTGTGTTTCAATATGTAAGCTAATTACAATGTTTTAACATGTATGCTATTTAAAACGAATAAAAAGATTTAAACACAAAAAACTATTAGTGTAGCTGGGCTTAGAAAAGGTCAAGAGAAAGTTCCTGCAGAAAAAGTCCATAAACCATTATTAAATAGGACCAAGGAAATCCACTGCTTATACTGAAAAAGCAATGTGGAATCTGTGTACCTTTTTGGGAACCTGACAAATACTTGTAGCCTGGATTGGACACTGTTGGAAACAGGATACTGGGCTTGATCGATCCTTGGAATGACCCAGTGTGGCATTTCTTATGATCGTATGTAGTTATCTGCTGTGTTAGTGGTTAATGTATGGTAATAACTTCCATTTTAACTGTAAGGTGAAATTGTATCTATTTCTCACCCATACCACATCATCTGATGGTTATTTCAGTCTTGAGCTTTTAGGGCAGTAATTAGCATGCACAATCAACTGACATGCTCTATTAACTATATAATAGCTATTAATGTAGCACCACACTGTCAGGATGTGCTAAAAGCTGTTTTAAACACCTTGTGATGGAGTCTATAGAGTGTTGCCCATCAACAGGCCCTTTTAAGAGAACCTGCAGGCCAGAGTTCAGGGCTGGGAGGGTGTGACTCACAGGAAGAGGTTAAAAACCCAGCAGGCTGCAGGACAGAGGCCAGTGGAGCCAGGAGTTCTTTCAAGGAAAGCCGTACAAAGGTGGGCTGGCAGGCCGGAGACCAGTTTTGTGAAGGTTTAACATACTGGGTCTGAATAAAAACACGTTTTGGTTTCCCTGAACTGCTGTCTGGTGTTTTATTTATTTATTAACATCTTTTATATACCGCACTATTCGTTATCAGCGCGGTTTACAGAGAACAAGAAAACTTCAGACAAGTTACATTTATCTGGTTTTTACATATAACAGGAACAATAACTTGGATAACCGGGGTAGTTATTTACAACAAATAGCAGTCAGAGAAATTATTTACATTCGGAAGACATATTGTCTGAAAAGATCCTTGTTAATATGGGAAAGTTGTGTAATGTGTTGTTGGGTCAGCAGAGGTTACGTGGTCAGAAAGGGGTTGTTGCTATTTGAGTGTGCCTGTGTTTCTATGTCCTCTGGGAAGTAATTGATGAAAAGGTGATGTTTCAAGGCCTTCTTGAACTGGATGAGATCAGAGATGGCCCTAATGTGTGATAGAAGGGTGTTCCAAAGTTTTGGAGCGCATAAACTGAAGGATCGGCTTACTGTTGTAGAGTTGTATCTTAAAGTCTCTTTTGGTACCATTAGCATATTTAATTCCGTGGTTCTTCTTAGTCTGTTGGGAGTGATTGGTTGGATCATCTCTGATAATGAGGAGGGAGCGAGTCTTTGTTATGCATGATCCAGCAAGAGGTGCCAGTGTCCCAAAAAGAAATTGAGCCACTAGTGTTGCAAGTGATGAAGGAGAGCCCAGACCACCTGCCCTGTCCTCTTCGGCACAGGTGCCACAGTAGTAAAGAAGGGTTGTCTCAAAGTTCTGATTAAGGCCTAAAAGAAGATAGCTCAAAAGAGGGATTTTCTCCCTCGGTAAATGAATTTCTACCTCCCAAGAACCAAGCAGAGGGTTAAGCAGATGAATCTTAGAATCCTGTTAAAGGTAAACCCTCAGCAAGTCATCCCAGATGAGAAAAAAGAGGAAAAGTGATGTTGAGACTTGATGATATTGTCTCAAAAGAGTATGTGAGGAGCACTTATGCCTTCTAAAGTTCCACCTGCCAGAGAGAGCTGTATCTGTAAATGCACATATGCTGCACAGAGTCTAGATGCTGCTGGGATAGCTGAGAGATAAGGCATGCAGTATACAGATTAAAGGTTAGGAGAAACTTAATGTTTGTAGAAGACAGAAGCCAAGCCTTTGTTCCCAGCATTAAGGAAACCCACATCTGTGAAAGAGTAAGAGAATCATCTTTACATATTCATACGGATTCTGCTGAATTAAGAGTCAGAGGAGAATCCAAACTGAAGAGCAACAACTGAAGATTAAGATGCATAATTCAGGAGTCCGTCAGCATACAGGGAAAGACATGGAGAATATAGAAGAACCAGGAATTAAAATCCCAGCTTCTGATATGTCTCTATTTCTTTTTTAGGCACGTTTTGCAATAAAGCAATAGTGCCTACTGAGGAGGCTCCAGCCAGTTGAGAATAATTCTGTCTGTCTATATGGGTACGTTTAGTTGTGCATGAACATGTGCAAAAAACATAGGTGTATGGCACACCTTGCCCCCAAAGCAATAGGATGCCAAATTTACAGGAATCCTGGTCCTATCAGCATGAAGAACAGGATTGCATTTAAGAAATTGCCAAAATTAGTTCCCCAGTCCCATTGGCTTTCAGAGTGGGACTGCAGCCAGAAACTGCTGAGAGGATTCCCTGGGGCCTGCCAGCATGAATAGCGGGGCTGTGCTGTCTGAGAGCTGGTAAGGGGATGGAGCATGAGAGAAAGGGTGAGGTTAGAGGAGGGAGGCAGGGATAAGAGTAAGGGAATGAGTGGGGCTAGAAAGGAGGGAGAAAGAAGAAGGGAGGAGCCTGGGGAATGAAAGGTTAGAAAGAGACTGAGACTTGCAAGAGCGCAAGTGAGGGAGTAAAAGGCAGGGAAAAGAAGAGGGGGAGAATGTGGCTTGGTGAAAGAGATTAGAAAGAGAATGGAGGAGGACAAATACCCCATGACATACCCCACACACACATATATACTGTCGCGCACCCCCCTGGTGGCCAGTGGTCGTAAGGGTAGGTGGGACACAAAAATTAATTTATTGTGAGAGGAGGGTCTTTTAAGAGCCAGGTGTAACCTGGTCTTAGCAGTTCAGATCCTATCTAAGAAAAAATGTGAATGCAGAGTAGAGGGATAACAAGGCATTTATTTCCCTTTACACAAAGATTCAGCTGGGTCAGGTATGAAATTAACTCAGGATAAAGGAAAAACTGTTAGGCTTCACAGTTGTACCAATGCTTAGTTAAGCTTTCCAGAGTAAAGCAAATGTTTCAGCACTCTTCTTCCATTTAGCAAATGAATAACATTCTGAAGATAACATATATCATTCACAGGTTTAACAGTGGCTCTGCACTGCTTGAAATACACAAAGAACAGTCCATCTCTTCCTAAGACAAAAGACTTGGCTCTACAAGTTCCACTTGCATCGGCTCTGAGTCAGAATTATCTCTGTCTGCATCAATGGTTTCACTGGCTACAACTTCTGGCCAGTCCCTAGTCCTGTTCTCTGGATGTTTAAAGAGTTCCTCTAGTGTTTGCCAATGAGCATGGCCTACCTTCGGGCATTGGCTACCTGGCTTATGAGAGGTAGCTTTGCTTTCCTTTCTCACAGGTTTAGCACTACTTTTAAAAGGCTTTTTATAAGGTAAGGTTTTCTTCATAGAAACAGAATCAGCATACCTTGGCTTCCAGCAGCATATAGAACTGGGATTTCCTCCTTCCCGCAGTTCTTCAGGAACACAATCCCTGTGCCAATCTCCTCTCTGAAAGGTTTTGTTACCTTTCGGTTTGGTCACAGGTTCCTCGGGTAAAAGCAGGCCTCTTTCCAAGCCCAGCTTCTGGCTTCTTTCTTTCACTCTGCTTTGCCTCCAAAGGTGATTGCTCCTTTGCCCAGCACTAGTTTCCCAAGTGATTCTTTCTGCTTGGCCTTTGCTTGTGGTGCTTCTCTATCATAAACCTTCAGCTTTACTTCCAGCTCCACACCTGCAAACACTGCTCTGCCCTCTCCAGTCTCCAGTCTTCCGTTTATAAAGCTCTCCTGTGTTTGAGCTTTCCGAGCTGACTGTCAGGTGCTCTCGATTAGCTAGGTGTGTTCACTCAGGCTCTGTGAGTGCATGCCTGCTCCCTTTAGCTGTTCTGTGCAGATATTGCATCTTGTGCACATCTTTTTCCTCATGAAAAACAGCTTCTTCTCCTGCATTTTTGCTTCCATCAGCCTCTGCTGCATGACAATACATATACATGCACCCTCCCAACACTCCCATGACACAAATACAAACACATACACATACACACTCCTTTGTCATGCTGCACGGCACACACACACATGCATGCACACCCTGACACCCCCCATGACACACACACATACTTGCATGCACTTCTCCAATGCCCCCTCATGACACACACAGAGGCATGGATCCACCAGCACCCGCCAATACACACACATATGCACACACACATATATCCTAGCAGCCCCATGGCATACCTGCATGCACCCACACACATACACCACCTGATATCCCCCCTGGCCCACACAGACATACACTTACATCTCCAATACCCCTCATGACACACACACATGTATACATCCCCCAACACCCCCATTACACAATGCATACATAGACCTCTGCAGTAAAGAACATCAAATATTTCTTGTCCACAGCAATGGGTCTCAAGTCAGGGGTGTTGGGCAGGAGTGTTAGGAGATTGGTCCTATCCTCCAATAGCCGCCAAGCAGAATTCTGGTACATGCAAGGGATTAGAAGTGGGGAGCTTTCTAAGAAGAGCTGGAGGTTTTTAAGAAGGGATTTTTTTGGGGGTGAGAGGGGTCTGATTCAGGGATCAGGGTGAGGGATTATGATCAAGGGGTGAAGAGAGATTTGAACCTGCCCCCTGTGAGTCTCAGGTCACGTATTTGCTGTACAGAGCTCGCCAGGAAGAAAAGATAAAGCCAGCATTTTCTTTCCATGAATAAAACAGCTCAAAAGGTCAAATGTAAGCTGCATTATTCATTTTGCATAACAATGAGCTGCTTTACATGCATTTGCATGCTTGCATTTTTTTATTACTTAAGTTCTGTTGCGTTATAATATTCTGCGTTGAGGGCGAGTAAAGCAAAATGTGATTTGGCTGAGAGCATAAATTAACACATGTTAGTAACTACCCTTAATACGTAGGAAATAGGCCCTACTAAGAATATTGGGGCTTATATTATTTGTCGTGTCTTAATTACATTTAGTAACACATGGCCCTTAGGACTAGATTACTGAAGCACATGAATGTGATTCACACACATTATAGGTAATTAGTCCTCCTTGAGAATAACAGGGCTTAAACACCACGTGCTAAATCACATTAATGCATGTTTATGTGCAATAATTTATGCTAAGCATAAAAACAAGTAAATGTAGACATTAATTTGTAAGCACTCTATAAGAGGGAAATACCTACTATACCTGATGCAACTCACCTTGTTCTATCAACATATAGACATGATAGACATAATAATGTGTGTGTTTATAAGAGTTCCCTGTAAACATGTTAGTTATAATGTAAACCGCTTTGATTCAATGAGAAAGCGGTATAGAAAAACTGTTAAATAAATAAAATATATAAATAATCAAAATAATAATAAGAAGAACACTGACTGCAGTGGCTGAATATTGGCTCCCAAGAACTCATTCATGATTTATAGGTGGAAGGAAGAAAAAAGTCCTTTTTTTATAAGCCATTTACTTCTCGATACACGCTATGCCACTCTACATTGCCCCGTGGGTCTCTACCTCTTCCTCTTTTTTCTTATTTTCCACTAGAGATTTTCATTCTTTGTTACTGTTTGGCTTCTTGCAACTATATGTTTATGTTTATGTTTATTACATTTGATATACCACTCAAGCAGAGGCTAATATTCCAAAAAAGCTGAATATTTAAATGTAGACACCTAAGTAGCTGAAGGGTCCTTTTACTAAAGGTGTGAACTTACTATACAATTAGAGGTAATAACAGCACATGGTAAATGCACCCATTATGCGTCATCGGGGGCGTGTGCAGCAAGTTTGTGCACAATCATGAACCTTTGCTCTCACACTAATTGCCACATTTATTTATTTATTTATTTAAAATATTTGCTCTACCACCATTCAAATTTTACATCATGGTGGTTTGCAGTCCAGATAAGTCAATGGATATATACCATATACAGCATTATTTTCACCTTTAAACATGCCACAAAGCCTTCTACTCCAGAGGTGGCTGCACATATAGGGCCTGATTATGCCAATGTAGGAATTCCAAAAAGATGCTTATTTTAAGCCTTGAGTATTTTTTTAAAATAGACTCCCAGATCCAGTCCCAGTAGTGTGCACACTTACTCCTGCTCAGAAAGGGCAGTAAAGTTTTATAAAATCTGCCTCTACATCACAACTCCACATCCCCTCAGCCAAAAAATGGCCCCTGGTAATGCCTACATGCAGATCACGTAAAAATCACTACACTCCTTCTATGTGTATACTTTCTACCCACATCTGTAGTTGTGGAATTTATTAAAGCCCTTTCTATGTGCAGAAAAAACTTTTTAAAAATTACCCTCATACTGCTCATGGGGCATCAGGGGCTGGATTTCTTTGGGATGACAGTAAATTCATGACTATCCATCAGACATTTTGGGGGGCGCAAGTGATGGTATCAGCATAGGCATAGTTAGGGGGGTGCCATAGACCCCCCCCCCCCAAATGTTGCAGGTACTAATGGTGATCGGAATCCTTGCCCCCACTGTCAGTATGATTTCTTTACTCTTTGCCCCCCTCCCAAGAAAAAGAAGAAGGCAGACTACACCAATGGGCATCAGTCCAGGCATCTGGTCAAGTCTGGGATTCCTGGTTTCTAGCCTTGGTATGACCCATCCTTCCATATAAATACAATGAAAACTGAAAACATAGCAATTGCTCCTGCACTAGTAGCAATTCATTCTTTGCAGCAACACTCTACCCCCTAATCCACCTAAACCACCTACTCTTCGCACTAGTGCATGATGGACAATTACAGCATATTTTAGCAGCCTGTAACAAGGCATGCACGGAAATTAGAGTTATTGCATGCTAAAATGCTCATTAACTGGTTAACAGCATGTAGTGAAAGGGCCCCTAAATTAGGTATCAAATTTCAGCCAAACATAAGATTCAAAGTCTTCTCTAAATTTAGGATCTTACTACTACTACTACTACTGTATATAAACACATAAGAGACAGCTGCTGCTCGATAGAGATTACAATCTATCAAGACAGCCAAGCAGAATAAACAGGAAGCTAAAGTAGTTAAATGGAAATCATAAAAACACACAATGGCTTTTGACAGGAGAATAAAGACATCAGGAACAAAAAGCAGCTTTAAAGAGGTGTAGTTTTAACCTGGAGTAGAACAGGACCAGAGATAGAGCCTGACAAATAGCTTCAGGTAGTCTATTTGGGCATATGGCGCAGCAAGATAGAATGAACGGAGTCTGGAATTGGCAGCAGAAGAGAAAGACACAGATAAGAGTGATTTGCCTGATGAGTGGAGTTCTTGAGGAGGGGTGTAGGTAGAGTTAAGAGAAGAGGGATAATAAAGAGCTGCAGAGTGCATGCATTTGTAGGTCAGTAGGAGAAGTTTGAACTGTATACGGAAATGGATAGGGTGCCAGTGAATCGACTAAAAGCATGATATCCAAAAGTACTTATACTGTTGCTTTATTGTACTTTTACAAACATTCCCAATACTCATAAGAATTAAGATTTGGCTGTATGAGTTGCTATAAAACAAAAATGAATCTTATGAAAATGAAGTGGCATTTGGGCAGGCTCAGGGTGGGGCAAAAAATTATGAGGCCAATATTTAAAGGATTTATGCTCCTAACTTTGAGAGTTAGGCTCCTAAATTGGCCTCTTTGATTGACCTCTTTGAGTGTCTAAATTTATACTGAAAGGGGCCCTTTTACTAAAGAGTGCTATAGAGATAACGCACAATTTGGCACGCATTAACTGCACTCTTGGGCTGGTGGTAAGAGTTACCGCAAGGGCATGATAGTTAATATACCCTGATTTTCATGCTAACAGCGCAAAGGGAGGAGTTGGGGCAGACAGTGGACGTGGTGAGTAGATTATAGTTAGCGCAGGGCATATATCACTTGCTAAATGTCAGTGTTGCCATTAGCCTAGATTCACCTAATGCCACCTCAGTAGGTGAAAGTAATAGCAGTAATTGCGCCTTTTGTTAAGCTGCACATCCACATGTTAACTGTCAGGAAATTGCTGGGCACACCCATGACAGTTACCGTGGAGGCCTCAGACTTAACAAATGTTAGTTTTCATGCTAAATGCATGGTAAGTGCAAAAGCCTAACACACTTTAGTAAAAGGGCCCCAACATTTCACTAAATTCCTAAATTTAGAGGCATAAAAACTAGAGGCCAACAAAACATTAGCGTCTTCGCACTGATTTTCAGCAATAGGCTCATCAATTGGACTTACAAATCTAAGCAAATGAACAGCAGGTCTAAATTTGTATAGCATCTTCTTTAGAAATGAGAATTGCAGTATCTTCCAGTATGTTGCAAATATTTTACAAAATATTTGAAACATATTGGAAGATGCTGCAATTCTCATTTCTAAAGAAGGTGCTATACCAATCATAGTCTGGAATACTAGTCAAGTTCATAAAAGATATTGCTTAAGGAACACACAGAAAAATAATAGCAGATCATAACAATGCAAGTGCCTCCCTGGGCACATTTCTCATGACTCTGCATATTTACTTAGTAGAAACCATATTTTTGGAAAAGGGTCGATCCTCTCTACTTTTTCTGCAAGCACTGACTCATACTTATATATAAGACAAACTAAATTCCACCAAAAGTAGACATTGACAAGTGTGTTTTTCCAGCAGCTTAATACAGATTGGAAAGTTATTGCTAGAAGTATATTAACCAGCTTTCTTTCTTCCTCCTTAAGCAAACCTCTGAGTATGGTGTCCCTGAATACCACTATGTTGTATGTTAAGGAAATCTGGATTTGGTTTCATACCTGGAACCACAATAGAACAGAAGATTATCAAGAGTACCTGAGCAAATACCACAGGACCAGCAAAAGGTGAGACAAGAAGGTATACAATGAGAATCCACCAAAAACTGGAAGAAAGAGAAAAATTGCCACAAGGAAAACTGCAAAAAAGCAGCAGATACAAATTTAAGATCTATAGTTTCACAGATCATAGAAACATGACGGCAGAAAAAGAGCACATGGCCTATCTAATTTGCACTTCCACATCAACCACTACAACAGTCCCATCTTTTCCTTTAGAGATCCTCTGTGTTTGTCACATGCTTTTTTGAATACAGATACCATTCTCATCTCTACCACCTTCACTGGGAGACTATTCTATGCATCCACCATTCTTTCCATAAAAAAAAATATTTCTACATATTACTCCTGAGTCTATCCCCTTTCACCTTCATCCTATGTCCCCTCATAGCAGAGCTTTCCTTCAATTGAAAGAGGCTCTCTTCCTGTGCATTTATGCCATGGAGGTATTTAAATGTCTCTATCATATTACCTCTATCCCGCCTTTCTTCTAAAGTATACATATTGAGATCCTTAAGTCTATCCTCATATGACTTACAGCGAAGACCACTAATCGTTTCAAAAGCCACCCTCAGCACCGACTCCAACCTGTTTATATTCTTTTGAAGGTGTGGTCTCCAGAATTGCACATAATACTCCAAATGAGATTGCACCAATGACTTATACACCTCCTTCTTCTACTGGCCATTCCTCTTCCTAATCACCCAAGCATCCTTCTAGCTTTCACTCTCGCCTTTTCTACCTGTTTAGCTACCTTAAGATTGTCAGACACACTGACACCCAGGTCCCGCTCTTCTTTTGTGGACAGAAGTACTTCACCCCCTACACTGTAGCACTCCCTTGGATTTTTGCAGCCGAAATGCATGACCCTGCAATTTTTTAGCATTAAACCTCAGCTGCCAAATTTTAGACCATTCTTCAAGTTTAGCTAGATCCCTCTTCGTGTTATCTACACCTTCCTGGGTGTCTATTCTATTTCAGATTTTGGTGTCATCCACAAAGAGGCAAACCTTACCTGACATCCCTTCCGCAATATCACTAACAGAGATGTTAAAAAGAATTGGACCAAGGGCAGATCCCTGGGGCACTCCACTGATAACCTCTTTCTCCTCAGAATGAGCTCCATTTACCTGTACCCTTTGTCACCTCCCACTCTAGCAATTTCTAATCCAAGCAGTAACTTTAGGGTCCATCCCTAGGGTGCTCAGTTTGTTTATAAGTCGCCTATGTGAATGGTGTCAAAGGCTTTACTGAAATCTAAATACACCACATCTAGTCTCTCCTTTGGTCCAACAAATGTTTTCTGAGTTCACCACAATTTCAGTACATTTTTTTTTTTAGTGCTGTCAAGTCAGTGCTGACTTCTGGTGACCCAGCTGCCCCTGGGTTTTCTTGGCAATGTATCACCAGAGGTATATTGCCAGGCCTTATCTTCCAAGGCAAAGTGACTTGCCCAAGGTCACAAGGAGTGCCAGAGGGAATTAAACCTTTGATCTCTTGGGTACAAGACAGTCCTATAACCACTAGGCTACTCCTCCATGCTACTTCACTTCAAAGTAAAGAAGTATGTGAAGGATAACACCTTGAATCAACTAAAGGCTTTCTTGGAAAAAGAAATACAGGGAGGAAAAGGAGAACTAGGAGAGAGTACCAGAAGAAAAGTATACACAGAAAAATAATGAGCAGTTGAGGGGGAGATAGTGCTTAGAGATATGGAATTGCAGGAGAGTGAGATGAATAAAGGACAGGTCAATAAATCAACTGATGAGGAAGAAGAAAAGGAGGAGAAAATTCCCAGAGGTGGAGGAATTCAAGATTGAACTCCTATTCCACATGGAAAAAGATGAATATGCTGGGTTTCAAGCAAGGGAAAGATTACCCATGTTAAATCGAACACCTAAGGTTAAAAGTGTGATAATTAAGATGAATAACGACATATCCTGCATAAAGGGGCTATCTATAGACATCACCAAAATAAATCAAATACAATATTGTGCAGCTAAAATTATTATTACAAGAATACTACCAACTAAAGTGCAGGGCCAGAAGAAAAAGAGAACAATAGCAGTTCCTCCTCGGAAAAAGCGTATCAATGAAAAAATCAAATTGTTGTGTAACGAGGTATCCCTGATAGGCGGGTATCTAAAAAGATTAAGATAATCAAAGATAGTGAGGAAGATCCAAGACATCAAGCTGAAGCATGCAGCATTAACAGAAGACCTGAAAGTAATCGGGATTATTCTATCCCATGAATAGCGGGGATGGATGTCCCGCTATTTGTGTCGTGCCCCCCCCCCCCCCCCGCCGGTGTCTTGTAAGGGGAAGTTAGACTGGAACGGGGAGGGCGAATTGGGGGCAGAGTTAGGGTGGGTGGTGGGCAATCACAAGCCCCGGATGTACAGGTCTGATTCTAATGTCGGCCCTGTACGTTCAGGGCCGGCGACTTGTATGGGAAAGTTATTCCTCCTCCGAGGTGGAATAACTTCCCTAGACAACATGGATCAGTGGCCCGGAGCATGGAAGAGGCAGGAGGCAGCTGAGAAATTTCCCCGCAGCCTGACCCTGACCATATGTGGCCAGATCAGAGGTTGGGCTGCAGGGAATGATTTGCAGGAGCTGGCAGCTGGGATTGCAGTTTTACAATGGAGCCACAGTGCCATGGCTACCAGATGCCATGGCGCCGTGGCTCCATTGTAAAGCCCTGACTGAATTAGTCAGGCATGTCCTTTACGTGCAGGCTGGGCTAAATCGCAGTCCCGGCCTGCACATATAGGACTGTTCGCAATTCTGATCCCACTGGGCTAGACGTACCCTGTGGGATCAGAATCAATACACCCTCTGTAGTCTAGTTCAGATTTGACATGCAGAGAGCCTCTACATATGGAATGGAATCTGGCTATAAATGTTTGAACAATAAATTGAAAGTAGCTGCAGAAGTGCAAAAACTGCAAAGATATGAAGAAAACCAAAAAGATAGATATCAAAATAAACTATTTTGAGAGAACCCAAAACAATTCTACAGGAAACTGGGAAAGAGCATTCATATGGTAAAAACACCACCAACCAAAGTTGAAATAGAAATCTTCTGGAGAAGCCTATATGAGGACCCTATAGAGCACAATCAAGAAGCAGAATGGTTACCCTGCTACAGGACCATTTAGAAAAATCAAACATCAAACTTATGGAATGGTCTGCAGCAAACATACAAGAGCTAGAAAGCAGGATAAAATGAGTCCCAAACTGGAAGAGCCCCGGCCCAGATGTAATGACTAACCTTTGGCTCAAATAGTTAACATCACTCCACCAAGACATGGCAAACTGCAAAAAAACAATTGATTAAGCAGCCAAACCTAACACCACAATGGCTTATAAAAACACCTATCCTTCCAAAGGGAGACCCATGTAACATTCCCACAAAGTGCAGACCAATAACTTGCATATCTACAGTCTAAAAACTGTTCACTGCAATAGATGCAGACAAAATATATGATCATATTGAGTCAATGACATCATGGCAATAGAACAAAAAGGCAATAAGAGGGGAGAATATGGAATCCAAAACAGTTAAGGTTAAATGTTACCATCATTGCCTGTGCTTATTAAAAGAAAGCTTTAGTACATCCTGGCGCATGGCTCCGCCCTGATTCTGCCTCCACCCCGCTCCCCATCCAATGCTTCCCACACAAACACTTAGGGGTATGTTTACTAAACTGTGGTAACATAGAAGCGGCACGTTAAGGCGCGTTATGTAACGTTAAGGCGCCTTAACGTTACATAATGTGCCTTAACGTTCCAGGCTGCGGTTAGTCCAGAAAAGGGTGGAGAGAGGGTGGAGAGAAGGGGTCAATAAGTGGGGAGTGGGCGGGGAGAGGCCCCTTTCACACTAACGCGGATAAATTAAAGGCTGAATCCTAACGCAACTGAAAACCTGGCGTTAGCACACATTTGCAAGAGAGAGAAATTATTTCAGTGTCAGCAATGTACAGCATAGGCAGGGAGCCCAAATAAGGTGATAGTAGTGCTCCATTTGCAGCAACAGCATAGTGCCCAGGTATGAAAGGCTACTATGGTGATGGTGCAAATGGGGCATGGGGGCTGCAGGCAGGACATGCAGTGGGGGCTACTGGGGCACAGGGTGGACTAGGCAGTTGCCGAGGTGGCACATAGGAATGCAGGAAATGGAAACCAGCAAGGCAGCAACTGACCAGGGTCAGACATGCCTATGAGTCTGTATCCCACAGTGTCCCATCCAGGAGACATTACCCAGCAGGTATCCCAAGGGGCACATAACATTGACAGGTGGTGCCAGGGGAAGCATGGACATCTATGTAGGCACCCCTACCCCAGAAGCCACACCTTAGGCAGCCACCTACCTGCTCCCTGGATGGCCTGGGATGGCGCACCACCGGCACTGACAGCATATGGTCATGGTGGCATGGAAGAGGGGGTGGGTGATTGTGCTGGAGGGAGCAGTGGCACCCCCCTACAGTGGACCTAGGCCATGCCCTGTACCAGTACATGGTGTGTAGTGCAACAGGTCTGGCCGAGGAACGTAAGGATAGCCCCAGGAACAACTATGCTGCTGTGGCAACAGTGTGATGCAGTAAACCCAGCTAGCATGTCCATAGAGCAGAGGGTCAGAGGTTCAGGTCCCATCTGTGGATCCTGCAGAGCATCTCCCCATAGTTTTAGCCCACAATGCAGCCACAACAACAACATGTGCAAACCCCAACGCAGTGGTGCACAGGGGTACGGACACCCACTCACAAGGGCTCCACTATCCACAGCTTCATGGAGTGTCATGCTGCTAGCCCCAGCACAGAGCTGCAGTTATCACCAGAGCACTACTACTACCTCCTGCACAGATTAGCAATGTCGGCACTGTGATCAGGACCAGTGCGGCGGGTTGAGTTGTCAACCACCTCCATCTCTGCACAATGCTGAGATAGGTGTGAGAGTGTGCGTATGTCTCTCCATTGTTTTGTGTCTGCCAACACCTCACTGAGCCCACAATGCTCACACTGCTTCCAGCATTAGCCTGAAAATATGCATAATGAGGAGCAAGGATTATGTTTATGTTTATTGGGAACTTAATAGACCACCCATCACAATAGCGTCTGAGCGGTTTACAAAATACAAAAGGCTGCTTAGAAAATTAGGAAAGGAACGCCATAGTGTGATAGGAAAGAAGAGAGAAGAGTAAAAGGTCGAGGTTAGATTATAGTAACAGAAACAAGGGAAAATATCATGGGGGTGGTGAGAAGGGGCATGGGGTGGGGGGGGGGAGAGGACAAAAGCTAGACAGAAGAGATGGGTTTTTAGATTTACTTTAAATGTTTTAAATGAGAGTTCCAAGCGGAGGTCTGTGGGGAGCGAGTTCCATAGGTGGGGACCAAGGAAGTAAAAGGCAGAGGAATGGGTGGTTTCTAGGTGGGCCTGGGATGGGGAGGGTGGTTATGTGGTTCATGTGGATGGTGCGGATGGTATTGCGGGTATGGCCCAGACAGGGCGGATTGGCCAGGATGCATCTGCATATGGTGGAGGGCAATGGCTGAGACACTGTAGTGCTCGACCATCACCTGCATGGACAGGGTGGCCACAGCATGTCATGCTGGGGGGGAGGGGCACTCTCACTCTGTCCGAGCAGTGACCATGGCATGTCTATGTTCCAACATAGTGCCACACATTATTTGTTTCCAGTGCTACCTGTGTGTTCCCAGTTCTGGGGCCCAATCACAGGGATACCTTCTTGGTGTCTGTGCTGTTCATCCCACTTCTGTGTGCACAGGGTTCCCCTGTGAACATGCACTATGGATTGGTTAGTGGGTTGTCTGCAGTTCACCTGTGCATGGTGGGAACACCTTGTAAGATGCTGCAGGTACAGTTTGACTGTGCTGTCTGTTGATGAATGGCAGACAGTGGTGTGGGGCAGTTGAACCTTCCCCTGCCTATCCCAAGCATCATTGCTGGTCTGCAATGGTCACAGGTATGGCACTGGCCCAGAAGCCCTGGAGGGCTGTCATCCACCAGCAGGACTGTGGTTGCTGGTACCTAATGGTAGTCCAACAAAAAGGCAAGAAATCACGTGGTAGCAAGTACACAGTCCAAAACGTGATCTGAGTGGAAAAACGCTTTATTGCCAATAAATCTAAGACCTAGTACAACCCGACACAGGCCGTGTTTCGGAGACCTTACCGGCGTTTTTTAGTTTCACTTTTTGATCGGCAGACTGAATAGATACACTGCTGACTTGCAGAGTGATATTATTTGGCAGAGATTACATTGGTGAGTTTCAAGTGTTCCATTACATCGTTGGTGTAGCATAACTTTTATCGTTGTTGATTCTCTTTTATATTATGTGGTCCCTCTGATGAAATTTCACTTTTTATCGGCAGACTGAACAGATACACTGCTGGTTTGCAGAGTACTACTACTTGGCAGAGATTACATTGGTGAGTTTCGAGTGCTCCATATCACCGTCGGTTTGACATAACTTTTACCACTGTTGATTTTTTACTATGTGGTCCCTCCGATGAAATTCCGGCCATACTATATGTACTTGTTTTATCTATTTATTGTTCTATTTATTTATTTATTTTTTAGCGTTATTTTTTATTATCCATTATAGAGTTTTAGATTTCCCAATTAAAGTTGTTTTTTTTTTTTTCTTCCCATTGAAGTATACTGATGGATTTAGGTTTGATACCTTCTTTAAGACTCCATAGCTACATTGAGCATCACTGAGGCACATTGTTGCATTAGAGTTCTTTTTGATATCTCTGAGCCTGACCTCCTTCCTCCCTAAGTTGAAGACTAGTACCCGTTGCTTGTTTTTATTTAATTTCTGGGGATAAAGATTTGAGTTTCATCTTTTAATAATTGCTGTACAACTTAAATCTCCATGGTATACATATGCCTCATTCTGTTTTCTTTGTTCTAGTGATGTTGTTTCCTTTTGAGGATTACTTGTTCACCATATCCACAAATAAGGTATTAGTGTTGAAATGTTCTGCTTGTCACATCACTTGAGTTCTCTATTTTAATCTGTTTCATCTCGATATATTCTATTGTATTCTATTTTATTGTGTTTTGTTTTATTTTATTCTGACTAATTTATACATATGGCATTTTCAATGTATTTGCGTATCCACACTTTTTAAGTAATGGATTTTGTCTTATTCTTTTATACTAGTTTATTTATTGTTTATATGATTGATTATATTGTATGTATGTTTTTAATTATTTATTTGTTCTTTCCCACATATTGATTTTTAGCATATTTAATTTATATGTTTTTATGTTTTAGTACCTACTTCGACAACCCCTGATGAAGGTCTCCGAAACACGGCCTGTGTCGGGTTGTACTAGGTCTTAGATTTATTGGCAATAAAGCGTTTTTCCACTCAGATCACGTTTTGGACTGTGGTTGCTGGTACTACAGCCATTCTGCAGGGTGCAGGCACCTGTCCCACCACACCCTCATCTACAAATGGGGTGAATGAGGCACCTTGGGGTATATAGTGCATACCACTTAGACCCATAGTGGCAGTGCTACATAGCCCTCATGCGAGTCTAGACACCCCACTTGCCTGATAACAGGTACCCATGACAACCAGACTTTAACACTGGGTACGCACTAATCTGGGTGGTGTCTGGTCCGCCAGGGCCATATGTGACTGCAGAACACAGCTGGAACAGATGTACCTTCAGTTGCACTGCTGGGGCCACCTGTCACGCACTGGCAGTGCTGAGGATGTGCAGCAGGACCTATCTCTAACACCACATGTACTGTGGACCTAGTGCTGGGTGCCCATCCTATCCCTCAGGGTGCACATGGAACCTGCACAATGGCATGGTCTTTAGCTACTCTGTGCTAGTATCATGCACTGTCAGTCCGTCTTACCACGCTGTAGTACCAGAGAGGTGCAGACCCCATTTGGTGGTCAGCTGTAGGCCACTGTTCTGCATGTGCAATGCATCATAGGTGCTGGTGGGGTTACCCTATCCTGGCACACAGAGCAGACGGTTTGTGCAGTGACCTGCAGTCCTTCTGTACCCAGCCATTGCTGTGCAACAGGCCATAGAGGTATAGCGTACTGGTTAGTACACTGACATTCTAGGTGGAGGTCATGGGCTTGATTCCTCATTGTTCTCTCCTGTCCAAGGCAGATATTTTTCTTGCCTGTAACAGTCATATCTTTGCAGATCCGTGCTGCCAGCCCATAGTACCCTCACCACAGTTGCCAGCAATCCTTATAAGGCGTTATAAGGCTCCTACCTAGGCACAGTACAAGGCACGTTACAAGGCACTTTATTAGGTACAGTACAAGGCACGTTAAGGCACATGCCTTGTACTGTGCCTTATAATGCACATTACCTGACATGGCTTGCCATAATGATTCCCCAGCCACGCCTTTATATGGGCATCTGTACCTTTACCGCGGAACCTAACACAAATGGCATTACTGCAGTTTAGTAAACATGCCATAGTAAACAAAATGCACTATGACAACAAGGAACAGAGCTTTTAAGTTTTACGCGCCTAGCTACTGGAATATGCTCCCAGCACCTATCAGAGCCATAACAGATTTAGCCAAATTCAGAAAAGCGCTAAAACACCATCTCTTCCTCTCATACTACTCGCAGCCACCAAGCTAACACCTGCCGGCACACAACCATCCATTGACACACGAACAAAAGAATGCATATGTGGTAGATATTAACTGTAAATAATTTGAAACTAATGTACATAGCTTATTTATTTATTTATTTAACAGTTTTTATATACCGCACTATTCATCATCAGTGCGGTTTACATTAAACAACAAAATACCTATCAATATATAACTGATCTAGGTTTACAGATAACAGGGAAGGTAAACTGGGTGTGAACCGGGGCTAACTATATACAATTAAATATGTAAATCAAGGTTTGGTATTTGACAAGATGCAGTATTTCCATATTTTAAACCTTTGTTCTGGGTTGTTGTTATGTGTAAGAGTTAGGTGAGTGAGGCGGAAGACAATTCTAGGGTATGTATGGTAGCTTGAAGTGCAAAGTGAATAAATAGTGCTTGATGGACTTTCTGAATTGGGTGATGTCCCTGATTGATCTGATGCTGGGAGGTAGTTTGTTCCAGCACTTGAGAGCATATAACACAAAAGCTCTGATAGTGGTTTGTTGTTTATTATTTATTTATTTATTTATTTATTTAACAGTTATTTATATACCGCTCTTTCCCATGTTTCAAGTGCGGTTTACATGTAACAGTAGGTTAATTGGTATGAAATATACCAGGACATTTTGTGGAGATACTAGGAGTAACTAGTGTGTTTTCTGCTACTAGTCTCCTGGATCTATTGTTCGGTGCGTGAGTGAGGAGATTTGAGATCGATGCAGGGGATATTTTATTAATGGCCTTGAATGTGATGAGGAGAGTTTAATATATTATTCTGAAATTTATCGGGAGCCAGTGTAGATCGATCAGTATTGGTGTTATATGATCTCTTTTTGAAGCTCCAGATAAGATGCGGGCTGCTGCGTTCATCGCCAGTTGAAGTGGACTTAGTGTATTCTTGGGGAGGCCATGAAGGATGATATTCGCATAGTCGAAGTGCGGTGTGACTATTGCTTGGAAGATTGTATGGAAATCCTTGGTCTCCAGCATTGGTTTCAGGTGACGCAGTGTTTTTAGTTTGTAGTAGATTGTCCTTACGGTGTTCTTTATGTGCTCCTTAAGATTGAGTTGTTGATCGAGTATCACACCGAGGTACTTTATGGAGGCCTTGATCGGGAGTTCTGCGTCTCTTACTATGAGGGTGGTTGTTGGAGAAAATTGCTTGTTTCTTGTGGCTATGAGTACTTCGACTTTCTTGAAGTTTATTCTCATGTTCTGATTGAGAAGCCAGTCGGTTATTGCATTGAAGCAGTTGATTAGTGCAGAGTAGTCAGGATTTGATACATTGATCGGTGTGAAGATTAGCACATCATCTGCATATAATAGGCAAGATATACCGAAGTCTCTGGTGATTTGGCAGATTGGCTGCATGTATATGTTAAAAAGCAACGCAGATAGAGATGAGCCTTGGGGTACTCCTTGTTTCTGTTGGAAGGGTTCAGATGTAATGTTGTCTATACGGACCTGTTGCCATCGCTCTTCTAAGTATGACTTGCACCAGTCCCAGGCAAGGTTATGGATGCCTTTTTCGTGGAGTCTAGCTAGCATAATCTTATGGTCAACTGAGTCAAATGCCGCTGATATATCCAGGAAAATCATTGCAATGGCCATGTGAATGTTGTCAATCCCACAAATGAGTTTGTTGAATAGTGAAGTCATGAGTGTTTCAGTTCCATGAGCTTCTCGGAATCCGTGTTGGCATGGGTCCAATGGGGCTGCTGTGTCTATGTGTTGTTGGATCTGCCTCTGAGTTTCCTTCTCAAGTATCTTGGCTAGATAGGGAATACTGGAAATTGGGCGGTAAGACTCTTCCTTCTTTGGGTCCATCTGGTTGTTTATTAGTAGTGGGCGAATTGATGTTTGTTTAAGGGCAGTAGGGAAAACCCCAGTTAGGTAGGAGAGTTATTAGTTATTCCCTAATTGTTATCCTAGTTATTCTACCTGTTCACTGTAATGCCCTATCGTCACAATTTGTTATATGTAAACCGCACTGATTTTTAAGAGTGCGGTATATAAGAACAAATAAATAAATGCCCCTTAGTATATGTGTGGAGCTCTGGCACTGAAATAGCGTTCCGGGGCTGAGCATGGGTTGGATGCCCATCCCAGATGTCCAACCCCGCTATTTGTTGTTCAGAATGCCAGCCACTGTGGATAGCTGTTCATGCTGCGACTATCTTCTGGCTTTCTTGGCAATCTATGACTGGAGGTAGATTGACATGCCCTTCTTCCACACAGTCAGCCTGCAGCACCTAGTGATGACAATTGATCTCCCATCCAAGCACTACTCAAGCCTGACCTTGCTTAACTTTGGATATCTGATGAAATCAGGCACACTTAAGTTAGCATGGCCATGGTCTTAGAAAGTTTAAGCATCGTGTGAAAAAGCTGATTTACATATCTAAATTGCCCTATTCATGTAAATGGTGATTTTTAGAGAAGCTGGTGCTTACATGGCATACACAGTTTAAACGGGACGTCTTCTGGGTGTGGTAGTGGTATACTGTAAGAGGGTAATTTTAAAACAGGGTGCCTATGTAGGCATTGTTTTTTGAAAAAAGGAGATCCCCATTTGTCTTTTTAAAATACTTTGGAGCAATATTTAGCTCATGGTCGCCACAGCTATACTATATGGATAGCAGGTAATGCAGAATACTCATATTGTACAGCGACTATCCGGATAAGCTATCCAGATGGTATTTAGGATAGCTTTTCACCTGTCCCAAGTTAGCTGGATAGTTATCCGGATAGCACCACTATCTGGATAATTTGTGTCTCTGCCTCGGCCTTTCACCCGGACCGCCCCAGCAGCACTATCGGAGTAGTGCTGTTGAATGTCTAGCTTAGTAAGCACTGCTACACGGAGAAATGCATTAAAATATGGGGCCCCCAGTGTATGTGGCAGTGAATGTGCCTTCAGTGTAGGTATAATCACTTACACCTGCTAGTGAGCAGGTATTCATATATTTAACAGGTTTTCTTATACCGCTTATCATTTCCGTCAAAGTGGTTTGCATTGTAACATATTTGGGCATCTATATTAAACAGGGACATTGGATTTTTCTGAGGCAATGGAGGGTTACGTGACTTGCCCAAGACCACAATGAGTGCTAGTAGGAATCAAATCCTGTTTTCTTGGAACACATATACTGTATGCACATATGTGCATAGATTGAGATATTTTATATTGGATATGTGTACGTGCAAACTCTATTCATGCTCTGCCCAGACTGAGACCTGGTTACCCCAACCAGCAAAGTACACACCTTCATGCCAAAGCATGTACTTTTATACCAATCTCTTTTTATATGAGATCATTTACATGCATATGTAGAACATAAATATATATGGGAATTAGTTTATAAAATTACCCCTTAAAGCTTATGTTGTGCATTTCTTCTTTTTGTAACAGAAATACCTATAGTTTAAAAATATGTCCCCTGAAGCATGTACAACTGTCATTTACCTGCTCATTTGGACCTGGGATTTAGACTGGTGTTTACCTCTCCTGTGTTTGAAAGCACTTCAAACAGCAAAGTTTTATCAAATCTGCTAAGTACATGTGTAAATAGCGGCTCCTACATTTGCAGGATGCAAAATCTGCAGCTTACTTGTGTAAACACCGGCATTACATGAACAGAGCACAAAACGATGTTCCTTTTCTGACCTAGGTGACCTATACAAAGCTGGGCTTCTCAGCTCCTAAATTAGGTGCTTAGAGGATGCTATCATAGAAGGTTGCCTAGCTTGTGCAGCAGGTGTTTGAATAAGTTAGACCAGTTTTCAGTAGGAAACTGAGTATACATGTTTCCTGTGAAAAGCACCCCACTGAAAATACATGCACATAATTACTCCTGTTCTTTGGCAGGCACACATTTCCCCTTGGAGTATGTGCACATGTTTTTTAAAGTCAATGCGCAAGTCCAAGCCATGCTCTCTGCACAGGTCAGAAAACATCTGCACTTATAGAGAGTGTTTGCACATAAGTTGAAACACATAGAACCCAAACAATTTTAGCAAAGGCAATTTCTGAATGTACTTTTTAAAGTTAACCACTTTGTGCCAAAAATTAGTATTAGGGACCTGACATTCGTAATAACTTATTTATGCTGAGGGTAATTTTATAAAGGGGCACCTAGTTAAAGCACATTTTAAGGCACCTATGTTAAACCTATTTTACAAGGACAAGTAGATGCCTATTTGTAGGGCTGGCCCTATCACTGGGCACACTAGGTATCCACTCAAAGCAGCAGGCATCATGGGGCTGTAGTGTGCTGTCGGCCAAAGGAAATGTGGCAGGTCTTGAGTGTGAGTTTGCACACAGTTGTTCAAGTGTGATGATGACAGTGGCTTTAAAAGGCTTCCCTGTGGATGGCTGGGCTATGTTGTGCTGCGCTTCTGCCCCCTCCTGCGGAGGAAAGGTGGTGGAGGTGGCAGCAATGTTTTTAGGGGGAAGAGAAGACAGACAGATGCTGGAAAGGGGAAAGGGAAAGTAGATTACCTGACTGGTCTTGTCTCAGCTCAGAAGCAGGAATTGACCCAACATGCTGCTAGACTGGAGCAATTAAAGATTTGTGTGGAAGAGTTGGGGGCAGTGAAGCATACTGGTATAAAGGAGACCCTGGGGCTATGGAAAAAAAACTGGAATACCTAGTGAGCTAGTCCCGGAGGAACATTCTACGGTTTCTGGGATTTCCCCGGCCCCCTTTGTTTGTCCCAGTGAAGTTGGTGAGGCAATACATGATGGAGGTTCTGAGTCTGGCTTCGGACGATCTTCCTCCCATAGCCAGAGCACACTACCTGCCTTCTTTTAGGGGCATGCCTAGGAACCCTGCTCTCCCACCGGGTCAACTGGACCTGACCGGGTTTCTGGAAGGGTCCCTAGAGGTGGTGACTGCACGTAGCACATGTAGCATCATGTGCCCTAAAATCTGTATTTCCTCCTTCAATGGGAGAATATCTAGGATGAAGTACAGAAGAGGATGGCACACAATTGTCCTCACATCCTTTGCATGCCTGCTGCTATTCATCATATATGGTGCATGAACGTTGGCCCCATAACTAGATTTTGTGTGTTTATTATTACCACCATTTAAGTTAACAAACTGCTTTGGTTCACATACATTCTGCTCTCCGGTGATTAGCATTGATTACACTATATTGAATATGTTGTACCCCGGGTCTAATTTATCATGTTGGAATAAAATTCACTGCATAAACCCAGGAGTGAAAGTGAAAAGTATTCATTTTTGTTTAAGAAAAGTGTTTGCTGCATAGAAAGAGCAACATACCTAATAATTTCACATAAAACCCAAAGGTTATAACTCGCTAGTGTTTTTTTCTTATTAAATACAGAGAATAATATGTAGCATCATCCCCTCAGCATACTTCCAGAGTACTGGAAAGAAGTATAATAAATAGGAAATGGTTATTAAAATGCCCTTGTTTCAGTCGTTTGGCTCCTGGGTGTACAGTTTAACAATGTTGAGGAATTTACAACATGACTTTAAAATGATTGAATACTAAATAAACATATGTTTACTAAAGAGCGTTAAAGGAGCACTGTATTATGAGCGTAAATGGCAGCGTTAAGGGTGTTTCTGTGAGATAAAGGATGGGGCGGGAAGTAGGCGCACCAGTGTTAAGGGAAAAAGGTACCACTTATCAAGTGCTAAGAGGACACTGGGCATTAAGGTACCATTCGTGCACCTTACCACACAAAAAGGCAGTCTTCTTAATGCAGGATATGGGAGCCTGTCTGAAAGTGACATATCAGGGGCTGCATGCAGGGCTGGCCCAACAACTAAGCAAACTAGGTGGTCACCTATGGCAGCAACTTCCAGAGGGCAGCCAAAGCAGGGTAATCCAAGCTAAATAATGGAGTTTAACAGTGAGAGGGGGCGTAGAGCTTGATGTTCGCCTAGAGCACCAATACTCTGAACCAACTCTAGGGCTGGCCCTGGATGCATGGAAGGAAAGGTAAGAGAGGATGGACACCTCAATGACCCAAATGGTTTTCACGTGTCCCACAGTACATGGGAGGATAATGTTGCAGCCAGTGATACTGTCAAAGTGAGGGGTAGTCTAAGAATGTGCCCTGATGTCAGTGTGTGGGCTCAGATCATTTGTTTCTACAAGGAGGCTCCAAGTTCCTGATGTGTCCATGAAAGGCATGACAGCGCAGGAATACTGCTGTGCTCAGTACGCACATGATAGATGTGAGTGATGTGTAGTTATGGTAAGCAGCTAACTGGGTTGTGCATGGTATAGCAGCTGACAGAGGTAGACATGACTGAAGCAGATGGTCATATGTGGATGAATATGAGCAACAATGTATGTAGCAACATCACAAGGGAGTATGTATGTTATGCAACAATGTACATGAGCCCTAAATAAAATCCCTCAAGATTGGGGAGACTGTTGTTTTCCCTGTCATAATGAAATATGTATATGTATGTGAGTGTAATCATCACACATAAACAATATGCCTTTATGATCATTATGATGTCATCCCTCTCACTTGGAGCCCTTACTTTTGGTCCATGAATTACAGTGGCACAAGGAAAGGATGAGTGTCATGTCAAGGTGATGCAGTGCCTACATCCCAATGAAGGATATATGTTGATGGGTGTGTCCCAGATGCAGTATGCTGTAATAAACCCTTCTTTGTAAGCCAGCTGCACTATGTATGTTTGTCAATGGTGCACGGAGTTCATAGGAAACAATAGAAACATACAAACATGATGGCAGAAAAACACCACATGGCCTATCAAGTCTGCCCATTGATATCAACTACATATTTTCTTCTTTCCGTTACATTTATTTATTTTATTGCTTTTATATACCACACACTTTAAAATCAGTGTGGTTTACAGATAACATTTTTGTACAGAACAGGAGGCCTGTTATGCATTTACATTGAACGGGTGATACAACTTGGATTTCAAACTGGAAAAATTATCTACAGCTATCTACAACTATCTACAATATAAACATGAGTTGTCTGTAACTTACAATTGCCTAGCTAGGTGTATGGTGAGTGAGGTTGAGTTACTGGGTTGTGAGTAGTGTAGGAGAAAGAGGTGGTGTTTTAGTGCTTTTCTGAATTGGGCAAGATCTGTGATTTCTCGGACGGTAGTTGGGAGTGCATTCCAGCAGCTGGGAGCATAGAACTTAAAGGCTCGGTTCTTTGTTGCCTGGGTGCATTTTGTTATTTCATTGGGGGTCTGTAGGGTATTGGTGGCGAATGTCCTCCTTGTTTTGTTTGCTGGAGTGGGGTACAGAAGATCCGTTAGGAAGGTGGAGGATATTTTGTTGATGGCCTTGAAGGTCATTAGGACTATTTTATAGATGAGCCGGCAGTAGATTGGTAGCCAGTGAAAGTCCTTTAGGATTGGGGTAATGTGATCTCTTCTAGAGGCTCTGTGTAGGAAGTGTGCAGCTGCGTTCATTGCCAGCTGTAATGGGTTTAATATATTTTTGGGTAGGCCATGCAGGATCACGTTGGCGTAGTCAAAGTGGGGGGTCACCAGTGCCTGAAAACTGTTCTGAAGTCATCTGGTTTCAGCAGGGGTCGGAGATGTCACAATGTTTGTATTTTGTGGTAAATTTGCTTGATGGTGTTGATGTGCATTTTAAATTTGAGCTGGTGGTCTAGCGTAATGCCTAGGTAGCGGATGGTGGGTCTACTTGGGAGATCAGTGTCTCTTGTCTTTAATGTCTGCGGTGGGGAGAAGGATTGATTTCTTGTAATGAACAGTATGTCCATCTTGCTGAAGTTTATCTTGAGGCTCTGTGAGCAGAGCCAGTCAGTTACGGCCTCGAAGCATTTTACTAGTGGGGAGAAATCCGGATGGTCGATTGTGAATGGGGTGAAGAGTAGTACGTCATCTGCATAGATCAGGCATAAGATGTTAAATGAGCGGATTATTTCACATATGGGTTGCTTGTGTATATTGAATAAGAGGGCAGAGAGCGAGGAGCCCTGAGGTACATCATGCTTTTGTTGGAAAGGCTCAAAGGTTGTGGATCCTGTACGTACCTGCTGCCATCTGTCCATTAGATAGGATTTGCACCAACTCCATGCTGAGCCGTTAATTCCCTTATCCTGAAACCGTATCAGGAGTTGCTCATGGTTTATGGAGCCAAACGCAGCAGCAATGTCCAGGAAAATTAAAGCATATCCTCGTTTGATGCTGTCAGTTCCCATGATCAATGTGTTGATGAGTGTGGCAAGGAGAGTTTCAACGCCATGTGATTCCCTAAAGCCATGTTGGCATGGGTCGAGGGGAGCCGTAGAGTCAATGTGGTCCTGTATTTGACGTTGGACGACCTTCTCGATTATCTTTGCTAGTAGCGGGATGCTTGATATTGCTCAGTATGATTCTACCTTCTGGGGATTTAGTTTGGTGTTCTTCAGAAGGGGCCGAATTGACATCTGCTTGAGGCATGATGGGAATAGTCCTGTAGAGAAGGACAGGTCCATGATCTTGGCTAGTATAGAGCTGATTTCCTTACATAGTGATCTTATCCAGAATGCTGGACAAGGGTTGTTTGGAGCAGTGGTGGCATTGATGACATCGATGATGTCCTCAATACCTGCAGCCGATGGTGTCATGAGAGAGGTAAGCGGCTTAAGTTGGGCTGGGTTGTTACTAGGGCTGGACAGCGTGGCTTCACTGACATTATTGGTTTTGGCCAGCAAGTAGTCTGCGTAATCCTGAGGGTGTATCATGGCTAGTTGGGGGGGAGGAGGTGAGGGTTCCTTCGTTAGGGTCTTCACTATATTTACTATACATATTCACTACATTCACTATACATACATTCACTATACATATTTTCTGGGCTTATCCCATACTTGTTGGAATCCAGATATTGTCCTTGTCTCTACCACTCCCACTGGGAGACTATTCCATGCATCCACCACTCTTTTTGTAAAGAAATATTTCTGCATATTATCTCTGAGTCTATCCCCCCTTCACCCTCATCCAATGTGGCAGTAAAAAATGAATGTGAACAATGACATGCATATCACCTGCCAAGGGTTGCAAGCAGTCAATCACTGGTCACTGCACAGAGCACATTTACAATCAGGGCCCATGTGTTCTGCCAGACTGTCAATGATTAAACTGAGACAACTGTATGCTACAACCCCTGATGAATCAACATAGACTGTGCTCATGAAATAAAGACTTGCTCTGGCACAAGATGATTCCATATCTTTGTCAAGTGTCATGTTGAAATAACCATGCACCAACTTCCTCTGGTACCACTGTTACAATACAACTGCCTCATACACCCAAGGTTGAGAGTTCAACACTCAGCAATGCCAAGCAGGGCTGGCTTACCCATTAGTACAACCACACATCTGGGTAGGATTGTAGGGTAAATCATGACTTTAAGGAAAAAGTGTTTCAAGTGTCAGCATTTCCAACCTTGTGAATGGATTAATACTGTTGCATGAAGGTGCCTTCATAGCCTGCCTCTGATGCCCCCTTCAAAAGAATATCCTGTCAGAGGGGGCTGGAAGTTGTGTATGAAGGCCAGGGGTGGGGAGAGGCCGGACCTGAGGGGAAGTGCGTGTAGCATATCAAAGCTATTGACGTGAATGAAGCTGATGGTGGTCAACAATACTTTGGTTTGGGAGGGAGTCTGTGTGGATCACGGTCATGGTGCTATGTGCAGGAACTTGCAATCTCTGCAACCCTATAAAGCATTGAGTGGTGTGTCTGCTCCATTGAACAATTGCTATTATGCCCTTTCTCTGAGGTGAGATGATATGTAGGGGTCTGTACTGAAGGCCTGCCAAGGGTAGCAAATTTCATTAGGACATCCCTGATGCCAATATCACATGTGTGCATGTGTTATACATATGTCGGGCCCATAGTAGCAAATGCTATCTAATACAGGTGTGATGTGTAATGACCAAGGAAGGGAAGAAAGGGAAAGGATTGTACAAATCTAGATGTAAATACCTTTAAGTGGATGCTGAAGGCCATTGATTGTATGATGGGAATTGATGTTAATGTAGAGGATACTGCCAAATTGCTGACCACAGTATATATAGAATGCATGATGGTTAGGGATCCTCAGATGTAAGCCTGTTCTGTCAAGTAGTCTGACAAGAATGGACTATGCCCTTTGCCTCTGTATCTATGTCCTGACTCTTTGAAGGTGATGTGAGCTCCATAATGTTGCTGTCAGTTGATTCATTGTGTGCCAGGAGAAGCCAGTACAGCATGCTGCATTTGGTCAGGATATCAACTGGGCAGCATCATACATTGCAGACAATACATAAAGCATACCGGCACTGATGGAGATCTGCCCCAGCACCTCCCTCACAATAAGGGTGACTGCAGAAATGGGTCATTTGTACATACTGCAGTTGTCAGATGCTGGTGGCACACAATGTCCCTGCAGATTATAGAGCTGACATGATGGATCACGGCATTCTACAGGTGGGCATCAGTTACATATATCTGCTCATATTGTGCAGTGCATCATGGATAATGGTTGGGCTAACCAACGCCGGCACCCAGGGCCCTATTTGTAGTCATAGTGGTGACTGAGACCACTGAAGCATTGCCCAATACCTGCTGGTCCTCTATGATGGTGAAAGGGGGGCAGGATGGTCTGCGATGGACCACCTGGGGCATGACTGTGTTTTGAGTTTGGCGTATGTGCAGGTGTACCTATTTGCAGTTGCACAAGAACGAGCAGGTCACTCCACAACTTGGATAGGAGAAAACTTTATTGGTACCTAAGAGGTCACCCTACATGTGTTTTTGCAAATTTCCTTCTTCAGGGGTACCTGACCTCTAAAAACATAAAATAAAGAAAATAAATATAAGAATAAAAATGAAACCATGTTAATTAATACATCTTAAAACATAAACATATAAATATGTTTGGGTGTATAATGAGAGCAAGTGATACCATTCTTATACACTCTGAAACTTAACTATACTATCATTAATATATGATCTCATTAAATATAACCACTAAATTAATAATGTGAACATCATTAATTTATATAAAACAATGTAAGATGTCTGAGGAAATAAAAAACATTAACATACATTTAAAGTCCACCTCTTTTCCTCTGCCTTTAACCTTCCCCCCTGACTTCTCCCTACCTCTACTGAATTTCATTGATAGTTTTTCTTTTTTCCTCTCTTCCCTTTCTCTATATTGATTGTAACTTCCTTTTCCTTCCCAATATGAATTTTATTGTATTGTAAACCACCCCGATGTAATGGGGGGCGGTATATCAAATGCTTGAATAAACATAAACATAAAGAACACATAAAAAGACACCATAAGAACCACATACACATATACATATACATATACCAAGAGGATTGTGGAAATTGCAAGAGGATCTTGATAAATTGGAAGACTGGGCATCAAAATGGCAGATGAAATTTTATGTGGACAAGTGCAAGGTTATGCACCTAGGGAAGAACAACACAAACTATGGTTACACAATGCAAGGTTCCACATTAGGAACCACCACCCAGGAAAAAGATTTAGGCGTCATTGTGGATTACATGTTAAAACCCTCGGCCCACTGTGCAGCGGCGGCCAAGAGAGCGAATAGAAAGCTAGGTATCATAAGGAAAGGAATGGAAAATAAAACAAAATATATTATAATGCCTCTATACCGTTCCATGGTGAGACCACACCTTGAATATTGTGTGCAATTCTGGTCGCCGTATCTTAAAAAGGATATAGCGTTATTAGAAAAGGTTCAGAGAAGAGACACCAAAATGTTAAAGGGGATGGAAGGATACTCCTATGAAGAAAGGCTAAAAAGATTAGGGCTCTTTAACCTGGAAAAGAGACGGCTGAGGGGAGATATGATAGAAGTCTATAAATTAATGAACGGAGTGGAACGGGTAAACGTAGATCGATTGTTTACGTTATCAGAATATAGAAAGACTAGGGGACATGCAATGAAGCTGCAGGGTAAACTATTTAAGACTAATAAGAGAAAATATTTTTTCACTCAACGTGTAATCAAACACTGGGATTTGTTACTGGAGGATGTAGTAAAGGCTGTTAGTGTAGCTGGGTTTAAAAAAGGTTTGGACAAGTTCCTGGAGGAAAGGTCCATAAACCATTATTAAGAAGGGACCCAGGATATCAGTGCTTGACCCAGTACAAGCATTGTGGAACCTGTGTCTTTTGGGGAAACTGCTAGGTACGTATGACCTAGATTGGCCACTGCTGGAAACAGGATACTGGGCTTGATGGACCTTGGTCTGACCCAGTATGGCATATCTTATGTTCTTATGTTCTTATGTTCTAAAATGTAGTAATAAATTAATCAAGTAATAAATAAATATAACTTTGGTTAGTTACAGACAGAGCATACTGAGTAAAATAAAAGAGACAAAGGATGAGTATCATATAGGAGATCAAGAATGGTCTTACAAGGAAATAGGAGCCTATATGTTTACTCTCCTGGTCTAGTATAACTTGTGAGCCTGTAATGAATGAAATACTATGCTTAAACTCTCAACTGTAATGAATCAACTTATTCAGGGGATACAGTCACAATCAATTTAGGGTGGAATCCTAACCCCCTAGTGTTCCTTACTTGCTCCATATGGCCAATATGACAGACACTTGTCCAGTTGTTCTGTGCACATGCGTCAGGATGATTGTATGGTTGTCGGAGATGCTGCCTCAGCAGTCATACCCACATTGCTTGTATTGGGACTTCCCATGGCACAGCTGATTTTTTCACGTATGCTGCAACTGCATTGGTTTGGTCACATCAGGTACATCAAGCCAGCACGGTCATACCACACTTCCATCTACCGCCATCCATCCCTCAGTCCATCCATTGGCATATGCCCATCATGTACAGTCAGGTATTCCCATTCCCAGCTGCTACACCATGGGCCCCAAAGGTACATTGTAATCTTTAGGACGTATTACTCACACCTCTCCAGTGGATGATCAACAGGCTCCACCAGGGAACACTTGATAACTGATCAAATGCCACCCACTGACATTGCAGCAGATTTTGGGGATATCCCTCACTGCTATGGTCCAGATGCCTCTGATGTGCTCCTCCCTCTTTCTGGCTACCATATGGCTCTGCCTGTCCATCGGCTATTGCCTTTCCTTTCATCCATCACCTGCAATGTGGCTTTCACAAGGGCTCCCTTATCCTGTGTTCAGGTGACTGCTGTTTTCGGGTGTTAAGGTGCGCACTTGGCACCTTAACGTCTTGTGTCCTGTGATGGCTATGTGCAGGGAAGCGCCCTTGCCGCTGGAACACCTACTTCATGCCCAGGCCTTTATCGCAAGCAAACACTATTACCACTGCCGTTACTGCCCATTATCCACAGCTCCCTTATCGCCCTTTAGTAAACATACTCCTTGGTTTCATTTTTGCTAAAGCTTGATAGACTGCTTTTTAAGGACATATCTCACCAAAAGGATTCTTTATTTTATAATGATAATGTTAGATTGTTTCAGAATTTTCTAAAGCAGCACGACAGAAACATAAAACTTACGTCAATTTGCATCAACATATGTTAAATGTGGACATGACTTTCTTTATTAAGGGGTATGTTTACTAAGCAGTGATAGCAGCTCCGATATCGTACAGAAGCCTGACTCTCCATGCATCTTTATCTGTTATTTATTTTATTTTAACCCCAGTTATCCATGTTTTTCATATCCTGTTACTTGTAAACTTGACATATGTTTTATGATTAAGTACAAAGTTGTTAAAATGTAAACCGCGCTGATGATAAAAGTGCGGTATATAAAAGCTGTTAAATAAATAAATAAATAAATCTTTGGATTGTGGAGCCTGTGTAGGTGGGTGTTTGTTCCCCTGTTCGCCGCTGCTTTGGGCTTTGCACATGTTGCTATTGTATCTGCATTGTAGGGTAAAACATAGGGACATGCTCTGCAGGAACCACAGCTGGGGCTTGAACCTGTGACCCTCTGCTTCTGGACACACTGGCTGGGTGTACTGCACCACACTGTTGCCACAGATGCACAATAGTCCCTGGGGCTACCTGTACTTTTCTTCAGCCAGACTTTGTATGTTGCACTGCACAACACGTACTGCTGCAGGGCATGGCCTAGGTCCACTGCGGGGAGGTGGCACTGCCCCCACCAGCACGAACACCCCCCCCCTGCCAAGCTGACATGGCCATTTGCTGTTGGTGCTGGTAGTGCGCAGTCCCAGGCCATCCACTGTGTAGGTAGGTTCCCGCCTAGGGAGTGGATCCCGGGGTGGAGGGCCATACATGGACATCCTCACATCCCCCCCATCACTGCCTACCAATATTATGTCCCTTCCACATGGGGGTGGGATGGCTGGGGGGATGTCAGGTCAATGCCCAAGCAAATATTGGCTAGGGTGAACCAGGTAGATATAGGTGAACATAAGAACATAAGATATGCCATACTGGGTCAGACCAAGGTCCATCAAGCCCAGTATTCTGTTTCCAACAGTGGCCAATCTAGGTCATATGTACCTAGCAGTTTCCCCAAGGGACACAGATTCCACAATGCTTGTATTGGTTCAAGCATTGATATCCTGTGTCCCTTCTTAATAATGGTTTATGGACCTTTCCTCCAGGAACTTGTCCAAACCTTTTTTAAACCCAGCTACACTAACAGCCTTTACTACATCCTCCAGTAACAAATTCTAGAGTTTGATTACACGTTGAGTGAAAAAATATTTCTTTTAATAGTCTTAAATAGTTTACCCTGTAGCTTCATTGCATGTCCCCTAGTCTTTCTATATTCTGATAAGGTAAACAATCGATCTACGTTTACCCATTCCACTCCGTTCATTAATTTATAGACTTCTATCATATCTCCCCTCAGCCGTCTCTTTTCCAGGTTAAAGAGCCCTAACCTTTTTAGCCTTTCTTTATAGGAGTATCCTTCCATCCCCTTTACCATTTTGGTGGCTCTTCTCTGAACCTGTTCTAAAATCGCTATATCCTTTTTAAGATACGGCGACCAGAATTGCACACAATATTCAAGGTGCGGTCTCACCATGGAACGATATAGAGGCATTATAATATCTTTTATTTTATTTTCCATTCCTTTCCTTATCATACCTAGCATTCTATTTGCTCTCTTGGCCGCTGCTGCACACTGGGCTGAGGGTTTTAACATGGTATCCACAATGACGCCTAAATCTTTTTACTGGGTGGT
Source organism: Ichthyophis bannanicus (assembly GCA_033557465.1). Classification (NCBI taxonomy): domain Eukaryota; kingdom Metazoa; phylum Chordata; class Amphibia; order Gymnophiona; family Ichthyophiidae; genus Ichthyophis; species Ichthyophis bannanicus. The sequence continues at coordinate 1,037,512,891 of CM066031.1, forward strand.
GGTTCCTAATGTGGAACCTTGCATCGTGTAACCATAGTTTGGGTTGTTCTTCCATAGGTGCATAACCTTGCACTTGTCCACATTAAATTTCATCTGCCATTTTGATGCTCAGTTATCCAATTTATCAAGATCCTCTTGCAATTTTCCACAATCCTCTTGGGTTTTAACAACTTTAAATAGTTTTGTGTCATCTGCAAATTTGATAACCTCACTCGTTATTCCACTTTCCAGGTCATTTATGAATATGTCAAAAAGCAGCGGACTCAGCACAGATCCCTGGGGTACACCACTATTCACCTTTCTCCATTGGGAAAATTGGCCATTTAGCCCTACCCTCTGCTTTCTATCTTTTAACCAGTTCCTGATCCACAATAGTACACTGCCTCCTATCCCATGACTCTTTAGTTTTTCCAAAAGTCTCTGATGAGGGACCTTGTCAAAGGCTTTCTGAAAGTCCAGATACACAATATTAACCGACTCACCTTTGTCCACCTGATTATTCACTCCTTCAAAAAAACATAACAGATTAGTAAGACAAGATCTTCCTTGTCTAAAGCCATGTTGGCTGTCTCCCATTAGGTCATGACTATCTACATGCTGAGTAATTTTATTCTTTATGATGGTTTCTACCATTTTTCCCGGTACTGATGTCAGGCTCACCAGTCTGTAGTTTCCCGGATCACCTCTCGAACCCTTTTTAAAAATTGGTGTTACATTGGTGATCCTCCAATCTTCAGGTATTAGAGATGATTTTAATGATAGTTCACAGATTACTAATAGCAGGTCTGCAATCTCATATTTCAGTTCTTTCAACACCCTTGGATGTATACCATCCGGCCCAGGTGCTTTGATACTCTTCAGTTTATCTAATAGTTGTAATACATCTTCCCGATGTATTGATATTTCCTTCAATTCTTCCACACCTTTAAATAGCACTTCAGTCATGGGTAACATCCCTACATCTTCCTTAGTAAAGACTGAAGCAAAGAATTCATTCAGTCTCTCTGCTATCGCCTTGTCGCCTCTTAGTGCTCCTTTAACCCCTTTATCATCTAATGGTCCAACTGACTCTCTCACAGGTTTTTTGCTACGAATGTACTTGAAAAGGTCTTTACTTCACATTTTTGCTTCCGCAGCAAGCTTCTTCTCAAATTCTCCCTTTGCCTGCCTTATCAATGCCTTGCATTTGACTTGCCAGTGCTGTGCTATTTCCAGGTTTCGTCATTTGGCTCTTTTTTCCATTTCCTGAAAGATGCTTTTTTGGCAACAACAGCCTCTCTGACCTCACCTTTAAACCATGCTGGCAGTTTTTTGGACTTCCTTCCACTTTTCTTAAAGCGTGGAATACAGCTGGTCTGGGCTTCCAAGATAGTATTTTTCAACAACAGCCAAGCCTGATGTACGACTTTAACCTTTGCAACTGCTCCTTTTAGTTTTTTCTTAACTGTTTTCCTCATTTTATCATAGTCTCCCTTTCGAAAGTTAAAAGGTAGTACTGTGGATTTCCTTACTATCTCTCCTCCACTAATTAAATCAAAGGCAATCATGCTATGATCACTATTGCCAAGTGGCCCCAACAACCTGGATTCCGTGAAGCTCACGGAACAGAAACACTCATGACTTCGCTAATTAACAAACTCATTTGTGGGATCGACAACATTCATATGGCCATTGCAATGATTTTTCTGGACATATCAGCGGCATTCGACTCAGTCGACCATAAGATTATGCTAGCTAGACTTCACGAAAAAGGCATCCGTAACCAAGCCTGGAACTGGTGCAAATCCTACTTAGATGAGCGCTGGCAACAAGTCCGTACAGGCAACACTACATCTGAACCCTTCAAACAGAAACAGGGAGTACCCCAAGGCTCATCTCTATCTGCATTGCTTTTTAATATATACATGCAACCAATCTGCCAAATCACCAGGGACTTCAATATATCATGCCTAATATACGCAGATGACGTGCTAATATTCACACCGATCAATATATCAAGCCCTGACTACTCTCCATTAATCAACTGTTTCAACACAATAACCGACTGGCTTCTCAATCAGAACATGAGAATAAACTTCAAGAAAACCGAAGTACTCATAGCCACAAGAAACAAGCAATTTTCTCCGCCAACCACCCTCACAGTAAGAGATGCAGAACTCCCAATCAAGACCTCCATAAAGTACCTCGGTGTGACACTCGACCAAAAACTCAATCTTAAAGAGCACATAAAGAACACAGTAAGGTCAATTTACTACAAACTAAAAACACTGCGCCACCTGAAACCAATGATGGAGACAAAGGACTTCCGTACAGTCTTCCAAGCAATAGTTACACCACATTTTGACTATGCTAATATCAACCTCCATGGCCTCCCCAAGAATACATTAAATCTGCTTCAACTGGCGATGAACGCGGCAGCCCGCATCTTATCTGGAGCTTCTATAAGAGATCATATAACACCAATACTGATAGATCTGCACTGGCTTCCGATAAACTGCAGAATAACATACAAAACCCTCCTCATCACATTCAAGGCTATTAATAAATTATCTCCTGCATCAATCTCAAATCTCATCACCCTTACACCAAACAACAGACCCAGGAGACTAGTAGCAGAAAACACACTAGTTACTCCTAGTATCTCCACAAAATGGACACAACAAACTACTAACAGAGCTTTTATGTCCTATGCTCCCAAGTGCTGGAACAATCTACCTCCAAACATCAGAGCAATCAGGGATATCACCCAATTCAGAAAGTCCATCAAGCACTATTTATTCACATTACACTTCAGGCTACCATACACACAATAGAACCGGATCTTACCCACTCAGATAACTCTTACACATAACAGCAATCCAGAACAAAGGATCAAAATGTGAAAACACTGTATTTCTGTCAAATATCGAACCTTGATGTAACCTACTCAATGTATATATATTTATTTATATATAATTATGTAGATAGTTCTCCCCAGTTCACACCCAGTTTATCTTCCCTGTTATCTGTAAACCTAGATCAGTCATGTATTGACAGGTATATCGTTGTTCAATGTAAACCGCACTGATGATGAATAGTGCGGTATATAAAAAATGTTAAATAAAAAAATAAAATAAACCTTATCTCTTGCACTAGATCTGGTGTTCCACTTAGTACTAGGTTTAATATGGCTTCCCCTCTGGTCGGTTCATGAACCAGCTGCTCCAAGAAGCAGTCATTTATTTCATCTAGGAAATTTATCTCCCTAGCATGTCCTGCCATGACACTGACCCAGTCAATACCGGGGTAGTTGAAATCACCCATTATTATTACTGCGCTGTAACTTTTGTTAGCTTCCTTGATTTCTTTGAGCATTTCATCATCCATTTGGTCATTCTGGCCAGGCGCTCGATAGTACACCCCCACTGCCATTGCCTTCCCCCTTTTACATGGAATTTCAATCCATATAGATTCTAAAGCAGATTTTGTTTCCTGCAAAACCTTAATCCTTTCTGACTCAATGCCCTCTCTAACATAGAGTACAACCCCTCCACCAATTTGATCAGCTCTATCATTTCGATATAGTTTGTACCCAGGTATCACAGTGTCCCACTGGTTGTCCTCTTTCCACCATGTCTCTGATATTCCAATCATATCTAACCTTTCATTTAGTGCTATATATTATAACTCTCCCATCTTATTTTTTAGACTTCTAGCATTTGCATACAAGCATTTTAGAGAATGTATTTTATTCATATTAATTTGGCTATTGTTAGACATGGGTAATTTGGGATCTTTAAGCTCTGTCTGCTCCATACTTGAGGGCATTTGGGCTACTTTACTCTTTTGTGGAACCTCTCTGCTTTTGGTAGTATCCTTCAAAGACACATTCTTCCGAATCATCCGCTCTTGGGCGACTGTCGGCTTTCCCCTAATATCTAGTTTAAAAGCTGCTCTATCTCCTTTTTAAAGGTTAATGCCAGCAGCCTGATTCCATCCCGGTTAAGGTGAAGCCCATCCCTTCGGAAGAGCCCCTCCTTTCCCCAGAATGTTCCCCAGTTCCTAACAATCCAAAACCCTCATCTCTGCACCATTGTCTCATCCACGCATTGAGACTCCGGAGCTCTGCCTGCCTTTTGGGTCCTGCGCGTGGAACAGGAAGCATTTCGGAGAATGCTACCTGGAAGTTCTGGATTTCAACTTCCTACCCAAAAGCCTAAATTTAGACTCCAGAACCTCCCTACCACATTTTCCTATGTCATTGGTACCGACATGTACCAAGACAGCAGACTCCTCCCCAGCACTATCTAAGACCTTTTCTAGGTGGAGCGTGAGGTCCGCTACCTTCGCACCAGGCAAGCATGTTACCAGGTGATCCTCACATCCACCAGCCACCCAGCTATCTACATGCCTAATGATCGAATCACCAACTATAACGGCTGTCCTAACCCTTCCCTCATGGGCACATGGCCCTGGAGAAACGTCCTCGGTGCGAGAGGGTTTTACATCACCTGAAGGATAGGTCCTAATTACAGGATCACTTCCTGCTACACCAGGGTGATGCTCTCCTGTCACGTGACCTCTCTCCTCCATGGCAACAGGGATGCTGCCAGACTGGAGGTGGGACTTCAAGACTATATCCCTGTAGGTCTCGTCTATGTACCTCTCTGTCTGTCTTATGCTTTCCAAGTCTGCTACTTTAGCCTCTAGAGAATGGACTGGTTCCCTGAGAGCAAAGAGCTCCTTGCACCTAGTGCACACGTAAGACCTCTCACCAACTGGGAGAAAATCATACATGTGACACTCAATGCAAAAGACTGGAAAGTCCCCATCCCGCTGCTGGACTGCTGTCTGCATCTTAGTTTTAAGTTTGTATTTAGATCTAAGTTCTTTACTTACTAAAGCTTGCTATGGATATTTATACTAATAAAAATGTACCTAATATGTGTAATATACCTTGTTCACCTGAAGCTTAACTAATCTCAGGTCCTTAGTGTATGACTGATTTGGGTAATGAGCTTCACCTGGGAGTACCTCCTGTCTTTTAAGATGTGTAAGTACCTATAAAGCTACGATTATCCCAGGGGTGGGTGGGTGTGGGGAGGGAGGGAGGGAAATAACACTTATTAAAAGAGGGCTGCTATACAGTACCCTGTCTTGTGCTGCTGAGGTAAGCTATATTCTGATTTGATTTAAATTATAGCTCTTAGGTGAATTGTGTTTGGCCTTGGTCAGCTGCTATCTTGCTGATTTCCAGTTTCTATGTTCCTATGTGCCACCTAGGCGCCTGCCTGGTCCACCCTGTGCCCCAGCTGCCCATGCTACATGTCCTGCCTGCAGCCCCCTATGCCCCATTTGCACCATCGACATAGTGGCTATTCATACTTTAGCACTATGGTGTTGCTGAAAATGGAGCACTACTATCACATTTTTTGGGCTCCCTGCCTTGGCTGTACATTGCTGACACTTAAATGGTTTCTCTATCCTGCAAATGTGCCTCTAATGGCAGGTTTTCATTCGCGGCAGGATTCAGCCCTTCAGTTCAGCACGTTAGTGTGAAAGGGGCCTCTCCCCGCCCACTCTCCACCCATTGACCCATTCTCTCCGCCCTCTCTCCACCTTCTGCAGTGTTTACCGCGGCCGGGGACGTTAACGATTGTTAACTAAAGTTAACACGCGTTAACGTTACATAACGCGCGGTATGTAACGTTACTGCAGTTTAGTAAACATACCCCTAAGTTTCTGGTTAACTGTATCATTCATTTGGAACAAAATTTAATTTTCCTTTGTAGATCCTGAGCAGTTGAAGTAGATTTTAGAATGAAAGGAACACTCATTTTCAAATATTTCATTAATTGAGAGTGATTTATTTGTTGTTCATTATGGCTTGATTTTTTTTTAATTTTTATTTTGGGGAGTGGAGTTCGGTCACTGTCCACCATATTTTTCTTTGTTGACTTTTCTTTTTTTTTTTTCTGTATTCCTCCTCTTCCCAGCATTTTGAGGCTTCAGTTTCTACGGTTTATATTTTATTTATTTATTTATTTTTAGTATTATTAAATTGCATTTATTTTTCTTTAATTGAAATTTTATTATGGTACAATAGCAACATCAAAGAAAGCAAATGATAATGATGCCATATACTAGAAGAAAATACAAAAATAGAAGAAAAACAATCCACTATTCATTGCATAATGCACGTCAAGGGAAGATGTTTATCAGTGGGCAATCAAATACACATCCCCAGCATACCCAATCTGTATACAGTATCGATCAGGAAATACAAAATTACTTCTAAGATTTCCCTAATAGAAAATTCTCCAATTGTGACACATCCATAAAGACATACGTATTCCCCCAAAAAAAGTTCTAATACATTTACAGAGAAATCAGAGATAGAATGTAGCCCCGTTAGCCAACACTTAGGAATTTAATTGTGTGGCTCTGACTACATCAAGAAATATACTAATTGCCTGACCACAAAAGGGGGAAAACTTATTTGAAAAATACAACTTCAAAATGGTACTCTTATCTTGTTCAGAATTCAAGGTAACCAATAAAGTAGCTTGCCTAATTACTCTGGCCTGAGACGATTCCAGAAACTGTGTTAAGTCGAGGCTTTCCTCCCCTTTGCCTACTTCTTCTCTAATCCCTCAGGCTTAAAGATCTCAATATTTATACTTTGGAGGAAAAGCACAGGAGGAGAGCCTCTTTCAATTGAAAGAAAGCTCTGCAATGTGGGGGCATAGGATGAAGGTTAAAGAGAATAGACTCAGGGGGGGGCGGAGCCTGATGTCCAGCGGGATGGTCGCATAACGCTGAGGCTCCCGAGAGGCCTACTCAGAATCCTGAATTAACACCGGACATTCTTGAATTTCTGCTCTGATCTTACCGGGGCACATTGGTGAGATGGCGGGGACCAAACCTACGTGCCTGGAATTTGGATCTCCAGCGGCTTCTCACGGCAAACGCTCCAAAACTGAACCCCCGTCCCCGCAGAAGGGGCTGGCTCTACGCGAGGGCCCCGAAATGCAGCAGGAGATCCTCGCAGAGATCAGAGGGGTTAAAGACCTCGTGCAGTCAAACGGGGAAGCACTCCGAGCGCTGCGGGAAGACCTTGGTGTGTTGCAAGGCAGGCTAGAGGGGCTCTCCTCGCGTCAGGACAAAATGGAGAGCATATTAGATTCCCATGTGGTCCGGCTGTCCAAACTCGACAAAGTTGAACGTCAGGTGCGGGCCTTGCAGAAAGAAGTGGAAGATGGCAATAATAGAGCGCGCCGCAACAACCTGCGACTAGTGGGCATACCGGAGGGAGCGGAATCGGGAGATATGAAAGAGTTTCTATATAAAATCCTCCCTTCTCTGCTCCAAATCACCTTTACCAAAGAATTGGAGATCGATCGCGCTCATCGTGTACCCACAAACATAACGCTCAACAGGAAGACCCCGCGGCCTATCATCTTTCGACTTTTGAGATATCAACATGTGGAGCAAATTCTCAGCGCCTCTCGGGCAAAGGGCCATATGGAGTTTGAGAGCCACAAGATCTCCTTCTATCCTGACTTGGCTAAACCCACGGTTGATCGCCGAAAGCGCTTTCTGGAATTCCGGCCGAGGCTTCAACAATTACAAGCACGCTATGGCCTGATGTACCCGGCCAAGCTCCGAGTCACGCTACACAATCAGACAAGAACATTTGAGGACCCTGATCTACTAGCGGAGTTTTTGGATGCTAAAGAAGCCGACTTGATGCGCTGACTTCCAGAGTGTTCCTACCAGTGTTCTCCTATCCGCTGTACCCGCCATCTTGGATTTGCCACGGTCCAGCGAGGAGTCTGTCGAGGGCGGTTTGTTGCCTTCTTTTGATGATGTTTGTGACCCGACTCCATCTACCCAGAGTAGCTTCGCTGAATATCAGAGACAGTGTTAATTATGGACTCTGGTGTTTCTTCTCTTTTTTTTTTCATGTCTTCATCCTCCTCTCTAGGGCCTCCTCCCGCAGACATATGGTCGCCATATTCTTTGGGGGTTTTGCTTCTTCTCTAAGTTACTTTGGTACATGCTTTTCAATATGGGGTGTATTAGCCAGCATACTCGGTGATTATGTCATTGCTGTACAGATTCTGCTTATGTTGTATGTTTTCAAGCGCCCTTACCTAAAATGTCTATTACCGATTGATGGCACCATGTAAGATTTTATCATTGAACGTAAAAGGCATCAATAATCCGATAAAACGGAAGAAAATCCTGAGCTACCTAAGTCATGAAGCTGCGGACCTGATTTTCCTCCAAGAAACGCATTTAAATTCGAAGGAAACTCTTAAACTCAATGTTAAACCTTACATGGTGGCCGCCTATTCCCCAGCTGTTTCTAAGAAATGTGGGGTTGCCATACTGGTTAGGAAATCTCTGCATGCTACTATTATTGCGACTAGTTCAGATACAGCAGGCAGATGGTCCAGGGCTCACCTCAAGATAGGTAACCTTGAAGTTACATGTATATGCCTTTATGCTCCTAATGTAGATGACCCTGCCTTCTTTGCTACCATTGCTCAGGTTGCGCAGGCCTCTGCTAATACTTCATTGATAATTGGGGGGGATTTCAATTTAGTTCTTGATCCCCTGATTGACAAACAGCCGCCTAGGACGAGTGGTCCCCCCAAGAGTCACACTACGCTTACCTCTATGATCAAAGATCTTGCTTTAGTCGATCTATGGAGGTTACTACACCCCAATGAGCTTGACTTTACCTTCTTCTCTTCCCCTCATAAATCCCAGTCTCGCATAGATTTCTTTCTAATATCAAAACTGTTAGTTCCTCAGGTAGACACTGCAAAGATTCACTCCCAACATATCTCAGATCACGCTGCTATTTCTTTTCAATTACACACCACTGCGCCCCAAGGGAACTCGGGGGCCTGGTTCTTTGATAGAGCCCTATTAACTCAACCAGAGTTCCAGTTAGAAATTCGTGCAGCCATACAGGACTACTTTCACTTTAATCTACCCCAGGACACTGCAAATTGGGCTTGGTGGGAGGGTTTTAAAGCGGCCATTCGTGCAACGATCACTAGTTATCAAATTCGCCTGCGGAAACAACGCAAACAGCAGCTCCTTATACTAGACCAACAAATCAAAGCAGGCGAACGAGTTTTAACTTCACGTACTGATCCATGCGTCTTAGTTCGCTTACAGCGTCTCCGTTTTCAATATAATGCAATCCTCTCAACTGCAGCTTCTCAGAGTATTGCACTTCAGCAAGGGACATATTACCGTGAAAGCAACCGAGCCGGTCGACTTTTAGCCAACGCCTTGAAAGGTCAAAAAGAAGCCAAACGCGTAGCGGCCCTTCGCGCCCCACAGGGAGGGGGCATACTGACCACAGACTCCGATATCGTAGAACTTTTTCGGGATTTCTATACCCGTCTATATCAATCTGAATGTGAGTTCTCATCCGAGACCTTCGAGCGCTTGTTTTCTGGTATTCAGCGGCCGACCCTTTCTGAAGCTGATAGGGATGCGCTGGATGAACCCTTCTCTACTTCAGAGATCCATTCTGCCCTAAAACGAACAGCCTCGGGTCGAGCCGCTGGGCCTGATGGTCTCCCGACAGAATTTTACAGAACGTTCAGTGCAGATTTAGTTCCCTACTTAAAACTTTACTTTACTGCCCTTGCGGTAGATACATCCTCTTTGGGATCCTTTTCTGCAGCTAATGTGGTAGTTTTTGAGAAAGAAGGCAGAGACCCGCTGCTAACCGCCAACTACCGTCCAATCTCCCTACTTAATGCCGATTATAAGATCTTCGCAACGATCTTGGCCACCCGGCTATCTGACAGGATGGCCACCTTAGTCCATCCCGACCAATGTGGTTTTATACCCGGCCGCTCCACCGCTGACAATGCTCGGACCTTGTGCCATGTGCTATCCAGTGCTGACAATTTAGACCACCCATGGGTGGGTCTTTCCCTAGATGCTGAAAAAGCCTTTGATCGCCTGGAATGGCCCTTCTTATTTGCAGTTCTCCGATGGTATGGCTTTGGGGAGGGCTTCCTCCGATACCTCCAAGTCATGTATTCTCAACCCGCTGCCAGTATTTGTGTAAATGCCATTAAGTCTCGGCCTTTTAATCTTCAAAGAGGCACGCGTCAAGGTTGCCCCCTCTCACCAATGCTCTTTGATCTAGCTCTTGAACCCCTCGCCCTCCTTATTAGACAGTCCGCACGTATTTGAGGTGTCCCCTTCAGTCACAGAGAGATTAAACTCTCTGCATATGCAGATGACCTTATGCTCTTTGTATCCCTTGATTCGGTCCCGGCTGTCTTGGACCTGATTGATGGATACTCGCAATTATCGGGCTATAAAATAAACTGGACCAAATCCGTAGCATTCCCACTGAACCGCTGGGTACATGAGGCTGACATGCAGGCCTTTCCTTTCCTTTGGCAATCCCGCATGGTGAAATATCTTGGCGTCCACTACTGTTCTCCTTTAGAAGACACTATTAGTTTTAATGCCAAGGAGGTAGTCTCCAAAGTCCGTGAGCTCACAAATCGGTGGTCTCCCTTATCCCTTACATGGTGGGGCCGCCTAGAAACCGTCAAAATGATGATAGTCCCCAAAGTGAACTATATTTTAGAAATGCTGCCCTGCTTCCTCCCGCTACACACCTACAAAGACATAGAGGGCCTTCTCGTCCGTTATCTCTGGCAGGGAAAACCACCAAGAGTAGCTAAACAAAAACTACAGTCTGCGAAGGAACTAGGGGGTACCCGCTTTCCTGATTTTCTTAGATATCATCAAGCCTTCCTACTTAAACAAGGTGCCCGATGGCTAGCTGCCTCAAAAGACAACAGACCAGTTTGGCTTGACATTGAAGAGGAGCTAAGTAGCCCAATTCCGTTGATCCATCTCCCCGGCATGTCCCATCAAGTAGACACACGCCATCCCCCAATGATTGTCGATACTCTTGCGGCCTTTAACACTCTCATTCTGTCACTGGGTCCAAACGTATGTCCTCCGGACGGACTCCCGCTGTGGAATAACCCCAGAATTCAAGTCCTAAATAAAACGATTGCATGGAAACCCTGGTACTCTAGGGGGATCTGGACACCCCAACAACTCTTCTCTGCAGCTCGTTGGAAGACCTTTTCTGATTTACAAAAGGAATTTGCGTTACCAGCGAAACATTACTTTCAATTGATGCAGCTTCAACACTGCCTCAAAAGTGCTCAAATCCTGCCGCCCTCTGCCCCTACTGAGGACGGGCTATTAGAACTAATTCACTCTGTTAGTAGTACACATGGGGTAGCCTCTAACTTTTATAAATTATTATGTCAGGGTACCGATACTGCTACTTGTAGAGCTCAACAAGCCTGGGAACGCGAACTGCAAACCACTTTAACCCCTGTGCAATGGAGCGTTTTCTGGAGCAAAGTAGTGCGGGTTTCCCGATCTGCCTCTGTAACCCAAACTCTATTCTTTTTTGCACATAGATGCTTTTATACTCCAGAAAGAATAGCCAAATGGAACACAGCTGCTAGGGACCAGTGTTGGTCTTGCCATACTGCTGTGGGAACCCTTGCTCATGTTCTTTATGAATGTCCTCAACTGCAGGTTTACTGGGGGCGGGTCTGGGGTCGTATTCAATCTATCTTACACCTCCACGAGCCTCTTTCTTGGAAGATTGTGGGACTCCGCTCAGTGGCGGAGGTCCCCTCTCTTCCTAAGAAGGGTCGCTTTCTCCTTGATTTCATGCTGGGTATAGCCATATGTTTAATCACGAGGAATTGGAAGGATAGCTCTCGAATTACTGCCAATGAATGGTGGAACCTCGTCTGCTTATATAGTAAATATGAGCAGATATCTCGGAGAGCTATTCCCCATATCCAAACTCACTCTCGCTTGTCTAAATGGCAGATGCTCAATGATTATGTACACTCTGCTCATTGCTCCGGCATGTCTGTTTAATGTATACTCATCATGTTTCAGATCACCGTTAGGTCTTGTACCACAATAATGTCAGTACACGCCCGTTTTCGGGAATGATTAGTTTCTAGAGAAGAAGCAGGGGGGAGGGGGGTGGTAGGGGTTTACTTTGGTGTATGTATCACATTCTATGTATGTATTTGTCTTTTAGCTGTATGTCTTCCTTTCCTTTGTTGTTATAAAACGAAAATAAAGCATTAAAAAAAAAAAAAAAGAGAATAGACTCAGGAGTAATATGCAGAAATATTTCTTTACTGAAAGAGTGATAGATGCATGGAATAGTCTCCCAGTGGAGGTAGTAGAGACAAGCACAGGATCTGAATTCAAGAAAGCATGGGGCATACACAGATCTCTAAAAGAAAAAATGGGACTATAGTAGTTGGCATGAAAGGGCAGACTGGATAGGCCATATGGTCAGTTTCCACTGGTATGTTTCTATATTTCTATAATATATATTGGAAACAGAAAAAAATATCTAATCTGGTATACCCAAGGTTCTCTTTTTAATATTTTTTACGTAATTAAAAATGAGAACGTAATCGATAAACAGGAAAATTTAAAACACACAGATTTTTTGCCCTAATCATACTTTCAATAGCTTCAGAGTTAGAGTGCTGTGCTAGGCTATCCTTAATGGATGCATTATCCAAAGACTGCACATTTAACAAAGAACCATCCATTTGGGAAACTCTCCTATCAACAATATCAATTTTCTCATCGCATTGCTTTAGTTTCTACAAGATTTGATTTATATTTCTTCTTTCATTTTTACTATTATTAAATTGCATATTTGTGACTGTATTTTGATGTTTATTGTAAGTATTTAGTAAGAATAAAATTTTAAAAAATGTGTACATCACTGTGGGGCACCTTTGAGGTGGCGTTAAGTGCACCATGCTAATGGTGGCAACCATGGTTAACATTTGCCCTAATGTCTGTGCTAATCATGATGCATCATCAATGCCCATTCCCCAATCTGCCCTGTCTGTGCCTAACTGCATGGCAACCTGTTAGCACAAGATGTTTAGTACAGGAACCCATGCTAACTTAGTATGTTATGCTTACCATGAATTATCCCTATGCTAGTGGTTAGCATGGTTTAGAGAAGATAACCCTGTGAGCAAATGTAGGAAGGATTAATTTAATTTATTATAAATACATATGATGCAGCTTTAGATGGGCAATGGACAGGAACCCACTGAAGGTATTGTAGCTGATGATTTACAGCTGGAAGCTGATTATACTAATGTCAGCAGAGACCTGCCCCTTACTGGCTTGGAATACACCTTTCATAGCTTTCTGGCCATTGTGCCAGGGACATGCATTAAGAAAAAAGGCGCGGGCAGGGTCCCGGCGCCTGCTCGTAACCGGGTGCTTGCCCGGCGCGGGACCCTGCTCGTGCACGGGGGGGTGGAAAGGGGGGGATCTGAACGGGGCCGCGCCGGCTGTGCATGCGGCGCGTGGTTCAAATTGATTGGCTCCGCTCGTTGAGAAGGGCGAGCGGAGCCAATCAGGGATCTGGCGGCCATGTGCTCTGGCGTGTTGGAGATGCGCCACAGCACAGGCAGTTCGGGGGAGGCGCGGTAGGAGCGGCGGGGTTGGTCAGCGGACAGAACTGCGGTGAGAGTTCGGGGCCGAGCAGGACTTTGGGAGCGTGCCAGAGGACGGGGAGTTGGTTTCGCGGCGGTGCAGAGTTGCGGTCACCCTTCGTCGGAGCGCAAGCTCGCCGGACAGGCAAGTCATCCGGTAATCAGAGTGGGCTATCGAGGGCTTGGAAGGGCTGGGGCAGTGCTCAGTGTCGGGGGGGCCGGAGCTGGTAAGAGGGCCTGAGCTTGTGCTGTGTTGGTCCAGTGCTCTGTGTCGGGGAGGGGGGCCAGGGAGAGCAGATATAAAAAAAAAACAAAAAAACATAACAACAACCACAGGATGGCTGGCAGGAAGCTGGTAAGAGGGGGGGGGGCGGCAAAGGGGGGGGGGACAGGTTGCCAGGGGGAGGCAGGAGAAAGGGCAGAGGGGAAAGGGGGTAGACAAATCTGGGCGTTCAAGGCAGGGGAGTGCCAGTGAGCTCGGGGTTAGGGAGCGTGGGGTGAGAGGTGCTGGGAGTGTGGTTAGGGGGAGGAGGGGTTTGGATAGGGGAAGGAGGGGCCCCAGGACTCCCGCGGCGCAGGCTGAGAGTATTGTGCCTCAGCAATTGGCAGTGGCCCCAGCGGCTGGGGCGGGTGAAACCCCTGTTGGGGGGACGGGCTCCACGGGGGGGATGGTGGACGGTGCTGGGGGAGGGGCTATCAGGATGGATCAGGGGCAAGGGTGGGGTGTTGGCTCCTTGGGCCAGTGGGGGGGGGGGACCCAGGCAAGTTTTTGGGGCGGCTGGGGGGGATGCGTGGGGGTGGATGTCTCCGGTTGGGGGTTTTGTGCCTTCTGCAGTTGGTTTACCACCTTCAGGGTGGTCTGGGTCGTCCGGGCAGCGGTCTGGATGGGAGCAATGGTTGGGGGGGGGTCAGGGTTCCTCTAGGACGGACTGGACTGGGGCATGGCCCCCGAGGGGTGCTCTGGGCTTGTCTTCGTTGGGTTTTCCCATTTTGTCTTCGCAGGTACCCTATATGGCAGCGTCGGGTCCTGCCCCGCCAGCGGTGGTTTCCTGCAGTGAAGGGAGTGTCGATTCGAGGCCCCCGGTGGAAGCGGGTGCAACAGGAGCCGCCCAGGCGTCTGGGGCAACGAATATGCAGCAGTCGGCGGTGGCGAGAGGTGAAGGGCTGCTTTCGTCCGGAGCCCACGGCATCGATGACACTTCAGGTGAGTTGAGAGAGGGGGTCGGTGGCGCTTCGCTCGAGCGGGGGTCGCGGTCCGAGCAGCCAGGCAAGGCGCGCAGAAAGAGGAAGCGAGGCTGTCGTTATCGCTGTCATTCTTCTTCTTCCTCATCATCCTCTTCGGATTCCTCAGGCGCCTCGGAGGCTGCAGGCGAGGGGCTTGGGGCGGCCTTGGGAGGTGGGGTTGAGGAGGGTTTGACGAGCGGGGGTGCGGCTTCCTTGGTTCCCTTGTCGGAATTGTGGGAAGGAGTTCCTAAGAAGCTTAGGCAAAAGATTAGGAAGCGGAAATACATTGATATTTTTCGCTTGCTGGAAGGTAGGAAGCGTTCAGGGGAGAGTAGGAAAAAGCGGAAGGAGGACGAGAAAGCGGGTCGGCTTCGGAAGGTGTCACGTAATGTTATTAATTGGGTGCGGTCCTTCTTGCGGTTGGCGAGTGTGTGGGGGCAGCACTTTCCTCACCAGTCCGGGATGTTGTTATCATATGCGGACTCGATTCTTGAAGCGTCTCAAATGCATGAAGGCTGGTCGTGGCTTAATTACAACGAGAAATTCAGGGATAAAATGGAGGAGAACAAATTTTTAACGTGGGGTACGCAAGACATTAACCTTTGGCTAACACAGATGTCGGTCAAGGGAGGTGGGAGTGGGGGAAGCGGAGGTCGGATGGGGTCAGCGGTTGTTGGGGGGACGGTGCGTTCCTTTCGGGGGGGAGTCGCTACAGGACAGGCTAAGCCGGCCCCAGGAGGTGGGAGTGATGTGTGCTGGAGGTTTAATCGGTCGATGTTCCCCTTCCCGGATTGTAAATTCCGGCATGCGTGCTCGACCTGTGGCGGTCCCCGTGCGGCAGCAAAATGTGTTAAAAAAGTGCCCGGGGCGCAGCCGCCGTCTGGCCTCAAATAGGGGGGGGCCGTTTGATCTGGCCCCTTCACCGATTCGGGTTCCGCTTTTGTGTTCATGGTTGCAGTCTTATCCAAGGAGGCGGGATAGGTTAGTGTTGCAGTTGGGATTTAGTTTGGGTTTTGTGGTTCCGGTGCACGGGGTGGTCGCGGAGTCTTCGCCTCGCAATTCACCCAGTGTTCGACGTTGGGGGGCGATAGCTCGGGTGAAGATAGCGGAGGAATTACGGTTAGGACGAGTAGCGGGGCCTTTTCAGCAGCCGCCGTTCCCGGATTTTGTGGTTTCGCCGTTAGGCATTATTCCAAAGAAGGAACCGGGGAAGTTTCGTCTAATTCACAATCTATCTTCTCCGGCTGGATCCTCCGTGAATGATTTGATTCCGCGAGATTTGTGCTCGGTGCATTATCAGTCTTTTGACAGGGCTGCAGAGTTAGTCAGAAGGGCAGGGCGGGGGGCACTGATGGCGAAGGTTGATATCGAGTCAGCCTTTCGTTTGTTGCCGGTTCATCCGTCTTCTTTCAGGTTGTTGGGCTTTCAGTTTGAGGGGGCGTTTTACTTTGATAAGTGTATGCCCATGGGGTGTGCGGTGTCTTGTGCATACTTTGAGAAGTTCAGCTCTTTCTTGCACTGGAGTTTGGTACGGAGAGTGGGACGGGGGGAGGTTGTCCACTATTTGGATGATTTTTTCTTTGTGGGTGCTGCGGAGTCTTCAGGGTGTAGCGAGCTGTTAGTTGGTTTTGGTGAGCTGGCTCGTGAGTTGGGCGTTCCGTTGGCTGAGAGTAAAACTGTAGGCCCGACTACGCGGTTGACCTTTTTAGGGGTGGAATTGGATTCCGAATGTTTGGAGGCCCGCTTGCCCTCAGATAAGGTACAGAAATTGAGGGTGCTGGTGGCTAATGCCTTGGCCTCATCCAAGTTAAATCTGCGGGAGCTACAGGCCTTAATAGGATCTCTTAACTTCGCTTGTCGGCTTATTCCCATGGGTAGGGTCTTTCTTCGGCGCTTGGTGGCGGCGACAGCAGGAGTTCGGAAGCCTCACCATCGTATCCGGGTGTCACAGGTGCTGCGAGCGGACTTGCGGATTTGGGAGATCTTTTTGAGGGACTTCAATGGCACTTCGGTGTTGCGGGATGCCGAGATCTCCAGTGACGATTTGCAGCTCTATTCGGATGCGGCGGGTGGGGTTGGTCTGGGAATATATTTCGGTGGCGCATGGTGTGCTGAGCGTTGGCCGCCTGAATGGGAGGCCGCGGGGCTTTTGAGGAATGTTACCTTTCTTGAATTGTTTCCCATTTTGGTGGCGCTTGCGTTATGGCCTGAGAGGTTAGCCAACCGTAGAGTGGTGTGGTGGTGTGATAACGAGGCAGTAGTGGCTGTCGTGAATCGTTATACCCCACGCTGCTGTACGGTTGCGGCCTTGATGCGACAAGTCATTCTAGCCTGTTTACGTTTGAATGTAGATTTGAGGGCCCGCCACATTCCTGGTCGTGCTAATGCCATCGCTGATGCTCTTTCTTGTTTGCAGTAGGAGCGGTTTCGGCAGTTGGCGCCGGATGCGGACGAGGAAGGGTTCGGGGTCCCTTGGAACTTGTGGAGCTGTGGCCTGCTGAGATGAAGAACCTATTGAGGAATTCAGTGGCTGAGCGCACATGGGATGCTTACCGACGGGGCTGCGCGCGAGTATGGGAGTATCTGCACGGTGAAGGGGCCGTGGGTAGTGGGGTGTCTGAGTATATGCTGGGGAGTTATGTTGGGTGGGCAAAGGAGAGGGGGCTGCCGAGATCGGTGGTGCGGGCCATCTGGCGGGGTTTGAATTCTTTGCCAGGGCGGTGAGTTGGCCGGGCGTAGGGAGGGGGCGCCTGGCTCGGCGTTTAATGGAGGGGTGGGAGCGGGCACTGCCGCTGCGGCGTGATCGGCGGCTGCCGATTACCCATGACTTGTTGCTGCGCTTGTGTCGCGTGTTGCCGGAGGTGGCGTCGTCGTCTTACGAGGCTGTTCTGTTTCGAGCGGTATTTTGTTTAGCGTTTTTTGGTGCATTTCGGGTCGGTGAGTTGGCGGCGGCTTCGGTCAAGGTGGGTTTAGGTAATTGTTTGCGGTTGCGGCATGTGTGGAGGGAGTCGGGCCGAGTTCGTGTACTTTTAGCCAGATCTAAGACGGATCAAAAAGGTAAAGGTTTGTGGGTAGTGCTGGGGCATATCGGGGGGCTAACTTGCCCGGTGGCGGCCCTCGAAGACTACTTGGGTGTACGCCCGGGTGGTTGTGAGGCGCTGTTCGTGCATCCGAACTTGTCATATGTGACCAGGTATCAGGTGACAGCGGTTTTACGCTTGGCTTTGCGCAGGATCGGTGAAGCTCCTGAGTTGTTTTCAGCTCACTCTTTTCGTATCGGTGCGGCCACCAGTGCGGCTGCGGCGGGTATGTCAGGAGAACAGATACAGAGTATTGGCCGCTGGCGATCTAAGGCATTTCACGGTTATGTGCGGCTGTGACAAGGCCTATAGGGTTGGGGGGGGTTACTAATGTTCTTAATTTCTGTTGCAGGTGCGGAGCGGCTGGAGAGGGGCTGCTGGGACACTCCTTTGTCTTTTGGGCTGGTCAGAGAGCGGCTGTGCGGCCTATCGGGATGAATCTTGGGCTCGACCCGGCCGAGGTGGCGCTTTCATGGCTGGGTGAGCGGGGGCTGAGGTGGAATCAACTGCTGCCCTTGCTTCGCCATCATCTGCGGGTTCGAGGACGGCCAGCGGTCGTGCTGGTGCATCTTGGAGGCAACAATTTGTCGGAGTGGTCTTGCAAGCAGCTTATAAGGGCAGCGAAGAAGGACTTTGCGACTTTGCTGCGGTTGCTGGAGGGAGTCGTGTTGATTTGGTCAGACATTATCCCGCGACCAGCATCTTGGGGCCAGCGGAGATGGTCCCGGGGTCTGACAAAAATCAATCGACAGATTGGGAGATGGGTATGTGAAAGAGGGGGGTATCAGGTGCAGCACGCGTGGGTTGACGTAGCCTGTACGGGATTGTATAGAGCGGATGGTGTTCATCTCTCGCCAGTTGGGATGGACTTGCTTTTGAACGACTGGCAGGAGTTGTTGGAGAGAGTTGTTCAGATTGGCTACACTGGTCGCAGCTTGGGGTAGTTTTGGGGGCGGCACAGTTAAGGTCTTTTCTGTGCCGGTGGCGGGATCCCGGAGGTTTCCGGGGTCCGGAGCCTTAGGCGACTCGGGACGGGGGCGGGGTGCCCTCGACCCGGACTACCCCTGGAAGACTTTTGCTAGTAATATGGCGAAGTCGGATAGGGGTGGTCGGAGCGTTGCCGGTGGTGTGACCATGGATACAGCGGAGGCGAGGTCGCTTTGCTAGTAGCATGGCGGGTGACGTATCCCTCCGCTGGGTGGGGGGGGGGTTGTGAGAACATTGTTCCTGTTATTGTTTGGTTGTTATGAAAATAAAGCTGCGACCAGTTGTTACCATATTTGGCTGTCAGAGTAATTTGTGAAAAGAGAGAGAGAGGCTGGTGAAAATGGGCCAAAGGGTATACGGGGGGGGGGGGGGCGGAGGGAGAAGGGAAGCAAGGTATAATTAAAGGTCGAGCGCCGGGTCTAGCTACCCGGTTAGAAAAAAGGCGCGGGCAGGGTCCCGGCGCCTGCTCGTAACCGGGTGCTTGCCCGGCGCGGGACCCTGCTCGTGCACGGGGGGGTGGAAAGGGGGGGATCTGAACGGGGCCGTGCCGGCTGTGCATGCGGCGCGTGGTTCAAATTGATTGGCTCCGCTCGTTGAGAAGGGCGAGCGGAGCCAATCAGGGATCTGGCGGCCATGTGCTCTGGCGTGTTGGAGACGCGCCACAGCACAGGCAGTTCGGCGGGAGGCGCGGTAGGCCCACCCCCCCCCCCCCCATGGGGGAGCGGGGGGGGGGTAGGGGTGGCGCAGCTGGGGGGGGGGTGCGGCGGCACCCCGGCGGTTTCCGGGGTCTGCAGCCTTCGGCGCCTCGGGACGGGGGCGGGGTGCCCTCGACCCGGACTACCCCTGGAAGACTTTTGCTAGTAATATGGCGAAGTCGGATAGGGGTGGTCGGAGCGTTGCCGGTGGTGTGACCATGGATACAGCGGAGGCGAGGTCGCTTTGCTAGTAGCATGGCGGGTGACGTATCCCTCCGCTGGGTGGGGGGGGGGGGTTGTGAGAACATTGTTCCTGTTATTGTTTGGTTGTTATGAAAATAAAGCTGCGACCAGTTGTTACCATATTTGGCTGTCAGAGTAATTTGTGAAAAGAGAGAGAGAGGCTGGTGAAAATGGGCCAAAGGGTATACGGGGGGGGGGGGGGGTTGCGGAGGGAGAAGGGAAGCAAGGTATAATTAAAGGTCGAGCGCCGGGTCTAGCTACCCGGTTACTGCTTGTAAGCAACGATTTCCTTAAAAAATTCAGTTCAAAGCAGTCTTGTCTCTTCAAAAACAGTTAGGTCATAACACTAATGTGGCTTCTGGAACAATGTGTTTATTCTGGCAAACAAGCATATACTACTTATTTGGCAGCTTAACCATAATACTACTGCCAGAGGTCAGAGGTTCCATTTTGAACCCTGGCACCCAACAGAGAAAGAACAATTGGGGACCAACAGAGAAAGAACAATTGGGGACCACTCCTGCTTCCTCTTAGATTACCACTTCCTGTTAGATCAACACTTTAAGGTGGTTCAAATCATATCTCAACAACCATTCCCAGGAAGTCAAAAGTGGCAAAAACAAATCTACAAAATTCCACATTCTGCATGGCATACCCCAGGGATCCACACTGTCCTCCCTCCTCTTTAACATTTACATCCAGCTAATATGCAATATCATCAGACACCACTTATATGCGGACAACATCATGGTTTATGCTCCCATCAACATTTTGGATCATGACCTCTCCCCAATAACCAAATGCCTAGAGGACATGATCACACGGCTCAACAACAACACATTGCTTCTGTCTTGTCCCAACCAATTCTCCAACAGCTGCACTGGCTACCCATTTGCTCATGGGCGAGATACAAAGCAACTTTAAATGTCTTCAAAATCTTCCACAATCTCTCGGCCTCGACCCTTCAGAGCATTCTCAGCAAAGACCACAGCACAAGACCTTGGCAAATAAATACAATGAACAATCTCTCCACTCCTGCAGCATATCAATGATTCTCCCAATCCACTAACCAAAGAGCTCTATCCCTTGCCGCATCCACACTGTGGAATGTACTCCCCAATCCAATGAGAACCACAAATGACATTCAGGACTTCCGGAGAATGCTCAAAACACTTCTCTACCAAGAACACTATGGACTCACACAAAGCCCATAACCCCCCCCCCACACACACACACACACACGTCTTATATGTATTACCTTAGATTTTAAACCACTTTGATTAAAGGAAAAGATGGTATATAAAACTCGATAAATAAATAAATAAATTGTGGTGGTGGTGGGGAGTATGTTAATGTGTAATGAGGGTGTCCTAGCTATTTTAGAAAAGGCTTCATGTTTGGTAGAACGTTTTGTGAAGTACAGGGGAATTGAGCACATCCTGGATGCCTCAATTACCCTTTTCACGACATATGTAAAATGGGCATTTTAATGTGTCATTCAAGAAGATTATGGAGAAAAAATATTTTCTGCTTAATTTGTTGGCCCTGGAAATCAGCATGCAGTGTTGTTTTCAGTGGGAAAAACTCTGAAGGCGTAAGTTGCAAGTCTTTTACTTGCTTCTCAATAGTCTGTTCTCATTACATTGCAAGAATTGGCATTCTTTTTCAAAAGTATGATTATGCTAATTCGAGCCCAGCTCAGTATCGGTAAGATGTCTTTTGAGTCCCCTGGAATACCTGTTATTTTATCCATCAAACTGAATCATTTTTGTCTCCTTTCAGAGACTGAGATAGAAAAATTGTTGCATTCTGCTAAATATACTGTAGAACTGTAACACAGTTATGCTACTGGACATGTCCGGCTGGTTTAATCAAACACTGTGCTATACATGTGGCTAAACACTGTCAGATTTGATTAATACTTGTGTTGAAAATAAATGGATATTTTGCTGGATAGGTTGAAGGGGCTATAGTGCATCCTATATTAAATAAATATACTGTAATTTAACTCTTGAGGTAGCAATGCGCTATATGTCTGTTTCACTGTGCAGACAGATCTTTTACAATTGGATACATTTCTGGAATATTCTAAGTTATTAGACTATTACCAAATTGGATTTCATCTGGTTTTAGTACAGAGGCTTTGCACTTGTCTTTCACAGGCAATCTACATAGTTGTTGGGATAATGAGTCAAATGTTGTAGTTATTTTGTTTGACTTATCTGCAGTCTTCCATTTAACTAATCATGATAATTTAATCTATAGTTTGACAGCTATGAATCTCGGGGGAGAAGTGTGTTAACCTTCTGGAATCTAAGGGGAATGTTCAGGGCCGTGAGTAGTGGGGTTAGCATGCGCTTTTATTGTGGTGAGTCCTAGCAGCTGTGGTAGATGCAAGGGGCGTGGCCTTGATAGGATACTAATGCTGTGCTAGTCATGTGACTAGCACGGTAGTAGGGGACGTGTGGCCACAGCACATGAGCATAATGATGGTGTGTGCTATGCATGCCCTGCAAGGGAAAGCCACAAACACATTATTAATGTGCCAGTGGACTATGGAATCACTGCAGACAGTAATAAATGTGTCCCAGCCACACCTACAGGAAAGTAGTAACTGGCCAGTTCAGAATAGAGGGGAATGAATGGGAAGAGGCACAATTGGCTGCAAAGCTCAGCGCATTAGGGGCTAAGTACAAGAGGGTGGAGCAGGTAAATCAGGAAAGCAAACACATGTAGCGAGGCTGTGCTGCCTCCCTAACTGTGGGAGAAAGGGTGCAAATGTGGCATCTGCAGATGCAGGAGGCCTTATATGGGATCAGGCTGGGTGTCTGCAGTGTCCATCATGTGGGACAGGTATATGAACCCCCCTCAACCGGAGACACCCAGTAATATGGCCCATGGCAGCCACATGGCCCCCCAGGTACATGTATGCACTGCTAGATGACTCCCTATGCAGGGGAGTTAGGGGACAGATGGAACCCTTTGATGCCACAACATCATGTTGCCAGTATAGGACACATGTAATTTGCATGCCCCACCCCCCACACTGTACTCTGCTGCCTCCAGCTCTGCCTCTGTGGTTAGTACAGGCGGAAGCAGAGAGCACAGGCCCTATCTCCTCATACCTCCACAGCACACAATACCAGCAGCCTACTGACATTATCCATTGCATATGCAGACAAGAAGAGCAGTACGTCAGGACAGCTGTTGATGTGTCAATGACTGTTTGCCCACTGTCCCACTCTTGACCTACAGGCCCTGGTTTTGCAGCTATCAGGCTGCTGTACTGCACTGCCATGGCAGCTGCACCATGTGGTTCCTCCTCCCTGGTGGTCTAGGCAGTTGCCTAGATATTCTGCTATCATTGTCTAGTTGCCTTTTTTTCTTCCATGTATTTGCCCTATTTCTGCCCTCCTATTTCCTAACACTCACGCAAGCGGCATGCTAGTAAGGCAGATGCAACTAATGCCTGGTCAGAGGCAGGCGTTAATTGAACTCTCTCTAGCCAGTGCATTTGTGTCGCTTCCATGAGAATAACACAGCCACCCCAACCACATGCCATGCCCCCACCTGCTCTCTGACTCAACCCCGTGTATTCACGTACTGCTCTTAGGTACTGCACAACCAAAAGGTGCTTTAGCCCCACACTACCTGCTGCCATGCTTTAATAAACATGCCCCTAAATTCAAGAAGGTGGAATTTGGTAGTGATTTTTTGGCTGATTGGTACTTTGTTTAGCTCTAAGGCCTGGAATTTTACACCTATAGTATGCTAATACTAATGCTAATGGATGTGAAGAGTTGATGAACTGTGTGTAACCCATGAGAAAAGGTTACTACAGCTTTCAGTGTGCATAATCATTGTTTTCAGCTGGACAAACAAGAATGGGCTATTCTTGAACCCAGGTAAAAGTGAAGTTTTGGCCAACTACGACCTTTCCATTTCTACATGAAGTTTTCAATAACCAAACATTTATAAGTAAAGCAGAGGTTAAAATCTGGGAGTAGCTTCTATTCTGCTCGGAATGTGCAGTTACTGTACAAATTAATAAAGTTATCAGAGTTAATTTCAACGGCCTATTATTCTTAAATTGAGACCACATATTTCGAAAAACATTTGGCCTTTCTAATCAATGCTTTTATGATGGTATATATTGTTTATTTCAATTTCCTTTATATAGGATTTCTTAAAAAGAAAAAATGATCATAGTCAACTTCAATACATTCAAGACACTGCAGGTCATGTAATGTTTGGTTTAGATTTGTCTAATCACATTTCTGCAACTCTTCTCCAATTGTATTAGTTGCCCATGGAAGCCAGGATTACCCTTAAGTATCTGTTTCTGCTTTTTCTGTAGCCCTGAAATATCTGCTGGGGATGTGAGACATAGGAAATCCACTGCTTGCCCCAGTACAAGCTAGTTTGGGAAAACTGCTAGGTACTTGTGACCTAGATTGGCCACTGTTGGAAACAGGATACTGGGCTTGAGGAACCTTGGTCTGACCCAATATGGCATATCTTATGTTCTTATTTGAAATGGAAAAGGAAATTTGTACAGAATACAATGCTTTGAACTGACTTACAAGTCAGTCCATTTAATTAATGGTAACTGATAAACTAATTAAATAAAATATGTTCTTGTAGTTTCATGGTATTTTCAAAACAGAACAATAGAAAAAATGTTTTTGACGGGGTAGTATTATCGGTATTGTACACTATTCTGTTTAATGGGATATGAGATTCTTGCTCTCAGTTTCAAGGATTGGAACATACATTTGCTATATTGTCCCCCGGGAGCACAGAATGTAGACACAATGCTGTTGTTCAAATTTTTAAATCTCCCTTTTGGACGATAATAGAACATTTTTTGACTTATGTGATTTTAATTTCCACATTGATATGGGATCATCAATCCCAGAATTTGAGGATGTTTTAGAAACCATGCACTTATTAGCTTTAGAGCAAATTGTATCTACTGCAACCCATACAAAGGGGCACATCTTGACTTTGATGATATGAGATTGTTCTCTGAGCTTGATAGTTTGATTGCAGATGTTTCATCACCATTCGAGGGGACATCATCAGTGCAGGGTTCCAGATGGTAATGTGCTTGAATGCTTGCCTTTGTACTTATATTGGGGTTGGTGGTGAAAGCTCTTTGGACCACAGGGATGGATTGGTTGGTTTCCCTGAGGATTGCTGGGGTGTGGTTGCTGTTTCTGAGCCTGCCAGAGATATGACGAATAGCAAACTAAGGGGTCTGTTTACTAACCGGCGGTAGCGGACTCCGTGCGATATCAGAGCCGCGGCCCCATTGAAATTGGTGAAGCTGTTGGGTGGGTTGTGATGTTGTGGTTCAAAATGTGGTTGGGGACAAAGATGAGATCCAGAGTCCTCCCCTTCTTAAGTGTTGGGGTTTTAATCAATTGTGTATATTGTAGAGCCTCCATGGCATTTAGAAATGAGTTGGTTTCTTTGGAGGAAATCAATGGGGCTGCAGCTCCGATATCGCACAGAGTCCGCTACCGCCGGTTAGTAAACAGACCCCTAAATTTCACTATAGATGCAATCCTTTGAACTGACTGGGGGGGGGGGGGGTATATTCAGCACTGGTGGCAAGAGCTGCTAACGTGGCTAGCCACCGATGCTGAACTTGGCCCTGGCCTTGAATATCCAGGTTTGCCAGATTGCTGCGAGGTTTAACGAGTAGCAGCAATACTGAGCCATTGCCCACTTAGCTAACATGGTGAAAATTAGGCCATGGTTAGAGGCGCCTGACTTTAACCATGTGTCGCTAATAGGGCAGTGGCTCAATATCACCGCTGCCCAGTTAGCGATACGTGCCACCTCTGCTCCATCCCAAAATGCCCCAGATTACTTTGATGCTAACCACTTAGCATCAAGGTATTTAGAGGCAGCACCTGAGGATATTAAGCAGTACTAACCATGTTAATGCCACTGAATATCCCACAGAGTGGCATTTACAAGGTTTACAGGTCTGGAAGTCATGTAAATTCCTTTGAAAATGTTCCCTATCATTTTTTAGTTAACTTTCAATAGGCAGCTCTAGGTTGTAAAAGAGAAAAGCCTAAGAAGGGAATAGAGAGAAAGGTGCATCTCTTCATTGATCCTGAGAAATTTAAAAAGGAATGGAGGGCCCGATATTCAAAAGACATTTACACAGTTTACAGCCCAGTAAACTCTGTAAATGCCTTTATTCGGGATATTCAACCGCACTAACATGGTTAGGGTTTCCACATTGGTTTGGTTTGAAGTCATGTTAGTGAGAGTCTAGTAGTCTTGCA
Organism: Ichthyophis bannanicus; assembly: GCA_033557465.1. Taxonomy (NCBI): domain Eukaryota; kingdom Metazoa; phylum Chordata; class Amphibia; order Gymnophiona; family Ichthyophiidae; genus Ichthyophis; species Ichthyophis bannanicus. Next base: position 1,037,538,981 of record CM066031.1, read on the forward strand.
GTTGCTCCTGAACAGTTTCTTCAATTATTTTGGTGAAACATGGTAGGCTGGATATAGATCTGTATGTGCTGGGATTGGGTTAAGCAAGGAATTCTTTATTGTCAGCCTGATTGATGCTTGTTTAATGTTGGTGGGCATGTAACTTTGCAAGAGGGATAGCTATGTGGTTTTGAGCAGTAGTGGGTTTAATTCTTCCCTTGCTAACTTGATCCATGACACAGGGCATGGGTCTAGGGCGGATGTAGTTGTGTTTTTAAGCCAGAGATGACATTATCAAGTTGTTCTGCAGTTGGAGTGTGCAAGGTTTTCCAGCTCTTATTGTTGGTTATGTGTGATATTTCTTCATGTATTTGTAGTGGGATTTCATCATGTATTTTGTTTTTGAATTTTATTTCTAAGAAGTTTGCCATCTCCTGTGGGTTTATGTTATAGTTTTCTTTCTTCTGTGTAGGATCTCTTGTGAGTGAGCATACTATTTCAAAGAGTTCTCAGGGTTTGTTAAAGGAGCTCATTATGAGGTTGTTGTGGTATTCATTTTTGCATTTACTTATTAGATCATTGTATTCTTGTTGCTTGGTTTTGTATTTCTGTTGGTCTTCTTGGTCTCTTGTATGTCTTTATTTGTGTCCAGTCTCTCTTAATGTTCTCATTAATTCTTTTATTTCATTGGTGTACCATGGTACGAAGTGTTTTCTGTTTCTGGATGTTTTTGTACATATCACCGCTGCTGCAGTGACTATGGTGCCACTCCAATTGTTGATGACAGCTTCCAGGTCCATCATGTCCAGAACTAGGTGTGGTTTCTCTTCTTTAAGAAGAGTTCTTTTTTTTAAGTGTTTGGTGTGCATTTGGTGTGTCTTTTTTTGTTTTCTAACTTTGTGCATTGTTTGAGTTTAAATGTTAACATGTAGTCATCTGACCAAGGTACTGGTGAGGCTGTTGGGTGGGTTGTGATGTTGTGGTTCAAAATGTGGTTGGGGACAAAGATGAGATCCAGAGTCCTCCCCTTCTTAAGTGTTGGGGTTTTAATCTATTGTATATATTGTAGAGCCTCCATGACATTTAGAAATGAGTTGGTTTCTTTGGAGGACATAGATGTTAGGTTTAAGTCTCCTAGTGTTATGAGAAGTTTATGTGGTGTTGTATATGTGCAGACTGTTTTCAGGACACTGATAGCTCTCCTGCTCTGGTGTTTAGAGCTCTGTATGTTAGGCAGATTGTGAGGTGCTTGTTTGCAATTGTTATGGTGTTGCTCCCATCTGTATTGTTCATGGTTATTGTATTGAATTTTAGGTGTTTTTTTGTCAGTATTAGTACTCTTACACCCCTTTTATTTATTCATGGGCAGTTGTGGGTGGTGCAAGTTGGGGTAATAAGGGGTAATAAGGTTTGTTTGTCAGTGTCTGTTAGCTAGGATTCAGTCATCTACATGAGACTACTGTCCTGTATGTGCAGGCCGGACCCTGATTCTGAAGGGCTGCATGCCCTACAGATCCCCGGATAACTCAGTCAGGCTCTTGAATGGAGTCACAATACCATGGTGTCCCATGGCCAAGGCACAGGAGCCACAATTGCTGGCTGTGAGACAGAGCACCCCTTTCTCTGCAGCCTGACCCCCGATCTGGCATACTTCAATTAACTCTCCGTTCACTTCTTCCTCCTGTGAGGGTGGTCTGTAGGTCACGCCAATGCAAATAGATTTCTCTTTCCCTCTTTCTAGTTTAAGCCACAGTGCCTCCTCTCTCCCTTTTAATATCTGTAGTTCCAAAGCTTTAATATTATTTTTTACATATAGTGCCACTCCTCCTCCCCTTCTTCCTACCCTGTCCTTTCTGAATGAAGTATAGCCTGGTATAGTTACATCCCAGTCATGGTTTTTTGTGAACCATGTTTCTGTAACTGCCACTAAATCCAAGTCAGCCTCTCCCATTAAATCTTCAACATCTGGGATCTTATTTCCCACGCTACAGGCATTTATGCACACTGCTTTCCATATGTTGCCCCTTTTGCTCATTTCCATAAAGGTATTTAATAAAAATTTCACTTACCTGGGGGCTTTCACTTACCTGGGGACTTTCATTTATCTGGGGACTTTTTTCACCCATAACCAATGAATCTAGTTTAAAGCCCTCTTCAGTAGATTAGCCAGTCTGCTACTGAAGACACTGTTGCTACCAGAACAGATTGGGTTCTCTATTCTATGTATCAGTTACCCCAGCTGATATGATTTCTTATGTATATCTCAGTTACCACAACTGAGCTTCTATGTATCAGTTACCCCAACTGATATTATTTTCTCTCAGTTACCACAACTGATGCTTGTGCTAAGAATTTGGTTCTGTCTCTCTGAATCCTGTTTCTCAGTACAAGCATTTGGGAACAGCAAATAATCAAACACTATCGGTATGATATGAGCTGCTCAGTTTATTCAGAGTATAGCTTTGCTTATATAGGATAAAAAGATGTACCATATACATCATGAAAGGTTACAGACATGCAAAAACTGAATTTCAAAAACTGAATTGCAGGGTTAAAAGGTTATCTTTACAGAGTTTCCAAAAGGGGAATCAGCATATCTTATCTCCTTTGCTCTCTTTACTTATTTCTCCATATAATGTGTGTGTATTGCTTTTGCAAGGCTAAGCTAAAGAGCTTTTTCTGCAAGGTTAGCAAATGACCTGTGTCCTACCTTCAGAGTAAACAAGCTAACAGACTACTTCTGCAGATTTGGCAAATGACCTGTGGCCTACACTGACAGCATATGTCTGATACATATATAAAATTCCTTCTGATATATACATAATATTCCTCCATACATAATATTCCGCCTATCAGACACGTCAACCTTTCTTGGATAGATGGATGCCATCTCTGCTCTGCATCTCTTGGAACAGCATCCCATGGTCCAGGAAACCAATATGCTCTCAATGACACCATCCACACAGTCATGCATTCATCTCCAGGATGCGAGCTTCTCTGCCTTGGCCTTTACCCTCAACAGGGATGATTGAAGAGAACACCACCTGCACCCCTATCTGCTTCACCCTCTGTCACAAAGCCATGAAGTCACTTTTGATACACTCAGAGGGATACCTGGCAGTATCATTTGTGCCAACATGGATTAGCAACATTGGGTAATAGTCAGTGGGCTTGATGAATCTCGGCAAACTCTTCATAACATCTCAGATTTTGGCACCTGGCAGACAGCATACTTCTCTGGACATCAAGTTTGGTTGGCAGATGGACACCTCAGTACCCCTCAGAAGAGAGTCACCAAACACCAGTACCCTTTACTTCCTTGTGGTCACTGATTCTGTAACTTTGGGGTACTCAAGCTCTGGTTCTTCCCTTTCCAAGGATGTTTTCACCTCCTCCACTTCCAGGGCTGCATAATCATTCTTCAATTCAAGGTCTGGAGAAGTTGGATTGGTGATTCTACAGGCCCTGGTGACATGTCCAACCTTCATCCTTCTGCATGCTCCCATCTTCTCCTCTTCTGGAGAGCATGGATGTTGCAAGAAGCATCTCATCAATGCACTTTTCACTATCTTGAATGCTCCTCAGCCTCGCCACCTCCTCTCTGAGTTCTTCCACTTGTTTCCTGAGAGCATCAGCATGCAGGCATCCTGCACATGGAACCGGTCCTTCAATTGGCATTGGGACTCTGTCTGGACAGAGGCAGACTCTGTAATGGGGGCAACATCTTTGGTGATACGATTTTTCACAGCCATTGTTCAGTTGGTTGAGCTTAGGTGTCTGTTGAAGCAAAAGAGAAAAAGACCTACCAAAGTAGCAGCCGGATTCCCAGCTGTCCTTTCAGAGAAAAAAACTGTTAGATCTCTTTTAAGTGTGTTCAAAATGTGCAGTTCCAAGTCCCTGTGGGTAGTTAATTGGTGAGGCGCCCTATAAAGTAAGACTGCTCACTAGGGATGGGTGGGAGCTGGGGGGTTAAGGATTCACTAGTTTCTTCTCCATGGCATCCAAATGAGGGGCACATAGAGCCAAAACCTACAGAGCCTCCACACAAACCTTATTGACTAATTCCAAGGCTGAGCAGATAGAGTCCAACGTTATCTCTTTTGGCTGCAGAAAAACTGTAACTGAGGAAATAGGCAATGAGGAAAACTTCCCAAGAACATCGCTGAAAGAGCCTTGAGCACTCACACCCACTCCTGCAGGGAAGAAAACTCCCCCTGCATGATAAAAATGTCGTGCATGGCTCCAGAAACAACAACTGCTGCTGCAGCCACCTCCCATCTTGCCGCACCATCACCAGGATCTCCTGGGCCAGCAGCGAGAGGCACGCCAAGAGCTGGGGGAGTGAAGGGACCTGACAGACTGAGCAAAACATCGCTCCCCAAGCCAGGACTCTTCCCAGTCCCAGCAGCAGGTGCGCCTGATGGAGGAAGAGGCATCGCAAAGTTATCCAAAGTCTGCTGCCCAGCTGCAGGAGCCTCGAGTTTAGAGGGAAGACCTCCCTTACCCATGGCCTTGCATTTCGGCATAGAAAAACTGCAGGAATCAGGTAGGTAGGTAAACAGCAGAAGAGCTCAGACTAGCGCGTCCTACTCTGTCGCCATCTTAGACCTCAATATTTCTCTGCCCTGTTTTATCAATGGCCCCAAAAAGGGATGCTTCATGGTCTCAGACTCTATGGACTCGCTTGATCCTTCTTGTGCTAGCCTCCCCAGTTTCTCAAAGATCAAGGGAGGAGCCAGCAAACTCCGTTCCATAAGCCATTGAGCTTCTGGGGGAATGAATTTAGGAAAAAACATAATGCCTTTACAACTGCCACTCTATAGAATCTTCTCAGGTCTGGAAAGTTGACTCCCCCTACCTCCCGCTTCCAGATTAGCCTTCACACTCCTATCTTACTCTCCTTTCTCTGCCATACAAAGCACTCAGTTCTCCTTTCTCATCCTCGGAGAATCGTTCTTGGAATCCCTATAGGGAGTTGTCCCAAGAGGAATTTAGGGGGTTATGCATCCCATCCAGCTCAAATGTAATGCCCCCCATTCCATTCACTCTTTCTTGACCCCCCTGCATTATTCAGGCATAATTCAGGTGGTATAAATCTATCAGGTCTCTGGATAGGTACACCCCCAAATACTTTATCTTCCCCCTAGCCCATTGAAATGGAAAATTTGGGATCTGTGTCTGTGCCGCCCCCCCCCCCCCCCAAGTTTAGCCCCTCCATTTTTCTGAGAATGACCTGGAAGTCAGAGAGTCCTGGGGAAATGTCTATCTTTTCTAGGAGGTGCAGGAGGGAAACTGCTAGTTTAGTTGTAAAGATTAGGGTATCATCTACGTAAAGCAATATCTTATGCTCTTCCATCTCCTAGACAATGGGATGAATTGTCTGCCAGACATGAGCCACAAAGGCCACTATCATAATGGCAAAAAGGAGGTGGGAAAGGGGACAGCCCTGGCGAATGCCTCGAAAACGTTGGAATTCCTCTGCGCTAGCCCCTTTCCCTAACACTCTTGCCTTAGATGCCCGATAAAATTCCCAAACCTCTTGGATAAACCCCTGTCCTAAATTAAACTTTTCCAGCATAGCGAATAGGAACCCCCAATCCACTCAATCAAATACCTTTTCTGCATCTATCGCAACACAGAGTGCAGGTTCCTGTCACTGTTTAAGAAGATACATCAGGTCCACTGTCCTATGAACATTATCTGCAATTGCCCATCCCTGAATAAAACCTGTCTGGTCTGGGTAGATCAATCGGGGAAGAACTCCTTCCAGCCTTCTATCCAACATTTTGCAACATTTTTGCAAAGAGCTTTGCATTGCAGTTAATTAGTGCAATTGAATGATAAGTTCTGCAGAGCTCTTTGCATTTCCTTTCTTTAGGGAGTACAATAATATTAGCAAGTGCCTCATCTTGCAGTGCCCCCGAGAACACTCTTGCCAGCACCGGAGCTAGCTCATCCCTAAGAAGATGGTAAAATTCCAAAGGGAATCAATCTTCTCCCTCTGCCTTTCCTTTGGGTAAGGTTTTTATCACCCTCCTTACCTCCTCCTCACTTACAGACCGCCCCAGTCCATCTGTCTCCTCCTTGCTCAATTTGGTAAATTCAATGGTTTCATGAACTCCACCAATGGTATTTTCCCTCTAACCCTTCATAGGTGTAAAGTGATTCATAAAAGGCTTAAACTCTTGGCATATCCCTTGGACCATCCAAGTCATTTGTCCATCTCTCCCCTGTATATCCCCCACCATCTGTGCCACTCTATTCTTCCTCAATTGCCAAGATACTAACCTTCCAGCCCTGTTCCCTTGCTCCTGATATTGGCACATGGTAATCCTAAGTAACTGTGTGATACTATTTGTTTCCAGAGCCTGCAATTGCACCCTTATCACTCCCAACTCTCTGCCTACTCTCTTCACCCTCGTGACAACATAAAATGCCTGTAATCTTTTAATGCCCTCCATCAGCTTTTTTGCTTTCTTTCTCCCGTCCTTGTTTCTTCTGCGTTGCAATTTGAATTAAGACCCCCCCCCCCAACCCCCCGCCTTTAGAAAGGCCTTCCCGGCAACCTAAAGTAATTTCTCCTTCACCTCTTCAGTGTCATTAATATCTATGTATTGTCTCCACTCCTTTTTAATTCTGGCCAATACTGCATCCTCCTACAGTAGTATAACATTGACCCTCCATTGTCGATGCTGGCACTTACTCCCCTACCCAAGACTCCATCTCATCTCCACCATCCCATGGGCTGCTAGGATAATGGGGTGGATAATGGTGTTCCTGAACGACCCCTCCTGATCCCTTTGTGTAAGAAGATAATCACTCCAGAAGTAGGTATCCACCCCTGGTGTATAGCAAGTATGCTCTTTACATGAACTATTCTGTAGCATCCACAGGTCCACCAAATCCCACCTCTACAGCACCTCTCTCAACTCCTTCCCTTCTCTATCATGAACCTTTATTGTATAATTCGTCCTATCGAACTCTCCCACCACACAGTTCATATCCCCTCCTATTATCAAATTCCCCTTTGCCGCTTTAGCAAAGTCCTCCAGCCCGTCTGCAAAAGAGGCTCCCTTGGGACCATTAGGAGCATAAAGATTAAGAACTGAAATATCAGCTCAGTGATCCATACTACTTATCAATGTTGGTGTCCCCCCGCTGCATAAACCACCAAGGGTACCTTCTTGAGGAATAAAATAGCCACCACCCTTTTTTTTGGAAATCTATGCGGAGCAAAACACTTGTTCATAACACCCCATTTTTAGTTCAGCATGTTCTGCTGTTGTTAAGTGAGTTTCCTTGTGCAATGCTATACCTATATGAGCTTTTGTGGCTGTGACAAGCATCCTTTTCCATTTAACAGGCCCATGGATCCCCCTCACGTTCAGTGAGGCCACTTTATGCCCCTCACTCTTCTGATGTCATCCGCCCCCCCCCCCCCATATCCCATGTCTTTTCCTCCTTCCCCACAGTGTAACATTAGCACAGCAGCACTTCCCGCCTCCCCTGTCCCCCTCAGCCCCCCCCCAACAAACAACCAGAACCCCCATAACAGCAATCATCCACCATTTACTCATTTTATAAATTTTGGGCCCCCTCAGGCTAGTGTCCAACTTCTAATATCTCCCCCTCCTCACACTTAGCCCTTATTCCATACACCCTTCTCCCCCTTCCACTCTGTCAAACTCATCCCCAGACTTACAAAAACGCACACATATCCAATCAGTCACACCTTAGGCATTCTCCCCACCATTAATGTATTTTTCCTGCCATCCGCTCTTCAGTTCCCCCCTCCCCTGAGTACCTCTAGTCCACTAAGCTGTGCCCCAGTCCATTGAGGACTGCAGCCTAAAGAAAAAAGTCAACCGTACAATCATTTCTAAACCAGTTCAGAGGAATAGTCCTCCATCCTAATAAATTCAAACCAGAAGTTCAGGTTCCCAGAGGGCTCTCTATCTCTCCTGTTGAAGCCATCAGTGCTGAGTCTTCGTTTGCAATGTTCTCCAGCCCCCCCTGGACTTGTTGATCTGCCCGTCGTCCTCCTTCATGCCACGGCAATTGTGTTGTCGCTTATCCGGCACTGGGGCTATGACTATTACTATTAATAAGTCTAGTGTTCCCTTTTATCCATGTCACCACCACTTCAGTGGAAGTAAAGAATGTGCGGGTCACAAAAGTTAGTCTGGCCGGGTACCACAGGGCCGCTTTTATACCCCACTGTGCAAGCTGATCCCTGCACTTGAGCAAATCTCTACATCGATGCACAGTTTCAGCAGCCAGGTCTGAGAAGACCATGACTTTCCAGTTTCTATAACCCACATGGCCTGTCTTTTGAGCTCCTCTGATTATAAATTCCCAGTCCTGGAAAAAAGGTATTTTTACAATGAATGCTCATGGGCGCGCTTCTCTTTCTGGCTTAGGTTGCAGCTCTCTGTGAGCCCGATCAATCTCATAGACCCCTAGAAAACAGTCTTTCAATAACCTTCGCACAAATTCTATTGGTTCCTGGCCTTCCTCTCCCTCGGGTATCCCAAACATGAGGAGGTTTGACCGTTTGTTGCGGTTCTCATGTGCCTTCATTTCATCTCTCATCTATGCCACTTGTTTCTGTAGATAGGTCACATCCCCCAACATGTGTTTCTGTAAGTCTTCCATTGTGCCAGTCCATGTCTCTGCCTCTTACAGCCGCACTCTGAGTGCTCCAAACTTTTCATCAATTTTGCCTATGACTGCGTCCATTATTTCCTTCTTCGAGGTTATTTCTTTCAATGCTACTGAGAGTGCTGAGTCTTGTTCAGAACCGCTTTTCTCCTTTTCACTCACCATCAAGGAGCAGGAAGAGGATGCTCGGGGCGTTCTCTCCATTGCAGCCTCCATTGTTTTGAGCTTTACACCATATAGATCCTGAAGTATCCTAGTCGCTTTCATTTTGATTGAATTCAGCACTGCCCAAACTTCCTCATGGGCAGGAGAGAATATACATTTGGTGATTATTGCAGGGCAGGTGTAGAGCAGTGCTCACACATGTCTGTTCATCTTGCCTGCCAGACCTGAAGCCACCAGGGGAGGAGCCTGCTGTCTTGGTACATGTTGGTACCAATGACATTGGAAAATGTGGGAGAGAGGTTCTGGAAGTCAAATTTAGGCTTTTAGGTAGAAAGTTGAAATCCAGAGCTTCCCAGGTAATGTTCTCAGAAATGTTTCCCATTCTTCGTGTAGGACTGAAAACTCAGGCAGAGCACTGGACTCTCAATGTGTAGATGAGACAATGGTGCAAGGAGGAGGGTTATGGATGTATTAGGAACTGGACAGCATTCTGGGAAAAGGGGAGGGGAAGCCTTTTCCAAAAGGATGGGCTCCACTTTAACCAGGTGGAACCAGGCTGCTGGCATTAATCTTTAAAAAGCAGGTTCTAAGCTAGATAATGGGAGAAAGTCAAAAGTCACCCAAGATCAATGGTTCAGGATAATATATCCTTGAAGGATACTAGCAAAACAGGGAAATCAGGGCATCCCAATAGAGAGATTCCAATAAAGGTAAAAGTAACCCAGGCCCCTTTAAGTAAAAATCAGAGTTGAAAGAGTCCAAATTAACCCTGTCATCAAATAGCCAGATTGTTAATATTAGCAAAACAAATTTTTGAAATGCCTGAAGGCAAATTCTAGAAGTCTAAAAAATAAGATTGTAGAGTTAGAATATATAGCCATGAATGAAAGGTGAGATATAATTGGCATATCAGAGACCTGGCAGAAGGAAAATAACCATTAGGGCATCTGCTGGAAATGAAAGACAAATAATAAAAGGTGTTGTCATTATAATTAAGGAGAAACTTGCAAGAACTATAATGAAATGCCATGCAATCAGTGAATGCTTAATTTATATTTGTCTACAAGGAATGCCCATCAACACAACTATTATTCAGGTATTGTATATTCCCCAATAACAGCTGCAGAGGAGGAATAATTTGAGGAATTCTATGAAGAAATACAAACTGAAGTTGCTAGTACATGCAAACAGGATATTCTGATAGTCATGGTTAACTGGAACGCAAAAGTTGGCAATGAAGAAGAAGGCAAAGTGGTTCAAAAATATGCAGTTGGCAACAGAATTGAAACTGGAGAAAGACTGATAGAATTCTTCAAGACCAATGATCTATTTTCCCTTACTTGGTTTGTAGCTTTTCATGCTGTGAGAGCTTGTGTGCATCAGTGATGCTGAGAGCTAAGCTATCAGTAGCTTAGCTACTGGCAGGAACTCCCAAGATAGACAGCTCTCAGCTGAGGTGCCACACTAAGACAAACAACCCATCTGGGCAGCAGCAAAATGAGACGGTCTTGTAAGAGGAGGATCATATTTCTGTGACAAATGCAACAACACTGGAATTAACTGTGCTGAAGAAAGGCTTGGCAAATCTACTTCCGTATCTTGCCATGAAAACCCAATCGATAGTCACAAAACAAATTGCACTATAGTGCTGGAAGATGAGACCCCCAGGTTGGAAGGCAGTCAAATAGCTACTGGGGATGAGCTGAAGACTTCTCAGAGTAAAGCCAGCATTTATGATGTGGTTGGATCTGCTGATGTAGCTGCGCATGAAAAGAGAGTCAGAAGTTGCAAAGATGTCTTACATATTGGGACATGGAAAGTATGAAGCATGAACCAAGGGAAGTTGGAGATGGTCAAGAATGTAATGGAATGTGTACAACTCGATTTGTTGGGTGTCAGTGAAATGAAATGGACTGGCTTTGGGCACTTTGCATCAGATGATCACATGGTCTACTATGCTGGAAATGAAAGACAAAGAAGATATGGTGTTGCATTTATAATTAAGAAGAAACTTCCAAGAACTGTAATGAAATACAGTGCAGTCAGTGAATGCTTAATTTCTATTTGTCTATGAGGAAAGCCCATCAACACAACTATAATTCAGTTGTATGTCCCGATAACAGCTATAGAAGAGGATGATGTTGATGGGCTCTATGAACAAGTACAAGCTGAAATTAACAGAACATGCAAACAGGATATTCTGATAGTCATGGGTGACTGGAACGCAAAAGTTGGCAACAAAGAAGAAGGCAAAGTGGTTGGAAAATATGGACTTGGCAACATAAATTAAGCTGGAGAAAGACTGATAGAATTCTGCAAGACCAACGATCTATTCATCTCAAACATCTTCTTCAAGCAACACAAGTGCCGACTGTACATGTGGACTTCACCCAATGGAATGTATAGAAATCAAATTGACTACCTCTGTGGAAGACAATGATGGAAAAGCTTGATAACATCAGCAAAGACAAAACCTGGAGCTGACCGTGATACAGATCACCAACTACTAGTATGCAAATTCAAGCTAAAGTTGAGAAAGTGCAAGCCATTCATGAATGTAGCAAAATATGACCTTGAGAATATACCCACTGGAATTTAAAGACTGCCTGAAAAATTGATTTGATGATTAAGATACAAATGATAGAGTTCCAGAAGTGTTATAGGATGACAACAAGAAGATTGTGTTGGAAGAAAGTGTCAAGTCTCTACATAATGTGAAAAAGCAAAAACAGCCAAAATGGATGACTGAAGAAACTCTGAAAATTGTCCAGAAATACAGAGAAGCTAAAGTCAAAGGAGAAAAAGAGGCAATCACAGAACTCAACAGAGATTTCCAACATGCAGCAAGACAAGATAAGGAGAGGTACTACAATAACACATGCAAGGAAATAGAATCAGAAGCTATTAGAGGAAGAACAATTCAGCTTTTCTACGAGAGTTAAAGAAAAAATTCCAGCCTCAAACTGAAATGCTACAAGATGCTCAAGGATCCATGTTGAATGATGCTGAGAAAATAAAAGAAAAGGTGGAAAGAATATAAATAGTCATTACACCATAAAGATGAAGTGCATCAACAGCTGTTTCAACCTGTACCTTATGATCAGGAGCCATTAGTGATGAAATAAGAAGTCGAAGCAGCATTGAAAGCCTTATCAAAGAACAAAGCACCAGGCATTGATGTCATTTCCATTAGAAGTATTACAACAGTCAGATGAAGCTGTCATCTTACTTACAAGGTTCTGCCAGGAAATTTGGAAGACAAATTCATGGCCAACAGACTGGAAAAGATTTGTGATTATACCATTACTGAACAAAGGTGACCGAAATGAATGTGGAAATTATCGCACAATCGCTCTGATCCCACATACCAGCAAGATTCTACTCAAGATCATTCAGCAGAGTCTAAAACCATACCTGGAACAAGAACTGCCTGAAGTGCAAGCAGGGTTCAGGAAAGGGTGAGGAACAAGAGACATCATCACAGATGTGAGATGGACATACATCAATGTACACCTGAGCTCATTTTTGTGTGAACTGTGGGAGGTCCCAGAGGGTTCTGAGGTTTGCTTTTCCATTTTTAAGGATATATCTTAATGTGGATGAATTTATTACTATGGAAGGTTAGTTGGTAGAGTTGTGTTTATTATTTTTCAATATGAAGGACTTAGACAAGATCCTCAAGAGCATAGATGTTTCTCTCCATACAAAGATCTGACTTGTCCAAGCCATGGTATTTTCAATAACATCATATGCATGCAAAAGTTGGACAGTGAAAAAGATAGACAGGAAGAAAATCAATGTCTTTGAATTATGATGCTAGTAAAGAATATTGTGTATATCATAGACCGCTCAAAGAACAAACTAGTCAGTATTAGAGGAGATCAAACCTAAGCTTTCTTTAGAAGCTCAGATAACAAGACTTTGACTTTCACACTTTGGACACATCATGAAAAGAGAGACATCACTAGAGAAAGACATCATGTTTGGCAAGGTAGAAAATCAACACAAAAGAGGAAGGCCAGCAATGAGATGGATTGATGCAATAACAGCAGCTACGGACGCCAATCTATCAACAATGAGCCACCTGACTGAAGGCCAAACACAGTTTAAGACAAGTATCCAGAGGATTGCCATGAGTCAACACCGACTCGATGGCACTTAACAACAATAGACTGTTCAAGTTATAGACCAATTTCTAATTGTCTAAAGTAACTGAGAGATCAGTATTTCTTGCGTTCAGTTCATTTGGGGAAGGAAATGGGATTTTGGGTCAGGCTCAGGTAGGTCTTCAACCTGACCATCAAACTGAGTCAGTGTTATTGGCTGTACAAGATACAGGGACCCAAATTATTTTCATTTTATTAAATTTCCCAGCAGTTTTTGATTTGGTGTATTGGGATATTTTGATAAAATGCTGCAATTTGTTGGAATTAGATCTAAAGCCCTCCAGTGGATAGAATGGTTTATCCAGGGATGATCTTCCATAGTGATGAAGGGTCAGAAAAATTTGACTCCATTACAATTACTTGTAGTGTTCCATAGAGGGTCTGCCTCTTGCATCTAACTTTTAATTTGTATTTACAGCCTCTTGGAGAAATTTGTCATCAGCTATGGTTTAAATGTTTTATTTACACTAATGATATTCAGCAGGTATTTCTAGTTGATGGAGATAGGATTTTGGTAATGAACTGGATAGATGTGGATCTGAAAAGAATTGCAGATTAGCAGTTATGTAATAATTTGGCATTGCATATGGATAAGATAGAAGTTTTATAGATAGGGAACAGAGATCCTGAGGTTAAAGGCCCTTCTTCTAGGACTACAAAAAGGAACTGCTACTTACGGAGAGAGATCTGCAATTGCAAGTATTTACTTCTGGAAATTTTTCTAAATCTTGGTGAAAAAGGAATTTAGATTAAAGATGATTAATCTGTGAATCCAGTGTATTTGGTAAATCAGTCAGGGCCTAGTATCAGCAAAGAGCTTTTAGTTGAATTAAAAACTCAACAGGTAGCTTCCAGTTTAAGTTTAAAACTCAGCAGAGAGCTTTTAGTTTAAATTTAATACTCAGTCAGGGGCTAGTAGCAGCAAAGAGCTTTCAGTTTAAATTTAAAACACAGCAGAGAGCTTTCTGGTTAAAGTTACAACCCAAGACTCCCTCAATCAAACAAGGGCTGTGTGAATTACCCAGGAAATTGTTTACAGATTACCTTAGAAGCACAGGGCAGGGTACTGTGTAGCAGCCAGTTTTTTAATAAGTATTCTTTCCCTTCCTCCCCCCCCCCCCCAGAACCCACCCACCCCTGGAATAATCGTAGCTTTATGGGTGCTTTAATCTCTTAAAGGAAAGAAGGTGCCATATTCACTCTCAGATACTGCTGTTTATCCTCATCAGGCTTAAATTAAGGACCTGAGATTAATTAAGCTTCAGATGAACAAAGTACATTAAACTTATTAGGTATAGTTTTATTAATATAAGTATCCCTAGCAACCCTTAGTAAGTAAATAACTTAAATACCTAAACACAACCTTAAAACTAAGATGCAGTGAGATGGGGTTTTCCAGTCTTCTGCATCAAATGTCACATGTATGATTTTCTTCCAGTTGGTGAAGGGTCTTACGTGTGCACTAGGTGCAGGGAGCTCTTTGCTCTCAGGGAACGAGTCCAATCTCTGGAGGCTAGAGTAGCAGACTTGGAGGGAATAAGGAAGACAGAGAGGTACATAGACAAGACCTACAGGGATATAGTACTGAAGTCCCACCTCCAGTCTAGCAGCATGCCTGTTACCATGGAGGAGAGAGGTCACATGACAGGAGATCATCACCCTGGTGCAGCAGGAAGTGATCCTGTAGCTAGGACCTGTTCTCCAGGTGTTATAAAATCCTCTCACACTGAGGAGGATTCTCCAGGGCCATATGCCCACGAGGGAAGGGTTAGGACAGTTGTTATAGTTGGTGATTCGATCATTAGGTATGTAGATAGCTGGGTGGCTGGTGGATGTGAGGATCGCCTGATAACATGCCTGCCTGATGTGAAGGTAGTGGATCTCATGTGCCACCTAAACAAAGTCTTAGATGGTGCTGGGGAGGAGTCTGTTTTCTTGGTACATGTCAGTACCAATGACATAGGAAACTGTGGTAGGGAGGTTCTGGAGGCTAAATTTAGGTTTTTAGGTAGGAAGTTGACATACAGAACTTCCAGGGTAGCATTCTCCGAAATGCTTCCCATTCCACATACAGGACCTAAAAGTCAGGCAGAGCTCCGGAGTCTCAATGCGTGGATGAGACAATGGTGCAAGGATGCGGGTTTTGGATTATGTTAGGAACTGGGGAACATTCTGGGGAAAGAAGGGGCTCTTGCGAAGGGATGGGCTTCACCTTAACCGGAAAGGAGCCAGGCTGCTGGCAATAAGCTATAAAAAGGAAATAGAACAGCTTTTAAACTAGAAAATAGGGGAAAGCCTACAGTCGCCCAAGAGCACTTGGTTCGGAACAATGTATCCTTGAAGGATACTGGCAAAAGATTGAAATTAGGGCACATCAGTAGAGAGGTTCCAGTAAAGACAAAAGTAGCCAAAATGCCCTTGAGTACAGAACAGACAGAGCTTAAAGATTCCAAATTACCCCTGCCTACTGATAGTCAGATTACTATGAATAAAATACAGCCTCTAAAATGCTTGTATGCAAATGCTAGAAGTCTAAAAAAATAAGAGTGGAGAGTTAGAATATATAGCACCAAATGAGAGGCTAGATATGATCGGTATCTCAGAGACATGGTAGAAGAAGGACAACCAGGGAGACAACCAGGACGAAGAAGAACAACCTGGGGACAAACTATATCGTAATGATAGAGCAGATCAAATTGGTGGAGAGGTTGCGCTCTATGTTAGAGAGGGTATTGAGTCACAAAGGATTAAAGTTTTGCAGGAAAAAAAATCAATGTAGAATCTCTATGGATTGAAATGCCATGTAAAAAGGGGAAAGGAAAGGCAATGGCAGTAGCGGTATACTATTGACCTCCTAACCAGAATGAACAAATGGATGATGAAATGCTCAAAGAAATCAGGGAAGCTAACTTAAGTTACAACACAGTAATAATAATGGGAGATTTCAATTACCCTTGTATCGACTTGGTCAGTGTTGCGGCAGGATATGCTAGGGAGATAAAGTTTCTAGATGAAATAAATGGCTGCTTCTTGGAACAGCTGGTTCACAAGCTGACCAGAGGGTAAGCCATTTTGGACCTAGTCCTTAGTGGAACACAAAATCTGGTGCAAGAGATAAGGGTGTTGGGGTCACTTGGGTATAGTGATCATAGCATGATCACATTTGATTTAATAACTGATGGAAGGACAGTAAGGAAATCCACAGTACTAACTTGTAACTTTCCAAAGGGAGGCTATGATAAAATGAGGAAAATAGCTAAGAAAAAAAATAAAAGGAGCAGTTGCAAAGGTTAAAGATTTATATCGAGCTTGGGTGTTGTTTAAAAATATTATCTTGGAAGCCCAGACCAGCTGTATTCCACACTTTAAGAAAAAGTGGAAGGAAGTCCAAAAAACTTCCAGCATGGATTAAAGATGAGGTCAGAGAGGCTGTTGTTGCCAAAAAAAGCAACTTTCAGGAAATGGAGAAAGGAGACAAATGATGAAAACTGGAAACAGCACAAGCACTGCCAAGTTAGATGCAAGGCATTGATAATGCAGGGACGGAGAGAATTTGAGAAAACATTTGCTGTGGAAGAAAAAATGCATAATAAAGACTTTTTCAAGTACACTCGTAGCAAAAAACAACTTGTGAAAGAGTCCGTTGGACCATTAGATGATAGAGGGATAAAAAGGGCACAAAAAGGGGACAAGGCCATAGAGGAGAGACTGAATGAATTTTTTGCTTCAGTCTTTACTGAGGAAGATGGAGGAATGTTACCCATGACCAAAATGGTATTTAAAGGAGATGTGCGGAAGAATTGAAAAAAATATTGATACACCGGGAAGATGTATTACAACTATTTGATAAACTGAAGAGTAGCAAATCACCTGGACTGGATGGTATACATCCAAGGGTGTTGAAGGAACTGAAATATGAGACTGCAGATCAAATATTAGTAATCTGTGAACTATCATTAAAATCATCTGTAATACCTGAAGACTGGAGGATGGCTAATGCAACGCCAATTTTTAAAAAGGGTTCCAGGGGTGATCCAGGAAACTACAAACTTGATGTCAGTACTGGGAAAAATGGTGGAAACCATCATAAAGAACAAAATTACTGAACATGTAGATAGTCATGGCTTAAAGGGAGACAGCCAACATGGCTTTAGCCAAGGAAGGTCTTGTCTTACTAATCTGTTATGTTTTTTTGAGGGTGTGAATAAACAGGTAGACAAAGGTAAGTCGGTTGATGTAGTGTATCTGGACTTTCAGAAAGCCTTTGACAATGTCCCTCATGAAAGACTTTTGGCAAAATTAAAAAGTCATAGGATAGGAGCCAGTGTACCTTTTGGATCAGGAACTGGTTAAAAGATAAAAAGCATTGGATTGGACTAAATGGCTAATTTTCCCAATGGAGAAAGGTGAATAATGGAGCTCCCCAGGGATCTGTGCTGGGTCCACTGCTTTTTAACATATTCATAAATGACCTGGAAATGGGAATAATGACTAAGGTTATCAAATTTGTAGATGACACAAAACTATTCAAAGTTGTTAAAACCCATGAGGCTTGTGGAAAATTGCAAGATGATTTTGATAAATTGGAAAACTGAGCATCCAATTGGTAGATGAAATTTAATATGTGCAAGTGCAAAGTTATGCACCTAGGAAAGAACAACCCAAACCATGGTTACACGATGCAGGGTTCCACATTAGGAATCACCACCCAGGAAAAAGATTTAGGCATCATCGTGAATAAGATGTTAAAACCCTCCGCCCAGTGTTCACCGGTGGCCAGGAGAGAAAATAGAATGCTTGGTATCATAAGGGAAGGAATGGAGAATAAAACAAAGGATATTATAATGCCTCTGTATCGTTCCATGGTGCTACCGCACCTTGAATATTGTGTGCAATTCTGGTCGCCGTATCTTAAAAAGGATATAGCGTTATTAGAAAAGGTACATAGAAGAGCCACCAAAATGGTAAAGGGGATGGAAGGATACCCCTATGAAGAGAGGCTAAAATGTTTAGGGATCTTCAACCTGGGAAAGAGACGGCTGAGGGGAGATATGATAGAGGTCTATAAATTAAGAATGGAGTGGAATAGGTAAACATAGATCAATTGTTTATGCCATCAAAATATAGAAAGACTAGGGGGCATGCAATGAAGCTACAGGGTAACCTATTTCAGACTAATAAGAGAAAATATTTTTTCACTCAACATGTAATCAAACTTTGGAATTTGCCACCAGAGGATGTAATAAAAGCTGTTAGTGTAGCTGGGTTTAAAAAATGTTTGGACAACTTCCTGGAGAAAAGGTCCATAAACCATTATTAAAGTGGACCCAGAATATCCAATGCTTACCCTACTACAGACATTGTGAAACCTATGCCTTTTGGGGAAACTGCTAGGTACTTGTGACCTAGATTGGCCACTGTTGGAAACAGAATACTGGGCTTGATGGACCTTGGTCTGACCCAGTATGGCATATCTTATGTTCTTATGTTCTTTGAAAATGAGATTTTGGAATTATCACTTGATAGATAAAGTTAAGGTTTTAGGGGTTATTCTAGACTCAAATTTTAATATGGAAGATCCCCAAGTGCTCAGGGTTTTGTTTTGTTTTTTTTTCATATTAAAGTTAGTGAAAAAATGTTATCCTCTGTTAGAAGAGAAATTGTTTCAAATGGTTGTTCAGCCATTTGTACTGGCCCACTTGGATTATTGTAATGGTTTTTATTTGAGCTTTCCTGATGGACTATTAAAAGGACTCCAGTCAGCTCAGAATGTGACTACTAGACTGACTTTAGGTGTTCCTAGATGTAATTCAGCCACTCCTCTATTGAGGCATTTACACTAGCTGTCGGTAAGAAGGCATGTTCAATTTAAAACATTTGTTTCAGCTTTTCAAGTGGAATAGATTCATCTAGTATAGTGGTTCTCAACAAAGTCCTCTGGAGCCCCTTGTACAGTTGGGTTTTCAGGGTATCCGCAATGTATATGAATGAGATATAGATCTTCATATAATGGAAGTAGTGCATGCCGATCTATCTCATGTATATTTATTGTGGATATCCTGAAAACCTGACTGGCCTAGGAGTCCCAGACGACTGAGTTGAGAACCACTGGTCTAGTATAATCCTTGCATATCTTTATGTTCAAGTCAAAGGGGACAGCCTATGATCCCAATAGTGAAACATACCAAAAAATTAGAGATCGGGGAAAGAACGCTTTCTAGGTCAGTTCCTTTTATTTGGAATGCCTTACTACTGGGGTTACAGTTAGACTTGGTTGTTCTCCTTTTGATTCTAAGGAGGTTCTGTTGGTGGATAGATTTTCAGTTCTATTCAGAAATGGAAGGTCTGTGTTAGAAGATTTTAGATTTTATTTGGGTATGAATGGTCTGTCTAAGAATATCATTCTGGAATTCGGGATTCTGGGTTCTTGAAGTTGGGAATGTTTGCTGTTGGTCTGTTTTGTACTATTGCATTACAGGGCATTGTTTTAACATTTATTTTATGTCAACAGCCTTGGTAAACTTATCCCAGTAAGGCAGTCTAAAAGCCTTTCAATAAATAAATGATTATAGAAACACTAAACACAGGACAGTAACAAAACAGATAACATAAGCATAAGTCCATTATATTAGTCTTACATTATTAACTATGGGGTGTGTTTACTGAATAGTGGTAGCGAACTCCATGCGATATCGGAGCCACGGCTCCATTGAAATCAATGGGGCCGCGACTCAATATCGCACGGAGTCCGCTACCGCCATTTAGTAAACATACCTCTATGTCAACAATTCATATTATAATGGCCCCCTTGGATATTCCCACATTATGTGCACTCATTTGTATGAAGTGAATTGTCTAGTATTTTCAATTGCCCCTCAATTATGGAATTCTCTTCCTCGAGTTAAGATCACTTACTCATATACTGATGTTTAGGAAGAAACTTACTACTGCTACTACTACAAATGATCATTTGTATAGAACTACAAGGCATACACAGCACTGTGCAGATACATGAAAAAAAACAGTACCTGCTCGTTTGAACTTATAATCTAGTCAAGACAGACAATACAACAGCTGAGAACATGGATACAAATAGGCAAAGATAAGGAGGCATATAGGAGACTAAGCGGTCAGGATCCAAAAGCAGCCTCAAAGAGGTGAGTTTTTAGCATGATTTTGAAAAGAGGCAGAGATGAAGTCTGAGATATAGACTCAGGCATGAGGAGCAGCAAGGTGAAAGGATAGAAGTCTGGAGATGGCAATGGAATACAAGGGCACAGAGAGAAGCAATCCACCAGAAGGGTGGAGTTCACGAGGAGGTCTGTAGGGAGAGATGAGCGTGGAAAGGTAGTGAGGAGCAGCAAAGTGAATGTATTTATGTTTTTGCTTTTGCTTTTAGTGAGTTACTTCAGGAAGTATGATTGATTTTATTTCATTTTATATAGATTTGGTGGCATGACTATAGGTAGTATTTATGCTGTTCTTAGTTTATGCATTCCATTGCATTTGTTTCTGTGATGAACATAAGAACATAAGATATGCCATACTGGGTCAGATGAAGGGTCCATCAAGCTCAGTATCATGTTTCCAACAGTGGCTAATGCAGGTCACAAGTACCTATCAGATTCCCAAATTTATTTATTTATTTATACAATTTTATATGTCACCACTTCCATAGATCAGTGGCAGCTTGCAATGAAACACAGCCAAGTTGAATTATAACATTCATGAACTTATGTACGAATAACATGTTTAGTAACAAAGTACCTAAACATTGTATCAACTTCATAACTTATTTAATTTACAATTAAGCAATGATGAGATAAGTAGTGTTGTCTGAGCAATGTGCATCTTGGCAATTGAGTAGTTCTTAGGAGATCTGAAGTGTTATGATGGATTGTGATGGATATGTTGAGTAGATGCTGGGTTAAGTTGTTTGTGACTGTTGATCCAAGTAGTAAGGCCATAGTATTGAATGAATAGGTGAGTTTTGAGATCTTTGTGAAAAGTTAGAAGATCTTTAATCATTCTTAAATTGTTGGGACGGGCATTCCAGAGAGTAGGGGTGACATAGTTGAATGCCCTGGAGCTGGTAGTTTTATTGGTGCTATGGTTATGTGTGGGTATGGTTAGCGTATTTTGAGAGCTGGTTCTTCTAACTCTAGTGTGATCAGATAGATGTAGAAGGGAGGATAGATAGGAAGAAGCAATTTTGTTGTATAGCTTGCCACCCACCCACTCCCTGGACCTTGAGGGTTAAGGGAGGGGCTGGCCTTGAATGCCCTTGAGGGTTAATATTGTAGTTGTGTTGGGCTCGAGTGATAAGGCAAGGCAAAGAATATTTATATTTTCTGAGGTTTATTCTTTTGCTTTCGCAGTTCAGATGCAACAGACGTAATGAAATAATATGGTACAAAACAAAGATGAGAAACTGAACTTATACAAGGCTTCTTTCACTGCATGACTGAATGTCCATTGCTGATCACATTCACCTGTCATGTGATCTCCTTTTCATTAAGGTAACAGAAAACTCTGAATACCAGCACTGCTCAAATTGCACAGAATAGGCTTCTACTTATTCCCTTCAGATAAGCACTTTTATCACAGCAACAGTGAGGTAACTTTGCTATCCTCTTACAAACAACACTGGCAAGTAAATCAGTTAAATGTCCTTTGGAATCATACTACAGGTAGAGCAATCCATCGGGACTTCCTGTTCCATAGATGGCAAAGAAATTAAAGGCATTTCTTCTGGCCAGCTGATCAATGGCTTTGCTACGTTCTGAGTAGAAACTGCTCTGCTTTTAAGGAACTCTTTAAACTCAGTAAGAAGTAATTCAGCCTGTGCATTTTCCAAGCTAGGCTGAGCAAATCTTCCTTCTGGTAAATGCTTGTTTGTATTTCTTATCTCTAGGCAATTATCAGTGCTTTCACTTAGACAAGGTTTCAGCTGTAAGCATTTCCCTTCCCCCACCTATCTTCACATGGCAGTGCAGGGTAAAACGCTTTAACTGGGTTTAGAGAGTCTCTCAGAGTGTTAAAAGGAAAGCAGTCAGACTTTTCTTGACTTAGCCAGTTAGTATCAAACTTCCTGCCCTTATTCTGTCTTTCACAATTAAAATTCACTCTCTCTGGCTTTCCACCGTTAAGCTTGCTAGCTGTGCCACTCCCACCAGATATCTTGTGTTTGGGCTTCTTCCAGGGAAAATCCTTAAAACTCCTGAGCTGCAGTCCTGGGTCTCTCAGTGCCTTAGAATTCTGCTTCCAGAAACCTTTCTTTGCCCCTGAGTCTCCCAGCTTCTGTCTGCCCCTTCTTGGATCACAGCTGCTTAGTGGTTCTCTCTCCCACGGTTCCTGCTTCAGGTCATCTGACCTGTCCTCGTCCAGGTGCTCATCAGCTTCCTGCTCTCTCTCCTCGTGCTTTGCTCTGACTTCCTTTGCTCTGTTTTGCTTGTCTAACTGTTTCTGTTTTAACAAGCTGGCTGAGTGCTGCACTGCCCACCTCCTGCTTGGGTGTGCCCAATCAGGGACTTGGCTTCTCACCTGCCTTGAAGTGAGGAGTGATTCCTGATTAGCTCTGCATTCTTTTTTCCTCTCAGAAGAGAAAATCCTGCATTCTCCTGCAGTACCGGCTCTCTCCACCGGATCAGTATTAGTTTCTCTTGCTTCATAAGAGCCTGCTACATCACAAGCTTAAATTCTATCATAATATATTTGTATTTGGTTCTGGTTGCAATAGGAAGCCAGTGGAGGTTATATAGTAAAGGGATGATGTAATCATTGTGGTGGGCATTGCAATTTATGCGGGCCGCTGGGTTTTGAGCCATTTGAAGTTGCTGGGTGGTTTTTTTGGGGTAAACCTTGAAGGATACTATTACAGTAATCAAAATGTGGAATTATAAGGGCTTGCAGAACTGTCCAGAAATCATGGCTTTCCAGGAGTGGTCTGAGATGCTGAATCATTTTTAATTTAAAGTGAATGATCTTGGAGATGGATTTTATATGTGAGATCATAGTTAAGAATTGATCAAGGATAATTCCTAAATATTTGACATCCTGTTTTACTTCCAGCTCAGTATTGTTTATGTGGATTTTGGCAGGGGTGTTGAAGTTCTGGTTACGTGTAATGTAAAGCACTTCTGTTTTTTTGAAATTAATTTTTAAGTTGTTTGAAAGGAGCCAGTCAGTTATATCTAATAGGCATGCCTGTATTTGGTAGCAGACAGGGTCAGATGTGTCAGTGGGGTGATAAACCATAATATCATCTTCATAGAGATGATAGAATACTTCGTGTTTTCTGAAGATGTCACATATGGGTTGCATGTAAAGGTTAAATAGTAGGGAGGAGAGTGTGGAGCCTTGCGGGACACCCTCAGACTGTATGAAGATTGAGGAAGAATTTGTGCTTATCTTTACTTGGGTCCTATCTGCAAGGTATGATTTAAACCATTGTAATACTATTCCTTGGAGACCAATTTGTTACAATCTGGAAATTGGTATTTTATGGTTAATGCTAGCAAAAGCAACAGCGATGTCAAGAAGCACAAGCATGTATCCTTGTTTACTGTTAGTTAAACCACAGAGGAGATTGTTCATGAGAGATAACATGAGCGTCTCGATACTGTGGTGCGGCCTAAAGCCATGTTGCTGTTCATAGAGTGGGGCGTTTAAGTTGATAAAGTTTTGCAGTTGTATTTGTAGAGTTTTTTCAATGACTTTTGCTAAAAAGGGCAGACTGGAAATAGGTCGGTATGAGTTTGGGAGGGTTTTGTCTATTGCATTAGGTTTGAGAATCGGTCTTATGCATGCATGTTATAGCGCAGAAGGCTTATGTCCAGTGTCTAAGGATCGGTTAACTTTTTCTAGGATGTTAGGAGAAAAAGTGTCTAGTGATTTTTAATCAGCTGACTGGACAGGGATCTAATGGGGAGGTGTTAGTGTTTATGTTTGTAATTATATTTTTAAGTTTTTAATGTCAATATGGAAGAAAAAAGTCCAGGTGGTTTGATTGTTGTGTATAATTTTATTACGATTTGAGCATTGGGGATTAATGGAAGTGACAGAAGTATGCAGTGGGGTGAGCTTATCTATGAAATAGTTGGCTAGGTCTTGTGGGTCTATGGGGATGTTGTCCATCTTAGGGTTGGGCACTTTTGTGAGAGATTTAACAATGGAGAATAACTCTCTTGGGGGTATGTTTACTAAAGTGTGTTAACGTTACATAACGCGCGTTATATAACATTAACGATCGTTAACTACTGTCAATGCGTGTTATGAGATGTTAACGATCATTGACATATCATAATGCGTGTCAACAGTAGTTAACGATCATAAGGGTCCGCAGCGCGTTAAAACAGCGCAGAGGGTGGAGAGAGGATGGAGAGAAGGGGTCAATGGGCAGAGTGTGGGCGGGGAGAGGCTCCAGGCACCCCAACGCGGTGAACTCAAGGGCTGAATCCTACCGCGATTGAAAACCTGCCGGTAGATGCAAATCTGCAGCGAGGGAAACCATTTCAGCATCAGCAATGTACAGCATAGGCAGGGAAACCCACAAAACGTGATAAGTGTGATACATGTGCACGAAACAAAAGGGCAAATAAGCAGTGAAAATGACCATAACAAATGAGGAAAATAACATAACCAAGCTAGCCAATAGTGATAGCAATGAGAAACAGCCAGAAATACCACTGAGAAAGCCTCAGAAAAAGATATCAACTGTGGAAGGGTGTATGCCCTGTCACCATAGACGGTGAATGATGCCACAGTGAAATAGTGCAGATCAGGGCATGCCCTTGTTACTGAACAGGTTCCCCATGGTGTGCACATGTCCTGCAACAGCAGGGTGGGCATGGTGGAATGGGAAACTGGGCAGATACTGGAAAAGGGGATACAGAGGGCTGCAGAAGGTACATGCTGTGGTGCAGCTGGGCCACAGTGGGGACCAGGGTGATGCTCAGTGTGGCCCATAGGAATGCATAAACAGTAGAGCCAGACTGCATCTGTTGAGAGCCCAACATGGGCATGAGTGTGTCCCCCGCAGTGTCACAGGGGACAGTAGCCAGCAGCCACCCCTAAGGGCACAGAACAGTGGCAGGCGGTGCTGGGGGAAGTGTGGGCGTCCATCTAGGCACCCCTACCCCACCACCCATACTATAGGCAGCTGCCAACATGCACACTGGATGGCCCGAGACTGCCCACCACCAGCACCACCAGCAGAAGGGCATGGCAGCATGGTGGCGGAGGGGTACTGGCGGCAGAGGGGGCAGTGGCACCTGGCTGCAGCAGACCATGGCCCAGGCCGGTCCAGGTGGGTGCCGTGCACTGCAACTGATAGGCTCAGAAGGACAAACAGTCACGGTACCTCTCAGGGAACAATCTGTCCCTGTGGTGCAGTAAGCACAGCCAGTGTGGTCAGGAGCTGAAGGTCAGTGGTTCAATCCCAAGCTGTGGTCCCTGCCAACTCCGCCCCCATACCTTTTACCAGTAAGAAACCAGTAAGATGGAACCTTGTAGTGCTGATAGAATAAGCATGCTTCCAACACCTACATTTTAACGCACAGAGCACAGACACCACGAACAGGTGCATTATCGAGAGCAGAGTCCAGAAAATGCTGCCAGGGAGGGCTACAAATCATGCAGGTGTCAGGCTGTTTCCAATAGAAGGACATGTTAGCACGGTGGCATAGAGCGTTAAGATGGTGGAGGGGGCAGTGGCACCTGGCTGCAGCAGACCATGACCCAGCCCGGTCCAGGTGGGTGCCGTGCACTGCAACTGATAGGCTCAGAAGGACAAACAGTCACAGTACCTCCCAGGGAGCAATCTGCCCCTGTGGCACAGTAAGCACAGCCAGTGTGCTCAGGATCTGAAGGTCACTGGTTCAATCCCAAGCTGTGGTCCCTGCTAACTCCACCCCCATACCTTTTACCAGTAAGAAACCGGTAAGATGGAACCTTGTAGTGCTGTTAGAATAAGCATGCTTCCAACACCTACATTTTAACGCACAGAGCACAGACACCACAAACAGGCGCATTAACGAGAGCAGAGTCCCCCAAAGGCAGTCATGGAGGTCCAATCAACATTCCAGTGCCATGCTGTCTGCAATAAAGATGCCTGTGCTGTATGTCGATGCGCGGCCCCCATGGTATCTGGATGTATCTCATGCATAGTCATCAGTAATATCATGAAAATACAAACATGGTGCGGCCCACCAGGACTGCATTTGGGAACCCCTGTCCAAGAGCAATGATCCACAGGGGTGGAAACACCCGCACCCACCGGCCCCATTAGCCACTGCGTCCTGGAGAGGCAGGATGTTGGGCCCTGTGTGCATCCCCCAATACTAGCACATGCATACCCTAGCAGTGACACCCAAGACCAGGGAATACGGTACACAGATAGTAAAAGTCTGCCATGATAACTGCACAAGCGGCCCAGTGTGCTGTACCATACCAACCTCTGAGATGTCTGTGGAGTGTGTGTCACGTCTGGAACCTGACAGTGTCCACCACCTTGGGGAGAGACCCCAACAATACAGCATACCATAGCCACGCCTGCACTGTGCCCAGGACTGGTGTGGTGTCCTGAGCTGGAAAAAGCCTATACTGGCATATGTGTGGGGGTGTGCGTTAGTCTATCCAGTGTGTTGCGTTTGCTAACACCCTCTGCAGCACACACCGCTATCACTGTCGCTAGTATTGGCCTGGCAATGTGCATAATGAGGAGCAAGGTACTGTGGGTATAGCTGGAGAGTTTGGCCTGGGCAGGATACACCTGCACAGGGCCCAGGGCAATGGCTGGGACATTGTAGGGCTTGCACACCACCTACACGGACAGGGTGGCCACGGCATGTTCTGCTGTGTGATCATGCACACCCTGACTGTGCATGACCACGGCTTAGCTGGGTTCCCCCATAGTGCTACACAGTGTCCTTCTGAAGTAAGATATGTGGGCTCCATCCTCTGTAGCCCTATCACTGACCCATCTGCTTGGTGAGTGTGTGCACATCCCAGGTGTGGGTGCACACAGCACCTCCAGGAACATGCATTATGGACTAGCAGGCAGGCTGACTGCAGTTTGTATGTGTGTGGCTGGAACACCTTGCAGGGTGTAGCGGCTGGTGACTCACTCTGCTTGCTGCGGGAGGATGTCATATAGTGGTGTGGGGCAGCTGTGCAGTACCAGGTCTTCTGTCTGTCACTGCCCAATGTAGCAAGGCATACAGATCTGCATAGACAGCCCTGTTCAATCTCTGGCAGGACTGGGGTGAACGGTACCCTCTACTGTCACCAGTGTAGGGGAGTAAAATGTAGACGCGTTCGTTGGAAACCATGTTTCCCACCCTGACCACAGAAGGTGGGTTGGGTGTTGGTACTTAAACCACCTATGGGCCCAAACCCCCCCTGCCCCCCATGGACCTGAAATCATGTGACCAGGGCACCCACACAGTGTATGAACTATTCAGGGTGTATCACAGTCCACATGGGCAAGACGTGATGTACAGATGGACACAGGCCAATGCAAAGGGTATCTGCAGGGGCCACCTATCACACAGAGGTACCGAGGGGGACCTGTAGCATAGGCCATCACAGAACTGCCAGGTGCAGTGGAAATGGTGCTGGGCACCCCACCTCACCCTCGGGGTGAACACGGGACCCATCCGCTGTGATGGACGGTAGCCACTCTGTGGCAGTAACACATACGGTCAGAACCCCCACCAGGCTGAGGTGCTGTGGGGTTGCACATGGTCAGGACACACAACCAGGCCGAGGTGCTGGGGGGGGGGGTACACCCCGCAACACGGGACCCTCTGTAGACTGCTGATCTGCATGTGCAGTGCATCATGGGTGTGGCTTGTCCAATCCAACCCTGGCAACCACAGCAGACGGTTGGAGTGGTGATCTGCAGCCCCTCTGTAGCCAGCCAGGCATGAGCAGGAGCTATAGAGATGCAGGCGACTGGCAAATGCACTGGCTGTGCAGACAGAGGTTAGGGGTTTGTACCTACTGTGGTGATATGTGGTAGGGCTGTCTGAGTATATTCCCATGGTATCAGTGGAGTGTATGCAACCAATTAATACCAGGAGTCACTGACAGAATCCAAGCCACTGGAATGTGCACAAGGCCCAGACAGAAACGAGGTCAAAAGTGACTGAGCAAGCATGAACAGGAGCAAATACCATATAGACATCTGGTAAAAGTTAAATACACACAAGCTCTCCATAGGTGCAAATGCCCCCCCCCCCTTACCCAATCAGAGGCTGTTGCTGCCAAAAAAGCAACCTTCAGGAAATGGAAAAAAGAGCCAAATGATGAAAACTGGAAACAGCACAAGCACTGGCAAGTTAAATGCAAAGCATTGATAAGGCAGGCAAAGCGGGAATTTGAAAAGAAACTTGCTGCGGAAGCAAAAACACGAAATAAAGACTTTTTCAAGTACATTCGTAGCAAAAGGCCTGTGAGAGAGTCAATTGGACCGTTAGATGATAGAGGGGTAAAAGGGGCAGTAAGAGGAGACAAGGCTATAGCGGAGAGACTGAATGAATTCTTTGCTTCGGTCTTTACTGAGGAAGATGTAGGGATGTTACCCAAGACTGAAGTGGTATTTAAAGGTGATACTGCAGAGGAATTGAGAGAAATATCGCTACACCGGGAAGATATATTACAACTATTTGATAAACTGAATAGTAGCAAATCACCTGGACCGGATGGTATACATCCCAGAGTGTTGAAAGAACTGAAATATGAGATTGCAGACCTGCTATTGGTAATCTGTGAACTTTCATTAAAATCATCTGTAATACCTGAAGATTGGAGGGTCGCCAACGTAACACCAATTTTTAAAAAGGGTTCCAGGGGTGACCCGGGAAATTACAGACCGGTGAGCCTGACGTCAGTACCAGGGAAAATGGTAGAAACCATCATAAAGAACAAAATTACGCAGCATGTAGATAGTCATGGCCAAATGGGAGACAGCCAACATGGCTTTAGACAAGGAAGATCTTGTCTTACTAATCTGATATGTTTTTTTGAAGGTGTGCATAAACAGGTAGACAAAGGTGAGTCGGTTGATATAGTGTATCTGGATTTTCAGAAAGCTTTTGACAAGGTCCCCCATCAGAGACTTTTGGCAAAGCTAAAAAGTCATGGGATAGGAGGCAGTGTACTATTGTGGATCGGGAACTGGTTAAAAGATAGAAAGCAGAGAGTAGGGCTAAATGGCCAATATTCCCAATGGAAAAAGGTGAATAGTGGAGTACCCCAGGGATCTGTACTGGGTCCGCTGCTTTTTGACATATTCATAAATGACCTGGAAAAGGGAATAACGAGTGAGGTTATCAAATTTGCAGATGACACAAAACTGTTTATAGCTGTTAAAACCCAAGAGGAAAGTGGAAAACTGCAGGAGGACCTGGATAAATTGGAAGACTGGGCATCCAAATGGCAAATGAAATTTAATGTGGACAAGTGCAAAGTCATGCACCTAGGAAAGAACAACCCACACTATAGTTACTCGATGCAAGGCTCCACATTAGAAGCCATCACCCAGGAAAAAGATTTAGGAGTCATCGTGGATAACATGTTAAAACCCTCCACCCAGTGTGCAGCGGCGGCCAAGAAAGCAAACAGAATGCTAGGTATCATAAGGAAAGGGATGGAGAATAAAACAAAGGATATTATAATGCCTCTGTATCGCTCCATGGTACGACCGCACCTTGAATATTGTGTGCAATTCTGGTCACCGTATCTTAAAAAGGACATAGCGTTATTAGAAAAAGTACAGAGAAGAGCCACCAAATTGGTGAAGGGGATGGAAGGCTACTCCTATGAAGAGAGGCTAAAAAGGTTAGGGCTCTTTAGCCTGGAAAAGAGACGGCTGAGGGGAGATATGATAGAGGTCTATAAATTAATGAATGGAGTGGAACAGATAAACGTGGATCAATTGTTTACGCTATCAGAATATAGAAGACTAGGGGACATGTAATGAAGCTACAGGGTAAACTATTTAAGACAAATAAGAGAAAATATTTTTTCACTCAACGTGTAATCAAACTCTGGAATCTGTTACCGGAGGATGTGGTAAGGGCTGTTAGTATAGCTGGGTTTAAAAAAGGTTTGGACAAGTTCCTGGAGGAAAGGTCCATAAACCACTATTAAAAAGGGACCCAGGATATCAATGCTTGACCCAGTACAAGCATTGTGGAACTTGTGTCTTTTGGGGAAACTGCTAGGTACGTATGACCTAGATTGGCCACTGTTGGAAACAGGATACTGGGCTTGATGGACCTCGGTCTGACCCAGTATGGCATGTCTTATGTTCTTATGTTCTTATGTTCTTAGAGTACCCCTCTGGGCCTCTCCCTCCATCTCCCCCTCTCAAGCCAGCTGATCAAAAGGCACATGAAAAGTGATAGATACAGCGAGGACATCTCTGGGCAACGGAATGTGAATGTATCCCAATGAGAAATGTCTAAAGCAGACTCATTTGCACAGACTCATGCAGACTCTGCAATAAGCAGACATCTCAAAAGGAAAATTCTGAGTCTTAACAGCAATACTAAAGGGTAGGGGGTTTAAAATCAGGGTCTAACATACAGTTTCGTAGAGGCCACAGCCTATCACACGTATAGTTGGTCGCAGCAATCAAAACTTTAAAACACCCCCCAACTGTTACAATGAGAAATGCCCACGTGTGCGGCTACGCATGCGGGTAGGCACGGAGGTATGCACGCGGGTACGCATGGGGGTACGCACGCGGGTACGCATTAAAAACATTTCTGGAGGAGATGGCTGCCATGTCCAGGAAGCCTGCCTTCACCATGGCGGATCTCTACCTGCTGACAGAGTTATTCTGCCTCCGCCAGGATCGCCTCTTCCCAGGCTCATCCCGGAGGCAGAATCTGGCCAGAGTGAGGAGGGCCTGGGAGCGCCTCACCAGGAGGTATAATAGAGGTTCTGATTACCCACGTGAGGTAAGTGCATGGGGACAGGCAACCCAAACTAGGATGTGAAGGAGAACACTTGGTAACCAAACCACCTATCAGCCACACACTCCCAGGGAATGTCATGTGTTGGTGTGTCTTGCTGGGACTAACAGCACCCCCCCCCCCTTAAAATAGAACCCCCCTGCCTCCAGAGGGTAGTCCTTACCACCACAGAGATGGAGTACCGAGTACAATGTAATGGTATATGGAGCTGTTGCAGCCTCAGTGATGTGCCCTATCCACACAACACCACAGGTCCATTCCAGAGGCCAAGAGACACACAGGGGTATATCCCTGGCCATGCTTGTGATCACAAGGCTCAACCATATCCCCAAGATGCAGTAGGCCTCACCTCAGAGCCCTATCCCCCATCCTGGTGCTATGCTGACTGCCCCTGTTTGTGTTCACAGGGCTCAACTATATGCCCAGGATGCAGTAGGCCTCACCTCAGAGCCCTGTCCCCCATCCTGGTGCTATGGTGACTGCCCCTGTTTGGGTTCAAAGGGCTCAACTATATCCCCAGGATGCAGCAGGCCTCAACTCAGGGCTCCATCCCCCATCCTGGTGCTATGGTGACTGCCCCTGTTTGGGTTCACAGGGCTCAACTATATGCCCAGGATGCAGAAGGGTACACTGCAGAGCCCTATCCCCCATCCTGGTGCTATGGTGACTGCCCCTGTTTGGGTTCACAGGGCTCAACTATATGCCCAGGATGCAGCAGGGTGCACTGCAGAGCCCTGTCCCCCATCCTGGTGCTTTGGTGACTTCCCCTGTTTGGGTTCACAGGGCTCAACTATATCCCCAGGATGCAGTAGGCCTCACATCAGAGCCCTATCCCCCAATCCTGGTGCTATGCTGACTGCCCCTGTTTGTGTTCACAGGGCTCAACTATATCCCCAGGATGCAGTAGGCCTCACATCAGAGCCCTATCACCCATCCTGGTGCTATGCTGACTGCCCCTGTTTGTGTTCACAGGGCTCAACTATATGCCCAGGATGCAGTAGGCCTCACCTCAGAGCCCTATCCCCCATCCTGGTGCTATGGTGACTGCCCCTGTTTGGGTTCACAGGGCTCAACTATATCCCCAGGATGCAGCAGGCCTCAACTCAGGGCTCCATCCCCCATCCTGGTGCTATGGTGACTGTTCCTGTTTGTATTCAAAGGGCTCAACTATATCCCCAGGATTCAGTAGGCCTCACCTCAGAGCCCTATCCCCCATCCTGGTGCTATGGTGACTGCCCCTGTTTGGGTTCACAGGGCTCAACTATATCCCCAGGATTCAGTAGGCCTCACCTCAGAGCCCTATCCCCCATCCTGGTGCTATGGTGACTGCCCCTGTTTGTGTTCACAGGGCTCAACTATATCCCCAGGATGCAGTAGGCCTCACCTCATAGCCCTATCCCCCATCCTGGTGCTATGGTGACTGCCCCTGTTTGGGTTCACAGGGCTCAACTATATGCCCAGGATGCAGCAGGGTGCACTGCAGAGCCCTATCCCCCATCCTGGAGCTATGCTGACTGCCCCTGTTTGTGTTCACAGGGCTCAACTATATGCCCAGGATGCAGCAGGGTGCACTGCAGAGCCCTATCCCCCATCCTGGTGCTATGGTGACTGCCCCTGTTTGGGTTCACAGGGCTCAACTATATCCCCAGGATGCAGCAGGCCTCAACTCAGGGCTCCATCCCCCATCCTGGTGCTATGGTGACTGCCCCTGTTTGTGTTCACAGGGCTCAACTATATCCCCAGGATGCAGCAGGGTGCACTGCAGAGGCCCACCTCCCATCCCGGCATTGGCTGATGGGCACTGGCAGATGTGTGGAGATGGCCCACAGAGGTGCGCTTTGTCTGGGTTGCATGGGCCCACACACAGGGCACATAGGGTTCAAGCCAGACATGCCCTGGCACGGTGCACACATGGGGGAGGCCCTGGCAAATGCATGGGGCATGAATGAACCAGACAATAGGGGCGGGCACCTTTGACACACAGAGATATATCTGTGTTGCATCGTGGGCCACTAAAGGGTTCCTGTCCGCTAATGTCAATGTGTGCTATCAACCTGACAGGTGGAGGATCTCCAGAAGAAGGCACGTGAGCTGAGGGCGAGGTTCCCGCACTTCGTAGCATGTGTCCAGCGGGAGCGGATGGCCCAACGGGATGGTAAGTGATGTGACATGGCCCTGTGGGGCAATGGCTGTCAGATCCACAGGACTCATGTGAGTGCCGTGGCTGACGTGTGACCATGGAGATGATATGTGTTCCCCTCTCCCACAGCAGATGCACGTGCTGCCATGGAGCCAGCGGTGCCGGAAGCGCAGGATACCGCAGTGGGGATGGAGGATGAAGGCGGTGACGGAGGCCAAGAGGAGGTCCACGCCCCGGAGCCCATGCCTGATGACAACGGCGGGGGGGGGTGACCTGGAGGGTGCTGCAGCCCACAACGAGGGGGAGGAGGGGGACGGGGAGGAGAAGGGGGAGTTGGGAGCGGGGGAGATGGAGGTGGAGGGTGTAGTGGGAGCGGGGGAGGAGGGGGAGGTGGGAGTGGGGGAGGCAGAGGAGGAGGTGGAGGGGCAGGGGGAGGAGGGGCAGGTGGGGGCAGAGGGGGAGGAGGGGGTGCCTGCGATTGGGAGCCAGGGGCCAGAGGGGGACCAGGTGGGTGGGGTAGGGGTGGAGCAGGTTGGGTCCGGGGGGGGGGGAAGGGGATGGGGTGGGGACAGGGATGGGGGTGGCAGCTGAGGCAGATCCCCATCGGCACGGGCCACCACAGGGCAATGGGGGCACCAGCTACCTGCCCCATGATGACCCAGATGCACACCTCCTGGACGTGTGCCTGCCACACATGGCCGTTGACAGGCGCACCGTGCATGCAGCCACACAGACAAGGGGAGATGTGTGTCTGTGCGGCAGCATGTGCAGGCTGCTCCTGACTGCAGCTGTGTGTGCTCAGGCACACACCCAGAGGCAGCACGCCCTCATCATGGGGCAGGTCCTGGCAACCCTGACCGTGGTGGCTGACCGGCTGCATGCGCTGGAGGAGCACGTTGCCGGTGGTGCACCTGGCCAGCCACCATGTGACAGGGGTCCCCAGGGTGTGTAGTGTGGGGATACACATGGCACACCCGCCCTGTGATGACCCGTGCCATGGCCTTCCACAACCACCGACAGGGATGACTGGGCCCCTCAAATGTCGGCAATGTAAATAAAGTTGTTAACAGTTTGAACGTTCCTACGGTGGCCAGATGTCTCTCATTGCTATGTGTCATTGTTCCGCGAGTGACAGGTGTGTCTGTGTGCATCCCTAAAGGTGAGACTGCAATGTAATCAGGTAAGGGCAGGGGAGACACCATTGTGCCCGGACTACAGTGCTGCAGGGGTGGAATGAGGGGGGAAACCGAGCAGGGGGGGGGGGATGGCCTGCAGGATGACAGCGTGACGGCAGCTATCCACAATAGGAGGTGTGTGCAACACAGAGGGGACAATGGTGTATACGGGATAGGACAGTAGGAAGGCCTCATTAGCGTATCATACAACAATCCACAGTGGTGAGTTGCAAGAGGAAGGGATGATGGGGGAGGGGTATGTGGCGAGGTGTAGTCTGAATAAGCTCACGGAGGGTGAAGAATTGGGGACGCTGGTGACCGATGAGGGGGTGAAGGGAGTGGCGAAGACCTTTATGGACGGGAAGGCTCCGGCCCTGGATGGCTACATGGCAAACACGTATAAGGTCATGCAGGGTGAGAGGGGGGGTTGCTATAGAGGACAGCAATGGGGTGCTGCAGGGTGCGGAATCACCACGGTCTATGGAGGGAGCGGGTGTAACCAATATCCCTTAGGAGGGTGGCACTCATACTGTCTGTGGAGTGTATCGGCCCATCTGGCCTATGCATGTGGATGCTAAGGTGTTGGTTAGGATTGTGGTGGGTAGGTTGCAAGAATTACTGCAGGAACCTGGGCATATGGATCAGATGGGATCATTACAGGGGGGCATGGGGGCGATAACATTCGGAGGTTGCTAGATATTATCTGGTCTGTGCAAACAACAGGGAGGGAGGCAGTATACCTGTCGGTTGACAATGACAGGTATAATGACAGGGCAGAGTGGGGAGTTATGTTGAAGGTGCTAGACAGGGTAAGGGTGGGAGAGACATTCCTACGGTGGGTGAGGGCGCTGTATGCCTGTCCACAGGTGCAAATACGGGTTAGGGGGGATACCTTGAGAGCATTGGGCTGTGCAGAGGAACAGGGCAGGGGTGCCCTCTGCCATCCCTATTGTATCCATAGGTCATTGGGCCGTTGGACGCCTACTTCAGAGGGCAAGTAGATATTGGTGGAACTGAGCTGCAGGAGCAGCTTAGTAGTGTAGTACATTGTGCAGATGATGTTATCCATACATTGTGGCCCCCTTTGGTTAGCCTGCCACATCTGCTAAAGGCAGTAGGGCAGTATGGTGAGGGATCGGTCCACCAGACGAACATACATAAGTCAGACATATTGAAGGCAAATATGGATACGGGATTGGAGGCAAGGTGGGGGGGGGGGGCACATGGCCAGTACAATGGGTACATGCAGGATCCCAGTATGTGGGTATACAGTTTGGAGCAGCTCCAGACTGTGCACAGGTGTGGAATTATAAACCCCTGATGGTGGCGATAGGGAGGGACATAGGAAGATGGAGGGGGCTCCCCCTGATGTAGATGGGGAGAGTAGCTACAATACGGATGTCTGTGTTACCACGGGGTTTGGTTGTCCCTATGGCCCTACTGCCCAACGTGATGATGAGGTGCCTTAGGGGGCTGCACGATCCCATAATTAGGCATATTCGGGTGGGCAGGAGGGCAAGGGTAGATAGGCATGCCATGCGTCGACTGCAGGAGGGAGGGGGGCTTGGAGCCCCCAATTTGGACAACCACTATGACGCCAAACAGCATAGGGCATTGTTTGTGCGAAGAGAGAGAGGGAGAACCCCGCAATGGGGTAGGCACAGGGAGTGTGTGCGGAGGCAGTGGTATGGGGTGTGGGTGGAAGGGTCGGGTAGGGGGCCGTGAACCCGTAACGGAGGCTAACCGTGCAGATGTGGGGGGATGGAAGGGTTAAGAACTGCAAGGGAGGTGCCTTCCCCAGGACACAAACGTACATAACACGGTTGCCTTTACCACAGGGTGGTGGGGGGGGGTGTTACAACGTTGGGCCAAGGAGGGCTGGGTGAGGGTGGGGCAGGTGTTGGATGCAATAGTGGGGTACGGCCCTATGCTGAACCCCGAAAGGTGTTTGGGGTACAGAGGGGTCGACAGGGTTGGCCAACGGGGTATGTGTAACTGATGGACGAGCAAGGTTAACTGCGGGGTCTGGTGTCCAAACCATAGCACCTACTGAATGCAGGGGCAGAGGGTACGGCCTGATGGCAGGAACAGTGGGAGAGGGAATGGGGGTGTCCCTGGGAGGTGGAGCGGTGGCAGCCCATCTCAGTAGGGGAAAAGAGGCCTGCATGGGGAACGGCTTGGGTAGAGAGCCCCCCTACATACCAGATCAGGATGATCTGGACCCCAGCTAGGCTGCACCGTATCTATCTGGAGCAAGCGGATACCTGCTGGAGGGGGTTTGGGGAGAGGGGTGACCCTATGCAGATAGTGTGGGGGTGCCATAAGCTGCAACAATTGTGGAGGGAGCTAGACGGTTCTATAGAGGGACCACAGCAATATAGATGAAGGTGGCCCCAGCCCATGTGGAATTGGTGAGGGGGGGGGGGGTGTGCAATGGGGCATGGTGAGGAGCTCTGTCCCGTAACTTTTGTGTGTTAGTGGCTAGACCGGCCATGTCACAAAAATGGACGTGTGCGGACGTACTGAGCATGAGGGACACTATTCAAGAGCTCAGGGTATCTGTGGGTGAGCAGTAATGTGGGTGCACGTGGTTGAGCAAAGAAAGTGCAACATGAGGAGACCTGGGGGGGTATGCAAAATGGAGGGAGGGGGTGGTCAGCTGTTGGTGGCGAGGTAGGGGGATACACAAGGAGGGGGGGGAATGAGGGTTTGGAGTGGTACCCATTGTGGGACGGGAGGGGTGGGGGTAGGGGGGTTTGGCCCATCAGGAGGAGGGGAGGGGGGAGTGTGGGTGGAGGGAGGTATTGGGAGTGCCACAGGGTGCTGGGGGCGTGGATGCAGTGGAGTAGAGTGTGGATGGTGTGACTGTCGACAGTTGGGTTGCTGAATGTACCCTACAGGGCTTACCAGGTACTGGGGGGCCATATCGGGGGACACAGAGGCGTGGGCGGATGGGGTGGCCATGTGTGTACAGGGTGGTGTGGGGGGCGGGAAGGGGTGGCAACCTGTGGAGGGGGGGCGCACCAAGGGGTCGCCGGGGGTCCATAGTGGCCGGTTGGTAGCAGGGATGCGATGGGGGAGGGGGCCAGGCCACCTGTTGAACCGAAGGCTGTGACATGTGCAGTTAACGGCTTGTTTCAGCTTGGGGTGGTGGCAGTGTGCCATGTGGATACCCATGCGGAACACACAGTGCACCTATCCCAGCCCAAGTACATCAGGATTGTCAGAGCAGCCCAGGGGAATGGCCTACGGGGTTGGGACACCCCCATGGCACACAGCGCAAGACCCAAGGCACGGGGGTGTACATAGTACCCTACCAGTGCCCTACCAGCAGTTCCCTACCAGTGTGCTACCAGTGTGCTACCAGTGTGCCCTACCAGTGTGCCCTACCAGTGTGCTACCAGGGTTGGGCGTGGGGACAGGCCAGACAGCATGCATGGGGCAGTGGATGTTGTGGCACGGGGGCCCATCAGCAGTATGGGGGGCATGTGACAGGGGGGTCACCCTTGTACATGGTCCCCTCATACATGCAGCAGGGTGGGGATGACATATACACCCCCGGGAGGGCAATTGCCTCCACCGGGCCAACACCACAGAGTCCCCATGTTGGACGGATGAAGGAGTTGCACAGCACACAGAGCCGCATGGGCAGAGCATGCTGCACGTATGCAGGTGCGGGAGGGCAGGCCTATTGTCACCACCTGGGGGGGGGGTGGCAGCCATAGCCAGAGCCCCGGACGTGGCAGCCGGGGCCAGGATATGACAGGGAGAGCCATGGCAGGGAACAGGCTGAGGGCAGCGGCAGCAGCCGAGGGGAAGGGGGAGCGGGACACCAGACTGTCACAGGCCATACCACAGCCACAGGCTGGAGGGGTTGGCCCACTAAAGAGAAGGCCAGGGCCATGGAGCCCCCCAGGAGCTGGAACCGCTAAGTGGGACATAGCGTGTCCATGGGAGGGTTGGCAGCCACACACAGGAGGGGTACCACACTCACCTGGGATGCTGAAAGCTGGGGACAGTGTGAGGGACAACGAACTGGGGCCTATGTAGCTTGGGGAGGCTGTGGCACACCTAATAGTGGGGGGCACTATCATGGACTGTGCTCAGTGCGATGCTCCCGATCCTGCGGAACATGGATGGGACATGCCTGTCCTGTGAGGGGGTGCACCAGGGAGGGGTACCCACAGTGCCCAGGCTGGGTGGCCCTGATCACCCCCTGACGCTGGGGGGACAGTCATCATGGCTACAGATTCACAGCTAG
The DNA here is from genome assembly GCA_033557465.1 of Ichthyophis bannanicus. Taxonomy (NCBI): domain Eukaryota; kingdom Metazoa; phylum Chordata; class Amphibia; order Gymnophiona; family Ichthyophiidae; genus Ichthyophis; species Ichthyophis bannanicus. Next base: position 1,037,577,512 of record CM066031.1, read on the forward strand.
AGACAGAGATGTGGCTGCCAAGCTCCTGCTGCAGGGGCGAGGGCACTGGGGTATGAATGTGGCCTCTCTAACAGAGCTTAACGCTACCCTGCATCGTATTCGTAGGTTACTGGTACCTTTTGCTGGTGTAGGGCTCTGCAGTCATGAGTGATGGCGGCACCTGTTGTTACCAGCCACTGGCAGCATGGCTAGAGGGGGACAAGCTATCCCCACTGCTACGGACCAGTGTATCCCGCACTATGGTAGCCCCAGAAACACTCATTTCTGGGATATGTGTGTTTCCTGGGAATGCTCTGTGTCCCTGAAACCTGGACACCTATCCTGTAGGTGGTGATCATGCACCATTGTGTTATATACACATCTGTCCTGTGCCTCGCCCCTTGTCAGCCTGACTACATGTCCCCTGTGAGATGCACACATACCGCCAAGCACTGACTACCGATAGGTGAGAGAGGCTGGTGATACACAGACCGTGGAATGGCCCTATGGTAACCCACACACCCCTTAGCCAGGGGCGAGGGGTGCCAGTGTGACACGGTACACGCTCTGATGTCTACCCATGGTGGACACAGCTGGGGAAGGGGGGGACATGGGCCGGTTGCGTTAGTGGCACGGGGTGGTGACATGGGGTGGACAGGAGGGGGGCTCTGTGTGTAGTGGCCCCACAAAAGCAACACAGGACACATGGCATCAGCTACAGCCGCTTGTGCAGCAGTTTATTTCCCCCTCCCCCTGCCATACCTTGCATGGCCCCTCCCACCCCGTGTTGATTCTGGGACACCTGCCACCGCCGCTGCTGCTGCAGCTACTGCTGCCGCTAGTGGTGGTGGTGGTGGCGTCTGCCCTCTGTTTGCTGCAAGAAGCTCCAGGCTGGCAGCCATGTGCTGTGCCAATGAGGCCAGGTCCTGCACCCCCGCCAGGACCCCCGACATTGTGCACTGCAAGCACCGTGATGCACGGCATTGGCGGCGCTGTTCCCTCACCACCGCTCGCAGTACATGTCGTATACCTGTGGGGACAGCAGGTATTGCATTGTGGGACAGGGAACCGTCCACCACCTGTACAGAGGCATTGCCACCCTAAAACAGTTGGACACTCACCCTCTGCATCCCTCTGTGCCACTGCTGAGTGTGCCTGCATCTGCCCAATTACCTCAGACACTGCAGCCAGCGCCTCTTGCCTGGTCCGCTGTTCATCTTCAATAGCCACTTCTCCCGTGGCTGCATTTGCTGTGTGCCCTGCCTGCTGTCCTCCCCCAGGGGTGGGGATGGACCACCTGCTCCCACCTGGCCCACCTCTGGCACAGGGTCCATCAGGGTGCACGGCCCAGGCTCATTGTCCTCTGGCGCCTCCCCTGGTGCATCAATGGAGCAAATGTCACCTGTAGGGCACAATGTTACATAGGTCAGATGAGGCATGACTGCCTGTCTACCCCCGTCCCACCCCCCTACGGGCACATGTGTGTGGGTGAGCCACATGGGTCTCGGCCAGGGCCCCTGTGCCCCCCCCAACGTTCATTCTCTATCCATGCCGGTGGGCCCTGTGCCCTGCACTGCCATGGCCCCCTCCCCCCCTTGCATGCTGCCACACACCCCATGCAGCCCCATCACCGCCTTCAGCCCTGCAACCACTGACCATGGTTGGCACAGGTGCATTGTGCTGTCCCATTGGCCATGTCACTTCCTGTGTGGCCCTGCTGCCTCCGCCAACCCTGCACCATATCCCCTGCAACACATTGGCAGCCTCTGCTGGTACTGTGGGCCTGTCCTCCTTGCCCCCGCACCCATCCACTGTGCTGTGCCGCCCCTGCCCACCGTAGACACATCCCCCCCATGGGTCATGAACCAGCAGCTGCCCATAAGCCTGTGCTGCCCCCTGGTTCCCAAACAGCCATGTCATGCCACCCCCACCCCACCCTTGGTCCACCCCTATACATGTGCATGTGGTGTCTCCCACTGGTGCAGCTCACTCTCACACATACCGGCACGTGGGTGCACTGTGTCCAATGCAGGGGGCAGGCCATGGATGTACATAGGCCCCAGTCGATCCGCCAGGCGCCGCTTGAGATCACTTAAGGTGGCCACCTGTGCTGGGCCCCCTCCAGTGCCCTGTGCCCCTCACCTCTCCCTGGCGAGCTCATTGCATATGTTGCGCTTTATGTCACTGTAGCATTTACGTAGACTTTCCATGTTATGATGGGGCCCATCTGCAGTTGTCACCGCTGCCTGCACCTCCGCCCATGTCCTGGCATGTGTGGCAATTGTAGTAGTTGAACTGAGGCGTCCGAAGAGCAGGTCGTAGTGATCAAGGACACTGGCCAGGAGGAGATTGTTTTCCTCTTGGCTGAACCGCATCGCCCTCTTCCTGACCTCCTCTGGCACTGGGGTCCTGCACCGCCTTTGCCCTTGTGCGCTGATGGCCTCCTCACTTGGGTGCTGCTGTGCCCAGATGGGCCTGGCCTCTCATCATCTCCATCAGGGTTTGGCACTGGTGTGTTTGTTGTTTGCTCCACTCCAGCCTCCTCTGTTCCCCGGTTCCTGCACTCCATACCTGTTCGGTTATGTGTGCTGAGGTGTGTGCCATTTTGTGCTCACTATACTTATAGGTATACCTTGGGTGTGGCTCTACGCGCATTATGTACTCCGCCAAGCGACACGTGCCGTGGTGACGTACCCTATGTGCGTTACTGTGGATGGATTGCAGCGTTCTAGTATTCCTCCGTATTAGCCCTAGCAGTACACCACCGCAGTATACATGCGCCCTCCTACCACCATCGTGGTTTCTGCTGCTTAGTAAATCAAATGCTCTATGAGATCGCAATGTTATTTTCTTTGTCTGCGCGCTAACACGCGCGTTTAGGGATAATGCAATTTGCGTGGCACACATTACATCAGACGTAAGTTGCACGCTGCGTGTACATGCATGGGAACGCGTCTTGCGTGCCTGTCCCACCTTGGCGTCTTCCAGATTTGGAATGGGGTGTACTTCGCAGTATCTTTACATCCTGCTGCATCACAGGGACACACGTAGATGCCTTTCGTCGGATGCATTGCGGGAACGCGTGCTCCCGCGTGGGCTGCAGCGATGCATACAGGGTGTTGGCTGTGATGGACCTTCCTGGCTCACCAGGTATGTATCGTTAGTGTGATTTCTGTCCCCACCCCGCACCCTATTTCCCAGCCACCTGTCCTCCATCCTGTGTCTATCATGGCTCAGACTATGAATGCAGGTGGTGCAGTGTTTGCATTGCTGGGGCTGGCTGGGCTGTGCTTTCTGGAGGAGGGAGATGATGTTCCTGGGGCTGCGGCACTGGGCATGGGTGCTATCCCACTGCAACTCAGGCCTGCAGCTGTGGGGGTCCACAGGTGGGTGTGGGAGAACAATGGTGCCATAGGCGTGCTGAGGCACGGCCCCACCTGCAACGCCTCTACAGGCCCAGGGCCATGCTCCAGGACATCAGGGAGGACCAGGTAATCTCCCTCTACTGGCTGGACATAGGGGCTATTAGGGAGCTCTATGAGGATCTCCAACCTGACCTCGAGCCCCTGACTGCCCGGTCATGTGCTATACCGGGATTGGCCAAGCTCCTGGCTGCCCTACATTTCTTTGCCTCTGGCTGTTTCCAATCCTCAGTGGCCGCAGTGGGTGGGATGAGTAGGCCAACGTTCTCTCGCTGCCTCTACCAGGTACTTCGGGCCATGATCAGCTGGGTTGGGAATTACATTGCCATTCCTAACAGTAGGCAACATTGGGTGGCCCTGGGACAGGCATTCCAGTGGATTGCAGGGATACCACACATGATGGGAGCAATAGATTGCACACATGTTGCCCTGGTCCCACCCCATGACAGGGAGGTTGTGTACTGCAACCGCAAACACTTCCATTCCCTGAATGTGCAGGTTGTTTGTGATGCAAGTATGCAGATTCTGAATGTGGTTCCATGGTTCCCAGGGTCAGCCCATGATTCCTATATCCTGCAGCACTCGGCACTGTTCAGCCAGTTTGAGGCTGGACAATATGAGGACTACATCCTGCTGGGTAGGTATTCACCATATCTTACATGCGCCTACCGTATATGATTCACGGGGCACCATTGTCACCTGTGTCCTCTGCATGCCTGACATTGTGGTGTTATTTCCTGGTGCAGCCTATTGTGGACCTGACACTACATCACACCCTGTCACCTGGAATGTGGTCACATACCTCTGTGCGCTGCCACACATCTCTCTGCCTACCATGTTGTGTTAGTGCTCATCTGGGTGTCCCTGCACACATGTGGTGTGGGCTGTACCCTGCCTTTGCTGTTCACTTAACAAGCTCCCGTTTCCAGGGGCACTCTGGACGCATATGGTGTGTCCCCTCCATGGATGCGTGCAACACCTCTTGCTTGGCCATGGCTCCTGCACCTTGCCTAGGCCATACTGCACGGGTAGTTGTACATATGTCTGCCTGTGGGGTGTGTCCCTTTCCCACCCCATGTGCCACAGGTTTGTGCATGTGCCATCCGGGGGGGGGGGAGGGGGAGGATTGGGGGAACAGAACCATCCACATGGTGTACAGTGTGTATGGGGCCTCCTCTCATTCGCCATGTAGGGGATGACACATGTATTGAGCTGTGGGCGCACCTGCTATCACACATGTATGCTGCATGACTGTTCACTTTGGCCTGTCTCCACTGCCACTCCAACCTGGCCCCCCCGGGGATGTGTTCCGTTGGCCTATGCTCTGTGTGCAATGTATCATGATGGTCACAGACTTGCACAACTGCACATATCTGCCCCTCCGAGTATGCTCTGGGACTCCCAGCATCAGACTCTGGTGCACTGCCATCGTGTGCAATGCTGTAACATCATATGTGTGTGTCCATGCTTCTCTGCTGTCCAGTTGGGCATTGCTACATCAGTGATTCCATAGGTCCATCATCTCACGTGTGACTTTATGCCATTTCTGTTTGCAGGTGATGCAGGATATGGGTGTCGTGCCTGGTTGCTGACCCCTGTGTGTCTCCCTCGGCCAGGTGCAGAGATGCGGTACAATGAGGCCCATGCCTCCAGCCACTTAGTCATTGAACGCACCTTTGATGTTCTAAAGAGTCGCTTCAGGTGTCTGGATAGGACCGGCGGTGCCTTACAGTACGGACCCCTGACTGTGGCAAAGATCATTCTGGCCTGTTGCATCCTCCCCAACATTGCTCTCAGGCACAATGTCCCAGTCGATATTAATGAGGATCTTGGGGAGGATCCTGTATGCCCTCCTGCAAATGGCCGTGGTGACACACGTGAGGGGATGGCGGCCAGGCAACATCTGATCGAGGAGCTCTTCTCCTGTAAGTTATGCATGTGGAGGATGTGCTTATGGGTCGCAATGTGTGAGTTGGTATGTGTGTTTCACGGCACTGTAATGACATGTCTCTATTTGTCTCTTGTGTTTCGGCTCCCCAGGATAGGCTGCTGTGTTCCTGCCTCCCAGGGATAGGCTGCCGATAATGCCCAATGCTGTGGTGCATGTAAGAACTGTGTGTATGTCACAGCAACATGAGGGTGACTGGGATGGGTGGACATACAGCTAGGTGTGCTGTGGTGGCAGCACCACATGACACATATGTTTTTCCCTCTCCACTGCTCCTCTGGTGTTGCACATTTCTTTGGCCTCACACTCCATCCACCATATGCTCCGTTTGACACACATGTGACCATTGCCTGTGCACATCATGGGGGTCTACCTACTGTACCTGTGCACATGTTACCAGGCTGTGTGTGTCTCTGGACACAGGGCATTGAAATGCTTAGGAACACATAAAGACCTCACTGTCATTGTTGCATTAGACAGCCTCGGTGCACCCATGTCCCCACTTGTCCCTGATTGTCCGCAGTCCAGCCAACTGCAGCTTGTGGCATGCTTACCTTGTCTCACGGTGTATGTCTCTGTGTCTTTGGGACGTGTGTGTCTTGCCACCTGTCCAGTGATGTTCATCTGTCTCTCTATGCCCTTCTGCTTCTGCCCTTCTGTACATTGTGTGCATGTGTCATATATTTTTCCCTGATGTGTCTCATGTTTGCTGGCAGGACACTTCATGCCACCATTATGTTTCCATGCAGCAGAGCCTTCCTCGGCCATGCTCCACTGACAACTGACCGTGAGGACGTGGTGATGGACACAGTTCATTGATGTCTGCAGCCTCTACTGGGGCCCCTTGTGCCCTTGCCAGACTATGGCTTTCCCCATCAGTCCAATGCTATACCTTTCAGGTAGGTTTCACCTTCCCTCCTCTGGGACATCGGCCATGTGCAGATGCTGCATTTAGCCTGTTAGTAGCAACATGCATATCTGTGGTATCTCTGTGCACCACCACTTCTGGACATGCTGTAGACCTCTGGGGTGCCTGTGTGACATGGGCATTCACATGACCATGTTGGGATTGTGTCCTGGTCTGCAGGGCCATCTCCTGCTGTGGTCCATGTGCACTATGCTGTGTTTTGTGGTCGTGTCATGTTGTAGTGTTTAAGCATTCCTGATGCACATATTCTGATGTCAATGTGTCCTTTCTGACCTGATGGTGGGTGTGGGTGTGCCCTTCCCTTAACTTATTTCTACCCCTTTCCACACAGGACACAGCTAACAAACAGGGCACATCTACCACACTTCACCTGGAGCCCCATCTGCCACATTTGTTTGGACACAGCACCTCTGTGAAATTGTCCCTGGGTGTTGTTGCTACTGGGAGATGGACCTCTGCAAGTTGGACACAGGCCTTTATTGAACCTTCCTGTTGGCCTGCTATGTTGACTGTCACTGGGAAAACTGACACACCATCGTTGACATGAAGTGTCTGGGTGTTTCATTGTTTGCAGCTGGGGGGATCACCTTTGCATTGTTGTGGAACATTGACACATCACTGGGGATGTTGCATGGTCACTGTTGACTCTGCATGCTTCAACCTGTGTATGTGGGGTGTTGGGGATGGTAACTGATGTGCATACGGTGAGGGTGGGCGCTGTGGGGACATGTCATGCTGCCACCCTCCTCATCGCATCTTACAGTCTGGTTTGGACAGGTGGCAGAATGGGGGACAGGGGTTGGGGTGACAACGATGGGGTGGGAGGCAGGGTGGTTGGGGTCCACAGGCAGCACCAGGTAGGTCGCTTTGCAGCATGGCTCAGATGTGTGTTGGCGACGGTGCTGTCTCCTTAGGGTGCCTCCTCAGGCACCCTATAACATGCCCTATGAGTCACCCTGCCAAGCACCCTATGGGGTCCCCCATAGGGGACATTATGTGGTGCCTTGGCAGACAGTGCACTTTATAATGTGCCCTCTGCAATGCCTTATGTGGCACCTTAGGTTACAGCCCCGTGAGGGTGTGTTTGCTGGCAGCACTGCTTAAACAAATTAACTGCTTCTGTCAGCACTGCTTTAAGGTATACGGTGATGTCTCCGCCAGCTTTACTCATTAGACCCACAGGGGTATTGAACTCACGACCCCTGCACCATTAGTCGGTGTATTAACCATTGTGCTGTAGCTCTGGATGCCTTGCTAGGCACCTTTTCATGCACCGTATAGGGCAACCTGTTGGATTACTGTCTGTAGGTACTCTGTGACAGTGAGACACACAGTCAGTTCCCTCTACCAGGCCGAGGTGCTGTGGGGGTGCATACCCCATCTTGTGTTAATCTATGGACTGCAGATCTGCATGTGCAGTGCACCATGGGTATGAGTGGGTTAACCCAAATCCTGGCCACCACAGCAGACAGTTTGTGTGGTGACCTGACGTCCTTCATCTGCCAGACAGGGCTTTGTTAGTGTTGGGGGAACAGGCATCTGGCTAGTCTTTCTCCACGTATTCATAGTATGTTGAGTGTTTCCTTGGATTTTGCCAGTAGCTTTCAGTGTTTGACAAGGTCGGTGATGTTTTTGGGCTTTTTGTTTTTGGTAATGATCTTGACCTTGGTCTTGATCGTGTTTGCCATATGCCCTTGTTTGCTGAGACCTTGGTTTGTTTGATTGGCAGGCATTCTTGGTTTGTATGTAGAGTACCTGTTGTTGATCTGGTGTGGGACTTTTGACCATTTGACAGTTATACTCCATAGGTTGGCCGCATCGTTATTAGGGATTGGTTAGTCACACTAGCGATATAGCCCACTAGTTACTTCACTGCCTGTGAGGCCAGATGTCATGGGTTGGAGCCCACAGTGGGGTTACTTGGTGGGGCTGTGTGAGGCATATTCCTTTTGTTATTTGCAGTGGTGCTGCCAGCTACATCACCCTCACAGTGCTATCTCCTTACGTTGCCTCATCAGGCACCATTTCACATGCCCTGTATGGCACCCTTTGATGTGCCCTGTGGGGTGGCCCATAGGGGGCATTCTAGTGTGCCTTGGCGGGCAGTGCACTTTATGATGTGCCCTCTGGGGTACCTTATTGGGTGCCTTATGCGGCACCTTAGGTTATGGCCCCGTGAGGGTGTGTTTGCTGGCAGCACTACTTAAACAAAATAACTGCTTCTGTCAGCACTGCTTTAAGGTATACGGTGATGTCTCTGCCAGCTTTACTCGTTAGACCCACAGGGGTATTGAACTCATGACCCCTGTGCCATTAGTTGGTGTATTAACCATTGTGCTGTAGCTCGGGATGTCTTGCTAGGCACCTTTTCATGCACCGTATAGGGCAACCTGTTGGATTACTGTCTGTAGGTACTCTGTGCCAGTGAGACACACGGTCAGTTCCCTCTACCAGGCTGAGGTGCTGTGGGGGTGCATACCCCATCTTGTGTTCATCTATGGACTGCAGATCTGCATGTGCAGTGCACCATGGTATGAGTGGGTTAACCCAACTCCTGGCCACCACAGCAGACAGTTTGTGTGGTGACCTGACGTCCTTCATCTGCCAGACAGGGCTTTGTTAGTAGCACTAGCAATGTGGCCCACTAGTTACTTCACTGTCTGTGGAGCCAGGGGTCATGGGTTTGATCCCACAGTGGGGATATTTGTTAGCGCTGTCTGTAGCATTTTCTTTTTTTAATTTCAATTGGTGCTGCCAGCATGACACCCTCATAGTGCTGTCTCCTTACATTGCCTCATCAGGCGCCCTATACAGTGCCCAATGCAGGACCCTATACTGCACCCTGTGGGGTGGCCCATAGGGCACATTCTAGGGTGCCTTGGCGGACAGTGCACTTTATGATGTGCCCTCTGGGGTGCCTTATGCGGCCTGTGAGGGTGTGTTTGCTGGCAGCACTAATTAAAAATTAACAGACAAACTGCTTCATACAGCACTGATTTTGAGTAAAAGGTGATGTCTCAGCATGCTTTACTCATTGGACCCACAGGGGGATTGAACTCACTTCTCTTGCACCATTAGTCAGTGTATTGACCATTGTGCTACAGTTCTGGATGCCTGGCTTGATACCTTATCAGACACCTTATGGGCGCGCGTTGCGTAACGCTCTACACGATGTTTTCTAAAGATCATTAGGCTATGGCACCTGGTAACGTGCATTGGCGATAACGATGTACTGCCCATGTCCTTATTTGGTGTTTCTGCCTGTACCGCGGATCCTACCGCGAATCACACTAACGCAGTTTAGTTAGCATACCCCTTGGTCTATTGAGGACACTGAGTGGCAGATTAGAGTGATACTCTTTTTTTCTGCTATTAATGGCATCCTTGTATGATTTAAGCATAGCCATGTATGATTGATCATCAGTGTCACTTCTTGTGGCTCGCCATTTGTGCTCAAATTTTCTTAATTTTTGTTTTAATTTTCTTAACTCGATGGTGTGCTAGTTTTTGCTTTCCTTTTGTCTCTTCTTAAATTGTGTTCAACTGAGGCACACCGAGCCGCAGTCGTTCCATCGGACCCCCCCACCCCAACTCTTCTTTTTCCTCTACATTACCAACCTTCTCGGCCCCTCCCTTCCCCACAAACCAGTCAGACAATGGTGGGGAATAGGGGAGAGTAGGAAAAAGAGAAAAGAGGACGAGAAGGCGGGGCAGTGGAAGAAGGTGTCTAGAAACGTGGTGAATTGGGCAAGGTCCTTTTTACGTTTGGCCAGCGTGTGGGGGCATAGGCACCCGTCCCAGTATGGAATGTTGTTAGCATATGCCGATTCCATTCTGGAGGCGTCCCAGATGCACAAAGGGTGGGCGTGGCTGAACTATGATGAAAAGTTCAGGGATAAGATGGAGGAGAGTAAATCATTGTCGTGGGGTACGCAGGACATCAATCTTTGGCTGACTGTGATGTTGGCTAAGTCAGGAGGGGGGCCTCCGGGGGGTTGAGGAGCGGGGCAGCAACTAATACGGGCGGCGGGCGGCCCTTTCAGGCAGCCGGGGTGGGCAACAACAGAGGCGGGCACCAGTGATGTGTGTTGGAGATATAACAAGGCCTCTTGCCCGTTACCGGATTGCAAATTTCGGCACGTCTGCTCGGTATGTGGGGGAGTGCATGCGGCCATCAAGTGCGTAAAAAACCCCCCCACTTCCGCCGGGGGACAGCTCGCTAAGTAGGTTGCCCCTCCTGGGCTTAGCTGGGACGCCCATAAGGATAGAGGCGATGCGGCCTTGGCTTCAGCGCTATCCAAGGCGTCGAGACAGGGAGGTGTTGGAGGGGGATTTTGAGCAGGGCTTCTGCATACCGGTGGTGGGGGAGGTGGGTGGTCGGCGGGCCAAGAACTCTCAGTCCATGCGGCGTTTTTCAGATGTGGTGCGGGCAAAGTTGTGATCTGAAATTGAGCTGGGAAGGATTGTGGGTCCATTTGTCGACCCCCCCTTTGAAAATTTTGTGGTTTCCCCATTGGGGGTCATTCCAAAGAAAGAGTCTGGAAAATTTTGACTGATTCACAATCTATCGTTTCCTGAGGGGTCTTCGGTAAATGATCATATTCCCAGGGAGTCATGTGTAGTGCATTACGCGTCATTTGATGCAGCCGTGGGTCTAGTGCACAAATGCGGGAGAGGGAGTCTGATGGCTAAAGTTGATTTTGAGTCGGCTTTCCGTCTGTTACCAGTGCACCCTTCGGCTTTTCATTTGCTAGGTTTTACATTTGCGGGTCAATACTATTATGATAAATGTATGCCTATGGGCTACTTGGTTTCGTGCGCTCACTTTGAGAGGTTTAGCGCATTTATGCATTGGGCACTGATTCGGTGGGTGGGGTGTGCGAATGTGGTCCATTACTTGGATGACTTCTTATTTGTCGGGGAGGCTCGATCCAGCAGGTGTCAAGATTTGTTGGAGGGTTTCTAAGGTGGTACCTTGCATCGTGTAACCAAAGTTTGGGTTGGTTTTTCCTAGATGCATAACTTTGCACTTGTCCACATTAAATTTCATCTGCCATTTGGATGTTCAGTCTCCCAATTTTTCAAAGTCCTCGTAATTTTGCACAATCTTCTTGTGTTTTAACAATTTTGAATAATTTTGTGTCATCTGCAAATTTGATCACCTCACTCATTCCCATTTCCAGATTATTTATGATTATGTTAAAAAGCAGCGGACCCAGCACAGATCCATGGGATACTCCACTTTTTCCATAGAGAAAATTATCCATTTAGCCCTGCTCTGTTTTCTATCTGTTAACTAGTTCCTAATCCTCAACAGTACACTGCCTCCTATCCCATTGACTTTTTAATTTCCACAAGAGTCTCTCACGAGGGAGCTCATCAAATGCTTTCTGAAAATCCAGATACCCCATCTAGAATGCTAGATAGTGTGGACTATAAATGTTTTAAACTAACCAATAAATAAATAAAAAGGCGAGTCTTCACTACCTACGAAAACCCTGAAGATCAGTGATTGTGAGGAGCGTGTTGGGGGACCATGGACACAGAAAAAGAATGCTCAGGCACATGCAGTCTGACTACTCTGCCGCCTTTTAACCAGCATATGTATAAATATTCTGGGAACATGCTCATCTCGGGCATTGAGATGAAAAGTTCTGTAATAAGGATGACAGACAGTCTGTGGAGATTTTAAATACTGTCAGTAGTACTTTATATCTATGCTTGCAATGGGGAGCCAATGCATTTGTTTCAGCAAGGGAATGATATGAGTCTGATACGATTGATTTAGAAGAATTTGTGCAGAAGTGCCAGTGTCAGTTGCAATGCTCTAATTGTATGAACCGTCAATCCTTGATGAGCAATATTACAATAATCAAGCCTGCAAGACCATATGGACATTTTCTGCATTCAATAATGTATGAATGTGGCATATCGCTTGCATATCATAATAAACATTCCTAATAACACCCCTGATGTGTTTATAGAAAGTTAACTTTTGATCCATTATTTATTTATTTTTTAACCAGTTTTCTATACCGCTTTATCCTTCAATTATCACCCCAAACTAGCATACATTTGATTTAACTTTCAGGTTAGTGACCCTAGCTATTAATACGGCTGGTGGGTCAAAAGCAGAATCTCATGCAATAAAGAGTACCTGTTTGTCTGTAACTCTTAAGCCATAATTAGAGAACCAGTTCACTACTGTAGCAAAACGAGCTATCAGAGCTGTGTAGGAGGTTTTAGAATAGAGAATGGTGCATGTACTGTAATATGATGTCATCAGCATAAAAATGTTAATAGAACTGATGAGACACAATTAAAGCACATAAATATTGCAAGTAAATATTGAATAAGAGCACAGATAGTGCCAAACCCTGAAGGACCCCACATTGTAATCTGCACCAGTCTGAACTCTGCATTGATTGCATTGTCCTAAGGTTCCCTTTATACCCAAAGCCCATAGACACAGCAGCAACAGGTCATGACACACAGAGTCAAATGCTTTAGATAAGTCAAGAAAAGTCAGCAATAGGCTTGTCCAGTCCCTGAATAATTCTGTCTAACATGGCCACCATAAGGGCTTCAGCCCCATGATAGGATCTGAACCCAAACAGGACAAACAAATCAATCTAATGCTGCAGCTGCTGATGTACAACTTTTTCTGTTAGCTTGGCCATAAATGGAATGCTAGAGATTGGCTAACAAGATTCTGGTGCTGTAACATCAAGCTTTAGACCTTTTATGACAGACTGTACACTTGCCCACTTTAGACTAGGTTGCATGACACCCTGGAATAGTTAAAACTGCATGATTCTCGGAAGGCTATCCATTAGTTTTAGTCCAACCTACTAGACAAGGGTCGAGGGGGGAAGTGGTAGTGTTAAGACCCACAATCACCTTGTCTAGCTGTTTACATGTGACACTACCAAAATGGCACCATGTATGTGTTGTGGTACAGGGGATTGGTATCCCTGCTACTTCAGCCTTCTGCATAGATATACTACTCTGAAAATAATCTGCCATAATTTGTGGGCAAGGAAGTTTGCTCAGGCTTGACTGCCTCAGCTCTCTCACTAATTGCTTTACAATGTCTGACAACTCCCTTGGATGATTCATAATATCTCCATCTTTTTTCATCTATTTTAAGGCAATATTGCTGCAAAGCTATTAAATATGCTTCACATACCAAAACTGCTTCAGAATGCCTCCATTTTATTTCTAACTGATGAAGCTTCCTCTTTTACACCCTCAGACTAACTTTATACCAGCGTTCATTGATGTGACTATTTTTAGCCCTTGGGTTTTGTGGGGCTAGAACTATTTCCCCTAGAATCCTGTCCCACGTCCTCACCAGTAACTCAATTATTGGTATACAACATTTAAAAAAAAAATAAAACCAAGAATTTAAACATTAAACATAATAGGCTCAATATCTACTTACACAGTTTACAACCCCGTAAACTATGTAAATGCCTTATGTCCAGATATTCAATGGAACTTACATGGTTAGTGCCATTGCATATCCCCTGCTAACTCCCTTATGCACCCAAATGCTCTCCAGTGAGCACTGGCGCATGTCAGGGGCGTTTCGGGGCAGAGCAAAGGCGACAACAAGCGCTAACCGGGCAGCAGCAATATTGCATGCTGCCCGTTTAGTGATCTGTGTTTTAACACTAGAAGTTCCAAAGTGCGTCAATTGACGCAAATGCATCTTCAAAGTTGTATACCATTGCCACTGCTAGAACCATGTCAGTCATGTTCCATGACTTTGTTAGCAAGGTCAAGATATTCAAATATGTGCATTGAAAATTAATGACAGATGCACCACCTAGCGGGAAAATGAATTTATACCTAGAAGCCCCAAAGTACATCAATTGACGCACTCAATTGTCTTGGATGCGTCAATTGACGTACTTTGGGGCTTCTAGGTATAAATGTTCCCACTAGGTGGCACATCTCAATCACTGTTTACAGTTTTACTCCAACATTACAAACAATAAACACACGATGATGTCATGTAATGACATCACATACTGCACGTATTTAACAAATAAGTAACTTCACATTCACATCTGCATTTTAATGCTAAACACAGTCGTCGTGATAATGCGTCAATTGACACACTTTGGGGTTTTTAGGTAAAATTCCTTTTGGGGCCTCTAGTGTTTAAGATAGGCGAGGAAAATCCCTCACTTATCTTTAAGACGCAGGAGCTAACCAGGCAGCATGCAATATCACTACTGCCCAGTTAGCTTTGTCAGCTTCCTGTGTCTGTGACGATCCCCAGATATTCAATGGCATTGCTGTGGCATTGAATATCTGGGTTAGGGGTCGGCTGGGAGGGCTATGTGCAGATGTGACACATTGCCCTTCGAAGATGCGCCCATCTCAATATTGGGCCCAACATTCATAATACTCACACCAAGAGTTAACAAAACATCCCAGTGGAAACAAGAAAATTGCAGGACAAATGATCACACTGGAGAGCAGTAGCTAGAGTGGCAATAGTAACATTATAGCAGGAGTAGCAGTGAAGCAAAAGGGCAGTAGCAGTGTGTAGAGTAGGCAGGGCAGGCAGTCACACAGGTTTCAGAAGCAACAGAAACAGAAAGGTGGACAGGGGGAGGAGGTTTTTTTTTTTTATCTCTTTTTACTGTACTGTACTGTATGTCCTTGTAGGAGATTTTATCAGGTTTCACTTCCAACAAGACTGGAGCCTGGAGCAGGCATTGCAGGCAGGGATGCAGACAGAATCCACAGAGGAAGAGGTGCGAGAGAAGAGATTTTTCAACATTTTATGTTTTGCATGCTAACAGATTTTACTGGGAAAAGAGGCCAGCTGAAGCAACAGGAGTGGCAACCAGCAAAACCACAGGAAAACACTGAAGGCAAGGAGTGTTGGTATGCATTGCTTTAGTGGAGCAGTAGGCTCATTCCTTCTCCCAGATGCATGGAAATTGAAGGAAAATGAGCAGGGGGAGGTTTCCTTTAGGAACACCAGTTTTTCCACCAAGTCTGCTGCTATCCGTGAGCAATGTAGGTTCATGATATCTCCTGCCATTGAAATTGTCCATTCACTTACTCAAGCTGTCACTGCTGCATGTTGGTGCCCCTTCTATTGACCAGCTGCATCCCCACTGCTCCTTTGCCTTTGATGCTCCCTTTCTTCCCTTGAATTACCAGCTTACACTTCCGGTAGATCAGTGGGTTGCTTTCTAAGGCGATACTCATTTCCACTCATGGATCATGCAGGATGGTTAACATGTAAGCATCCTCCTTGGCGAGGGGTTTCCACCTTTTTGCACTTCTATCAACACTAGAAACTCTGGTGTCAAACCTTCCTACTGCTGAAAACTCTCTAACTTCACCTACAGGATATTAGGGGTATGTTTGCTAAGCAGTCTTAACATGTGCCCGGCGATAGTGTGCAGGATGCCATAAAAGGTAGTGGGCGTTCCGGTCTTAAGGTAGCATTTAGGGTTATTGTGCAATAAGGTATGTTTTCGTTCGATAGAGGGAGCCATGGCACGTTAATGTGCATTAGCCTTAATTAGGCACGCTGACCTACAAACACATCAACCGAGGTGTAGCACAATGGTTAATACATTGACTGATGAAACAAGAATCATGATTTCAATCCCCCAGTGGGCTTGATGAGTAAGGCTGTCAGAGACATTACCCTTTACTTTAAATCAGTGCTGTCTGAGGCATTTTTTTTTAAATTTAAATTAGTGCTGCCAGCAAACACACACTCACAGTGCCGTAACCTAAGGTGCCGCATTAGGCACCCTATAATGCACTCCAGAGGGCACATTATAGAGTGCACTGTCCGCCAAGGCACCTTATAATGTTCCCTATAGGGCGCCTTTTAAGGCGCTTTATAGAGCGCTTTATAGGGCGCCTTATAAGGCACCTTAAGGTTACAGCACTGTGAGGATGTTTTTGCTGGCAGCACTAATTTAAATTAAAAAAAGAAAACGCCTCAGACAGCACTATCAAATAACCTCACTGTGGGATCAAACCCATGACCTCTGGCAGCAAAGTAACCAGTGGGCTACACCTCTATAGCTAATAGCAAACCCCTGGCTGGTTACAGAAGGACTGCAGGTCACCACACAAACTGTCTGCTGTGGTTACTAGGCTAGGGGGTAACCCACCCGTACCCATGATGCACTGCACATGCAAATCAGCAGTCTACAGATGATCACAAGATGGGGTATGCACCCCCACAGCACCTCAGTCTGGTAGGGGGTACTGACCGTGTGTGTTACTGGCACAGAGTAGCTACAGACCATCACATTGTGCAGGTACTGTGCTCACTCTGAGGGTGATGTGGGGCGCCCAGCACCTTTCATGGCTGAAATAGGCCATGCTGCAGGTCCCCATCAATGCCAGTGTATGTGATAGGTAGTTCCTGCAGACACACCTAACATACATCTGTATTTCTCAGTCACATCTAATCCTTATGGGCTCTGATGCACACAGAATAGTGCACATTCTGTGTTGGTGCCATGGTTGCATGATGTAGGTAAAGGGTGGGGTGTTTGGATCCAAAGGCAGATTATGTACCACCACCACCCAACCCACCCACTCTCTGTGGCTCAGGGAGGGAAACAGGATCTCCCTGCAATGGTGGCAGTAGAGGGGACCATCAACTCCAGTCCTGCTAGGGAACAGACACCCTAAAGGGCAGTCAATGCAGATCTGTACACATCCATAAGACAATGGCAGACAGATAGTAGGCCTGGAAATGCTCAGCTGCCCCCCACCACCATATGACATTCTCCAGCCTCTGCACCCTGCAAGGTGTTCCAGCCATACACATATAACTGCAGACAGTCTGCTGGCTAGTTCATAGTGCATGTTCCTGGAGCAGATGTGTGCACCCAGAACTGGGATGTGAGCACTCACACCAAGCAGAAAAGTCAGTGATTAGGCCCCAGAAAAGAGAACCCATAAATATCACTTGAGAGAAATACAATATAGCACTATGGGGTAACCTAGCCATGCCGTGGTCACTGCTCAGTCAGGTTAAGAGTGACCTCCCAGCAGGACATGCTGTGGCCACCCTGTCCGTGCAGGTGGTGGCCAGGC
The DNA here is from genome assembly GCA_033557465.1 of Ichthyophis bannanicus. NCBI lineage: Eukaryota > Metazoa > Chordata > Amphibia > Gymnophiona > Ichthyophiidae > Ichthyophis > Ichthyophis bannanicus. Next base: position 1,037,594,886 of record CM066031.1, read on the forward strand.
ACTACAATGTCCGAGCCATTTCCCTATGCCTTGTGCAGATGCATCCTGGCCAGGCCACCCTGTCCGGGCTATACCCATGGTACCTTGCTCCTCATTATGCACATTGGCAGGCTGACACTGGCAACAGTGCAAGCAGTGTGGGCTGAGGAAGGTGTTGGCAGCCACCACACACTGGGTAGACCGACACACACTCCCACACCTATGCCAGCATTGTGCAACTATAGAGGCTTTTGGCAGCCCTGTCCACCACACCAGTCCTGGGCACAGTGCAGGCATGGCTATGGTATGCAATACTGTTGGGGTCACTCCCCAGGGTGGTAAACACTGTCAGACACCAGACCTGAAACACACTCCACAGACATCAGAGAGGTTGCTATGATACAGCTCAATGAGCAGATTGTGCTTAACCTAGGGATTGCTATCTGCCAGTAATCAAAGCAAACCTTTTGGTATATATGTACCGTATTCCCAGGTTTAGGGTGGCAGTGCTATGGTATGCAAGTGCTAGTACTGGGAGATGGTGCTGCATGCAGGGTCCAACATCCTGCCTCTCCATGAGGTTTTGGATAATGGTGCCTGTGGGTGCAGGTGTTTCTGCCCCTGTTGGACGCTGCTCTAGGGCAGAGGTTCCCAACTCCAGTCATGGTGGGCCAAACACTGTTCAGGTTTTCATGCTGTCCCTAATGAATATGCATGAGTACATCTGCATACCATGGGGGTGGCGCATAGAAATGCAGCACAGGCATCTTTATTAGAGACAGCATGACGCCTGAATGGAGTTTGGTCCTCCAGGACTGCATTTGGGAAACTCTGCTCGAAGTATAGCACATGTCTATGATGTCTGTGCTCTGTAGGGTAAAATATAGGTGTTTCTGGCATGTTTATGTTATCTGAAATAAAGGTTCCCTCTTTATTAAGACGGTTTAGTACTGGGTAAAAAAAGGGGATTGGGTTGGTGGGAGCCACAGCTGGGATGTGAACCTGTGACTTTCTGCTCCTGAACACACTGGCTGTGTGTACTGCACCACACAGACAGTTCATTCCCTGGGGATACCATGACTGTTTGTCAGACGAGAGCCTGTCTGTTGCAGTGCATGGCACCCACCTAAACAGGGCTAGGCCATGGTCTGCTGTGGCCAGATGCTACTGCCCCTCCACCACCAGTACCCCTCTGTCGCCATGCTGACATGCCCTTATGCTGGTGGTGATGGTGGTGCGCAGTCTCAGGCCATCCATTGTGCCAGTAGGTGGCTGCCTATGGTGGGGTTCTGGGGTAGGGGTGCCTGCATAGACGTCCACGCTTCCCCCCAGCACCGCCTGCCAATGCTCTGTGCCCTTGGGGGTACCTGCTGGGTACTATCCCCTGTGACACTGTGGGAAACACACTCATGCCCATGTTGGGCCCTCATCAATTGCTGTCTGGTTGCTCTACTGTTTCAGCATTCCTATGGGCCACCTAGGCATCACCCTAGTCCGCACTGTGGCCCAGCTGCACCACAGCATATGCCGCCTGCAGCCCTCTGTATCCCCTTTTCCAGCATCTGTCCAGTTGCCCATTCCGACATGCCCATCCTGCTGTTGCAGAACATGTGCACGCCATAGGAAACCTGTCCAATAACAAGGGGAAACCCTGATCAGCGCTATTTCACTGTGGGATCATTCACCTTGTATGGGGACAGAGCATAGCCCCTTCCAAAATTGATATCTTTTTTTTGGAGCTTTCTCGGTAGTGTTTTTTGCTGTTTACCATTAATATCAGTATTGACCAGCTTGGTTTTGTTTTTTTTTCCATTTTGTTTCGGTCCTTTTCAATGTTTATTTGCCCTTTTGTTCCGTGCACATGTATCACACTTATCACTTTTAGTTGGTTTCCCTGGCTTTGCTGTACATTGCTGATGGAAATGGTTTCTCTTCCCTTTAATATAAGAACATAAGAACATAAGATATGCCATACTGGGTCAGACCAAGGTCCATCAAGCCCAGTATCCTGTTTCCAACAGTGGCCAATCTAGGTCATACGTACCTAGCAGTATCCCCAAAAGACACAGGTTCCACAATGCTTGTATTGGGTCAAGCATTGATATCCTGGGTCCCTTTTTAATAATGGTTTATGGACCTTTCCTCCAGGAACTTGTCCAAACCTTTTTTAAACCCAGCTACACTAACAGCCTTTACTACATCCTCCGGTAACAAATTCCAGAGTTTGATTACACGTTGAGTGAAAAAATATTTTCTCTTATTTGTCTTAAATAGTTTACCCTGTAGCTTCTTTACATGTCCCCTAGTCTTTCTATATTACACGTTCCACTCCATTCATTAATTTATAGACCTCTATCATATCTCCCCTCAGCCGTCTCTTTTCCAGGTTAAAGAGCCCTAACCTTTGTAGCCTTTCTTCATTGGAGTAGCCTTCCATCCCCTTTACCATTTTGGTGGCTCTTCTCTGAACCTTTTCTAATAACGCTATATCCTTTTTAAGATAGGGCGACCAGAATTGCACACAATATTCAAGGTGCGGTCTCACCATGGAGCAATATAGAGGCATTATAATATCTTTTGTTTTATTTTCCATTCCTTTCCTTATGATACCTAGCATTCTATTTGCTCTCTTGGCCGCCGCTGCACACTGGGCCGAAGGTTTTAACATGTTATCCACAATGACGCCTAAATCTTTTTCCTGTGTGGTGGTTCCTAAAGTGGAACCTTGCATCGTGTAACCATAGTTTGGGTTGTTCTTCCCTAGGTGCATAACTTTGCACTTGTCCACATTAAATTTCATCTGCCATTTTGATGCCCAGTCTTCCAATTTATCAAGATCCTCTTGCAATTTTCCACAATCCTCTTGGGTTTTAACAACTTTAAATAGTTTTGTGTCGTCTGCAAATTTGATAACCTCACTCGTTATTCCACTTTCCAGATCATTTATGAATATGTCAAAAAGCAGAGGACCCAGCACAGATCCCTGGGGTACACCACTATTCACCCTTCTCCATTGGGAAAATTGGCCATTTAGCCCTACCCTCTGCTTTCTATCTTTTAACCAGTTTCTGATCCACAGTAGTACACTGCCTCCTATCCCATGACTCTTTAGTTTTGCCAAAAGTCTCTGATGAGGGACCTTGTCAAAGGCTTTCTGAAAGTTCAGATACACGATATCAACCGACTCACCTTTGTCCACCTGTTTATTCACACCTTCAAAAAAACATAACAGATTAGTAAGGCAAGATCTTCCTTGTCTAAAGCCATGTTGGCTGTCTCCCATTAGGCCATGACTATCTAAATCAGTGGTTCTCAACCTTTTTTGTACCGTGACCCCTTTTACCGTTGGTCAACTTGTGGTGACCCCCAATGATAAAATCAAATGCGTCTCTCTTCCTTTACCGTTAACGCATTGTCGCTGTAATCATTTGTTGAATTATTAATATATTATAGGCCTTTGCAATATGTTTTTATTTATAAAATACTTATTTAAATAATCAAAACAACAAGTAACAATATTTGATTTCAAAATTATGATGATTTTGTAGTCAAATCACTAATATGAAATAAAATTATTTTTTCTACCTTTGTTGTCTGACCAATTTATTCTCTGATCATGCTGGTCCCGATCTGAGGCTTCTGCTTTCCTGTCTTCTCTTAGCTCTCTTTCTGTGGTCTATGGTCCATCTGCCAGTTCTTATCTCTTTTGTTTTCTTCACTTCTTTCCATCAGCCTATTTCCAGTCCCAGTAACCCTCCCCAGTATCAGCCCCTTTCCAGTCCTCACTCCCAGTACCTTCCAATGTCAACTTGCATTCCCATGACTGCCACTGGTGTCCATTCCCTTCCAGTCCCCCTCCTTCCCCACTGATCAGTCCCTTCTAGTACAAATACCATGGCAGCCCCTCTCAGATCCACTCCCTTTCAGTTCCATGCTCCCATCCCCTTGTATCAGCCCACTTGTAGCCTTAGCCCCCAGTTTTCTTCCAGGGTCAGCAGCTCTATCCTCCCCTCCCCACAATCAGCCCATTCCCAGTCAAAGCCCCCTAATCAGCTCACTTCTAGTGCTAATCCCCCTCAAGCCCATTACCAGTCCTACCCCCCCCCCTAATCAGCCCAATACCAGTCCTACCCCCCATCAGCTCATTTCCAGTGCTAGTCCCCCCCTCAACCCCATTACCAGTGCTAGGCTCCCCTAATCAGCCCATTTCCAGTCCTAACCTCACTGATCAGCTCATTTCCAATGCTAGACCCCCATCAGTCCATTACCAGTCCTACCCCCCCTTGATAAGTCCATTCCCAGTCCTAGCCTTCCCTAATCAACCCATTACCATTCGTAGCCCCCCCATCTGCCCATTACCAGTGCTAGCACCCCCATCAGCCCATTATAATCCTAACCCGCACTGTCTCTCGCCTCTGTCCAGCATTTATCCCGTCTGTCCAGTATGTCCCCATGTCTCTCCCCTTTGTCCATGCCAGCCTACTCCCTCCATGTCAGCCCCCCTCCCTCCATCCATCCATATCAGCCCCCTCCCTCCCTCCCTCCATGTCAGCCCCCATCCTTCCATCCGTCCATGTCAGCCCCCCTCCCTCCATCCATCCCTCCATGTCAGCCCCCATCCTTCCATCCGTCAATGTCAGCCCCCCTCCCTCCCTCCCTCCATCCATCCATATCAGCCCCCATCCCTCCCTCCCTCCCTCCCTGTCAGCCCCCTCCCTCCCTCCCTCCCTGTCAGCCCCCATCCTTCCATCCCTCCATGTCAGCCCCCCTCCCTCCATCCATCCCACCAAGTCAGCCCCCATCCTTCCATCCGTCCAGGTCAGCCCCCCTCCCTCCCGCCCTCCATCCATCCATATCAGCCCCATCCCTCCCTCCCTCCCTGTCAGCCCCCATCCTTCCATGTCAGCCCCCTCCCTCCATCCATCCCTCCATGTCAGCCCCCATCCTTCCATCCGTCCATGTCAGCCCCCCTCCCTCCATCCATCCCTCCATGTCAGCCCCCATCCTTCCATCCGTCCATGTCAGCCCCCCTCCCTCCCTCCCTCCATCCATCCATATCAGCCCCCATCCCTCCCTCCCTCCCTGTCAGCCCCCATCCTTCCATCCGTCCATGTCAGCCCCCCTCCCTCCATCCATCCCTCCATGTCAGCCCCCATCCTTCCATCCGTCCATGTCAGCCCCCCTCCCTCCCTCCCTCCCTCCCTCCATCCATCCATATCAGCCCCCATCCCTCCCTCCCTCCCTCCCTCCCTCCCTGTCAGCCCCCTCCCTCCCTCCCTGTCAGCCCCCATCCTTCCATCCGTCCATGTCAGCCCCCCTCCCTCCATCCATCCCTCCCTCCATGTCAGCCCCCATCCTTCCATCCGTCCATGTCAGCCGCCCTCCCTCCCTCCATCCATCCATCCATATCAGCCCCCATCCCTCCCTCCCTCCCTGTCAGCCCCTCCCTCCCTCCCTGTCAGCCCCCTCCCTCCCTCCATCCATCCATGTCAGCCCCCCTCCCTCCATCCATCCCTCCATGTCAGCCCCCATCCATCCATCCGTCCATGACAGCCCCCCGCCCGCCCTCCCTCCATCCATCCATATCAGCCCCCATCCCTCCCTCCCTCCCTCCCTCCCTGTCAGCCCCCATCCTTCCATCCGTCCATGTCAGCCCCCCTCCCTCCATCCATCCCTCCATGTCAGCCCCCATCCTTCCATCTGTCCATGTCAGCCCCCCTCCCTCCATGTCAGCCCCCCTCTGTCGATGTCAGCCGTGTTGCAGGTTGTCTGCCTCCCTTCTAATGCAGCCGCGGCTCTCTGCCTCTTAGGGAACCGCGGCTGTACCTGTAAAATCATTGCGGAGCCCTTCCTGTCTCGATGGGCTCCATGCAGCATTGTCCCGCCTCCAAAGGAAGTTGTTTACCACTTCCTTTGGAGGCGGGACAATGCTGCACGGAGCCCGTCGAGACAGGAAGGGCTCCGCAACGATTTTACAAGTACAGCCGCGGTTCCCTAAAAGGCAGGGAGCCGCGGCTGCAGAAGAAGGCGGTGAGTTTGCCGGAGTTTGCTGCTGCCGAGAAGCGGACTCGGCAGCAACTTGTGCACATCTTAATTTTTTTTTTTAAACTTCGTGGAGGCTAAGCGACCCCCGCTAAATCCTGTGGCGACCCCCGTTGGGGTCGCGACCCACAGGTTGAGAACCGCTGATCTAAATGCTGAATAATTTTATTCTTTATGATGGTTTCTACCATTTTTCCTGGTACTGACGTGAAGCTCACCGGTCTGTAGTTTCCCGGATCACCCCTGGAACCCTTTTTAAAAATTAGTGTTACATTGGCTATCCTCCAATCTTCAGGAATTAGATATGATTTTAATGATAGTTCACAGATTACTAATAGCAGGTCTGCAATCTCATATTTCAGTTCTTTCAACACCCTTGGATGTATACCATTCGGCCCAGGTGATTTGCTACTCTTCAGTTTATCTAATAGTTGTAATACATCTTCCCGATGTATCGATATTTCCTTCAATTCTTCCGCCCCTTTAAATACCACTTCAGTCATGGGTAACATCCCTATATCTTCCTCAGTAAAGACCGAAGCAAAGAATTCATTCAGTCTCTCTGCTATCGCCTTGTCACCTCTTAGTGCCCCTTTAACTCCTCTATCATCTAATGGACCAACTGACTCTATCACAGGTTTTTTTGCTGCGAATGTACTTTTAAAAAATCTTTATTTCACGTTTTTGCTTACGCAGCAAGCTTCTTCTCAAATTCTCCCTTTGCCTGCTTTATCAATGCCTTGCATTTGACTTGCCAGTGCTTGTGGTGTTTCCAGGTTTCGTCGTTTGGCTCTTTTTTCCATTTCCTGAAAGATGCTTTTTTGGCAACAACAGCCTCTCTGACCTCACCTTTAAACCATGCTGGCAGTTTTTTTGACTTCCTTCCACTTTTCTTAAAGCGTGGAATAAAGCTGGCTTGGGCTTCCAAGATAGTATTTTTAAACAACACCCAAGCTTGATGTAAGTCTTTAACCTTTGCAACTGCTCCTTTTAGTTTTTTCTTAACTGTTTTCCTCATTTTATCATAGTCTCCCTTTTGAAAGTTAAAAGGTAGTACTGTGGATTTCCTTACTATCCTTCCTCCACTAATTAAATCAAAGGCGATCATGCTATGATCACTATTGCCAAGTGGCCCCAACACCCTTATCTCTTGCACTACATCTGGTGTTCCACTAAGGACTAGGTCTAATATTGCTTCCCCTCTGGTCGGTTCATGAACCAGCTGCTCCAAGAAGCAGTCATTTATTTCATCTAGGAACTTTATCTCCCTAGCATGTCCTGCTGTGACACTGACCCAGTCGATGCCGGGGTAATTGAAATCACCCATTATTATTACTGCACTGTAACTTTTGCTAGCTTCCTTGATTTCTTTGAGCATTTCATCATCCATTTGTTCATTCTGGCCAGGCGGATGATAGTACACCCTCACTGCCATCGCCTTCCCCTTTTTACATGGAATTTCAATCCATAGAGATTCTACAGCAAATTTTGTTTCTTGCAAAACTTTAATCCTTTCTGACTCAATGCCCTCTCTAACATAGAGCGCAACCCCTCCACCAATTTGATCAGCTCTATCATTACGATATAGTTTGTACCCAGGTATCACAGTGTCCCACTGGTTGTCCTCCTTCCACCATGTCTCTGATATTCCAATCATATCTAACCTCTCGTTTAGTGCTATATATTCTAACTCTCCCATCTTGTTTTTTAGACTTCTAGCATTTGCATACAAGCATTTTAGAGACTGTATTTTATTCATATTAATTTGGATATTGGTTGACATGGGTAATTTGGGATCTTTAAGCTCTGTCTGCTCCATACTCGAGGGCATTTGGGCTACTTTACTCTTTTTTAGAACCTCTCTGCTTTTTGTAGTATCCTTCAAGGATACATTCTTCCGAACCATGCGCTCTTGGGCGACTGTCGGCTTTCCCCTATTATCTAGTTTAAAAGCTGCTCTATCTCCTTTTTAAAGGTTATTGCCAGCAGCCTGGTTCCATCCCGGTTAAGGTGTAGCCCATCCCTTCGGAAGAGCCCCTCCTTTCCCCAGAATGTTCCCCAGTTCCTAACAAATCCAAACCCCTCATCTTTGCACCATTGTCTCATCCACACATTGAGACTCCGGAGCTCTGCCTGCCTTTTGGGTCCTGCGCGTGGAACGGGAAGCATTTCGGAGAATGCTACCCTGGAAGTTCTGGATTTCAACTTCCTACCTAAAAGCCTAAATTTAGCTTCCAGAACCTCCCTACCACATTTTCCTATGTCATTGGTACCGACATGTCCCAAGACAGCAGAATCCTCCCCAGCACTATCTAAGACCTTATCTAGGTGGCGCGTGAGGTCTGCTACCTTTAAATCTGCTCTAACGCCAGGGTTTCACTGGCGTTAGTTTTCAGACCCGGAATCCACAGCGTTAGTGTGCAGGGAGCCTCACCCCTCCCACTCTCCACCCATTGACCCTCTCTCTCCGCCCCTGGGGAGCCTTCCTCCGCCCTCCTGGAGCCTTTCTCCACCCTCAGCGCTCGTTTGCACCGCTGCGCGCATTATCACGCGATAAGGTATCTTTTCGCCTGGTAAAGCGCCATTATCGTGCGATAACATACCTTTTCGCCCGATAATGTCGCAGCAGCGCAAATAGCACCCTTTAGTAAACATACCCCTTAGTCTAATTTATGGTTTGGTGTTAACTATTTTGAACTAATTTAATATATTATAAACTGATAAGACAAGATTTTTGATTTTCAAATTATCAAATCAAATCAGCTATAAACTATATTTAATAGAGATAGGCATTTGGGCACCAAAAACGTTCTGTGCAAAGCAAATCACTTGTACAGTATGTATGTATGCCTATGAATTAGCCTGCATACAATTAATTTCCATGTGCAAAAAAAGTTTTTGCATGCATACAATGTACTAACAAAACCACAAATCTGTAAGGAAACCAAGGAGAAAAGCACATACAATTGCAAATACTCTATTAAAAATAAAAACAAATCTATATTTTCTTTTGTTGTACAAACCCCTAATATTCAATAAAAGGATAGCAACACTCATAATGACCATTGTGGAATTCATATCCTCCACGATAACCTTGAAGGGCTTCAGGCCTTCTATGATCTGAGTTATGCTTGTCCAATCCTGACACCCTAGGGGATTTTCAATACCAATACCAGTATCCAATAGCATTGGATGGACAGCTGCAAGCTATTGTATGAAGCTATCCAGCTTAAGAAAGAGCTGATGCACAAGTGTCCCTAATGCTTCCAGTTTCTCATAAAGCTCATGTCCACCCTTCACACTTTCTTGGAAATGGCCTGCTACTTTTTCAGTGTGTCACGATCAAAAGCTTCATGACTCTATTACTGCTTTCCTTTCTCCCTAAACTTAGGGAGTCTCTTGCTACCAGATGCAACAAGTATTTTAAAGCATTGTATACCATAAAATCATCCTTTCACCACCTAACTATGTGCTTCCCAACATCTGCACCAGCCCTCCATCATTGCCCTTTTCTGCTAAAATATGGACTGGGCTATGAATATCATCCGCCACCTAGATGTGCAGAATCTTCAACCTGCCCATGTATCACCCAGCTGCCATTAGTATGCTGTCTGCAGTTTTGGTGCTACCATAGGTGAACCAGCAATTGACACCACGGTCACCCCTCTCGGCACAGGCAGTGGTGGCAATGGCCGAAAAAAATCCTGCAGTACTTATCTTTAAACTTCTTTAATCAAAGATCTCAAAACCAGAGGAGTAGAATAATCAATACTTAATCAACAAACTCCTTCTCAAATTTCCATGCATATGCACAACTTAAACCATATAACTGGTTACAAACAACAAACAGCAGAGAAACCATCAGATCTCCACTATAAGGACCATGTTAAAGGGATAAATTTCCCAATTCTTAAAGTCCCAGTGCTCTCATTCATAGGTCTCATCTGTTGAATGAAATACCTTACAATATGCCGAAAAGCATTCAAATCACCACCAACATGACATCATGCTTCAGACCCATACATCTTGCTTCAGAGAAATACACTCAAACAACCACCAGCCACCTTAGCTAACCAGCCTCGCAGCAGCAGATCCACTATCATTTATGCTGTCAGAAATGGAGATCATTTCATAGAAGGCCAGATACATCCAGATGTCTAGAGACCTGGCAACATAAAAGAAGAAAACAAAAAATGTGCAAATAGTGTGTGCTATTTCATGACAATGTGCACTCTTGCACACTCTGCTTAATATTGCACACTCTTGAGAAAAAGTGCATACTATTGAGCACAATACATGATTAAAAATTAAAACACACAAAAAAAGATAAAAAAATTTTAGGGCTGCACAGCCATACTTCCCATAGTCATCATTCCAGTTGTAGGAATGCTAAACTATAAAATGGCCGTGCTTTGTGAATGATAATTGCTATAAACCGAAACCGGACCTCATTCAACAATTCACCTTTGTATTACTATTCAGTGTTGTTCCTGTTTGTCACTATATAAGCCTCAGAAAGCACCCTTATAGCGCTACAAACCCCAGACAATATGTTCAATCGTCTGGACATGTGCAGGGTTTAATACATCAACGGCTTATGAAAAAAAGAAGATCGTACTGACCAGCACCAACTGTTTCAATAATCAAAAAAAGCTCAACGCAAATCAGAAGATCACTTAACTTAATGGTGGTGTAACTGGTCTTGGTCTTCTTATGTTCTTTCAATTTTTCAATTTTTTTCAATTTTTTCTTATTATGTGCCTTTTCCTTCATCGTTGAAAGAAAGGCAATGCCCCAACGCCTATCTTACAAGGCGCCCATGCGTTTCGCCACATAGGGTTTCTCAAGGGACCCAATCTTCAATTTGTTTCTAAAGAAAAATCAAAAATGACATCATCATTGACTGCATAATACATCACAAAAAGAAGAATGCACCAAGCTATACTCTATCAGAAGAGATAATTCTCAAAAATAACAGTGCTTAAACCTGAAGATGACGCGGCTTCAAGTCTCAAAACATCAGTCTTCCATTTCTTCTTTAGGGAATCTGAGGACGCCGCGCATCCGTTCTTGATGTGGAATCGCCATTTTTAAAACCCACTAAAACAAATCAGGTGTTGTGTGATGAGCTCATTAAAGACAAGCAGACCAATCTATATTAAATTGAGTCTTCTAGGTTGAACGGTGTCTAAAGTATAGATCCACCACTGCTCCCGATAGAGCAACAATTTGTCACGTGATCTTCCCATGCCATTGTGTAACACTTGTTCTATAATCCAGCAGCGAAGCTGGGCAAACGTGTGACATTCAGCGGAACAATGTTCAACTAGTGGAGCTTCTCTCCGAATGCAGCGGAGTCGACTTTCATGTTTCTTCATCCTAATCTTAAAGGAACGGATCGTCTTGCCGATGTATAAAAAGCCACATGGGCATTCTACCGCATATACTACATAGTTTGATTCACAAGTGGTTGCTTGCTTCAAAGTGTACTTGATACCTTTATAAACAAAAGAAGAATGCTCCACAGTTATGGCACAGATGCTGCATTGACCACATTTTTTGTGGCCCATTGAACATGTGTTAAAGTCTTCAGATCTCTCCGAACGCAATTTGGTGGGACTCAAATACCCCTTCAGGTTGCGACTGCGTTTCCACACACAACATATTGATTTTTCTTGCAAACCAGGTATGGTGTGTAATATGGGACTATGTTTTTTGAGGATCTTCTGTACTCGGGAACTAGATGGAGAATAATGGGTAATAAAATTGATGGTTCCACGGAAGACTTTGGTGACATTAACAGATCTCGATTGTTATAAAGCACCCATCGGTAAGCATATTGTATAGTTTCACTAGAGTAACCTCTGTCCAGAAAGTTTGCTTTTAGTTGTTTGGACTGGTGTTTATATTTCTGTATATCTGAGCAATTTCGGCGATATCGCAGAAATTGGGATAAAAGCAGACTGTCCTTCAAATGAGGGGGATGGGCGCTATCATAATGAAGGAAGGTGTTTCTATCGATTGATTTACGATAGATGTTCCCCATCCGTTAGCCTCCCTGGTAATCTGCACATCCAAATAAGTGATCTGACATTTATGAAAATCACTCGTGAATTTAATATTCACATCTTGTGCATTCAACCAACTTAGAAATAGCCCCAATGATGATTCAGTGCCTTACCACAACATGAAAACATCATCAATATATCGGTACCAGGCCTTGATGTTAATGTGGTATGGTGAAGTGGGAAAAAACTGTTTTTCAAAAAAACCCATATAAAGGTTAGCGATTGACGGGGCGCACGTGGCGCCCATGGCCACTCCAGATATTTGATGATAGAAAACCTTGAAATTCAAAAACATTTTTAAACAGCGCCAATGAAGTAAGATCAGACAAAAATTGCAATTGTAACTGAGATAAATCCCCACGGGCTACCAAGGTTTGTTGTACTATATGACTAGCGGCCTCCTGCGGAATGCTCGTGTACAAAGACTGAACGTCTAAAGTTACTAAATATATCTGGTCATCTTTCGCCCAACTAGAAAGTTCCTTCAATAGAGACAAAAAATGAGTGGTGTCTCGAAGGTAAGAGGAGATCTCCGTCAAAAGCGGGCGCAGAAAAGAGTCTAAATAGATGGACAAAGGTTCTAATATAGTCCCTCTTGTAGACACAGTAGGATGACCCAGAGGTCGTGTTGGATGTTTATGTATTTTGGGAACTGTGTAAAATTGAGCCGGTCGCGGGTCAACCGTGTTTAGAAACTTGTATTCTTTCTTAGAGATGAGCTTGTTGTTCAATGCTTCTTGAGTAAGATCCTTAATAGTGGCTTGAAGTTCTACACTGGGATCTTGCTGCAACCAAATACGTAGTGGTATCACGAAGTTGAGTTAGAGCTTCACTCAAATAAAAATCTCTCGTTTGCAACACTATGGCCCCTCCCTTGTCTGCTCGACAAATCACCCACTGTGTTTGTAACTGTAACTTTCGTAATGTAACTTGTTGAGAACGAGAAAGACGTACATTTCGTAATGGACCGGTAGCTGTCAACCGGTTTATGTCATGGAGAACCAGATCTTTAAAAATTTGCAAAGCCGGATGAAGCGGGCCAGGAGGTGTCCACTGAGACTTTAAAGGTAACGGAATTCGCCTCTGTTCTCTATAGTTGGTTCCTTCCATGGTGAATGGAGATGTTGAAAAAAAAAATTTTAACTGAGGTTTTCGCAAAAGGTTCTCAAAATCAATGCGAAAACTAAAAAAATCAAATTCTATTTCTGGAACATATGATAAACCTTTCTCCAAAAGAGCTTCAATATCAGAGGGTAGCGGTTCCCCTGTAAGGTTAACTACTAAACTAGTATTCAAAGACGTTATTTTCCCCGGGATTTTTGTTTGCCCCGTCCCTGACCTGATGTCACTTGTTCCCCTTTTTTTTGTCATTGGGGACGAGGTTCCCTTTCTTCGCGAAAAAAACCTTCTTTGGCAGATCTACTGGAATCTGAACTTGCCCCTTCATCTGTGGTATCATCAAAAAATACTCGTTTCTTCAACTTCTTCTGTTTTCTATTCACATTCATCCATGGGTAAACGTAACCCGTGGCATAGTCGGCCCCATCCCGCTTTAACTTTTTCTGCTTTTTGATCATCACTTCCTGACGGACTGTGTCGATAGTGTGTTTTAATTGTCCTTGATGACTGGTGAAACGTTCCTCTGTTTCTTTCTCTTTTAAGGTGACAGTATGAGCCACTATTTCTGTCGATAACTGTTCCACATAGGTTTTAGCAGAGTCTATTAGTAAAACCATTAAATCAAGGGAACATTTGTTTAGGATCTTGTTCCACTTTTCCACAAAATCAGAATCAAGCGTTGGCACCCGGGGTTCTTTGTAAACCTGAAGCCCTCGGGGGATTTGTTGACAATAAACATACTCCAGTAAAGAAGATCTATGTAATTCTGCTCTGATACGCCTCTTCTCCAGTTGCTCTACAGTTTCCCATAAGGATTCAGTGGTGTTAGTCTCTGCAGTCGGAGCCTCTATGGAAAAAACTGTTTTTTCTTTTAATAGCGTGGTGATGTATTCTTGTGGGAAACTAAAAGTCTCCTGCCATGTTAATTGGCCTTCCATGTTATAGGAATGCTAAACTATAAAATGGCCGTGCTTTGTGAATGATAATTGCTATAAACCGAAACCGGACCTCATTCAACAATTCACCTTTGTATTACTATTCAGTGTTGTTCCTGTTTGTCACTATATAAGCCTCAGAAAGCACCCTTATAGCACTACAAACCCAAGACAATATGTTCAATCGTCTGGACATGTGCAGGGTTTAATACATCAACGGCTTATGAAAAAAAGAAGATCTTACTGACCAGCACCAACTGTTTCAATAATCAAAAAAAGCTCAACGCAAATGTAGTATATGCGGTAGAATGCCCATGTGGCTTTTTATACATCGGCAAGACGATCCGTTCCTTTAAGATTAGGATGAAGGAACATGAAAGCCGACTCCGCTGCATTCGGAGAGAAGCTCCACTAGTTGAACATTGTTCCGCTGAATGTCACACGTTTGCCCAGCTTCGCTGCTGGATTATAGAACAAGTGTTACACAATGGCATGGGAAGATCACGTGACAAATTGTTGCTCTATCGGGAGCAGTGGTGGATCTATACTTTAGACACCGTTCAACCTAGAAGACTCAATTTTAATATAGATTGGTCTGCTTGTCTTTAATGAGCTCATCACACAACACCTGATTTGTTTTAGTGGGTTTTAAAAATGGCGATTCCACATCAAGAACGGATGCGCGGCGTCCTCAGATTCCCTAAAGAAGAAATGGAAGACTGATGTTTTGAGACTTGAAGCCGCGTCATCTTCAGGTTTAAGCACTGTTATTTTGAGAATTATCTCTTCTGATAGAGTATAGCTTGGTGCATTCTTCTTTTGTGATGTATTATGCAGTCAATGATGATGTCATTTTTGATTTTTCTTTAGAAACAAATTGAAGATTGGGTCCCTTGAGTAACCCTATGTGGCGAAACGCATGGGCGCCTTGTAAGATAGGCGTTGGGGCATTGCCTTTCTTTCAATGATAAAGGAAAAGGCACATAATAAGAAAAAATTGAAAAAAATTGAAAAATTGAAAGAACATAAGAAGACCAAGACCAGTTACACTACCATTAAGCTAAGTGATCTTCTGATTTACGTTGAGCTTTTTTTGATTATTGAAACAGTTGGTGCTGGTCAGTACGATCTTCTTTTTTTCATAAGCCGTTGATGTATTAAACCCTGCACACGTCCATACAATTGAACATATTGTCTGGGGTTTGTAGTGCTATAAGGGTGCTTTCTGAGGCTTATATAGCGACAAACAGGAACAACACTGAATAGTAATACAAAGGTGAATTGTTGAATGAGGTCCGGTTTCGGTTTATATCATTCCAGTTGTGGCATACTGGCAGCCAGTCTGTCTTCTCTGAGGTATACGCCTGCAGCATACAACTATGGGGTATGTTTACTAATCAGCAGTAAAGGAGCAGTCTTTTCTGTGCATTAATGGCAGAGATAAGGGGTTACTGTGCAGTAAGTGTTCTGGGCATGTTAGAGGCGTTTTGACATTAAGGGGTGCTAGTGGACACTTTGTAGGTGGTAATAGGACATTACGGGGTGGTAGTGGATACTTACCATGTGGTAATAGCACATGCTGCGGGAAGGTGTCTGGCATGCTCCTTAATGCAGAAAAGCCACTGAAATACTGAAAGGGGGGGGGGCAGGGGAGAAGGCATGCTTGCAAGGACAATTGGTAGCTGATGGAGTTGACTCATCTGATGCCTGGCAGTGTGGCAGTATGTGTGATGAGCATGTTCACTGTACAGCAGGTCTATGCTGCTGACTAGGTGAGATAGGCAGCTGCCTAGTGATGAAGGTCACTGTAGGTGTTGGCTGTGTCATGGGTGGATGGTGGCAGCAGAGGAGTCAGCCAAGGGGATACAGCAGCGGGGGGTGGGGGGGGGGGCGCTGTGACAGGCATGCAGTTCTAGATGCACCTGAAAGCATACACCATGCGGTAAGCTTTATTATAGTGTCTGTGAGGTGTGGATATGTATCCAGATGTACTGTCAATGTGTGGCATGCCATAGGCGAGGACAGTGTCTGGGTGGAGGCAGCATGTGCCTGATGTGGGCAACAAAGGAAGGATTGTCCATGAATGCGCATATGGAACAGTCACAAGAAAGGTGTGCATGATATGGCTAACTGATGCAAATGACCCCTGAGGGCCATGGTGGGGCAGCTTATTACCAGTGGCATTCTCTGCTTGGATGATCCATGACACAGCCCTGCACCCACAATGGTGGGTACAGGTCTGTGCCATGGATCATCCAAACAGAGAATTTGCATTGTGTGTGGTGGGTGGATGTATGGGATCATACAGGCCAAAAACATTTAGGGGGATGTTTACTAAAGTGCGGTAATCGTGATTAACGCGCGTAAAGTATGTTTAACGATCGTTAGCACGTCCGAACACGCGTTCTGACATGCTAACGATCGTTAAACGTACTTTACGCACGTTAATCACGATTACCGCACTTTAGTAAACATCCCCCTTAGTGTGTGTGAACCAAAAGTAGCAGTGCCATGGGTTAATGAAACACCATTTGTGCGGGTGGGGCTGGCCTCAGCCTGTGCAACTGCACGACAATACACCTGACAGAGTGGCATGATATAAAGGGACAAGTTGAACCCATTTGCCCCATGTGGGGCAAGTAATAATGGCAGAACAGTGCAGTGAATTGCTATACAACAAGTGTAAGGTGCCTGAATATACAAGATATATCCTCTTTATGTAAAGCTGGGAGGTCACAATGATGGCAAAACATAAAACGCATCCATACCAGTTGACTCAGACATCTGCTGCATATACATCATTGACCTGCTGCAATGCGCCATGGCAGAGTCACTAAAGCCATGTTCACAGATGTCCATGATGGGGAATGCCATGTTGAGCTACCCAACATGTGCCATAATGCATAGAAATGTAGAAGAATGATTCTCTGCAGGTCACAGCAGAGCCAGGACTGTGCAAGCACACCCAGGCACAAAATGAACAACTGGTAACCAAACCCTAGACATTTGACCATGGAGATATTGCACCAGCCAGTAGGCTACACCTCCAAAGTGCTCTATACAGATGCAGATCTCTGATCAAACTGTTTGCTGTCTGTGCTGGTATAGGTTGGGCCCTCCACTACTCATGAGGCACTTCACATGCAAAACAGCAATCTGCAGCTGAAGAACCAATGAAGAATGCACTGATGTGGCATATCAGCTCAGTAAGATGCACTGGCTGCGTGTGCTACATGCACATGACAACAGCAAGCTGACACCCTGAGGGTGAGGAGGGGTACCCAGCACCTGGTCTGCTGAAGCTGCACTGTTAGAGATGATCACTACTAATGTTTAGCAGGTATTGTCTGCAGTGTGTTATGCTTTTTTTCCCTGTTTCCTGCATGCTGAGGGTGACATTGACAGCTCTGCTCTGTGTTCTGCCCATTGGGCACTAACCTTCCAGTATCAATGCAGGTTAGTGGCTGGTGTCAATATGCTACTGCCATGGACAGCCACTGCCATGGGGGTGTATAGGCTGTCATGGGGCTACTGCTACAGTCCTGTCAGAACCCCAGTGAGTAGGCCATGAACAACTGCTGCCCCAGCTATTGAGGACTAACAATTGACTACAACATGGGCAAAAAGACTGCCCTGCTGCCCTTCACTGGCCTATGTCAACCAAGCACAAACCAACTATGGCAGGTCTGCTGATCAGCATGCACAGCATGTGCATAGTGTGACCACAAGTACTCTGCTTAGGATACTCAGCATTGACACCCAGCTATCTACTCAGTAATTAGCATCCTGAGACAAAGAGTGCATCCAAATCACTGGAGCCAGACTTAACAGCTCTGTGTGGATACATAACCATGCCATGGTCACTTTTTGGTCATAATGAGAGTGCCATCTTAGCATGACATACAGTGGCCACCTAGGCAATACACGTGGCAGAAGGGCACAATGGCATCTCAACCAGTGATCCTATCATTGTGGCAGACACATCCAGGCCAATATGTGCTGCTTCAGGCAATACCCACAATCCTCTGCCTCCCTTATTAACTTTTCCCAAACAGGCTGCTTAAAACCTCAGACAATGTGAGCCAAAGTGCAGTGCAGAAAGCCACAGAACAAAGGGGAGCCACACACAGACACACACACACACACACACACACACAAACACACACACACACACACTCATTGGCACACTGAGCAAAAGTGGAGTTGGATGGCATTCCTGCTTAACACTCCTGTCTCAATATCAGCTCAAGCATTGATAGTGCATGCTCTTTTTGCACGTGCTATATTACCGTGTGCTATTAGCCTCCAATTAGCTGTGGATAGTGGAGCCTGTCAGTGCTGCTGGTGAGTGTTTCCACCCTTGCCGGCCATTGGGGATTGTGCATGCTGGAGCTATACTTACGCTGTCAGCTAAACCTTGTCCACAGGAAGATGCAATACAGAAATCCCAGCAGGGACCTGAACTTGTGATTCCACACATATACACACCAACTATATGTGTTGCACCACAGTGCTTCATTATGAGGATAGTATCTCCTATTGCTGACATGCTTCCCTTCATCTTACCTTTGGCACATGGTGCACACAAACAGGACAAGGCTTCTGTCTGCTGCAGACTGGTGCCACCTCCCATGCCAGCACCAACAACCCACCATGCAGACATGCCCATGCACTGTCAATGGTGGTGATCACAGTCCCAGCATATTAAACATGCGGGCTTGGTGGGCACCTTGGGCACAAGGTCCAGATGGGGGGGGGGGGGCAGGGGCACACATGGATGGCCATGAAGCCCCTCACCAGCTGCCCATACAGGGGCCCCATCACTGCCTGCCACCAATACGTCTCGGGGGTGGGGAGGAGGATGGCATCCTCTGCAGTAGTATTTCTCCGGGCATGTGCATTTTCCAGCTACCTGGAGGGCTACAGCATCTGGCCTATTGGCCTCTTCCCCAACAGCTGGGTTCTGCAACAACAGGAGAGTGGAGGCAACCTGGATCTCTGACTGGGGTACCAGGACACTTGGACCACCTCATGTGGCACATTGCCTTTCCGCAGCAGTAGCAGGACTGTGTGCTGCCACTGTCATTGTGTGATCATGACAAACATCACAGATTGCTTTGTGGATGGCAGAATTCCCCTTTGTGGAAAGGCTAAAAAGGTTGTGGCTCATCAACCAGGGGAAGAGATAGCTGAGGGAATATGATAAAGGTCTATAGATTATTGACTGGAGAGGAACAGGTAAACATAGGTTGCTTTTTTATTCCATCAGACTGTGGACAGACTAGGGGACCTGCAATACGGCTACAGTGTAACACATTTGTGTCTTCTAGGTGAAAATATATATTTTTTTCCGTTAATGCATAATCAAATCCTGCAATCTATTACCGGAGGATGTGGTAAAAGATGTCAGTGTAGCTGGGTTTAAAAAGGTTTGGACAGATTCCTGCATAACAGTCCATAAACCATTGCTAAACTGGATCCGAGTTGTGTGTCTTTTGGGGAAACTGCAAGATACTTGTAACCTAAATTGTGCACTGTTGGACACAGGATACTGGACATGATGAACCTTCGTCTGACACAGTTTGGCATATTTTGTAGTCTTATGTTCCTATGTGCCATCTAGGCAGCTGCCTGGTCCCCCTGTGCACCAGCAGCCCCCACTGCATGACCATGTGCCACCTCCTTTGCCCCATTTGCACTATTAGCATAGTGCCCTTTCATACTTGGGACTATGCTGTTGCTGCTAATGGAGCACTACTATCACTCTTTTTGGCTCCCCTCTCTGTGCATCACATTGCAGACGTAAAATATCCTCTTTGTCCTCAAAAAACACCCTTTCCGACAGGTTTTAGATTGTGTTAGGGTTCCTGCCATTAAGGTGAGTGCATTAAGAGAGTAAGTCTTGTCCCTGCCCGCTCCCTGTCCATTGACCCCACTCTCTGCTCCATGCATGCCTTCTCTCCACCAACAGGGCACTTTATGCTGCTGGTGCCATTAGCGCCCGCTAAAGTGCCTTTTTGTACACACTAAGGGGTATGTTTACTAAACTGCGTTAGTGTGATTCACGTTAGGAGCCGCGTTAGTGGAAGAAATGCCAAGAAAGGACATGGGCGGTACATCGTTACCGATAATGCGCGTTATAAGGTGCCACACAGCAACGATTGTTACAGGGCGCGTTACTGCGTGTTAAGCTTAAGAAGGCGCGCAGACACCCAAATGCAGAAACAGAGCTGTAGCACAATGGTTACTACACAGACTGATAGTACAAGGGTCATGGGTTTGATTCACCAGTGTGCCTAATTAATAAGGCTGGCTAAGGCGTCATGTGTAATCCTTTGAAAGCCTACTATAATATTTTAATCCACATTCTGCAGCCAGGTTAATGTTTGCATATGTCAGGAAAATTGTACCCATCTTATTCAATATGTTCCAATAGTGATGTTCCCTCTGCCATGGTCATGTATTATAAACCATTTGATAGGAATATTTAGGCAAAAGTTTGGATCCCGAAAGTTTTGGGCTTGGCCTGGAAAGGGTTAAGTATTGGGCTGTGAGGAAGTTTAGTTGTACTTTAATAGTCCTGCCAGCAAACACACCCTCACAGTGGCGTAACCTAAGGTGCCACATAAGGCACCCTAGAAGGCACTCCATAGGGCACATTATAAAGTGTGCTGTCTGCCAAGGCACCCTATAATGTCCCCTATAGGACACCATATAAGGCACCTTATAAGGCGCTTTATAGGGCGCAATATAAGGCGCCTTATGAGCCACCCTAAGGTGACAGTACCCTGAGGGTGGTTCTGCTGGCAGCACTAATATACAATAAAAATAGACAATGCCTAAAACAGCCCTATCGATGAACCCCACTGTGGGTTTTGAACCCATGACCCCTGGCTTCACAGGCAGTGAAGTAACCAGTGGGTTAGAGCTGCTAACAAACACCTGGCTGGCTACAGGAGGACTGCATGGCACCACACCCACATTCTGCTGTGGTAACCAGGATAGGGTCAACCCATCC
This sequence comes from Ichthyophis bannanicus, assembly GCA_033557465.1. Lineage (NCBI taxonomy): Eukaryota > Metazoa > Chordata > Amphibia > Gymnophiona > Ichthyophiidae > Ichthyophis > Ichthyophis bannanicus. The sequence continues at coordinate 1,037,616,047 of CM066031.1, forward strand.
GTACCCAGGATGCACAGCACATATAAATCAGCAGTCTACAGATGATCACAAGATGGGGTATGCACCCCACAGCACCTCAGCCTGGTAGGGGGTGCCGACAGTGTGTGTTAGTGGCACAGAGTAGATACAGACCGTCACAGTGTGCGGGTCCTGTGCTCACCCTGAGGGAGAGGTATGGTGCCCAGCACCATTCTCACAGCACCTGGCATTGCTGAGATAGGCTATGCTGCAGGTCCCCATCAGTGCCAATGTGTGATAGGTAGCCCTTGCAAAAACCCCTAGGATATGTCTGTGTTCATCTGTATGTCACATCTAGCCCTTGTGGACTATGATGCACCCAGAAAAGTGCATACCCTGTGTGGGTGCCATGGTCACATGATGTAAGTGAATGGGGATGTTGGGACCCCCAGGGAGATTACATACCACCACCCCATGCACCCTCTAGGGCTCAGGGTGGGGGACAGGATCTCCCGCCAACAGATCCACTTTCTACCCCCCTGCAATGGTTGCAGCAGAGGGGACCATCACCCCAGTCCTGCTAGGGATCAAACACCCTACAGGGCAGGCAATGCAGAGCTGTACACATCCATAAAGCAACAGCAGACAGAAGGCCTGGAAATGCACAGCTGCCCCCCCCCCATCCGACATTCTCCAGCAGCAAGCCTCCAGCCACTGCACCCTGCAAGGTGTTCCAGCAACACACATACTAGCTGCAAACAGTCTGCTAGCTAGTCCATAATGCATGGTCCCGGAGAAGATGCGTGTAACCAAAACTGGGAGGTCAGCATACACACCAAGCAGAGAAGTCAGCAATCGGGCCTCAAAAGAGAACCCATAAATAACACATGAGAGAAATACTATACAGCACTATGGGGGAACATAGCCCTGCCGTGGTCACTGCTCAGTCAGGGTGAGAGTGACCTCCCAGCAGGACATGCTGTGGCCACTCTGTCCGTGCAGGTGGTAGCCATGCACTACAATGTCCGAGCCATTGCCCTATGCCCTGTGCAGATGCGGCCAGGCTAGGCCACCCTATCCAGGCTATTCCCACAGTAACTTGCTCCTCATTATGCACATTGGCAGGCCAATACTGGCAACAGTGCTAGCAGTGTGGGCTGTGGAGGGTGTTGGCAGCCACAACACACTGGATAGACAGACACACACTACCCACACCTATGTCAGCATTGTGCAACTATAGAGGTATTGGGCAGCCCAGGCCACCACACCAGTACTGGGCACAGTGCAGGCATGGCTATGGTACGCAGTACTGTAGGAGTCACTCCCCAGGTTGGTAAACACTGTCAGACACAAGACCTGTAGCACACTCCACAGACATCAGAAAGGTTGCTATGATGCAGCTCACTAAGAAAATTGTACTTAACCTAGGAATTGCTATCTGCCAGTAATCATAGCAACCTTTTGATAGATGTGTACCATATTCCCAGGTTTAAGGTGGCATTACTAAGGTATGCAAGTGCTAGTATTGGGAGATGCACGCAGAGCCCAAAGTCCTGCCTCTCCAGGAGGCTTTGGATAATGGGGCCTGTGGGTGCGGGTGTGTCTGCCCCTGTTGGCTGCTGCTTTACGGCAGAGGTTCCCAACTCCAGTCCTGCGGTGCCAAACACTGTTCGGGTTTTCATGTTGTCCCTCATGAATATGCATGAAATACATCTGCATACCATGGGGGTGGCGCATAGAAATGCAGCACAGACAGAGGCAGCATGGAACCGGAATGGTATTTGGCTCTCCAGGACTGCATTTGGGAGGCTCTGCTCTATGTAATGTGCATGTTTATGGTGTCTGTGCTCTGTAGGGTAAAATGTAGGTGTTTTGGGCATGTTTACGTCATCTGCAAGAAAGGTTCTGTCTGTATTAGCATGTTATAGTAGTGGGTAAAATATGAGGACTGGTTTAGCGGAAACACAGCTGGGACTTGAACCTGTGACTTTCTGCTTCTGAATATACTGGTTTTGTGCACTGCACCACCATGTTATCACAGAGGTGGTGCATTCCCTGGTGATACCATGACTGTTGGTCAGACAGGGCCTGTCTGTTGCAGTGCATGGCACCCACCTACACAGGGCTAGGCCACGGTCTGCTCTGGCCAGCTGCCACTGCCCCCTCCACCACCAGTATCCCTCAGCCACCATGCTGACATGCCCTTCTGCTGGTGGAGCTGGTGGTGCACAGTCTCAGGCCATCCAGTGTGCAGGTAGGCGGCTGCCTATGGTGCGGGTTCTGGGTAGGGGTGCCTGCATAGACGTCCACGCTCCCCCCAGCCCCGCCTGCCAATGTTCCGTGCCCTTGGGGGTAGCTGTTGGGTACTATCCCCTGTGACACTTTGGGAAACACACTCGTGCCCATGTTGGGCCTTCAGCAGTTGCTGTATGGCTGCTCCACTGTTTCAGCATTCATATGGGCCACCTAGGCATCACCCTAGTCCGCACTGTGGCCCAGCTCCACCACAGCATGTGCCGCCTGCGGCCCTCTGTATCCCCTTCTCCGGCATCTGTCCAGTTGCCCTTCTGACATGCCCGCCCTGATGTTGCGGGACATGTGCACACCATAGGAACCCTGTCCGATGGTGGGGAAAACCCTGAGCATTCGCCTTGTATGGGGACGGAGTATAGACCCTTCCACAATTTATATCTGTTCTATGGAGCTTACTCGGGGGGGGGGGGAGGGGTTGATGTTTCTCATTGATACCACTATTGGCCAGCTTGGTTATTGTTTTTTTCCAGTTTGTTGGGGTCATTTTCAGTGTTTCTGTGCCCTTTTGTTCTGTGCACATGTATCACACTTATCACTTTTTTTTTTGTTTCCCTGCCTGGGCTGTACATTGCTGACACTAAATGGTTTCTCTCCCCTGTAATGTGCATTTAACGGCAGTTTTTCATTCGCGTTGGAATTCAGCTCTAAAATCAGCGCGTTAGTGTGAGGGGAGCCTCTCCCGGCCCACTCTCTGCCCACTGACCCCTTCTCTCCGCCCTCTCTCCACCTTCTGCGGTGTTTTACCGCGCCGCGGAGCATTACGATCATTAGCACATCATAACGCGTGTTATGTACGATTACCGCAGTTTAGTAAACATACCCATAAGTGTGCAAATATATAGTTAGCACATGCTAACAGCACACTTGCTCTTTTACCGCCGTTTAGTAAACATACCCCTATGTCCATACAGTATCATGCACTAGATCTCAACCTCCCCACTGGGTCACTGGGAGATCATATCACACCACTGCGATACTTTGATGGGTGACCCAAGGAAGGGCAGATCAAAGCTAGCTCTTTGTTACAATATACCAAATGAGAACAACTGCAACAGTGAATATCACCACAGATGACACAACACTATAGGCAGTCTTCTTTGTCTTTGGAATACATAGCGACGTGGAGCTGAATGGCTCAGCCGATGTCACAGAGCGGTGGATAGACACTCCGGCACTGAAGAAAGGTATGTTGGGATGGATAGTTCACATGGGACAGATTACATACAGGTCGATTATCTCCAACGGACGCATTTAAATCAGGCATGGGCGCGATTCAATCCTAATTCCACACCCACAGGTATAGATGCACCTGCGTTTATTGAATCAGCATGTGGTTGTGTCCAACATGCTGTTAGCCAGCCCATGCACCTATTCAAAACGAGAGTCATGCACGGTTGCAGGCATAGGCCACAGAGTGAAGCAGAGAAACCACTCTTTGCTAATATTATGGGACAAGGATAAGTGTTAATATGGTTTTGGATATCTCCGTGCTCACCCTATTCTGGACAGTTACATGTTTCCAATCGTGCCCCTCCCCACGATATACCCATGGATGGTTCTACCGGCCATGCCTCCTTGGTTAAAATGTGCATCTCCTAAGCTTCTGTTCTCACTGACAGTATTTTGCTGATGCAAACTAGATATAAATACTAATGATAAATGAATGTTGATGCAAACTAGACCATATACTAATCTTATTTATGCTCAGAAAAGTGCTAAGTAATCTCAGTGCACTCTAATATATTATAAGAGAAAGTAAATATTAACATGTTTGTCATGACATACCTTGCATCCAAAAGTATAAAAATGTATAAAAATGTATAAAAATGCTTCGGTTATTCTTACTTTGGTCACCTCTAAAAACACTCTTTAAAATGCTAAGAATGGACCCTTCCAAGTTCACAGAATCCTAACCTAACTTTGCAATTCTCCAAAGGATGCATACTATAGCTGAGCTACTAAAGTATGCTTTTTTAATGACTATGACCTTCTGGCTATGGTATCTGGGTACTGGAATTTCTCATAGCAGCTCCCTACATGTCGCTATACCTGTCCCATACAATGTCCACTCCGTGGCTTGGCTTATTTTGGTCTGTATACATCTGCTATCTGTGGGGCAACCCTGCCTGCCTTCCAACAGTCTGCTTTGTGACAATGTTCCCCTGGTCAGGCTTGTGTGGGCATGGGAGGGGGGATCCCTGTGCAATTGTACCAAGTAGCCAACCTCCAGATACTGTATATCACCATTCTCACAGCTTGCATAGATCCTGGACTGGGTAAGGATGTAGGCCACATGGCTCAATATAGGGAATGTTGGCACTACATCAGTCATGTCTCCCAGTGCTTGGCACAGCTGATGTATGGCTGCCCTATCACACTGGCACCTGGTGACACTGCAGTCATCTGTAAGGTCCAAGTACTGACCAGGCATTCACGTCCTCCCTGAATTGCAGATCAGCACATCAGATCCACCTGTGCAACCCTCAATCCTGTTCTGCTCCTCCTGGCCATGGGCAGAGATCCCCCTGCAAGTGCTGTGAATGTCCCCAGGCACCGTGTACCAGAATACACCCATAGACATTTTTGTGAGACACTCGTTTCCCTGTGCATATGTAAATGGCCTATTTGGGTTCCAGAATGACCCCAATAGCTGTTAGTATTCCCTGGATGTCTATAAGCATTGATGTGCTTTTGCTGGAGGACACAATTATCATAGTAAGGGCATTCCTAAGAGAGAGGACCATGTAACTTCATTTTATGTCCTCTAGTTCTATAGTTTCCCAATCTTTGAACTAGATTTGTTTATTCATTAATACCCTTTAAGTATGATAATCGTACAGACATTTAAATATTTAACGAGTACTAAGGAACAAACAAATCTAGTTCAAAGACAGGGAAACTAGAACTAGAGGACATAAAATGAAGTTACAAGGATATAAAGTTAAAAGTAACATTAGGAAATACTTTTTCATGGAAAGGGTGGAGGATGCCTGGAATGTGCTCCTGAAGAAGGTAGTGGGAGCAACAACAGTGATGAAATTCAAAAAGGCATGGGACAGACATACAGGTTTACTACATAGCAAAAGGATGGAATCAAAACAAATACAAATAACTTTTTAAGTAGAAAGAGGTAATCTGCCTGAAGTACAACTCTGGCACCTTACTGGGTAGACTAAATGGACCATACTGGTTTTTATCTGCCATCATTTATAATGAAAGCTTAAGTTATACCATCAACACAATCAGGTATATATGACAACAACAGCTGCAAAGAGTAAGAAGCTGATCAATTCTATGAATGAGTACAAGCTGAAATAGACAGAACCTGCAAAGAAGAAAAACTGATAGTCATAAGCAACTGGAATGCAAATGTTGAGAACACAGAAGATAAAGTGGTTGGAAAATTTGGGCTTGGCACAGAGAGGCAATTACAACCACTCTAGCCACCTTACTGGGCAGACTAGTTGGACCATGCTGGTCTATATCTGCCATCATTTACTATGTTACTAAGGACATCCTCTATTCTCTGGCAGCTGCAGGACGGCCTGGGAATACTTGAAAATCTAGTGATCAAGTACCTGTGGGTTAAAATGGAACCAATCCTTGACAACTGCAGGGCTGAGGCAGTGAAAGAGAGATAAGTAGAGATCTCTTGTTGGGGGATGTGGGGGAAGCGAAAACTGTTTCAAAGTACAAATATGAAATAGGGCAAGCCAAAGAATCCTTAGTGATAGAAAAGTCAGATTAAATCTGAACCTCTCATTTGGAGATATTGTAGTTAGGGAAAATGGGCAGACAAAACGGGCTTTGTACTTTTCATTTTCTGTCAGTTTCTCAGTTTCTTTTTATTGACTGCATTTCAAGCTCATGTTAAATGAGGAGAGCTCTTTGTGTACAAAATAGTTATTGATCTACTACTTCAATACATTTTGTGCCACTTCTTTTCTGATGAAGTCAAGATATTAAGCTATTTATGTTTGGAATCTACAGTTCAGTATGTTCAAGAGAGGGTTATGTGGAACTTTCACCCAGTAGAATATCTGATAGCCGCTAACTGAGAAAGCTTAAGACCTTTTAAAGTTATTTTGCAGCCAAACTTGTCAATGTTAGACTTTTTCTTCCACTCATATATCTAAGGAATTGCCATCCTAGTGTAGATTCACTTCAACAGTTTTTCTGTATTGCATGTTTGATTTTATTTGGTGATAAAGAGCCTGCATACTGAATGGCCTCAAGTTTGCTATGGCTAGAAATCTATTTAGAAAAATCTAAGTAGTTCAGACCAATAAAATACATATATTGAGCATTATGCGCTGTTCTCAATTTATTTTTCAAACTTTATATCATATTGCCTGTAAAATAAAATATTAGGGCCAAATATACTTTGAATACCTCAGTATGACTACTTTATGGAATTGATCCATTTTTTACAGTATGTAGTTTTGCTCAAAAATCAGTACATATGCACTTCAAATAAAATTACTTAAATGTATTTAAATTACGATACAAACTACTGTCCGAATCATGTTCTCTGACATATTTTTATTTTCATAAATGTGGAAGTTAGATTTCCTTCATAACAGATTTTATAGGAATCTTTGTTGAAATAATTAATTTCTTTGAGATGATATTCTCTCAGCCACAGAGCCCCAAATGAGGTTAAAATTAACATCTTATTTTATCCTACCTCTCATGAATGTAGTTTTGCAGAGTATTTCTTCCGCAGCTTGCTAAAACTGTAGTCTAGCTCTCTTTTAATAAAATACTCATTAGTGCAGAAATGTTTTTTGATATTACTGTTGCAACAGTTGAGTCAAGTTAATTTTGCAGATACTTTTAATAGCTATGAAGACTAATTTTAGATTGCAGGTAGAGATTGAAATTGGGATGTTGAGAAAGAAGTGTACACAGTTGCAGAAGTATTTGAGAAGTGTGGGCCTTTTCTAAAATATGTATTCAAAGTCTAGGGGGTATGTTTACTAAACTGCGGTAATCGTACATAAAACGCGTTATGTAATGTTAACGATCGTAAGCACAGCATAACGCACGTTATGCTGTGCTTACGATTGTTAACGTTACATAACACGCATTATAATGCGCTAACGATCGTAATGCCCCGTGGCGCGGTAAAACACCGCAGAAGGTGGAGAGAGGGCGGAGAGAAGGGGTCAATGGGCGGAGAGTGGGCGGGGAGAGGCTCCCTTCACACTAACGCGCTGATCTGAAGAGCTCAATTCCAACGCGAATGAAAACCTGCCGTTAAATGCACATTACAGGGGAGAGAAACCATTTCAGTGTCAGCAATGTACAGCCCATGCAGGGAAACCCAAAAAAAGTGATATGTGTGATACATGTGCACAGAACAAAAGGGAATATAAACACTGAAAATGACCCCAACAAACTGGAAAAAAACCATAACCAAGCTGGCCAATAGTGGTATCAATTGAAACATCAACCCCTCCCCCCCCCCCCCCCCGAGGAAGCTCCATAGAACAGATATAAATCGTGGAAGGGTCTATAATCCGTCCCCATACAAGGTGAATGAGCCCACAGTGAAATAGCGCTGCTCAGGGTTTTCCCCACCATCGGACAGGGTTCCTATGGCATGCACATGTCCCGCAACATCAGGGCGGGCATGAAGGAACGGCAACTGGACAGATGCCGGAGAAGGGGATACAGAGGGCCGCAGGCGGCACATGCTGTGGTGCAGCTGGGCCACAGTGCGGACAAGGGCGATGCCTAGGTGGCCCATATGAATGCTGAAGCAGCAGAGCAGCCAGACAGCAATTGCTGAAGGCCCAACATGGGCACGACAGTGTCACAGGGGATAGTACCCAGCAGCTACCCCCAAGGGCACGGAACATTGGCAGGCGGTGCTGGGGGGAAGCGTGGACACCTATGCAGGCACCCCTACCCCAGAACCCGCACCATAGGCAGCTGCCTTCCTGCACACTGGATGGCCTGAGACTGCGCACCACCAGCACCACCAGCAGAAGGGCATGTCAGCATGGTGGCTGAGGGATACTGGTGGTGGAGGGGGCAGTGGCAGCTGCCCAGAGCAGACCATGGCCTAGCCCTGTGTAGGTGTACTGCAACAGATGGGCCGTGTCTGACAAACAGTCATGGTATCACCAAGGAATGTACTGACTCTGTGACAACAAGGTGGTGCAGTGCACAAAACTAGTGTATTCAGAAGCAGAGGGTCACAGGTTCAAGTCCCAGCTGTGGCTCCTACCAACCCAGTCCCCATATTTTACCCACTACTACAAAGTGCTAATACAGACAGCACCTTTATTGCAGATGATGTAAACATGCCCAAGACACCTACATTTTACCCTACAGAGCACAAACACCATAAACATGCACATTACCTAGAGCAGAGCCTCCCAAATGCAGTCCTGGAGGGCCAAACACCATTCCGGTTCCATGCTGCCTCTGATAAAGATGCCTGTGCTGCATTTCTATGCGCCACCCCCATGGTATGCAGATGTATCTCATGCATATTCATGAGGGACAGCATGAAAGCCCGGACAGTGTTTGGCACCGCAGGACTGGAGTTGGGAACCTCTGCCGTAAAGCAGCAGCCAACAGGAGCAGACACACCCGCACCCACAGGCCCCATTATCCAAAGCCTCGTGGAGAGGCAGGACATTGGGCTCTGCGTGCATCTCCCAATACTAGCACTTGCATACCTTAGTAATGCCACCCTAAACCTGCGAATATGGTACACATCTTTAAAGAGGCTGTTATGAGTACTGGCAGATAGCAATTCCTAGGTTAAGTACACTTTTCTGAGTGAGCTGCATCATAGCAACCTTTCTGATGTCTGTGGAGTGTGCTACAGGTCTTGTGTCTGACAGTGTTTACCAACCTGGGGATTGACTCCTACAGTATTGCATACCATAGCCAAGCCTGCACTGTTCCCAGGACAGGTGTGGTGGCCTGGGCTGCCCAACACCTCTATAGTTGCACAATGCTGGCATAGGTGTGGGGAGTGTGTGTCTGTCTATCCAGTGTGTGGTGGCAGCCAACACCCTCCACAGCCCACACTGCTAGCACTGTTGCCAGTACTGGCCTGCCAATGTGCATAATGAGGAGCAAGGTACTGTGGGAATAGCCTGGATAGGGTGGCCTGGCCTGGATGCATCTGCACACGGCATAGGGCAATGGCTCGGACATTGTAGTGCCTGGCCATCACCTGCATGGACAGGGTGGCCATAGCATGTCCTGCTGGGAGGTTACTCTCACCCTGACTGAGCAGTGACCATGGCATTGCTAGGTTCCCCCATAGTGCTATATAGAATTTCTGTCATGTGATATATATGGGTTTCCTTTTGGGGCCCAATCACTGACTTATCTGCTTGGTGTATATGCTAACATCCCCGTTCTGGGTATGTGCATCTCCTCCAGGACCATGCACTATGGACTAGCTGGCGGATTGTCTGTAGCTAGTATGTGTCTTGCTGGAACACCTTGCCGGGTGCAGCGGCTGGAGGCTTGCTGCTGGAGAATGTCAGATAATGGTGGGGGGCAGCTGAGCATTTCCAGGCCTGCTGTCTGTCTGCTATTGCATTATGGATGTGTACCGCTCTGTCTGTTCCCCAGCAGGACTGGGGTTGCTGGTCCCCTCTACTGCTGCCATTACGGGGAGGTAGACTGTGGATCATCCTGTTTCCCACCCTGAGCCCCAGAGGGTGGGTTGTGTGGTGGTACATAATCTGCCTATGGGTCCATACAACCCCCCCCCCTCTCTTCACCTACAGCAGGTAACGATGGCACCAACACAGGATATGCACTCTTCTGGGTGCAGCATCACCCATAGGGACTAGACATGACCGAGACATACAGCAGGACACAGATGTATCCTAGGTGTGTCTAACTGATTGGGACCTGCAGCATGGTGTATTTCAGCCATGAAAGGTGCTGTGGACCTGATGCTGGGCGCCCCACCTCAACCTCAGTTTGGGCACAGTACCCGCACAATGTGACTGTCTGTGGTTACTCTGTGGCAGTGCCACACATGGTCTGTTCCCCCTATAAGGCCGAGGTGCTGTGGGGGTGCATACCCAATCTTGTGTCCATCTCTCGTCTGCTGATTTGCATGTACAGTGCATCATGGGTACGGGTGAGTTACCCCTATCCTGGTAACCACAGCAGACAGTTTGTGTGGTGCCGTGCAGTTCTTCTGCAGCCAGGCAGGGCTTTGTTCACAGCCTTATAAGGTGTCCTATAGGGGACATTATAGGGTGCCTTGGTGGACAGTACACTTTATAATGTGCCCTATGGAGTGTATTATGGGGGTGCCTTATGCGGCACCTTAGGTTATGCCACCGTGAGGGTGTGTTTGCTGGCAGCACTAATTAAAATATACGTCACATGTCTCAACAATCACTACTTAAATGTAAAGGGTGCTGCCTCAGCCAGGCTTATACATTAGGCCCATTGGGGAATCGAACCCATGACCCCTGTACTATCAGTCAGTGTTGTAACCATTGTGCTACAGCTCTGTTACTGTGCTTGTATGCCTGCGCGCCTTCTTAAGATTAACGCGCGGTAACGTGCCCTGTAGCGCTCGTTCATTTATGGCGCCTTGTAACACGCGTTCTCGTCGCGTTCTCGGAAACGATGTACCGCCCATGTCCTTATTTGGGGTTTCTGTCTCTAACGCGGCTCCTAACGCGAATCACACTAACCCAGTTTAGTAAACATACCCCCTGGACTGTGTGTGTGTGTATTTGCCAACACAGAGCCAGAGGAGCCATTGTATAAATCTACACATGAGAAAAATCAATGAAAGCAACTCAGCAATTTACTTGTGTAAGTAATACACTTACACACACGAGTTTGTATTCTGCAATTTACATATGTAATAGGAGTTTTGGAATATACATGTAAGCTACACATGTGAGTTGGTATTTTACAAATGTCAGAAACAGAGTCTGCTATCTTTAATTCATGCTAATTTGGAGGGGGAAATAAAGCAAGGGGCATTAAGGAGAATAACCTCCTTAATCCTTCCTGTGAAGGACTGGCCAGAAGTAGTACTTTTTAAAAACCCAGATGTGCCAGAAAACAGCGTAAAATCCTAATACGGACAATTTTAGTAATACACATGTATTCCCTATATGAAACGGGAAATGCATGTGCAATTGTTTCACCCACTCATGCCATACCTTAATCAATCCCGAACACATCATCTTGCAATTTCGACATCTTATGGACATCCACGTGTAAACTTAGCCTTTTTACAAAATCATCACTTACGTGTGGATACCATTTTCTCATGTAAATATTGGATTTTTCATGTGAAAATTGCTAATAAGGCTTCTTATGGAGAAGAAAATAGAATAGACAAATTACAATTGCAGCCTTTTATATAGGCAACAGTGTTGCCATTGCCAGTATTTGTTTGATGTAATGTCACAGGAAATCAAGTGAAATCATCATTAGTACAATAATGTCTGAAGACCTCATTATTACAACCATAATATGAATCAAAAGCAACAAACTCTTTAAAAATGATACTGGAAGCATGATTACTTGACCTCTCTAAAACATTAAACTCTGAAGGTGAGTGTCTTGGTTGCAAGGTGATAAAAACATCTCCTTGATGAATGAAACTCTCTGGTGCTTCTGCTACCACATATTTATTTTTGCGAACATCAGAGAAAATATATTCCAGCTATAAACTGATTTATGCGTTGTTCTAGTCAAGCATATTTGCCATATCAACAGAACTGTAGCTCACTTCAGGTATTGTGAATTGAGTTTCTTTCCCCTTGGTCTAAATTATGCAGATAGTCAGCTGTTTGGCATTCATATTATCTGAAAACCTTCTATGGAATAGGGTAGGAAGGGGATTTTAAAACAATATAGCCAGGCCTGAAATATGAGAAGGCATGCACAGTTTTACATAGAAAATGTACTATAAAATGAAATTCAGGCAGGAAATGTGTTTGACTCTTCACTTCAAAAAGCATGAATGTAATTCTGTGATTTTATAATTCACATATGATTTAGTTTTCAAAATACCTTCCAGATACCAGAAAAATTTCTTTCACAATTATAGAATATTGCTTCACATGGAATAGTTTATATCATATATGAAAAAGATTAAAAAAACAACAACCTGACACACTTTGGGGTATGTTTACTAAACTGCAGTAATAAAGCAGCAGCTACGTTAACGTGCGCTATGTAATGTTAACGCATGCTATGTAACGTTAACGTGTGTTAACGTTACCTAACGAGCGTTAGCGTTCCCGACCACGGTAAACACCGCAGAGGGTGGATAGAGGGTGGGGAGAAGGGGTCAATGGGCGGGGAGTGGGCGGGGAGAGGCTCCTTTTACACTAACACGGGGAACTGAAGGGCTGAAAAGTACCACGAATGAAAACCTGTTGTTAGACGCACCTTTGCAGGAGAGAGAAACCATTAAGTGTCAGCAATGTACAGCATAGGCAGGGAGCCCAAGAAACGTGATAGTAGTGCTCCATTTGCAGCAACAGCATAGTGCCCAAGTATAAAAGGCCACTATGGTGAAAGTGCAAATGGGGCATAGGGGGCCGCAGGTGGGACATATAACGGGGGAAGCTGGGGTACAGGGTGGACTAGGTAGGCGCCTAGGTAGCATATAGGAACATAGAAACTGGAAATCAGCAAGACAGCAGCTGACAAAGGCCAAACACAATCCACCTACATTTACCTGGTCCACCCGAGCTAACATTTGCCAGGGCACTGACCTGACATCCCACAAGCCAACCCTCCCCTAAGCGGAAGGGACATACTATTGGTAGGCGGTGATGGGGGGATGTGAGGATGCTCATGTATGCCCCCCAACCCAGACCCCTCTCCCTAGGCGACCGCCTACCCACACAGTGGATGGCCTGGGACTGCGCACTACCAGCACTGACAGCATATGGTCATGTCAGCATGGCAGGGGGTCTGTGCCTGTGCTGGAGGGGGCAGTGGCACCTGCCTGCAGTGGGCCAAGGCCATGCCCTGTACCAGTACGTGTTATGCAGTACAACATAAAAGGTCTGTCTGATGAAAAGTGCATGTAGCTCCAGGGACCTCCATGCATCTTGTGAGACTATGCCGGTCGTAGGCGGTTGCCTAGGCCCGGGTATAGCCTTGAGTTGTGGAAATAAGGACACTGCAGTCATGACCAGAGTGAAAATTAAGGTTGGATTTTATTCCCTTTCCCTTGAGGATGTCATAGAATAAGGACACCATAAAAGAACGGTTGCTTCACCGGTGTAGAGGATTCTTAACAAATAATAATTATGCTTCTTTCCAGCAAATAAAGTCCATCACATTTCCAATGTGCAAAAATACACTTTCTTTCTTGCTCCTTTTCTTAACAGAGAGACTCTATGTTATCAGCCACACATAAATCACATTCCATGGGCTCAGGGATGTTTTCTGGGCTATAGCTCTCCCACTGCATAGGGCCAGGACCTGGTCCTGTGTATGGACACTGAGCCCCTGTGAAGCTGCTCTCCGAGCCTTGCCCTGGGGAAACCTCAGTTGCTGTGAGTTGGAGCTGCTTTTGGGTGTCTCAGATAGCAGGAGCTGTGCTGGGGATTTCTTCCCACGGCTTAGGCCAATAAGAGTTCACTAGCCTGTTGTAAGCCTGGCTTCTCCCACGGAGACCCCCTTCTCTCCCTTTACCAAAGACAGGGTACTTATCTCTTCCTGTGGAGAAGATGGTTTCAAACTCTTCTGTACTTATCTCTTCCTGTGGAGAAGATGGTTTCAAACTCTTCTGCTTCTAGCCAAGGCTTTCTCTCTGCCCTGCAGCCTGCTCTTCTTTGGGAACACCGGTTACTGTGCTTAGCTGCAGGAAACTCACTTCCTGCCTTCAGTGAGCTTCCCTGGACGTGACATCTGCCCTCTGTTGGCTTGGCTGTTTGCCTCGGTACGAGGACACCTCTGACTGGGAAGACTTTGCTACTGTCTTTCTTAGCTCTCCCGGGTTTATCAGCCTGCCTTTCTTCAGCCCTGGTTCTCCAAGGCAACGTGTCTTTCTGTAACTGCTTTGGAGTTCTGGTCTCACCTTCTCTCCAAGCCTGCCTGGAACTGCAGTCAGACTTCCTTTGGTTTCTGCTTTCCTCCTCAAGCTCTAACTCCTGCTCCAGCCCTAGTCCAGGCTCCAGCTTGAGCTCTTGCTCTCCTTCAAGTTCCAGCTTTCCTCCACTCTGTGGGATTTCCCACCTGTTTTTATCTCTCTGCTCATCTAACGTAGAACGTGAGTCTGGGCTCAGGTGAGCCTGATTGGAACCCTCAATTCTTACTGCGTTACTAAAACCATGTGGAAAGCTTGTTTTCCTTTTCCCTGCCTCTCTGCATTGTGAATGCTGCAACTGTACATGTGGCTGTAAGGTAAGCTCTTCTTTTTTTTTATTTCTTAATATTTCAGGGTCTGTGCTGTCTACCTCATGACAATCTGTGGCAACAGATGCATGGGGGTCCCTGGAGTAGAGGAGTGGCCTAGTGGTTGGGGCAAGGTCCTTCAGGCCGTAAGGTCAGGGGTTCAAATCCCACTAGAGGACAGCAACCTTGGGCTGGAAGGACTGGGGTTTCTAGTCCCACAGGTGCTCCTTGTGGTCTTGGGCAAGCCACTTAACCCTCCATAGCCCATGTTCCCTGTAAAATAGTTATCTTCAAGTTATAATGCCCTGTTCAATGTAATTTCAGTTTGTTCAATGTAAACTGCACTGATGCAGAATAGCATGGTATATAAGAGAATGTAAATAAATAAATAAAAACAGTGTGTCCAGAAGCAGAGGTCACAGGTTCAAGTCCCAGCTGTGGTTCCTGCAGAGCATGTTCATATGTTTTACCCTACAATGCAGATACAACAGCAACATGTGCAAAGCCCAAAGCAGTGGCAAAAAGAGGTACAAACACCCACTCACACAGGCTCCACAATCCAAAGCTGCATGGAGAGTCAGGCTGTTAGCCCCAGCACTAAGCTGCAGTTATCACCAGAGCACTACTGCACAGTTTATCAGTGTCAGCACTGTGATCAGGACCAGTGTGGCGGGCAGGGTTGCCAACCACCCCTATCTTTGCACAATGCTGCAATAGGAGTGTGTGTGTGTGTGTGTGTGTGTGTGTGTATGTCAATCCATTGTTCTGTGGCTGCCCACACCTCACTGGGCCCACAATGTCCCACTGTTACCAGCGTTAACTTGAATATGTGCATAATGAGGAGCAAAGTATTGTGGGTATGGCCTGGACAGGGCGGATTGGCCAGGATGCATCTTCACAGGGTGTGGGGCAATGGCTGGGACACTGTAGTATCTGACCACCGCCTGCATGGACAGGGAGGCCACTACATGGCATGCTGGGAGGGCACTCATTCTGACCGAGCAGTGACCATGACATGTCTAGGTTCCCACATAGTGCTCTATACTGTCTATCTTCAGTGATACTTTTGTGTTTCCTGTGTTGGAGTCCTAATCACTGTGATATTGGCTTGTTGCACATAGGTTCTCTGTGTGTATGGACTGGCTTCAGTTGGACTGTGCATGGTTGGAACACCTGTAAGGTATTGCAGGTGCAGTCTGACTGTGCTGTTAACTGGCAGATGGTGTTGTGAGGCAGTTGGGTTTTTCCAACCGTAACCCCAGCATTACTGCTGGTTTGCCCCAATCACAGGTATGGCTTTAGCCCACCAACCATGGAGGGCTGTCCTATACCAGCAGGATAGAGGTTGCTTCACTGGGGCTCAGGCACCTCTCCCTTACCTACAAAAAAGATGATTGCGGGCCCTTTGGGGTATATAGAGCATACCACTTTGACCTGTAAAGGCACTGCTGCATCAACCTAATGCAAGTCTAGAAGCGCCTCTGCCCTGATAACAGGTGCCCATGTCAGCCAGACCATAACATAGGGTACACACTAATATGGGTGGTGTCTGGTCCCAGAGGGCCACATGTGACTGCAGAATACAGATGGACACCAAACTACCTTCATATGCACGGCAAGGAACCCCTGTCATGCACTGGTAGTGATGGGGATGTACAGCAGGATCTAGCTCTAGCACCACATGTACTGTGGACCTAGTGCTGGGCACCCATCCTGTCCCTCGGGGTGAACACAGAACCTGCACAATGGCATGGTCTGCAGCTACTCTGTGCCAGTATCACGCATTGTCAGTTTGTTTTTCCAAGCTGAGGTACCAGAGAGGTATAGCCTATTGGTTAGAACAATGTGATTCTCGGCAGTGTTCATGGGTTCAATTCCTCATTGTTTCCTCCTTTCATGCCTGTCCTACTCAAATAGTTTGCATGCCTGTAACAGTCATAGTTTTGCAGATCTGTGCTGCCAGCCCATAATACCCTCACCACAATTGCCAACATTCCTTCAGTCCGTCTATCTGCGTCTGTCAGCTGTGTAGAGTCCTGTCTTCCTGTGCAGGCTGCCACCCCATGTCCTGCACTGCTACCCTTTCCTGCATTGCGCTTCATCATGCTTGCCTCACCTGTGCCTGATCTGCATGGCACCACCACTCCTCTGTCCACCCATCATTGTAACTATCCTGCCACCTCCGCCTTCACTGGGGGAAATGTATTCCCATTGTCTGCCACCAACTGTCTTTCCAGTACTTTACATTGCCAACACCCTGTGCTGTGGTACAGTTGCCCCACCATGTTTGTCATCAGTACTAGCAGCCACATGGGCTGCCCGCAGATATGGCAGGTCCAGCGGCTCCCAGTTCTCCCTCCTTCACTCACCTGTTCATTGCCTTACCTCAGTGCTCTATCTAGTGTTAGGGCTACATCTGTCTCTGTGCCTCACAGGTCATGCATGTCATCCTGAAGCACCCTGCAGCCTTTAGAGCACACTAACCTAGGGCACCATAACCTTGTTAGGCCACCTTAACCTATGGTTCCATAGCCCAGGGTGCCTTCTACGGTGCCTTGTCCAGGAGTGCCTAGTACTGCACTTAGCCTAAGGAGCCCTTTACGTACAAGGCACCTTACAAGGCGCCTTGTAAGGTGCCCTATAAGGTGCCTTGTAACATGCATTAGCCGATACGGCTTGCTGTAACAATGCACCGCCCACACCTTTATATGGGCATCTATACCTTTACTGCAGAACCTAATGCGAGTAACATCACCGCGGTTTAGTAAACATACTCCTTTGTCTATGTTAAAAGCTTCTAAAATACCCATGTTAGTGTTTAAATTGGTTTTGAGCATGGTTCCTCAATATTTCCTGCCCAAGTTCAACAATACTTCCCTATTCAAATGCTGCAATCTAGTCAAGATGTTAGCTTGAGGGTGTTCTCAGTCCAGGAGATGTAATTGGCTTCCACCTAGAAACACATTGATTGACAAAGCCCCCCAGTAGAGGAATGCTTTACCATGGCCTATGAAACTGAGATCTTTCTAAAAACATGTGAAGAGGATTCTGTTTTCCCAGGTCAATAACAGGGATGTTGGCATACTAGGGGCTAAGGATTTACCTAGTTGAGTATTTGTGAATTTGCCTGAGAACAAAGAAAGACGATTCAACCATTGCTGAAATTTTTGGATTAAAAAATTAAGAAAGTTTGATTCGCAGAATTGTGATGTAATCCAGTAGGCTAATTGGTGATTCTTGGATAAGAGGAGACAGGATAGGTAATGGGATCAATGTGGAGCATACATGCCTTAGATCTGCATAGATTAAATATAAGCCCTTTCTGAGATAACCAGGTAGAAACCTTTTGGAGGCAAATATTTAAGTGAATGAAATTTCGGGACTTATAGTTTGTGAAATCAACTCTTTGGCTCTGGTCTAGGGTTGCCAATTACATGTAAGGTGTACTAAGATATGTATCAGTTCTTGTGGAAGTTCTAAGGTGGTGGTAGTATATAAATGATTAATAGTAGTAGTTGTAGTGGTGGGGAGTGTGTTGAGGGTATGTGTAAAAGAGTATATGGAGAATCAGGACCGGGCAAGGATTGGACGCACCCTAGGTGGGCCCCTCCATCCTACTACCCCCTCTGCCCCTATTGCCACCACTGCCACCCCTCTCTGGGACCTGCAGTAGTGGTAATAGCTCAGAAACCATAAGGCAGCACTTACCATAACTCATCAGCGCTGCCGGAAGTGTGTGTCGGAGGGAGTCGGAAGAGGCCAATGGTCGAGAGCAGAAACCATGAGGCTGTGCCGGCGAGTTAAAGTAAGTGCTGCCTCATGGTATCTGAGCTATTGCCACTGCAGTCCATGGAGAAGGGTGGCAGTGATGGCAATAGGCACCCCCAATGGGCCGGCGCTCTAGGCAACTGCATAGTGGAAGCACCAGCCATGTGGAGAATGTGCATGTGAAATGTGTAAGGGAGGTATGAGGAGATCTGTGTGGGACGATATGAGGGGTAAGTGGAGGACTGTGGTGGTATGAGAGTGTATAATTTGTGGAATTTGTGTGTGGGGTAATGTGTCTAGATTTTTTTCATCCTTCTGTTCTCTATGCCAGGCTTTCCCTTCCTTACCTCTTCTCTACTTTCTTCCCACATTGCCCTGCTTCTTTCCTTACATTTCCTTTCCCCATCTCCTTTCTGATACATAAGAACTGTGCCAAATCAAAGATCCATCGAGCCTCGTATCCTGCTTTCCAGAACTGGCCAATGTAGGTTCACAAATACTTAGCAGGATCCCGAAAGTAGATAGTTTCCATCCTACTTACCCCCAAATATAAGCAGTGGCTTTTAATAATGGTTTATAGGGGTATGTTTACTATACTGCGGTAATGTCACCCGTGTTAGGTTCCACGGTAAAGGTACAGTTGTCCATACAAAGGCGTGGGCGGTACATCATCACAGCAAGCCATATCAGCTAACGAACGTTACAAGATGACTTATACTAACGCGCGTTACAAGGCACCTTATAAAACACCTTATAAGGTGCCTTATAAGTAAGGTTCCTTATAAGTAAGGTGCCTTATAAGGTGCCTTGTTGGGTGCCTTGTAAGGTGCCATGTAAGGTGCCTCATAAGGCGCCCTATAGGGCTCCTTAGGCTAAACACTATATTAAGTAACTAAAATATTATTAGCTCTACTCATCAACTTAGAGATTGTAACCAAAAGTTTTCAACTAACTACACAATAACCATTGATTATTGCAAGCATCCCATTTTTAGAAAAGGTTTGATATGACAATGACATTGAGAAAACTATTTAAAGGACAACCTTTTCTAAAAATCTAAAAACATAACTTTAAGCGGCGGTGCAAGGTCATTAATGCGAAAAGGATGCCCATAGTCCAAAATAGTTGAATTTGGACGACGGCTCCATTTAAGTCTGAGACCTCGTTGCTTGCAATAATCAGTGGTTATTGTGTAGTTAGTTGAAAACTTTTGGTTACAATCTCTAAGTTGATGAGTAGAGCTAATAATATTTTAGCTACTTAATAGCAGATCAGCTGTGAAAAGTGATCATTGAAACAGTTTGTTAAGCACTGTATTAGGACAAGGCACCGTACCTGGACAAGGCACCGTAGAAGGCACCCTGGGATATGGAACCATAGGTTAAGGTGGCCTAACAAGGTTACGATGCCCTAGGTTAGTGTTCCCTAAGGGCTGCAAGGTGCTTCAGGATGACATGCATGACCTGTGAGGCACAGAGACAGATGTAGCCCTAACACTAGATAGAGCACTGAGGTAAGGCAATGAACAAGTGAGTGAAGGAGGGAGAGCTGGGAGCCGCTGGACCTGCCATATCTGCGGGCATCCCATGAGGCTGCCAGTACTGTTGACAAACATGGTGGGGGCAACTGTACCACAGCACAGGGTGTTGGCAATGTAAAGTACTGGAAAGACAGTTGGTGGCAGACAATGGGAATACGTGTCCCCCAGTGGAGGCGGAGGTGGCAGGACAGTTACAATGATGGATGGTCAGAGGAATGGTGGTGCCATGCAGATCAGGCACAGGCGAGGCAAACATGAAGAGGCACAATGCAGGAAAGGGTACCAGTGCAGGACATGGGGTGGTAGCCTGCACAGGAAGACAGGACTCTACACAGCTGACAGTCGCAGAAAGATGGACTGAAGGATTGTTGGCAACAGTGGTGAGGGTAATATGGGCTGGTAGCATGGATCTGCAAAGATATGACTGTTACAGGCATGCAAAATATCTGAGTTGGACAGGCATGAAAGAGAGAACACTGAGGAATCAAACCCATAACCACTATATAGAACGTCATTGTCCTAACCAGTAGGTTATACCTCTATGACTTGTTGCATAGCAATGGCTAGGTACTGAAGGACTGCAGGTCACCACACAAACCGTCTTCTCTATGTGCCAGGATAGGGTAACCCAACAAGCACCCATGATGCAATGCACATGCAGAACAGTGGTCTACAGCTGATCACCAGATGGGGTCTGCACCTCTCCGGTACTGCAGCGTGGTAAGACTGACTGACATTGTGTGATACTGGCACCGAGTAGCTACAGACCATGCCATTGTGCAGGTTCTGTGTTCACCCTGAGGGTTAGGATGGGCACCCAGCACTAGGTCCACAGTACATGTGGTGCTAGAGATGGGTTCTGCTGCACATCCCCAGCACTGCCAGTGTGTGCCAGGTGTTTCTAGCAGTGCAACCGAATGTACTTCTGTGTTTTGCAATCACATGTGGTCCTGTGGGGCCAGACACCACCCAGATTAGTGTATACCCAGTGTTAGAGTCTGGCTGTATTGGGCACCTGTTATCAGGGCAGATGAGTGTCTAGACTCACATGAGGTGGATGTAGCACTGTCTCTACTAGTCAAAGTGGTATACACTATATACCCCAAAAGACCCACAATCACCCATTTTGTAGGTGAGGGAATGGAGGGACAGTTGCCTGAGCCATGGTGGTAGGACAAACAACTGCAGTGCTGCTGGCAGAGAACAACTCTCCAGGGCTGGTGGGCCAGAGCCATACCTATGACTGTGGCAGACAAGCAGTAATGCTTGGGATAAGGTGGGGAAATCTCGGCTGCCCCACACCATGGTCTGCCCTTCACCATAAGAACATAAGATATGCTATACTGGGTCAGACCAAGGTCCATCAAGCCCAGTATCCTGTTTCCAACAGTGGCCAATCTAGGTCATACGTACTTAGCAGTTTCCCCAAAAGACACAGGTTCCACAATGCTTGTATTGGGTCAAGCATTGATATCCTGGGTCCCTTCTTAATAATGGTTTATGGACCTTTCCTCCAGGAACTTGTCCAAACCTTTTTTAAACCCAGCTACACTAACAGCGTTTACTACATCCTCCGGTAACAAATTCCAGAGTTTGATTACACGTTGAGTGAAAAAATATTTTCTCTTATTAGTCTTAAATAGGTTACTCTGTAACTTCATTGCATGTCCACTAGTCTTTCCATATTCTTTTTTTGTATATATCTTTATTTAGAAATTTCAACATAATACAACAAAAGTACAAAAGAAATCACTTCACCATCCACCCCAACAATACAACTACCCCACCTCCCACCCTTCTCTCCAAGGTCCCCAAGCCCCCATACAAAATAAAAATCAGCAGTAAATGCTTAAAACCAATACAAAGTGGGGAGAGAGGTTGGAGGCAGCGTTGAGGTCTGGAGACACCGGGCTTCCTTTCCCGCCGGCCCCGACGTCATCGGGGGCCCTTCATAAAGCTGCACAGCTGATTTTCAGCTTCGGGAGAGAGGTTGGAGGCAGCGCTGAGGTCCGGAGACACGGGGCTTCCTTTCCCGCCGGCCCCGACGTCATCAGGGGCCCTTCATAAAGCTGCACAGCTGATTTTCAGCTTCGGGAGAGAGGTTGGAGGCAGCGCTGAGGTCCGGAGACACCGGGCTTCCTTTCCCGCCGGCCCCGACGTCATCGGGGGCCCTTCATAAAGCTGCACAGCTGATTTTCAGCTTCGGGAGAGAGGTTGGAGGCAGCGCTGAGGTCCGGAGAGACCGGGCTTCCTTTCCCGCCGGCCCCGACATCATTAGGGGCCTCTTTAAAAGCCTGGTATGCCAGGCGCAGCCGGAGGCGCTAGTCGGG
Source organism: Ichthyophis bannanicus (assembly GCA_033557465.1). Classification (NCBI taxonomy): domain Eukaryota; kingdom Metazoa; phylum Chordata; class Amphibia; order Gymnophiona; family Ichthyophiidae; genus Ichthyophis; species Ichthyophis bannanicus. The sequence goes on from CM066031.1 coordinate 1,037,638,331, forward strand.
GCAGCGATATAAGGGGCTAGATACAAGGGGCATATTAGGCCCCTTGGGAGCCCCTTGGAGTCACGAAGGAGAGCAGGAGAGCTGGTTCAAGTGCTGCATTTTGGTACCTGTTGGATAGATGGGTAAAAGAAAGAAGAAGATCTTGCCGGCGGAGCAAACGGAGGTTGCTGTTGGACCCATGGACATACATGTCAAGGTAGTGACTAATACTAATGTATCACTTGACCCTGACTTTCTTGTTCTACGCTCGTCCCCGGCTTCTCTCAGTTCCCCGGACCGCTCACCACCATCTCCTCCAGTATATGTATCTCCACCTTTGTCCACTCCTTTGGGCACTCAGTTTCAGCAGAGTACCCCGATAGATGCTGGGGAAAAGCTGAAACCAGTGATATGGGTGACCGTTCCAGATGAAGCCAGGGTGGTCCAGGATGATCAGGTCACCCTGGCAGATTTCTGGAAAGTTGTTACCCGTATCGAAAACACCTTGGTGTCCACTGTAATACAGCTTTGTGGTTTCTCTTCTGAGATTACCACTAGGCTGTCTGAAGTGGATAATAAGGTTGAGAATATTTCTATACAGGTTGCTAAGTGTGAAACCCAGTGTCAGGTCCTTGCGGCTGTTAATTCTTCTCATATAAAGGAAAGTCTATATGTGCACATTAAGATGGAACAGTATGACAATATGTTTCGAGCAAAAAACGTTAGATTGTTGAATTTCCCTTTTTCTCATTTGCTTTCTGCTGAAATTTTGCTAAGAAAGTATTTCAAAGAGGTCTTGGGGTTGGCTTCGGCTGACTCCATTGCTCTCTCCAAGTTATATTACCTTACTGGTAAGAGGTTGACTTCGGGTTCTCTGGTTGGGTTTGATGAGGTTAAGGGCATGGATGCCCTGGACCTTACCAAATTTCTAGAGGACTCAAGGGATAATATTTCTTCTAGAGCCACGTTGGTGGTATCTTTTCTTTCAGACCAGGATAGAATGCTTGTTTTTCGTAGTTATTTTAAAAATATGTCAGCTCTGTTCTGTGGTGCCCGGGTTCAAATGTTCCCAGATATTAGTAGAGTGACACAGACTAGGAGACAGGCCTTTTTGGCCCTTAAACCTAGACTGCTTGCTATCTCTGCTACTTTCTTTCTTAGATATCCCTGCAAATGCTTGGTTTTGTATCAAGGTTCAAAGTTTGTTTTTCTTGACCCTTCTCAGCTTGAGGTATTTCTGGCTGACAAGGAACGACAGGGTAATTAGTAACTGGAGGTGTGTGGGTTTAGTTTGTAAGCTTCCTGATAATTAGAGTTCGCTCTATTTGTTCTTTGAGGTGTTTTGTTCTTCTTTAAGGTATCTCCCCGGATTGTGGGCTATGATGATGTATTGCTATCTATTCTGTGTTTTTGGTTAATATTTGTTTTATTTTGCCTTTATGAAACATCTGTGGTTTCTTTATGCTTGCTTTGTAAGTTTGTAAGTTTGTTGAAATTCCAAAAAAAAAAAAAAAACAATACAAAGCAGTGATGCTATCAATGAACACACTGAGCTACTTCCACAAAGTCAGTCAAAGCCTTCCACCTGCTTTGATCAATGGACTTCTGAGTTGATCCCTTCCTGGGCAGCCTCTCAAATTTACTATATAGGCATACCTGATTCCACCACTCTTGCCAGTTAACCTCGTGAGTACATTTCCAATTGCAAACTATTAAATGTATCGCTATTCCCAGCATAAAATCCAACAGGAAATAGCAATCTTTTTGTAGGGATGGAACCCCCACCGCTGACCGGAACCCCAGGATTGCCCAGGTAAGAGGAGCCCTAAGCCACAAAACTGTTTGCATATGCTCCCAAACCTGGGACCAAAACGCTCGCACCCCCGGGCAATCAAAGACGATATGTTCAAGTGTGCCTATATTATTCTGACAGGACCAACATTTATTACTAGCAGCTGCATCCCACTTGACCATTTTTTTTTTTTATAATTTTATTTAATGCAATCCAAACACAAATATCACATAATTAGGCAATCCAAATGAAATATACATAAGAAATGAATATACAAAATTATAAACCATGTCAAATTGCCATATTAATCCACATCATGAAAAGCACAGCATAACATTGAACCTGAACAAAATTTCAAAGGCTACAACCCCTTACCCAGATGAAGGAAATATATAATTGTACAAAGTCATAAACAAACAAACCACCCCACTCAACCTGCTAAGGAGTCTAAGAGAGCCTCTAGCTGCGGACTATCAGTAAAGACATAACTATTTCCCTGCATAGTAATCAGGCATTTACAAGGAAAACGGAGGAAAAAGGTACCTCCCCCAGCCAAAACTCTAGGCTTCAGCTGGAGGAAGGACCGTCTCCGAACCTGTGTGTGTCGGGAGACATCCGGGAAAATGGAAACCTTGTGCCCATAAAAAGGAATATCCTTTTTCTTGAAAAAGGCCTTCATAATCAAGGCCTTATCAGCAATATTGACCAAGGTTACCACTAAAGTGGCACGGGTGGAAACAGGAATTTGCGAATTTTCCAAGAAGTCAGTCAGATTAAGGGAATCCTGAACCTCTTCCACCACAGTGCCACTGTCCCCGGAGGCCCCCCGAGCTGCCACATAAAATGAATGAGCCACCAAAATAGAATCAACGTCAGGCAATTGCAATACATCAGTACAATACTGTTTAAACAAGGAAATCGACGACATTAAACGAATTCTAGGAAAATTCAAAATACGAATATTTTTAGCTCGAAGACTATTCTCCAAAGACTCTACGTGCTGAAATAACGTTAAGGTATCTCTAACCGTGGATTCACTCGTAGTCTGAAGCGGACCAACGAGCGTCTCCACTTGAGTTAAACGTGAGGACAAATTTTTAACAGTACCATCCACTGCATGCACCCGGTCAATTACCTGGCGAGAAAAAAGAGCAGTTTGATCCATAAACCGGGACAGCAGTGAATGCGTAGCTGAAACTAATTTCCACACATCAGACAAGGAAACATTATCAACATTAGCAACCACAGGTAAAGATACTAAACTTTGGGGGCTAACTGCCAAGATAGAGTCAGACAAGGGTACCTCACTAGATGATAGATGCAAAACAGCCAGTGGCGACTCTTCTTCCTCTCCAGTACCTGACGACTCTGAAGAGGAGGATCCATCCGAAGCAGTACTTTGAGAGGGTCCGGGATTAGGAGGAGGAGTCCTTTCGATCGAACTTAAAGAAGCTCCGGAGGTAGAAAGCGAGACGTCCTGTGCAGAAGAGGAAGCCGAAGGCAAAACAATCACATGCTGATCCATAGGACCCCGGATTGCAGAAGAAGAAGAAGTAGCTGTAATGGCTTTCTCAGGCAGCACATCCGACTTAGATGACTTATTCTTCCGCTTCGCATGACCCCTGGGCATTCTTCCAGCGACTAGGGCCGAGGCCCCAAAGTGGCACCGAAGGGGCACCAAAGGGGCGTTCCCCCCTTGGTCACGCCCCCTTCGGGCACGCAACCGCGGCCGCGAAGGCTGCCGGCGTCTAAATACTGCAGGAGCGCTGGTAGGAGGGAGGAGCTCCAACTGCAGCCAATCGCCGATGGTATGGGCAGCACACCGGGTCCAGGTAACAAAATAACGCTGGCTCTCACCGAGTCTCCCCTGCCGGCGTCTAAATACTGCAGGAGCGCTGGTAGGAGGGAGGAGCTCCAACTGCAGCCAATCGCCGATGGTATGGGCAGCACACCGGGTCCAGGTAACAAAATAACGCTGGCTCTCACCGAGTCTCCCCTGCCGGCGTCTAAATACTGCAGGAGCGCTGGTAGGAGGGAGGAGCTCCAACTGCAGCCAATCGCCAATGGTATGGGCAGCACACCGGGTCCAGGTAACAAAATAACGCTGGCTCTCACCGAGTCTCCCCTGCCGGCGTCTAAATACTGCAGGAGCGCTGGTAGGAGGGAGGAGCTCCAACTGCAGCCAATCGCCGATGGTATGGGCAGCACACCGGGTCCAGGTAACAAAATAACGCTGGCTCTCCTTTTTTTTTTTTTTATAATTTTATTTAATGCAATCCAAACACAAATATCACATAATTAGGCAATCCAAATGAAATATACAGAGGTAACATAGGCTCTCTGGGCAAAGAAGAACAACGTCTGGGTGATAGAAGCAGACTTGGATACCCTGACTTGCTTCCTCCAAAATTTTTCCCACCCTTGCACAGAAAGGGTAACCCCTGTGTCATTCTCCCACACCTTTTGTAACCCTTGTACCTGCGAATGCACACTCTGACTCATGATTTTATAATAACAGGAGGCAACCCCTTTTGTTTGTATAATTTTTTGAATCAAAGGGGTAAGCCCCGCTTCCTTGTCCAATAACCTTATATTCACAACCCATCTCTCAACACAATGCCTAAGTTGTAATCACTGAAAAAAAAACTGTTCCCGGAAGGTTAAATTTCCCTTTTATACTTTCAAAGTCTTTCCATAACCCATCTTCCACCAACTGCCCAATAGACCAAATGCCTTTGGAATACCATTGCCTCCAAGCAAACGTTTTAAATAAGGGATTATACCGCAAGGGGAGTAAACCAGAGAATTTATCCCCGTAGCCCTGGGTATGCATTAATGCTAAAAAAGCCTTTTGTGTATCCACTATCATCAGAGGCACTCTTTCCTGTAGTAAGAGAGAACCTTGAAGAAAACCCATTCCACTCCGTTCATTAATTTATAGACTTCTATCATATCTCCCCTCAGCCGTCTCTTTTCCAGGTTAAAGAACCCTAATCTTTTTAGACTTTCTTCATTTGCACCAACAGATGACACAGTCAAACTGCACCACCCTACAAAGTGTTCCAACCATGCACAGGCTAACTGCAGACAGTCCACTAGCCAGTATATAGTGCATGCTCACAGGGGAACCCTGTGCATTCAGAGATAGGATGTGCAGCACAGACACCAAACAGGTAGCTTAGTGATTAAGCCCTAGAACTGGGAACACACAAGTACAACTAGAAACAAATAGTGCTGAGCACTATGTGGGAGCATAGACATGCCATGGTCACTGCTCGGTCATGGTGAGAGTGACTTCACAGCATGCCATGCTGTGGCCACACTGTCCATGCAGGTGGCGGTCAGGCACTACAGTGTCCCAGCCATGCCCCACAACCTGTGCAGATGCATCCTGCCAATCCGCCCTGTCCGGGCCATACCCACAATACCTTGCTCCTCATTATGAACATTTTCAGGCTAACGCTGGTAACAGTGGGACATTGTGGGCCCAGTGAGGTGTGGGCAGCCACAAAACAACTGATAGACATACACACACACACACACCCCTATTGCAGCATTGTGCAATGATAGGGGTGGTTGGCAATCCTACTCACCACACTGGTCCTGATCACAGTGCCGACATTGTTAAATTGTGCAGGGGATAGTAGTATTGCTCTGTTGATAACTGCAGCTCTATGCTGGGGCCAACAGCCTGACTCTCCATGAAGCTTTGGATAGTGGAGCCTGTGTGAGTGGGTGTTTTGACCCCTGTTTGACGCGGCTTTGGGGTTTGCACATGTTGATGTTGTATCTGCATTGTAGGGTAAAATGTGCAGAGATGCTCTGTAGGATCCACAGCTGGGACTTGAACCTATGACCCCCTGCTTCAGGACACACTGGCTGTGTGTACTGCACCACACTATTGCCACAGAGGAGTAGTGGTCCCTGGGGCTACTCTTACTTTCCTCAGGCAGACCTTTTCTGTTGCACTGCACACCACATAATGGTATAGGGCATGGCCTAGGTCCATTGCAGGTGGGTGGCACTGTTCCCTCTAGCACAAACACACACCCCCTGCCATGCTGACATGACCATATGCTGTTGGTGCTGGTCATGTGCGGTCCCAGGCCATTCAGTGTGCAGGTAGGCGGGTGCCTAAGGTGTGGGGTCTGGGGTGGTGAGGCATACGTTGACATCCACACATACCCCCCATCATTGCCTACCAATGTTATGTCCCTTCCACATGCGGGAGTGATGGCTGGGGGATGTCAGGCTGGTGCTCTAGCAACTATTGGCTAGGGTGGACTGGGTAGATGTAGGTGGAGTGTGTTGTTACTGATGACTGTGGACAGGTTAGGGTATGCACCTCAGGTACAGTATACCCAGTTTGGCCTACTGGGTGTATATATGTTTCCACAATGTATGGGCACACCCTGCAATGCCTTACTAAGGGCTGCCGTAAAGTGTGTTCTATGAAATTTTTGGGACTCATCCTGGGTGTGGTCTATGCACTCTTGTTAGTGTGGTCCCCAGATGTTACAGGCATAGTGGTACCTGTGTGACCTTTGGGGTACTTGCTGGGTAATGTTCCCTGGATGGGACACTGTGGAACATGGACTACTGGGCATGTTTGGCCCTGGTCAGCTGCTGTCCTGCTGATTTGCAGTTTCTATGTTCCTATGTGCCACCTGGCGACAGCCTAGTTCACCCTGTGCCCCAGCTGCCCCCACTGCATGTTCCGCCTGCAGTCCCCCTATGCCCCATTTGCACCATCACCATAGTGGCCTTTCATACTTGGCCACTATACTGTTGCTGCAGATGGAGCACTACTATCACCTTTCTCGGGCTCCCTGCCTAGGCTGTACATTGCTGACACTTAAATAGTATCTCTCTCTTACAAATGTGCATCTAACGCCAGGTTTTCACTCACGGTAGTTTCCAGCCCTTCAATTCCCCACGTTGGTGTCGTGGGAGCCTCTCCCCGCCCACTCCTTGCCCATTGACCCCTTCTCTCTGCCCTCTATCCACCCTCTGCGGTGTTTACCTCGGCCGGGAACGCTAACGCGCGTTAGGTTATGTTAACGCACGTTGACGTAATGTTAACACATGTTAACGTTACATAGCACATGTTAATGTTACCTAACGCGCATTAATGTTACCTAACGCGCGTTAACGTAGTCGCTGCTACATTACCGCACTTTAGTAAACATACCCCATAGACTTTTCCATAAGAAATTTATCAAAGACTTTTTTAAACTCAGCTATGCTACTTATTTTTACCATTTCTCTGGCAATGAGATTCAGAGCTTAAATATGTGCTGTGTAAAAAATATTTTTTCTGATTTGTTTTAAGTGTACCTACTACTTTGCAACTTCATCGCTTGCCACCTAGGGGTATGTTTACTAAACTGCGTTAGTGCAATTCGCGTTAGGAGCCGCGGTAGAGACAGAAACCCCAAATAAGGACATGGGCGGTACATCGCTTCCGAGAACGCGCCGAGGACACGCGTTACAAGGCGCCATAAATGAACGAGCGCTACAGGGCATGTTACCGCGCACTAATCTTAAGAAGGCGCGCAGGCATACAAACACAGCAGCAGAGCTGTAGCACAATGATTATAACACTGACTGATGGTACAGGGGTCATGGGTTCGATTCCCCAGTGGACCTAATGTATAAGGCTGGCTGAGGCAGCACCCTTTACATTTAAGTAGCGATTGGTGAGGCATTTGACGTGTATTCTTTTTTTTTTTATAAACTTTTATTTTCATTTTGCAACAAACAAAAGAAACAACACACCAAAAGAGACAAAACAAGTATACAATAAGGAAAAGTAAACCCATTACCCCCCACCCCGATGCTTCTTCTCTACCCGATTATATCAGCATGTGAGCGCTTCCAATTAACAGTGATTATACATCAAACGATCAAAAGAGTATCTACAATACAGCATGATCATGGGACAGAGATATATACAAAGTTAGACAGTCAGATGAGAGCAGTTAGCAAAATGTACATAGTCATTGAGCATCTTCCATTGAGACCAATGAGAAGGAGTCTGAATGGAGGAAGCGAACAGACGAGGTATTTGTTCATATTTACTGTAAAGACAGGCATGATTCCACCATTCATTGGGGCTCAGGTGGGAGCTAATTTTCCAGTATTACTTAATTAGGGAAATAGCAATGCCAAGCATAAAGTTCAAAAGGAGATAAGCCATTTTTGGGAGAGAGGGGATCCCCGCAACAGGGCGGAGTCCCACTATCCTCCAAGAAAGGGGCTCCTGAGAGTGCGAGATAGACTAAATATGACCCCAGACCCGACGCCAGTAATACTGTAGTGCGGGATATTCATGCATAACATGAGGCAATGAACCAATGGCCGCAGGACGTGTCCAGCAACCATTGCCCTGAGTAGTGTTCCATTTGTCTAATCTGTGAGGAGTGTAAAAACACCGGTGGGCTAGAAAGAAGAGGGTCTGAGTGAGTGAGGCGGATCGGGAACCCGTCCCTCTACTCCAGATAAGGCTCCAGTGCTCCGAAGTCAAAGTCACATGCAATTCTCTCTCCCATACTTTCTGCGCTATAGGGGTATCTCTAGTTATAGCATTACATAAGGTTTAGTAAAATTGGATGCTACACCCGGTGAACTACCGAGAGATCGGAAAGTCTCCAATCAACCTTATGTAGAGAATGCCGATGGCGGGAGTACTCTAGTGCTCCAAAGGCGATGCTGAAGTTGCACTGATCAGAGTCGGGAGTCTAAAGATTGCATAAGAGTATTAAAGGCACCTAAAGTGTCTAAAAGCATTGGTGGATAGTGGGAGTCTGATGGGAGAGTCATACCAGGGAGAAAGGTAAGAGGAATCGGTTTGCAAAGGCCCGCTTCTATATCTAGCCACACAGGTCTACTCGGTACTGGATCTTCCAACCAACGAGCACCTTGTTTGAGAAGAAAAGATTGAGGGAACACTTGAGTAAAATCGCCACCAAGTATTAATGGAGCATTGGCAGAGGCCAAGGCCAACTGCGCAATACTTGCATAGTAAGCAGGGTTGTCCACATTCGGGGCATAATGCAAATACACGTGAATGCACTATCTCCAACCTCAAGGTGTACACGGGCCCATCTACCCTCCTTGTCAGCACTTATATCAGGTACAGTAGCGTGCAAAGACTTCTTAACCAGAATGGCTATCCCGTACCATTTGGAAACGGTGGGAGAATAGGCAGCTACCATGTGAGGCTTAGCATTGAGTTTCAGTGTTTCAGCAGAGTTTAAATACGTTTCCTGAAGAAACACTAAATCAACATGCTCATGGCTAAGATAGCTAAGGATTTTCTTTCCTTTGAGTGGACCATTAAGGCCTTTGACGGTGAATGATAAGATTTTACATAAGGCCATTCAGAAAAGTTAAAAATTCTGAGGATGATAGCACACATAATTTCACTATGTCCCTCAAACTGACTGTATCTGGCAGTACACATGACATAGGAAAAATAAGCTAATATAATACAATGAAGCGCCCCACATTAACAAAGAAAACCGCAGTACGGTAGAGGAGAAGCAAAACCCCAAAATTACTGGCGACCATGTGTCTGCGGGGAGAAGCCCCAGAGAAGGCCGAAATTGAAAAAACACATAACCTGTAGGACTGTGCGTGCTCCGAATCCGACCGAGGCACACATCATGAAGGGATAGGAGACCAAAAAAAACAAAAGTCATATAGAGAAAGAAAGAAAGTCCAGGCTATTTCTGTGCTTGGCTATGACCGCCGCATCGGGCCCTTCAAAATGGCGGATAGAGCCGGCAGATAAGAGTCCAAGATTTGGGATTAGCGCATCTGCTCTGCTTCTTTGGAGTCTAAAAATGTTGATAGTAGATCAGGATCTTCGAACGTCCTGGTTTGGTTGTGGAGAGTCACTCGGAGCGTCGCTGGATACAACAGGCCAAAGCGAGCCTGTAGCTGTTGAAGTCGAGGGCGAAAAGCAAGGAGTTTCTTCCGACGGTCAACGGTAGGCTTTGCCAAATCAGGAAAGAAGGAGACCTTACGACCTTCAAATTCCAAATGATGATTCGCTCGGGCAGCATGTAAAATTTGTTCCACTTGTTGATATCGTAGCAAGCTAAAGATAATAGGCCGGGGGGTCGTGCGGTTGAGCGCCATGTGGGCAGGAACACGGTGTGCTCGATCGATTTCCAGTTCTCTGTGAAAAGTAATCTTCAGCAAGGAGGGAAGAGTTTTGAGCAAGAATTCTCTTATATCTCCTGCTTCCACCCCCTCCGGCATTCCGAGGAGCCTCACATTGTTGCGACGGGCTCGATTATTGCTATCTTCTAACTCCTTTTGAAGATTCTGTATCTGGCGCTCAGCCTTGTCCAGTTTGCCCAAGCGCACCTCGTGCGAGTCGAGGACCCCCGCCATGTTGTCCTGCCGTAATGAAAGACTTTCAAGTCGGTCCTGGAGCACTCCAAAGTCTTCTCGCATGGCTCGAAGCGCTTCTCCATTGGACTGCACCAATTCCTTCACGCCGCGTATTTCCTCCAAAATCTCCAGGTGCATTTCGGGGTTTTCACGAAATGGAGCCATCTTCTGTGGGGAGGACACCTCTGTTTTGGAGCGTTTTCCGTGAGAAGAAGAAGGAGACCCGAAGTCCAAGCGCGCTGGTTTATGGGCCGCCATCCCCCCCGAGGTGCCCCGGTCAGCCCGGAGCAAAATAGTAAATTTGTATAGGTATTAAGTCAGGATTCTAAGTAGGCCTCTCGGGAGCTTCAACGCAAAGCGTCCTACCCGCTGGACATCAGGCTCCGCCCATTTGACGTGTATTTTAATTAGTGCTGCCAGTAAAAACACCCTCACGGTGGCAAAACCTAAGGTGCCGCATAAGGCACCCCATAACGCACTCCATAGGGCACATTATTATTTATTTATTGTTCTTATATACCGCACTCTTAAAAATCAGCGCGGTTTATATATAACAGCATTGTGCGTTAAGAAGCACTTACAATGAACAGGGTAAAGTAACTTGGAGTTCAACTAGTGGTTCAATTATAAAGTGTACTGTCCGCCAAGTCACCCTATAATGTCCCCTATAGGACACCTTATAAGGATGTGAACAAAGCCCTGGCTGGCTGCAGGACTGCACGTCACCACACAAACTGTCTGCTGTGGTTAGCAGGATAGGGGTAACCCAGCCGTACCCATGATGACCTACACATGCACATCAGCAGTCGAGAGATGGGCACAAGATTGGGTATGCACCCCCACAGCACCTCGGCCTTGTAGGGGGAACAGACCATGTGTGGCACTGCCACAGAGTAGCCACAGACAGTCACATTGTGCGGGTACTGTGCCCACCCTGAGGTTGAGGTGGGGCACCCAGCACCAGGTCCACAGCACCTTTCATAGCTGAAATACGCAATGCTGCAGGTCCCCATCAGTGTGTGATAGGTAGTTCAGTTAGACACACCTAGGATACATCTGTGTCCTGCTGTATGTCTCAGTCATGTCTAGTCCCTATGGGCGATGCTGCACCCAGAATAGTGCACATCCTGTGTTGGTGCCATCGTTACCTGCTGTAGATGAAGGGGGGGTATATGGACCCATAGGCAGATTATGTACCACCACACAACCCACCCTCTGGGGCTCAGGGTGGGAAACAGGATCACCCACCAATAGATCCACAGTCTACCTCCCTGCAATAGCAGCAGTAGAGGGTTCCAGCAACCCCAATCCTGCTGGGGAACAGACAGAGCGGTACACATCCATAACGCAATAGCAGACAGATGGCAGGCCTGGAAATGCTCAGCTTCCCCCCCCCCCAATTATCTGACATTCTCCAGCAGCAAGCCTCCAGTCGCTGCACCCTGCAAGGTGTTCCAGCAAGACACATACTAGCTGCAGACAGTCCGCCAGCTAGTCTATAGTGCATAGTCCTGGAGGAGATGCATGCACCCAGAAAGGGGATGTCAGCATACACACCAAGCAGATAAGTCAGTGATTGGGCCCCAAAAAGAAATCCATAAATATCACATGAGAAAAATGCTATATAGCACTATGGGGGAACCTAGCCATGCCATGGTCACTGCTCAGTCAGGGTGAGAGTGACCTCCCAGCAGGACATGCTATGGCCACCCTGTCCATGCAGGTGGTAGCCAGGCACTACAATGTCCGAGCCATTGCCCTATGCCATGTGCAGATGAATCCAGGCCAGGCCACCCTATCCAAGCTATTCCCACGGTACCTTGCTCCTCATTATGCACATTGGCAGGCCAGTACTGGCAACAGTGCTAGCAGTGTGGGCTGTGGAGGGTGTTGGCAGCCACCACACACTGGATAGACAGACACACACTCCCCACACCTATGCCAGCATTGTGCAACTATAGAGGTGTTGTGCAGCCCAGGCCACCACACCAGTCCTGGGCACAGTGCAGGCATTTCTATGGTACGCAATACTGTAGGAGTCACTCCTCAGGTTGGTAAACACTGTCAGACACAAGACCTGTAGCATACTCCACAGACATCAGAAAGGTTGCTATGATGCAGCTCACTCAGAAAAGTGTACTTAACCTAGGAATTGCTATCTGCCAGTACTCATAGCAACCTTTTGATAGATGTGTACCATATTCCCCGGTTTAGGGTGGCATTACTAAGGTTTGCAAGTGCTAGTATTGGGAGATGCACGCGGAGCCCAAAGTCCTGCCTCTCCAGGAGGCTTTGGATAATGCGGCCTGTGGGTGCGGGTATGTCTGCCCCTGTTGGCTGCTGCTTTACAGCAGAGGTTCCCAACTCCAGTCCTGTGGTGCCAAACACTGTTCGGGTTTTCATGCTGTCCCTCATGAATATGCATGAGATACATCTGCATACCATGGGGGTGGCGCATAGAAATGCAGCACAGGCATCTTTATCAGAAGCAGCATGGAACCGGAATGGTGTTTGGCCCTCCAGGACTGCATTTGGGAGGCTCTGCTCTAGGTAATGTGCATGTTTATGGTGTCTGTGCTCTGTAGGGTAAAATGTAGGTGTCTTGGGCATGTTTACGTCATCTGCAATACAGGTGCTGTCTGTATTAGCACGTTGTAGTAGTGGGTAAAATATGGGGACTGGGTTGGCAGGAACCACAGCTGGGACTTGAGCCTGTGACCCTCTGCTTTTGAATACACTGGTTTTCTGCACTGCACCACCTTGTTGTCACAGAGTCAGGACATTCCTTGGTGATACCATGACTGTTCGTCAGACAGGGCCCATCTGTTGCAGTACATGGCACCCAAATACACAGGGCTAGGCCATGGTCTGCTCTGGGCAGCTGCCACTGCCCCCTCCACCACCAGTATCCCTCAGCCACCATGCTGACATGCCCTTCTGCTGGTGGTGCTGGTGGTGCGCAGTCTCAGGCCATCCAGTGTGCAGGTAGGTGGCTGCCTATGGTGTGGGTTCTGGGGTAGGGGTGCCTGCATAGGTGTCCACGCTTCCCCCCAGCACCGCCTGCCAATGTTCCATGCCCTTGGGGGTAGCTGCTGGGTACTATCCCCTGTGACACTGTGGGAAACACAGTCGTGCCCATGTTGAGCCTTCAGCAGTTGCTGTTTGGCTGCTCTGCTGCTTCAGCATTCGTATGGGCCACCTAGGCATCGCCCTAGTCCGCACTGTGGCCCAGCTGCACCACAGCATGTGCCGCCTGCGGCCCTGTGTATCCCCTTCTCCGGCGTCTGTCCAGTTGCCCTTCCGACATGCCTGCCCTGATGTTGCGGGACATGTGCACGCCATAGGAACCATGTCCGATGGTGGGGAAAACCCTGAGCAGCGCTATTTCACTGTGGGCTCATTCACCTTGTATGGGGACGGAGTATAGACCCTTCCATGATTTATATCTGTTCTATGGAGCTTACTCGGGGGGGGGGGAGGTGTTGATGTTTCTCATTGATACCACTATTGGCCAGCTTGATTATGGTTTTTTTCCAGTTTGTTGGGGTCATTTTCAGTGTTTATGTGCCCTTTTGTTCTGTGCACATGTATCACACTTATCACTTTTTTTAAGTTTCCCTGCCTGGGCTGTACATTGCTGACACTGAAATGGTTTCTCTCCCCTGCAATGTGCATTTAACGGCAGGTTTTCATTCACTTTGGAATTGAGCTCTTCAGATCAGCGCGTTAGTGTGAAGGGAGCCTCTCCCCGCCCACTCTCCGCCCATTGACCCCTTCTCTCCGCCCTCTCTCCACCTTCTGTGGTGCTTTACCGCGCTGCGGGAGTTTACAATCGTTAACTACGGTTAACGCGCGTTATGTAACGTTAACGATCGTAAGCGCATCATAACGCGCGTTATGATGCGCTTACGATCGTTAACGTTACATAACGCGTGTTATGTACGATTACTGCAGTTTAGTAAACATACCCCCTTGTCTTTGTACTTATTAAAAGAGTAAAGAATTGATTTGCATTTATCTATTTCACTCCACACAGGATTTATCTCCTTTCAGCTATCTCTTCATCAAGCTGAAGAGCACTAACCTCTTTAGCCTTTCCAATATGAGATTTGTTCCAACCCATTTATAATCTTGGTTTCCCTTATCTATACCTTTTCTAATGTCTCAATATCTTTCTGGAGAATCATCAAACATGCTGAGCAGAAGATTTCAACTTATTGCCCCAATGAAACTCAGATTATTTTCCTGAGTGGTGACTCTAATGTGGAAGCTAGCCTTATGGAGTTACAGTTAGTGTTATTCTTCCAAGCATGCTTCAATTTACACTCGTCAATTGAAGTGGCAGGAAGTGAGCCCATGCTGTCAAATTGACAATTAGGGCATGCTTATGACCCCTGTGCTAATCACAATGTGCAGTCAGCATCCACTCTCCACCCTAAACCCACCAAAGTGCCTTCCCTGTCACATGCTAAGTAGTTAGTGTAGCATTTTTACCACACTGGATGTTTAAGAAAAGAGTAACGCTTACCGCAGTCCCATGCTAACTGCTTAGCATGCACTTTAGTACACACCTAGTAAACATGTCCCTAAATATTTTGGTGAAAACACAAAACAAAATGCAGGGGCAAAAATATGCAGAACGTTTTTTGAGGGGGTACATAGTGGTCCGGAGTACTAGCTCTTTTTTCTTTGCTTGCTAAAATTTACCAATTGTGTTCATGTTTTGTATTAATAAAAGAGCTCTGCATACGAGTATTGACATCTTTTTCCTAGGAAAAATGCACTGAAAATGTACATATACAGTATGGGGTTCATTCTGAACAGCGAATAGCAGGGATGTATGTCCGGTTTGGACATACAACCCCCCCCCCCCCACACACACACACACACACTATTCACTGGGCTCATATTCTGCATCAATAGTTCCTTGCACTCACAGAGCCTTTGTGCGGGGAGTTCCAGACATAGTCAGGAGGGGGCAGCAACTGGGCAGAGAGTAGGCACAGTGGGGGGTGGGCCACATAACCCGGATGTACAGGGCCGATTCAGGTCACGGTCCTGTATGTCCAAAGGTGGCAGGTAAGATGTGGGGCCTATTCCACCTTGGAGGTGGAATAAGTCCCATTGATGAAGGGAATCAACCTGGGTGGCCCCATCAACAAGGAGGATCATCAGCAGGATGGCCCCTTCCACCCGATCCTGGCCCTGACAGACCCCACCAAAGGTTGGGCAGCGGAGAATGGTAAGTGTAATTGCTGGCAGGCCTTGTGAGCTCCATCTGTGAGTCCCATTGCCGTGGCACTGGGACACCATGGCACCAGCACACAAGTGGGAGCCCTGTGCGGGGAGGACAAGCAGGCACTTGGACATTGGCTGGCACAGAATGCTCTTCACGTCGGCCCGTCCAAGTGCCTTGATTCTGCAACTTCGGAAATGTGTAGTTACCGCGGTTGCAGAATTGGGTATATCTGAGGGCCGTAGAGTTTCTGCATGTCCATATAGCCCAGATGTGCAGAGATCAGAATCAGCCTCCGCATACAGTGGAACCTTGGTTTTCGTGATTAATACGTACGAAAAAGTCTGACTAAAACCGAATGTATGAAAACTGAAGCAATATTTCCCATAAGAAATAATGTAAATCCAATTAATCTGTTCCAGACACCCAAAAATATTAACAAAAAATACATTTTATAGATAATAACTATATTTTTACATACAGAAAACAATGAGAAATAAAGATAAATGACTAATGAAATGGATAAATGAATATTTAAGATCACTTTTACCTTTATTGAAGACTCTTGTTGGCATATGGAAGACAATCAGCAAGAGAATCAAAATAAAGAAAATCCCACTTCTGGCCACAAGATGGTGCTCCATTTTCAACTGTACGAAAACTGAGACAATGTATGAAAACTGGGACAAAATCTTGACAAAAAAGTCAATGAAAACCGAATCATACGAAAACTAGGGCATATGAAAACCGAGGTTTGACTGTATTTAGAAAAACTTCAAGAAGGCATCAAATCACAGATGGTAAAACAAACAAACTGATAGTGTTATTTTGTCTTTTGCAGTCTTCTTGTTAAATGTTTTGTTTTTCACTTCTGAAGAGAATAGACTGCAGCATTCCTCAAAGAATTCTCAACTTCAGCCCCTGAAGAAAGTGTATATATGCTGAAACATCAAAGTTAGGATGGTGCATTAAGCTAAAGGAGCATTCCTGCTGAAGTTGGGACAGTTGTTAGTATATGAGAAGTTCTTTTATTGTCTCTGTAAAGGAATACATTTGGCGGCTTTAAAAGATTGTCATCCCTGTGAAAGAAGAAGATTTTTTGGCAACCTAAGAAGATAAATAAGATTGTTTCTATTTTGTTTATTGAGTGTTGTTCTCACAAGTGAAAATGTGCTATGTCACATTAATTCTGCTGTTTCTACCAACAAATTTGTTAATGTATTATAGAGAAGTGTTTTCTCAGCTTTAAACTTCAAAAAAATTGAAATGTTTGAAGACTGCAATATGAACTAATAGTTTTGTCATGAACCCAGAAGACAGATGATGCAATGGAAACTAGTAAAGCTTAACGTTTTTGTATTTGATGTCTCATTAAGGTTTAACTCTCTCTCTCTCTCTTTCTCTCTCTCTCTCTCTCTCTCTCTCTCTCTCTCTCTCTCTCTCTCTCTCCCTCTCTCTCTCTCTCTCTCTCTCTCTATATATATATATATATATACATGTGAAGCACGATTCTATAGCATCCATGTCTGGCCGGCAAAAACATCTAAATTGAAAATGGACACATTATAGATCCTATTTTGAAACCGTGGATATAGATGAACCCGTGTTTCCAGAATCGGGAGATATATGTTTGTGGTAAGGCACAGAAAAAACATCTGGGGAAACATGGGCCCTTGCTGCTATAATGGGACATGGGTATATGCAGCAAATGGCCTGTACGTCCTCGTGCCTGTCATATTCTGAAAGATAGACGTCTTGGATGATTCCCGTTTCCATGCAGCCACGCCCTCCACTGGAAAAAATGTACATCACCTAAGCTGATGCTCACACTGACAGTGTTGTGCTCATGCAAACAACACATAAATACTGATGAAACAGATATATTCATGCAAACCAGACTATATATACTAGTCTGTTGCATGCCTTTAACACTATAAGGTTATTTAAGTGCACCTAAGCAAGTGTAAAAGCAAATGGAAAGTGAGATGTTTGTGCTGACAGACCCTACAGCAACACATACATGGCATTTAATGAAAACCGTTGTTATACATGGAAATGATCAAAGCTGGGGGATACATCCTGCTTCAATGGCTTCACATCTTTCTAACACTCATCGGGCTCATGGAATGAGTTCCATCAGCATGGAAGAGAGCCATCATCGTGCCAATCCTAAAGAAAGGCGATAGCTGGGAATGTAAGAACCACTGCAGTATCAACCTTCTTTAAATTGTTCAAAAAATATATGCCAAAAATTAGATCAGTACCCTAAATGATCAAGTCATGCAATCTAATCTCCAAAACAACAAAGAGGACAGACAAAACACACAATCAATATAATATGTGTAGGAACGTTCGTTGTGTCAGGAGATAGAACAACCCCTTTGAATAACGAACCTTTCCCTTTTAATCTTAAAATGAAATTGTGCAAGTGAATTAGTGCAGAACTTCAAAATCAGAACCAAAAAGCCACAGCACTAAGAATAAAAAGAACAAAACCAAAGTTCTTAAACTTAGCTGGCAACTGGAAACAAACCAGAAAACTATGAATGAATAGAAGCCATTACAGCTAAATGTGGAGATTTTCACCCCCACTGGGGTTCGAAAGGGTTCCTTCAGTGCCGTGTTTCACATCAATCGATCCTTTCTCAAGTGGGGTGAAAATAAAGAAATTCTCCAAACTATCAAATAATCAGCATTCAAATGTTTGTTTCAGTCCTGCTCTGATCTCAACAGCTCCTCTAAAGAGGATCACACAAATAACTATTTTTGTTGGAACTCACACCATGAGAGAACCCCCTCTCGTTGTGTGCTGTTCCGTTTTTATCTTAAATTTAAATAAGGACACAGCCTTAACAAGGATTAGAGGGACGTCAACCCTACAATACCAACCAAAGAGAAATGCTGTTCATATAAAGGCCAGAGCCCAATAAAAAGTCACTTAACTGGAACATGAGCTTCTCTGCAACAGTTCAACAAATATCCAGCATGTCAGCGTCCCCAACAGACAGATAACGAAAATCCGCTGAAGTCCTCTCTAGGGCTGCTTAACATTCCCCCAGAGGTATTCGTCCAAGTTTCTGGTTTTCCGGGTCAGTTATGAATAAGACCCAAAAACTCCAGCAAGAGGAGGACAGACACTCCCCTCAACGGTCTTCATAATAAGATCAATACTGTGGGGAAGCATGCTTCATATGTTCCTGCAGAGAAATATACTCCCAACGATTTCCAAATGACTCCAATAACTCCACTCCAAAAGAAGCTTATTCCAAATGGCTCCACCTCATATTCCAAGCAACCATATGAGGAGACCTCAACTCCACAATAAAGTAACTCAACGTTGTATTTGTTTCGAGCCACCGATCCTCCCGGCCCTTCTTCAAACTCTGTTGTTGTTGTTGAGTTCTTTTTTTTTGGAGCTTTCCTGGGAGTGTTTTTTAATGTTGCCCATTTATATCACTATTGGCCAGCTGGATTATAATTTTTTAGACTTTTTTTGTGGTCATTTTCAATTTTTATTTGCTAATTTGTTCTGTGCACATGTATCACACTGCTCACGTTATGTAGGTTTCCCCGGTTTTGCTGTACATTGCTGACGGAAATGGTTTCTCTTCCCTTTAAATGGGCTCTAACGCGAAGTTTTCACTCGCGGTATTTTTTTGGCTGAAATTCAGCCCCGCTCCTGTGCGGGGAGCCTCTCCCCTCCCACTCTCCACCCATTGTCCCCGTCCCTCCGCCCCTTGGGAGCCTTCCTCCGCCCTCAAAATGCCTTTCCACGCCTTCCTCTCACATTAGCGGGCCGCGCACTTGTGCGGGCCCGTTAGTGTGACGCGCACGTGTGCGGGGCCCAAAAACACACTATTAGTGTGCGCTAAGGTACCTTAGCGCACGCTCAAGTGCGCCCCGCACAATTGCGCGGTTTAGTAAACATACCCCTTGGTGTCATTCTTTTTCAAAGAAGGTGATCTTGCTGCATTCAACAACATAAAAGGTTTAATGGCAGCTCTCTATATAAATTACAATGCAAATGATTGGAGGCTCTTCATTGATTCTTCCAAAGCAAGCCTTAAAGCTGTATTGCTGCATAATGGCAACTTGCTACCATCAATTCCTATTGGCCATACAGCCTTTATGAAAGAGACTTATGACAATATGAAACAACTTTTGAAATCTATAAACTATGATCAACATCTATGGCCAATCTGTGGTGACTTCAAAGTGATCACCCTCTTGCTTGGTCTTCAGGGTGGATACACCAGGTACTGCTGTTTCCTGTGTGAATGGGATAGTCATGCTAGAGATTGTCATTTCATCAAAAGGGACTGGCCACTCCGCCAGTCACTGGATCCTGGAAGCAAAAATGTTCTGCTTCCAGCACTTGTAGACAGCAACAAGATTTTTATGCCTTCCTTGCACATCAAGTTGGGACTAATGAAAAACTTTGTCAAGGCGATGGATAAAACTAAACCTGCTTTCAGGTATCTTAGTGGTAAATTTCCTATACTGAGTGATGCCAAAGTTAAGGAAGGAGTTTTTCTTGGCCCGCAGATTCGTGCACTTCTTCAAGATGACAAATTTCTTTGTTTATTGCGTGGAAAGGAAAAGACTGCATGGATAGCATTTAAATCAGTGACACAAAATTTTCTTGGAAACAACAAATCAAATAACTACCAAGAGATTGTTCAAGATCTTCTCAAGGCATACAAAAACCTTGGTTGCAACATATCCTTAAAGATTCAATTTATACACTGTCATCTAGATTTTTTCCCACAAAATTGTGGAGCAGTAAGTGATGAACATGGAAAACAATTTCACCAAGACATTGCAGCCATGGGAAAGAGGTATCAGGGTAAATGGAGTCCATCGATGCCTGCAGACTACTGCTGGACAGTGACAAGGGATATTCCATTGCTTCAGTACAAGAAACAGATCAGGAAGAGTCATGAAGCCACTGAATGAGAACAAAAATTGCTAGAATGTACTTACAAATGTTCTTAATGAAAGTTAAATTGCAGACATAATTACACCTCTGTTTCTTCTAAGTACATTTATAAACTTTATTTTATAAAAAACATGCTTGTTATTGTGCAGTTTCATTTGTAATACGATTTTGATTTACATCTAAGGATTTAGGCTCAATTTTCACCATACATAGTGGTAAAATGTACATTCTTCAACATATCATTGACCAATTGACCAATTTCACTATCATATTTGAATTCAGCGTATAAAATTCATTAAGAAATGGCACATTTAATTTCTGAAGCAAACAATTTTTGAAAAATTGTAGAACAGTGTAATATAAGTTATCTCTGCAACCAACACATAGAGCATAGTCCATACACTCCTCCCACCCCAAGCCCCCTCAGATTTTTATTTTATTTATTTTATTTTATTATTTATTTATACATTTCTTCTATACTGCCCCTTCCAGAGATCAGATGCCCCACACAGTCCAAAGTCCCCCATATTTAGGAAGGGAGAGTAGTTATTGGGAGCAAGGACAATTCCAGATTAGGAGAGAAGTAGGTATCTCAACTCCTACTTTGATGCTGTTGGCTCTCACATCTCTATCCTTTCTCTTGCATCTCTCTTCCTCTCCTATAAACCTATATGTTGTCTCTGTCTCTCTATTTTTTGTGTGCATATACAGATACAGCCAGTCCCTTCACTTGCCCCCACCAGCTTGCAAGTCTACCTTCCCCATCAATCATTTCCCTCAATCAACTAGCTTAAACCCCCAGTCAGCTGTCCCCAACCATTACCTCCCCAACAGCCAGCTTGCATCCCCCCACCCCTACAACTTAATCCCCATAGTCATCCATTGTTGCTTGTCATCTTACTAGTCTAATTGCCATCCCCAGTCAGCCAATCCCATTAACCCCGCTTGCCAGTCAGCAGCAACCATCTCCCCTCACCCTCACATGTCTACCTCCATCAATACCCCATTGCAAGCCACCCCTTTCCCACTCTTGAGTCTCCCTCTTGCAGTTTCCAGAACAGCTGATGCCAGCATGGCACAGCACAGCTATCAGTTTGAGCCAAATCGGTGCCTGCATCTTTATGCTGGCCTTGAAGTCTCAGTCTCACAAGATCATCATGAGAATACAGCTTATATGCTAGCACTGATTTTATGAGAGTGAGACTGCAAGGCCAGTGTAAGAATATAAGCAGCCATGTAGCTCAAATTGATAGATAGCCATGCTGTGATGTGCTAGCATTAGCTGTTTTGGGAGCAGGTGAAGAGCTACAGCAGAAAGGTTGGTTGGCCAAGGCACCAAATTAGGGAATAGCACTTATTTTATAAATACATGAATACTCCCTACTGTGTATATACAGGATGGCTGCTAAACAAGGAATATGCCTTAGAAAGGCAAATTTTTAACCTAGGGAAGTTGAACTCCTAGTGAATGAGATCATAAAATATTACAAAGTCCTTTATCATGGGGTCATCACCAAAATGAATTCTTATACCAAAGTCTGGAGGACATTATTTATTTAACCAGTTTTCTATATTGCCTTATCCTTCAATCAAAGCAGTTTACATTATGTAATCACTACAAACAGGTACTGGGTATATTCCCTTGTACCCAAAGGGCTCACAATCTATGTGTACCTGAGGCAACAGAGGGTGAAATGGCTTGCCCAAGGCGTGCCTATAGGACTAGAAACCCCAGGATCTCTGGCCTGAAATTGCTGTCCCCAGGTGGGATTCGAATCCCCTGCCCTCTAGCCTGAGGTACCATGTCCTAACCACTAGGCTTTTCATCCCATTATGTCATAAGCTAAATGCCATCATTCAAAACAATGGGAATTGTGAGGCTCTCTTTAAGAAATGAAGACGACTCCACAAGAAGATCAAGACAAAGTATACAGTAAGAGCATGAGAGGGGCCCTTGAGCCAGGTGACTTTCTTATAGACTGAATACCAAGTCTTCCTCAGCTGTTAGGGGTCAATAAGTGGATACCTTCCATTTGGCTGCTAGAGATCTAAATACTTGTCAATGTCTTCCTTTGCTAGGTAGATTCTCTTACCATGCCTTGTTCTATCAGTAGTCTCATAGGCTCTCCACCATTTTGCCTTGTCTTTGTAAAGGTTTCTGTGGCTGAAATGCCATAATTTGCCCTTATTCTCCATACTTCAGATAACAAAAAGCTGCTGTCTTAAGATATCTCTGATACTGGCCTGGAAGGGTGCTATAATGGGCAGGACAATCCCTTGAGGATCTCTGAGAAGAAAATAAAATGAGGTTGATGGTCATGTGATGTTCACAGAGCTTTTTTTATGTAACTATTGCAAGTTGTTACTGTGTTGAAGTCCTGGACGTCTGCTCAGGAGTCCTATCAGCAATTCTATGCAACTATCCTCAGGGGTATCTCTTAGGGTGTAAGGTGCCTGTCATGGGAGGGGAGTGGGGTCTGATCAAGGGGAGTGGTTTGCACCAGGAGGAGGATTGTGATGGGGGAGAGGGGCACTGCTGCAGTGCCACAGGTACTTTTTTAGTGATGGGCAGCAAAGTGCTATTGGACTGCCAGTAGCATAGGTGCACTTAATGCCACCTCTTAAGGTAGCATTAAGTGTAGCTTTGCTATCAGTAGTCATGAGAGCTAGTGCACAGTGTCATGTTAGCTGGCACTGGACGCTCTGCCTACTCTCTTCCCCCTCCCCCCAACCTACCTAGTCCCTTTTCCCACTACATATTAAACAGCATAGGGCTCTAACTATGCTGCCTGCTTTTAAAACACAGGAGTATTTACTGTGGATCTGTACTAACAGCACACTCTGAAAATGCACATTAACCATAAGCACACTTTGGTAAACATGCCCCTTATTTCTTAATAGTGTGTCATATTACTTCATAGTGTATCCTATTGCTCAAATAATGCATCCTATTGCTTAATACTGTATACTATTGTGCAGTAGTGTGCACTCTTCGTCAGTAGTGTACCTATTGATATATAATGCTGATTATTGAGCAAAAGTGCACACTATTGATAACTAGGGAACATTTACAGACCTGCTAAATGGGCAAGTGCTGGCTAATGCAATATTCAATGATACTTTTTGAATAGAGCTGCTGAATCTTTCCTCTTACAGTCTCTCCACTGGGGCAGCCTGAAGGTGGGGCGAAGGCAGTCCAACAGTTTATCCAACTGTGATTTTCAGTATGTAACCTGATAAGAAATCACATAAAGCTAGAAAAAAATAGCAAGCCTAACTTTATCCAGTTTTCTGGATAGCAGCCGGAGAGCAAGCAGAAGTCACTACTAAAACAGAATATTCAGCAGAAGTTACCCAGATACCTCCACTGACTATCTTGCTAACATCTTTGTTAGTGATATTGCGGAGGGGCTGTCAGGTAAGGTTTGCCTCTTTGCGGATGATACCAAAATATGCAACACAGTAGACATTCAGGAAGGTGTAGATAACATGAGGAGGGATCTAGCTAAGCTTGAAGAATGGTCTAGAATTTGACAGCTGAGATTTAAAGCCAAAAAATGTAGGGTCATGCATTTGGGCTGCAACAATCCAGGGGAGCAGTACAGTATAGGGGGTGACATACTTTTGTCCATGAAAGAAGAATGGGACATGGATGTGATTGTGTCTGATGATCTCAAAGTAGCTAAACAGGTAGAAAAGGCAACGGCAAAAACTAGAAGGATGCTTGGGTGCATAGGGAGAGGAATGGCCAGCAGAAGAAAGGAGGTGATAGTGCCTCTGTATAAGTCTTTGCTGTGAGCTCATTTGAAGTATTGTGTGCAATTCTGGAGACCGCACCTTCAAAAGGATATAAACAGGTTGTAGTCAGTGCAGAGAGTGGCTACTAAAATGGTTAATGGTCTTTGTTATAAAGCATATGAGGACAGACTTAAGGACCTTAATATGTATACTTTAGAGGAAAGGCAGGACAGAGGTGATATGACTGAGATATTTAAATACCTCTGTGGTATAAATACACAGGAGAAGACCCTCTTTCTATTGAAAGCAAGCTCTGCTCTGAGGGGACATAGGATGAGCGTGAAAGGGGATAGACTCAGGAGTAATATGCAAAAATATTTCTTTATGGACTGAGTGGCAAATGCATGGCATAGTCTCCCACTGGAGGTGGTAGAGATGAGGGCAGTATCTAAATTCAAAAAAGCATGGGACAAACAAAGAGGATCTCTAAAGGAAAAAAGGGGACTCATAGTGGGTGATATCGAAGGACAGACTAGATTGGCCTTGTGGTCTTATTCTGCCATCATGTTTCTATGTTTTTATTTTGTCTTCAGTGACCAGCATTTACAAAATCGCTGACTGCTGTGGGTTGAATATTAGCCTTTTAGTTTTTTCCCAGTCATTTAGAGTTAAAAACAACAGGGCAAATGTCACTGATATTTCCCATTTCATTTCAGATGAATGCATAGCCCTAATGGCTATGGGCACATTCCATTGTATGCCTCCCAGCCTCTGTGCATCTTCCTGGAACTGGACGCACAGAGGTAGACCCTATTCTGATCCTGCAGGGCACATTTAGACCCTGTGGGATCAGAATCACGTCTGGGTCTGTACGTGCAGGTCCGGACTCGATTCACATTGACCTGCATGTACAGGCCCCAGCTAACTCAGTCAGGCTCCTGAATGGAGCCATGATCCTCGGCCGCCGACCATTTTCTCCTTTCCCCACAGCCCGACCCCCGATCTGGCCTCTCATTGCCAGGGTCGGGCTGTGGGGAATCTCCTGCACCCCTCACCTTTTTGTTGCTGGTTGGGCCTCCCAACCCTCAATGTCTAGGGGGACTTATTCCAATTCCAGGGTGGAATAAGTCCCCATCCAGTCTACCGGCCCCGGACATACAGGGCCAACTTTAGAATCGGCCTTGTATGTTCAGGACTGTGGACCGCCCACTGCCTGCCCTAACTCTGCTTCCACACCTCCCCCTTCCATCCCCATCTATGCCTCCCCGTACAAACTCCTTGTTCATACGGGGAGGCTTAGTTGGGGACGGTAAGGTGGACAATAGCACGGATGGACATCCCAAAGGGACGTCCATCCCCGCTAGACATGGACAGAATAGACTCCTATGTGGATGTAATCTATATTCCCCAAAACAGATGGATAGTGAGCCAGATGATACAATTCTGTCATGGTTTCATGTACAGTAGCTGGTGCTTCTGTTCATAATAAACATTTATTGAGTTGCCTGAGAAGAATACTCAGAAACTGAGCCATGCAAAGTGAGGTGTCTGACTGGCTTATACCTGCAGTGGAACGGCGGTGGTGGTGGTGTGTGTGTGTGTGGGGGGGGGGAGGTCAGAAGATTCCAGCAGGGAGGAAAACAAGGGACTATGGCAACCTTCAGGTGTACTAGTATGACATGTTGTCTGCATGTGACAGGCTAGAACAGAGCATCAAGCTGTTGGCTTAGCTGAAGAATGGATTACTTGTTAACCCTTTCCAGGCCGAGCCCAAAACTCTTGGGATCCAAAATTCTGACTAAATATTCCTATCAAATGGTATATAATACATGACCATAGCAGAAGGAAGATCACTATTAGAACATATTGAATAAGACGGGCAAAATTTTCCTGAAATATGCAAGAATTAACCCGGCTGCAGAATGTGGATTAAAAATTTAAAGGAGGCCTTGAAAGGGTTAAATTAAACCTCTGGAGACATTGTTCCTCAGACAAATCCAGCAGCTATGCCCTAGGCTTGTAAACCCTCTGCAAAGGCTACTTCATTCTCTTCTTTTCCCTGTCTCTTCTCCAAGCCTAAGCACACACAAAAAAACAGTTTATACATATAAGTTTGCATGCATATCAGGCCTCCTTATTGTTCAATGTATTTGTGAGTGATATTGCTGAAGGACTGAATAGAAATGTCTGTCTTTTTGCAGATGACATGAAAATTTGCAAGAGTGGACTTCCCTGAGAGAGTAGATAGCATGAGGAAAGATCTACAAAAGCTGGAAGAATGGTCTAATGCTTGGCAATTAAGATTTAATGTGAAGAAGTGCAGTGTCATGCACTTGGGATGCAGAAATCCAAGGAATTATATGCAATAGGGGGTGAGAGGTTGGTGTGCACGGACCAGGAGAAGCAGTGCGACAAGGCTGTGGCCAAAGCCAGAAGGATGCTAGGTTGCATACAGAGAGGAATTACCAGCAGAAAGGAAGAAGTACTAATGCATTTGTATAAGTCGCTGGTGAGGCCTCACTTGGAATATTGCATTCAGTTTTGAAGACCATATCTCGCAAAGGATATAAAAATACTGGAAACAGTTCAGAGAAGGCAACCAAAATGATTTGAAGCCTGCGCCAGAAGACTTATGAGAAGAGACTTGAAGACCTAAATATTTATACACTAGAGAAGAGGGACAGGGGAGACATGATATAGACCTTTAAATGCTTAAAGAGTATTAATGAACAAACAAATCTTTTTCAAAGATGGGGAAGCTGTAAAACTAGAGGGCATAACATGAAGCTGCAAGGGGGTATCTTGAAAGACAACGTCAGGAAATACTTTTTCACTGAAAGGGTGGTGGATGCTTGGAATGCCCTCCCGATGGAAGTGGTGGGGACAAATACAGTGACAGAATTCAAAATGGCATAGGACAGACACAGTGGGTCCCTTTATGGCAAGAGGATAAAATCAAAATAACTATCTCTCATATAGGGGTGACCTGCATGGAGCAGTGGGTACACCCCTAAACAAAGGCATGGGGAGGAGTGACTTGCATGGAGCGGCAGGTGCACCTACTCTTCCACCTTGCTGGGCAGACTAGATGGACCATATTGGTCTTTATCTGCCATCATATACTATGTTACTATGTTAGAAAGGAAAGTGAGTAGCGGTATGCCTCAGAGGTCAGTCCTGGGACCAGTACTGTTCAATGTCTTCATGAATTTCATTGCCTTTTTGCAGATGACACAGATTTGCAATAGAGTGGATGCCTTGGAAGAAGCAAACAACATGAGAAAAGATCTAAAAAGTTAAAAGATTGGTCCAGTACTTGGCAGTTAAGATTTACTTTGAAGACGTGCAGAGTGATGCACTTGGGATGCGTTAGGGGGCAAGAGACTGGTATGCATGGTCCAGTCTAGGGATCTCAGGGTAACAATGTTTGAGGATCTCAAAGTGGTGAGACAATTTGACCAGGAAGTGGTCAAAACCAGAAGGATATTATGCTGCATACAGAGAGACATAGCCAGCAGAAGGAAGGAGGTATTAATGTCCCTCTACAAGACATTGGCTTCATTTAGAAAATTGTGTTCAATTTTGGACACCGTACCTTGCAAAGGATATAAAAAGATTTGAAAGGGTTCACCGAATGGTGACCAAAGTGATATGCAGCCTATGCCAGACACTTGAAGACCTAAATATGTATACCATGGAAGAGAGGAAGATATGGAAAATAAGATACAGATGTTTATATACTGAAAGGCTATTAATGAACAAACAGCATTTTTTCAAAGATGGGGAAGCTGTAGAACTAGAGGACATGAAATGAAGCTGCAAGGAGGTAAATGCAAAAGCAACATCAGGAAATACTTTTTCATGGACTGGGTGGTAGATGCCTGGGATGCCCTTCCAGTAGACGAGATGGGAACAATAACAGTAATAGACTTCAAAAAGACATGCGACAGAACCAGGGGATCCCTTTACAGCAGGAGGATGGAATCAAAGCAAATTTAAACAACTTTTACACTTCAAACAGTAGAACAAGGTAACTTGCATTGAGTGGCAGATATAACCCTAAAAATGGCATAAAAGGGTGTAACCTGTATAGAACATTCAACCCTAAACAAAGGCATAGAGGGGGTAACCTGCACGGAATGGCAGGTCCAACTCTGATCACCTCACTGGGCAGACTAGATGGACCATGCTGATCTTTATCTGCCATCGTTTACTATGTTACAATGAATATGTGCTATTAAACTTCAGTACATATTGGATTCACTAATAAAGCATTAGGCACATATTTCCTCTTATTGCTGTTGGAAAGAGGATTCTCTATATTTGTCTCTGAGTTCCTAGTAGATAAAATGCATGTCAGATAATAAGAAACATGTTGTCCTTGCTTTTTTCCAGTCTGATGTAAATCCACAAGGGTGATACAGCAGAGCCATTTCAAGGGGTGATGTCTATTATAGCACAGTTCACACTGTTGAAACACATACACTGATATGTCTTCAATAAAGAACCACCTTATAAAAAAGGCAGGTTGAAGGCATGACAGCATCAATCTAATAGGTCCAGAAGTGTGAAGGGCTTTGTGAATGAAATCAATATCGACACATCTTATGACCCTCTAAAGAGCAAATGAAGGTGGAGGTGAGAATAACTTTCCTATCTGGGTTATGGATGTGATGGCAAAGTTTCATGAGGTTTTTTTTAGCAGTGATACTGTAGGTGAGAAGGGAATGTTTTCTCTATGAATACTCAGATTGTGTGTGTGTGTGTGTGTGTGTGTGTGTTAAAAACAGAGCTCTTGTATATGGTTTGTACAAGGCTACATTTCCCCCTACTCTCTCTACCCCTACCTTTCCTGTTCATCATGATCTGTTTTAAGATGTACAGAAATTGGGTAATGATCTCGCTATCCAAGCTTCCTGGTTTTATTGCTAATAAGCCCGAGTGGTATTCTTAGGGCACCACTACTAAGGGTCAATCAGCACCATTTTGAAAGCCATGGCAGGAGGGGGACCATGCCTTCCTTCTTCAGTGATAGTACTGGATTCTCCCAGTATAACCTGGTATAGATCAGGAGGTAGGAGGAGGGTGGGAATTGTGTCTTTGGGAGGGGCTTGCAGTTTAGAAGCCATGCTTTGTGGAGGTTCCCTGGGGGGGTCAATTCTGATGGCTTGTAGGACAGTGGGATTTGGGTTGTTGGGGCCTTGGAAAGGTAGTGTTTTGGCTATGGGCTTGACCTCATGAGGAGGGATGTTGAAATGGGGGAGATCAAATCAGGGGGGATAATATTGGCATAGTTAAGCAGAGGGGAGTCCTTGAGTGCGGGAAGGGATTGAATATGAGGGAGCTTCTGAGGGGGTGGCTCAGAGTAGAGCACGGTGCTGGATTGGGGGGGGGGGGTCCATTATGGCCGAGGCTTGGATTTCACATTTTTGGTGCTGCAGCCCATTTTCCCTACATTGGCAGTTAGCATGAGTGCACCCACTCAATATGCCTCAGCAGGGAAATTGGATCCATTCCTTAAGGGGTCTATTCTGTACCGCTATTCACCCCCTTATATCCCTGGCAAAAGCCTCCTCATATGAACAAGGAGTTTGTATGGGGAGGCTTAGATGGGGGCAGGAGGGGGCATTGCGGAGGCAGATTGAGGATGGGCAGTGGGCAGTCCAAGGCCCTGGAGTTACAGGGCCGATTCTGAAATTGGCCCTGTACATCCGGGGCCTCAGATTTAGATGGGGGACAGCAGGCCAGGGAAGCAGCAAAGAGGTGAGGGGGTGCGGGGGTTCACCCCAGTCAGACCCTGGCTATGGAAAGCCAGATCGGGGGTTAGGCTATGAGGAATGAAGATTGTGGTTGGTGGCCGGGGATCATGGCCAGGAGCCTCACTGAATTAGCCGGGCAAGGGTCTGTACATGCAGGCCAATCTGAATCAGGTCCCAGCCTGCATGTACAGGCTCAGACCTGATTCTGATTCTGCAGGGCATGCCTAGCCTCAGGGGGATTAGAATTGGGTCTGCCTCTGTATCTAAGTAAACTATCTTTCAGCAGTTTATATAAATGGGACTTTAGTGTGTACAACAATGGTTTATTTTGTGTTAACCTATGAATTAATGTGCATATAATCCGTTTGTGCATATTTAAAAATTCTGACGTATTTAAAAATTTTTATTGAACTAAACATGTGGTAGGAACAAAAAAAAATCCACTTGAAAAAAAAAATCCAAAAGTGTTTAGTAGTTGATCGGGGAGTAATGTATTTTTATCATAACCCTTTACAATTGGAATACTTTGTGATTGATAAATGACCTTTTGTGCTTTTTGCTAATGTCTATGATGATGATGACCTTTGATTCCTGAATAAAGTGGTATAAATCAATGAATCAATAAATAAATAGATACATAATTATATTGCTGTAACTTTGTTTCTAGGACAACAGTACTGTTCTAGTTTAGTTTAATTTATTCCGTGTGACTAGGGGGACTTCTCACTCAATATGGGCTAAGAAGCTAATATAATAGTATTCTCTCTCTTTTTTTTAGTTTATTTCTTGTATTTTTCTTATTTTTTTACTTCTAGCATTGTATAAACTGTTAAAAATATATAAAAAAAAAAGTTCAGAAATTTCCAAAAATGAACCAAGAATGTTTTGACCATGCACATCCCTATTGCTTTGCTCCTTTCTAAGCTATTATTTTAAGGCAAACGTTTCCATTGGTGTCATGGTTTGCCCCATTGTTTTCTATTTATCAGGGCCTCAAAGTATATGACAGGAGTTTTAAATGAGACAAAATGATTAGTAAAGAGTGGGTAAGCATAGTTTACTTCTTGCCCTTCACACCCACCATATTTATTTATTTTATTTATTTAACACTTATTTCTATACCGCTCTTTCCCAAGTATCAAGTGCGGTTTACAATGAACAGTAAATTATAAGGTATGTGAAATTACATACCTAGTCGTTTTACATAGAACAGATGGAACTATTTACACGTAACAATATAACTTTTGAACAGTAAAAATTATAACGTATTTACATTATGGGTACTTACAAATTACATGATAGAACAAAAATTGTGGTGCGTTTAAATTTTGTGCATTATGTAGTATTGTAGTATGGTTGCTAACCTGTGTCTCTTTGTGTATTCTGATTAGGTAGTGTATTGTAATGTAGAGAGAATAAGTGGGTTTTTAGTTTTTTTTTAAATTCCTTTATGTCTGATAGTTGGCGGATGTTGTCAGGCAGAGTATTCCATAGAATAGGTGCAGAATGAGAGAAGGCCCTCTTGTTGGTTTATTTTCTAGCTTTTGGGTAATCTTTTGGGACTGCTATAGTGTTTGTGTTTCTGCTCCTTTGTGATCGTTTATCTAATTCTATGTTAATGAGTGTATTGAGTACGGATGGAGCTAAGTTATTTATTAGTTTAAATGTGGTTAAAATAATTTTATATTTTATTCTGCAGTGAATGGGTAGCCAGTGGAGTTCAGCCAGGATCGGTGTGATATGTTCTGTTGAGTTTATATTCATTATTATCCTTGCTGCTATGTTCTGAGTTAGTTGTATCTTTTTCATATTTTGCTTTGTGATGCCATTAAGGATTATATTTGCAAAATCAAAGTGTGGGGTTATGATGGATTGAATTATAGTTATGAAGTCTTGTAAGTGAATCAATGGTCTTAATTGTCTCAATGTCTTGAGTTTGTAGTGTATGTTTTTGGTCAGATATTTTATATGTGAATCCATGTTAAGTTTATTGTCGAGTATCACACCTAGGTATTTTATTTCTTTTTTTATGCTGATCTCGTGGTTGTCTAGTGTAATGGTGCTTGGAGGTGTGTATGTTTGATTTTTGGTGATATATAGTACATCAGTTTTTGAAAAATTGATGTGTAGATTCTGATCGTTAAGCCATATAGTCAGTTCTTTAAAACATTCTGTTATTTGTTGTATTGGAGGGTGCGGGATTTTAAACGGAAGGTAGAACATTATATCATCGGCGTAAATATGGTAATATACGCCATGACTTTTAAAGATGCTACAGACAGGTTGTATATAAATGTTGAATAATAGTGCTGATAGCGCGGATCCCTGTGGGAGGCCTTGTGTTTGATTGAAAGTAGTAGATGTTTGGTTGAGGATTCTCACTGTTTGTGTTCTGTTTGATAGGTAGGATTTGAACCAGTTATATACAGTAGATGTTATTCCAATTTGTTGCAGTCTGTTTAGCATTGTTAAGTGATTAACACTGTCAAATGCTGCCGAGATGTCGAGGAATACTAGGATGAATGCTTGTTTGGTGTCATCAACTCCCCTTAATAAAGTATCGTATAGGACTGTTAGTAGTGTTTCTACCCCATGGAATGGTCGGAAGCCATATTGGTGTTCGTCAAGGAGGTTCAGTGTATCTATGAATTCCTGTAGTTGAATTTGGATTATTTTTTCTATAAGTTTTGCCATGAAAGGAATACTCGATATTGGTCTGTATGATTTTGGGGATAATTTGTCTAATGTGTTATTTTTAAGTATTGGTCGTATTTGAACATGCTTGAGAGATGGGGGTAAGTATCCTTTTTCTAGTGATAGGTTGACCATAGGGAGGATGAAAGCAGAGAGTATTGAGAATGTCTTTTTTATCCAGTCCACTGGGCATGGATCTAGATGTGATGTGGTTGTGTTGATGTTAGATATAGTAGTTTTGAGAGTGGTCCTTGAAATTAGGGTGAAGTTGGACCAGTTATCCAGTGTAGTGTGTGTCATTTCAGTGTGTGTTATTGGTGGGGTCATTTGAAGTTTTGTCTTATTAATATAATATTGTGCTAATTCTTGTGGAGAAATATCTATGGAGGTTTCATCTGAGTTGTATGTTTTGTTTGTTAGGTTCTTTATGATGCTGAACAATTCCCTTGGTCGGTTAATGGAGTTATTGAGTAAGTTAGAGTAATAGTCTCTCTTAGTACTGTCTGTTGTTTCCTTATATAAATGTAGGGTATTTATGTATTTCTCATAATTTGGTTGTGTTTTGGTTTGTCTCCATTTCCTTTCTTTGGATCTTAATTGTCTTTTTAGTTTTTTGAGTGTTGCATTAAACCATGGTGCATGCCTTTTTTCAGATTTATTGTCTTTGGTATTATGTGTTGGTGGGGCTGGTTTTCTTTCTGCAGCCATGGAGATAGTTTTGTTCCAGGTTTTGATAGATTCCTCAAGATTTGTGGGTGTTAGTGTGAGATGTGGGATTATTTGATCTAGGAATTCTTCTTCCCTGAACTTTGTAAATCTCTTAGTATGTGGGGGTTGTGGTCTTTTAGTTTGGTAATTGTCAGGGATGGTAATATTGAATTTCAAGAGGCAGTGGTCAGACCAGGGAACTGGTATGTTTGAGAGTGATTCAGTGTTATATAAGTTGTGGATTGAGTTTGGTAGGAAGACCATGTCAAGTATTTTTCCTTTATTATGTGTTTGTTCTGTTATTATTTGGTGGAAGTCCAAAATGTTTATTGCATCTAAGAAGTGAGTTGATTGGGTGTTGAGTGTTGAGGGGAGGTTAAAATCACCCATTAGTATTACTGGGTTTGTATCTGTGGATGAGGCTAGAAGTTCAATTAGATTGTCAGTATTATCTATATTGTATTCTGGTGGCCTATATATTAGGCATATCCTTATGTTTTTAATTTTTATAGTTAGCATGTCAACATTATCAAAGTTGCTAGATGAGATTAGTTTTGCATTGAGGTTTTTCTTTACTATTATAAGCATGCCTCCTCCTTTTTTAAGTTTTCTATGAGTATGGAAGATCTCATATTCAGGTGTCATTAATTGGTTCATGAAGACAGAGTCTGTATCCTTGAGCCATGTTTCTGTTATACAGATAATATCTGATTTATTGTCATTGATGATGTCTGTAAAGATTGGCAGTTTGTTTTTCATAGATCTTGCATTAATGAGTTGGCAGGTGAGGGTTGTGTATTTCTGTGTATTGAGTGGTTGTGACTGTGTTGGGTCATAATCTGGTGCAGTTGTTATATAGATAAGTCTAGATTGTTTGGGTCTGAGGTTGGATCCAATTTTGAATGGAGATATTAGGTTGTCATAACGTGATGTGCCTTGTATTATAGGGATTGGTCTATTATAATTGTTTTTTATACATTTTGTTAGATCTATCAGTGTGAGGATAGTGAGACTAATCAGTATAATCCTGATGTGAGAGGAGGATTGGAGAGACATTGTTTGAGATGTTACTGACATCAGCAGAGCATATTTGCATATTTACAAAACATAACGAGGATAAATTATATTTGGATCAAAATTGAAATGGAAAATGTTGGCTGGGATCCATTGATTTTATTTTTTAATCTATATGGATAGTGCAGGGCTGAAAATCCCTTTAACTGGATTGGTGCTATTTATATTGTGAAAGGGCAGTGAGAGGATGTAGAAGGGTAGGAGCTGGAAAATTATCCATGTATGGGGTCATTTTAGAAACTGTCTTTGAGAGATGGATGTCTGAAAGCGGACACATAGATGTGCAAATCATTGAGATGCCCCCAGATCCATTTTAGAAAACTGAATATATAGACGTTCCCGGCACCAAAACTTACAGGTAGTACACGGGTGTGGTGGAGGCATGCCCTAGGAAGAGCAAGGGATTTGCACGTTGTGGTGCAATTTCAGAATGGCACAATTGTCAGATCTGGGTGTTGAGGTGTCCATGCCTATACCTGCTCCTGACCACAAATAAGGGTCAACAAAAATGATTGTTTCATGGCTTCCAGGAGGAAGAGCAGATTGCACTTATTTATTTGCATTCTCTTATATACTGTGCTATTCTGCATCAGTGCGGTTTACATTGAACAAACTGAAATTACATTGAACAGGGCATTATAACTTGGAGATAACTATTTTACAGGGAACATGGGCTATGGAGGGTTAAGTGACTTGCCCAAGACCACAAGGAGCACCTGTGGGACTAGAAACCCCAGTCCTTCCGGCCTAAGGTTGCTGTCCTCTAGTGGGATTTGAACCCTGACCTTCTGGCCTGAAGTACCTTGCCCCAATCACTAGGCCACTCCTCCACTTACATCTCAGCAGTTAATATTTCCCAGCCAAAGAAACCTTCCTGTAAATACATAGTCCAAACGTCTCACTGGCCTGCCACTGCACATCTGATGTATGAAATGTCAGGGCAAGATGTCCTAATCTCATAACATAGATGTTCCCTTTCTGATCTATCTAGGCTGGGGCATCTATGTATCTGGTTCTCTAGATATGTAGTTTGAGGACATCCAAAATTGTAAAATGACTTACACCATGCATGCACCCAGAAACAGTTACTGGGATGTTCATTTTTTGGGGTGGAGACTAGGCACTGCTGCCACTCCCCCAGCTTTTGGAGATTCTGCTCTGGACGTTCCTTCTAAAACCCACTTATAGGTCGTAATTTAATAAAGCCATTTTTGCATATTGGAGGGAATATACACATGTAAAATGGTCCTATACAACTGCACATCCACAGAATAAAAGCGAGGAAAACAATGTTCAGCAAAGAGTTGTACACATAAAAATATACTTTATAGTTCTACAAAAGGGCTCAGGTCATCTTCATGGTGTAGCAGACACAGCTTCTCAATGGCTTAGACTTCATCATCATCCCAAATCTTTCAAGTCCCTCAAAGATCCATAAGTATTTTTTACAATGTACAAAAATGTTTTTTCCAATGCATTCCTTTTGGTATTAAATTGAAACAAAAATTTGATTTTGTTCATTTTCATTTCATTTTAAAAATTCAAGCCTCATGCTGTTTGCATAAACATTTTTAAAACATTTAAATCCCCAGGCCTTTTCCCCATCATCCTTCCATCTGGGCAGGAAAAAAGGACAGGAATGGTACCCGTCATTGCTGCCGTATCAGTCATTTATTCCAAAATGCTGCCCACTGGCTTTCAGCTAGCACTATTTTGGGTTTTGTACATGCATTAAAATGGCACCAGCTGAGGAGCAGAAGGTACCATTTTAGATTATGAAACTGATAGTGCAGGAGTGACTAGTTGGCCGGTCATTAGGAGAGCTAGGGAATCGCATACAGCACCATACTTAAGGAGGGAGTAACTAGTATCATTAGTTAAGGGCACATGGGGCCCACGTGCAGAGTCTAACTAGAGTCCTGATTCTCCGGTTCCTCCCCTGGCATGCCCTCCACTCCCTGACCAACAGAAGATGTCCATGACTTTCCTCCAGACTGTTTCCCCTGCCTCCCAAACAAATAATAAAAAAGAGCTGCTCTGAACATCCCTGTTCCCTCCTATCCCTGTAGGCTGGAGTAGTAATGCTTAATAGCATGTCCGCTTCCTCTGAAGTGCAGGGTCAGCATCATGGTATGAGCTATGAGATCTATGGCTCTTGCCAAAGGGAATCAGAGATTGAGAGAAGAAAGAAGATGAATGCAGGGCTGGCACAACCATCAGGCAAACTAGGCGATCACCTATGGCAGCATCGTCAAGGGTGGGGGTAGCAAAGAGCAAGGCATCCAAACCTAAACAATACATTCTGACAGCCGGGGGGGGGGAGCATAAGGCTTAAGCCTGGGGTGCCAACGCCTTGAACCAACTCTAGAGCCTGCCCTTGATGGATGTTAAACAGGTGAGAGACTGAGAGAGGGAGATTGTCAGGCAATGATGAGGGCTGTTAGTCTGGATCAGAGCTGCTGTTAGTAGGCATGTTTGGTGGTGAGGTGCAAGACCAAAGATTCCCTTGGGCCCTGGTGATTGGGGATTGCTCTTAACTGTATTTTCAATAAGATATGAAGAGCAGGGACTCTTCAGCATGGATGAGGGATAAAAAGAGGACCTAGGGGCATGTTTACTAAAACCTCACTAATGTGCGGGCCGCGGTAGTGTGCGGATGCCATATAAGGAGTGGGCGTTCCATCCTGAAAAAGAAAAGCCGTGATTGACATATGCGCTAAGGTGCGCGGTGCCCATGTGCGCCCCGCACATTAGCGCATGAGGAAGCTGCGTGGGAGGCATAAGTGGCGCACTGATGTGCACACAGAAGAGCAAAGCCACAGCACAATGGTCAAGACACCTACCAATGGTGCAGAGATCAGGGGTTCAATCCCCCACAGTGCCCAATGAAGACAACTGGCTGAGGTGTTAATTTATGAGGCATTTAAATAATAGGCAGCATAAGGCAGCGCACTAATGTTTTCGGAGGCATGTTAATACTGGGTGGCATAAGTGGCGCGCTGATGTGCACACAGACAGCAGAGCAAAGCCACAGCACAATGGTTAAGACACTGACCAATGGTGCAGGAATTAAGGGTTCAATCCCCCACAGTGCTCAATATAGACAGCTGGCTAAGGCATTACTTTAGGAGCTAGTCTATTATTGTGCAGCATAAGGTGGTGTGCTATTGATTTAGGAGGCTTTTTAATATTGGGTGGCATAAGGCGGTGCGCTGATGTGCAATCACAGGAACAGAACCACAGCACAATGGTTAAGACAGTGACCAATGATGCAGGGATCAAGGGTTAAAGTGCCCAATGAACAAGGCTGGCTGAGACATTACGTATTATGGGGAAGATTGCTTTTGGAGTCATTTTATGTTTATTTTAATTATCACTATTAGCAAACGCACTCTCAAAGCGTGTTAACATAAGGTGCCCTATAAGGCACATTTTAAAGTGCACTGTCAGCCAAGACACCCTAGAATGTTGCTTATAGGGCGCTTTAGAGGGTGCCGTATGAGGTACCGCAAGGTCAGAGTACTGTTTTTTATGGCAGCACTGTGCAGTTTAAGGAATGAAAGGCATAAGTAGGTGCGCTGACAGGCAAGGAGGAGCAGCAGTGGAGCACAATGGTTAAGACACTGACTGCTGATACAGGGGTCGTGAGTTTGCTCCCCAGTGTGCCTAATACGTAAGGCTGGCTGTGGCATCAGCTTTGCATTGTACATATTTTTTCCTGCAGCACTTTATTTTTATTTTATTAATTGCTGCCAGCAAACACGCCCTCACGTGCCATAATTGAAGGTGCCGTATAAGGCACCCTATAAGGCACTCCATAGGGCACATTATAAAGTGCAATGTCCGCCACAGCACCCTAAAAGGTCCCCTATAGGGCACCCTATAGGTTGCGTCACAGGATAATGTATAGTGCACCTTATATGGACGGGAACCATAAGGTGCCCTATAGGGCGCCCTATAAAGCACCCTCAGAGGCACATTATGGGTACAGTACGCTGAGGGTGTTTTTGCTGGCATCAAAATATGTACATTAAAAAAAGATAATGCATTGGACAACCCTATCAAATAACCCCACTGTGGGCTTGAA
Source organism: Ichthyophis bannanicus (assembly GCA_033557465.1). Lineage (NCBI taxonomy): Eukaryota > Metazoa > Chordata > Amphibia > Gymnophiona > Ichthyophiidae > Ichthyophis > Ichthyophis bannanicus. The sequence goes on from CM066031.1 coordinate 1,037,676,740, forward strand.
CCCATGACCTCTGGCTTCACAAGCAGTGAAGTAACCATTGGGCTACAGCTCTATAGCTGCTAGCAAGCCCATGGCTGGCTGCAGAGAGCCTGCACGTCACCACACAGACAGTCTGCTGTGGTCACCAGGATAGGGTTAGCCCACCCATACCCATGATGCACTGCACATGCAAATCAGCTGTCCACAGATGAACACAAGATGGGCAATGCACCCCCACAGCACCTCGGCCTGGTAGGGGGAAGTGAACATGTGCACCCACACAGCACCTCGGCCTGGTAGGGGGTACTGACCGTGTGTTTTACTGGCACAGAGTAGCAACACACCGTCACATTGTGCGGGTACTGTGCTCACCCTGAGGGTGCAATGAGGCGCCCAGGACCAGGTCCACAACACCATCCATGGCTAAAAGAGGCCGTGCCAGAGGTCCAAAGCAGTGTTAATATGTGAGATAGGTAGTTTATACACAGAACACCTTGGATATCTCTGTCTGTTTCAGTCAGGTGTAGCCCCTATGGACCCCCAGGTGGCCCATGTACCACCACTCCCCCTCTCCAGGGCTGAGGGTGGCAGACAGGGTCTCCCATCAATAGATCCACATTCTACCTCCCTGCAAAGGTGGCAGTAGAGGGGACCATCAACCGCAGTCCTGCTGAGGAACAGACACCCCACAGGGCAGTCAATGCAGCTCTATACACATCCATAACACAATAAGCAGACAGACATTAGGCCAGGATATGGTAAGCTGCACCCCACCACTATCTGATATTCTCCTGTAGCAAGCCATCAGCCACTACAAGCCGCTCCATCAAGACACATACCAGCTGCAAACAGTCTGCTAATTAGTCCATAGTGCATGTTTCCAGTGGAGATGCATGCACCCAGAACTGGGATGTCAGCATACACAGCAAGCAGATAAATCAGTGACTGGGCCCCAAAAGGACACCCATATCTATCACATGAGAGACATACTATATAGCACTATGGGGGTGCCTAGCCATGCTGTGGTCACTGCACAGTCAGGGTGAGAGTGATCTCTCAGCAGGACATACTGCAGTCACCCTGTCTGTGTAGGTGGTGGCTGGGCACTAAAATGTCCCAGTCAGTGCCCTATGCCCTGTGCAGATGCACCCTGGCCAGGCTACCCTGTCTGGCCTATACCCATGGTACCGTGCTCCTCATTATGCACATTGGCAGCCCAATACTGGCAACATTGCTGGCAGTGTGGGCTGTGGAAGGTGTTTGCAGCCACCACACACTGGATAGACTGACAGCCACCCGCACACCTATGCCAGCATTGTGCTACTATAGAGGAGTTCAGCAGCCATACCCATCATACCAGTCCTGGGCACAGTACAGGCATGGATATGGTACGCAATACTGTTGTGGGTCACTCCCCAGGGTGGTAAACACTGTCAGAGACCAGACCTGCAGCACACACCGCAGACATCACAATGATTGTTATGGTGGAGCTCAATGAGCAAAATGTGCTTAACGTAGGAATTGATATCTGCCAGTTATCATAGGAAAGGTTTGATAGCTGTGTACCATATACCCAGGTGTAGGGTGGCATTGCTAAGGTATGCAACTTGTCAAACGGCTGCCTGGGTGAGAATCTTCACAGTCTTGGCAAGTGCATATATCTATATGATTTGCAAGGGATTGTGGGCAATGTAGTTCATTCACACCAGACACAGCTGCTGACAATAATTTAGTTGTGCTCTTGGGTAAAGCCAATAAAATATTTATTTATGGGGTTATTTCTCCCAACACAGATATGCTTGGTAGCACATAAATCAGGTTACTTGCTTCCAGTGTTTAACTTGGAAAAACAAAATCAAAATCAGGAAAACAACATTCAAACTTGTCAGGCATTAGCTAATGTTTTCTTAGCATATATCAAACAACAAACGAAAAGCCACAAAGAAAGAAAAAAAACTGTTCTTTTCAGGTTAACTTCTGATAACTTCCCACATAGATTCAGAAGTGATTCTCTCCTAGCTCACAAGCAATTAGGTAAGGCTCAATTGCTAGCAGTTATCCAGCTGAAACCCCTTAGCTGGCTTGCTTTCTACTGTGTGGGTCAAATCCTGCTTCAGGAGCTTTTCTGAGTAGATTAAAGAACAAGTTTGTATTTCTTTGTGATGGTTGCTGTACTTTGTAACAGAAAGTTACCAAAGGAGTTTAGACAGAGAGCAGTCCATATAAACACATTCTTCATCTACAATCATTCCCCCTTCTTCAACAAGCATGGGTTCAATATCATGGATTGGCACGGATGAATCTCTCAATGGAGCACTTTCAGGAGAATACTTGTTTCCCTGCTGTCTTTCAAGGTTATAGCTAGGGCATAGATCAGTGTTCATACCTGAGCTTCCATTGCTGTTAGAGTTCCTCTCTATATAGCCTGGCCAGTATGTAGTCCAGTTCTTATGTCCAGCCTTCCAATCCAGATCCCTGGACACTGGATCTCTCTTCACATACCTTCTGCACGGGTCTTAGGGTCCCTTCCACGTGCAGCTGTCTCTCTCACAGGTATCGTCTGGAGATTCCTAGCTCTGCAGCACCATTCCTCTGGCTTTCCCCAGTCCAATGGTGTATGCTGGCCCTTGGAATGCCTCCCAGTATACGTACTGCTCTGGACTCTTCTAGACCTCTCAAAGGCTTTTCTCCTCTTTCTTCCAAAGGGTTTCTTTCCCTCTCTGTCCGTCCGGTTTGGCTTCTGCTTCTGATGATCCTTCAGATGAAACTGATGATCAAGCTCAAGCTGATTCTCAGGATCATGAGGATAATTCTCTGTAGAATAAACTCTACCTTTATTCTGCCTAGATGAGTGCTCCTCCCTAACACAGCGCAGCTGTGCTGAATCAGGCCCTGCCCTTTGAGATGAGTGCTTAGGGATTACCTCATAGCCCTCCTGATTGAACACACGTTTCCCCACTTCAGCTCCTCTAATGGCTGTTGGAAACCTGGTGCATTCTGGGACTGGTAGTCTTTTATGGGAAAATTATGTTTTCTTATTTCTACCAGAACTGACAGGTTGCTTGTTCAGAGTCACTTCACCTTTTCTATAGCTCCTTCCTGAGCTATGATAAGCTTCCTTATCACAAACTGCTAGTATTGGGAGATACAGGCAGGGCCCAATGTCCTGCCTCTCCAGGAGGCATTGGACAATGGGGCCTGTGTGTGTGTGTGTGGGTGTGTCTGGCCCTGTTGGTTGCTGCTTTACGGCAGAGTTTCCCAACTCCAGTCCTGGTGTTCCAAACACTGTTCGGGTTTTCATGCTGTCCCTCATGAATATGCATGAGCTACATCAGCATACCATGTGGGTGGTGCATAGATATGCAGCACAGGCATCTTTATAAGAGGCAGCATGGAACCTGAATGGTGTGGGGCCCTCCAGGACTGCATTTTGGAGACTCTGCTCTAGGTAATTCGCCTGTTTATGGTGTCTGTGTTTGGTGTGGTAAAATATAGGCGTATTAACCATGCGTATGTTCTCAGCAATAAAGGTTTGTCCTTACTATCACGGTTTAGTTGTAGGAAAAATATGTGGACAGGTTTGGCAGTAGCCCCAGCTGGCCTTTGAACCTGTGACCTTCTGTTCCTGCACACACTGTCTGTGTGCACTGCACCACCGTGTTGCCACAGATATGCTGTATTCCCTGGGGAGTCCATGACTGTACATCCAACAGAGCTTGTCTGTTGCGGTGGACGGTGCCAGCCTGCACAGGCCTAGGCCACTGTCTGCTGTGGTTTGCAGCCACTGCCCCCTCCACCACCTGTACCCTTCCGCCAACATGCAGACATGTCCTTATCTGGGAAAAAGCATATGACCTGATTGACTGGTGGCACTCCAGGACTGAATTTGGGGGACTCGGCTGTAGGTAATGCCCATTGTTATGGTTTTTGTGCGGTGTAGGGTAAAATATAGGTGTTGGAACCATGCTTATGTTCTCTGCAATAAAGGAGTGTCTGTACTATCACTGTTTAGTGGTGGGTAAAACTATGGGGATTGGGTTGGCAGGAGCCCCAGCTGGGATTTGAATCTGTGATTCTCTGGTCCTACAGGCACTGGCTGTGTCCGCTGCACCACACTGTGGCCACAGAGACAGTGCAGTCCCTGGAGATAGGAAACCTGGCCGGACGAGTCAGAAACCCTGCTCTACACAATTTTACTGTGGGCTCATTAACCTTGTATGGAGACAAAAGTGCAAATAAACCTCAAAAATGACCTCGGAAAAAGGTGAAAAAAACCAAAACCAAGCTGGGCAACAGTGATAGCAATGGGCAACGTAAAAAACACTCCCAAGAAAGCTCCAATAAAATGAAGTGATTTTTGAAAGAGTCTACGGAGCGTAGACCCTTCCAAAAATCATTTCTTTTTTTTTTGGAGCTTTCCTGGGAGTGTTTTTTATTGTTGCCCATTGATATCACTGTTGCCCAGCTGAATTATAATTTTTACAATTTTTCTTGTGGTCATTTTAAGGTTTTATTTGGAATTTTGTTCTGTGCACATGTATCACACTGCTCACGTTTTGTAGGTTTCCCCGGTTTTGCTCTACATTGCTGACGGAAATGGTTTCTCTTCCCTTTAAATCGGCTCTAACGCGAGGTTTTCACTCGCGGTATTTTTTGACCGAAATTCAGCCCTGCTCCTGTGCGGGGAGTCTCTCCCCTCCCACTCTCCACCCATTGACCCCGTCCCCCCGCCCCTTGGGAGCCTTCCTCCGCCCTCGAAATGCCTTTCCACGCCTCTATCGCACATCAGCGCGCCGCGCACATGCGCGGGCCCGTTAGTGTGACGCGCACGTGTGCGGGGCCCAAAAATGCACAATTGTGCGCCCCGCACAATTGCGCGGTTTAGTAAACATACCCCCTAGTGTTTTGTTTTTTTTTAGCTTAAAGCGATAGATTTGTTTTAGTGCATGCTCTTTTAAAATAGTGTGCATTAAAACTTAAGAAAAGGTAAAAAAGAATCAATGAAATGAAAATATCCCACCCCCAGAAAACAAATGGCATGAAAGAAACATGCCACAAAACCCCTAATTAATGTTGTGTTGAATTTAACTTGATCCCTTAGTGAAGCATTCATGATAATCCAGTGAGTAAGAAATAAGTAAATTCAGTCACAGCTGTCAGTTTCACATTACTCTGCTCTCTCCAACAGGCTTCTCTACTAAGGGTCAATATTGTACCAATACTATATACTGCTCAAATAATCTTCTTCCTAATTCTACCAAGCAGCTACTTACAAGGCTCATCTCTTCTCAGCATGTTAGAAATGCATTTGCAATTTCCTCCACAGATCCTCTGTGATAATTTTCTTCCACCCAGATAGTCTGATTCTCAGAAAACTTTAATAATCTATTCATGCTGCTTGAGAAATATGTTGACATATTAACTCTTTTGGCTACAGACACTTCCCAGACATCATGTTTGACATTTTAGGGTGCTCTTGTTCTTCGAACATGAATATAAATTAATGAAAACCAACAAACTAGTACGCTGTGGACATTTTTTGATAAAGGGAACATTGTACATCTTGAACTCTTTGCTATATTTTACTGTTACTTCAAAACCTTTTTCCTGTTTTATCTTCCGGATGTCAATAGACAGAGATAAATGGACCAGGAGTACAAAAGAATAAGCAATACTTAGCTGAAATAATCCTCTGCAAGATAAATGAAGGATGACATCTTCAATTACAATTTGAACAGTCTTTTTGTATTGGAATGTAATTTAACAGAAATCTGATATTCGATAAACCAGACTTTCTGTGATTTATAGCAAACATTCCAGTAATGTTACCTAGTATCACTCTCTGTCATAAAATGTTTTTTTTTTTTAGTTTTTTTCAGAACAGTAGACACACTGCATACAAATAACATGTTTGCCAGGCATTTAAAACAGTACGTTGTGTTTTCTTTTCTGGCCTGTGTTTTAAATACTAATATTAATATGTATTTTTACAAAACAAAGGTTACTTTCCTGATCAGATTTGTTCTAGTTGGATGGTGCCAGGCCTTAGAGATAATACTTTGTGCTATGATGAAGAAGAAAAGACTTTGGGGGCCGGATGTTGAAGGAAAACTGTTTGCTTTACGATTGATTCCCTCTAGCAGATGCTATTACAAATATGATAGCAGTAATTAATTTACAGATAATGTGATACAGCAAAATATTTCTATAATTAGGATTTGTGAATCTACCATGGCTTGACTTCAGTGCTGGGTCGGTTTAGATTGAATGTCTGTTTAGTTTTATAAGCTAACTCTAACTCAACTGACAAAGCAATCAAAATGTTATGAGCAATCCTATATGTACCAAACATACATCAGCTCTTTCCTGATATGGATTGAAAAGGATGATTTCTTTGGACCGACACTATACCACCCAATATAAGATATAATTTTTTTCCAGTAATACAATAGAAGTAAGGTTAAGTCTTACTATTTGTGAAATCACATAGAAGATAATTTTATAAAGGACTTTCCATTTTGTAAAGGCTTTTATACATGCAGAAAGGCCTTTTATAAACTTACTCTACAGTATTCACTTGTATAAGTGCATGCTTTGACAAGACAGCACACACACAAACACATATGTAGGCATTCCCGGGAACACAGTTTGAGTGGAGTTGGGGTAGAGTTGCAATGCGCTTGAGTATTTTATAAAATGCACAAGCACACATGCAGAACAAATATACACATTTACATTTACACAACTGACCAACAAATCCACTGAATATCCAGATAGTGTGGCTGACTCTTCTTGCTATTTTAGGTTATCTGGATAGTTCTCTAAATAGCAATGATGAATGCTGCTTCTATTCTGATAATTGCCAGCTCTTCCTTCTGCCCTCAGGACAGTGCTGAGGCTATCTGTAAGGTTATGCGGCAGCACAATCCGTCTTGAGAGGAATAGTCGTCAAGAGAATGATGGTAGTTGTAATTTTCATATCATAGAAACACATAGCAGCAGAAACAAAGAAGTGCAATTCTTGGAACCCAGTGGTTTATAGGATTCAAGGCACTATGGCATTATTAGAAGTAGGTCTTGTCAGATGAATTTGATCAGATTCTTTGACTGGGTAACTAGGAAGTTGGATCAGTGAAAAGCGCTAGATGTGCTGTACTTAGATTTCAGCAAGTCTGTTGACACAGTTCACATTGGTGCCTCAAAAACAATTTGAATACCCTTGGTAAAGGCCCTAAAGTGACTAATCAGGTTAGAATCTGGTTGAATGGGAGGTGACAAAGGGTAGTGGTAAATGAAATGTAATCTGACATTAAGGACATTACTAGTAGTGTAGCACAGAGATCAGTCCTTGAACCTCTTTTCAACATTTTTGTAAGGGATATTACAGAAGGGCTGTTGGGAAAGATTTGTCTCCTTGCAGACAATACCAAAATCTGCAAAAGAGTAGACAGCCTGGAAACAGTGCTCAAAGTTCTAATGTGGGGTCCCAAGAAAGATTTTGCTGAGAACCCCCCTTATTTTTGCCTCCCCCTCTCCAGTGGTAGCATGACACCCTCCCACACTCCAGTGGAGAGGCAGTAGCAACGGCTGAGGAGACACATGGAAAAACTTACATATGTTTGCCGAGATGCCTCCATTCCAGGCCAGGAGATGTTCCTTTCTGACAGAAGTCTTGTGGTAACTCCCAGGCCAAAGTCTCACGGTAAGGCTGTTATCATGAGACTTTGGCCCATGAACTAACAGCCGGGCATGGAATGGAGTTAGCACGGCAAACAAATAAAAGTAAGTTTGCTATGCTGCCGTGTGGACCCTCTTCTTGCCCGGACTCCCCTGCAATTTGGGGGCTGCCTGAGTGGAATTTACACCACTGTCTGAAAGGTGTGGATAGCTTGTATATGTGTATATCTATGAATCAATGATTGAATGTATATGTGTATATCTATGACTCAATTAGTGCATGTAACAAAGTCCTAGCACACAAGATTTGTGGCTTAAGGTTCAAGAATGCCTTACAGCGTTTCTGCATAGATTGCAAACATCGGGGAATACTTGAATTGCCTTACCACAAAAAGGAATCTCCTTTTTAGAAAAATACAGACACAATAACATATTTTTATCTAAGGAAGAAATAAAAATAGCTACCAAAGTAGCATGTGTTGAAATCACGTCTTGTGAAGATTCCAAAAAAGTAGACACATCAAGAGTCACTGTTGACCAAGGTGAGAAACCAAGTTCCCTCTCAACTTGTGCCATGTTCTTGGTCCCCTTGGGTACATAATAAATATTTGAAACTCCAATTTTTTTAACATCCTCAATTAACAGTATATCTTTCATGTATTTATGAAACAGAATAAGAGGGAAAAGGTAATGAGTTTGGGGAAAATTAATAAACCTCAAATTACTAGCCGTAGCAGCGTTCTCAGAGACTTCCAATTGCTGATGAATCATCAAGCAATCCGCAGGGAAACTTCTGTGCGAGTCACAACCTCACAGATATCAAACTTTCAAAACTCAAAGGTTCCAAACTTTTAAGGGCTAAACCTGCAAACATTTTAGAAGGTCTGGAATGGGAAAGGAACATAAACCCCTCCCCTTCTACTAGGTCAGGAGACAGGGCTGTCCTACAAACGTCCTTGTTGGGTAGGATAAAACCCTTGAAAACTGGAGGGGTTACATGTGAGGTAGTACTCACAGTCTCCAATGAAAGCTCCACATCTGGGGTAGAGGTCATAGGGGCGGCCAGCTGCACATGGCGATCCATTGGTCCCAAATCTTTACAGATTTCACTTGGAATGCCGGCAACACCCACTTCTTTCTTTTCTCCATATATTTATTTATTTAGATGTATTTATATCTCGCTTTTCACCAGGTCAAAGCAGTCAATTGGGGGATACATTTAACACGAGGGGATATGAGACACATACGCTAATACTTACAGGGAACATGGGCAATGGAGGGTTAAGTGGCTTGCCCAAGACCACAAGGAGTGCCTATAGGACTAGAAATCCCAGTCCCTCCGGCCTGAGATTGCTGTCCCCAGGTGGGACTTGAACCCCTGGCCCTCCAGCTTGAAGTACCTTGTCCTAACCACTAGACCACTCCTCCCACACCTCCCATATAGATCTCTCTGAACATATAGCACCTCCAGGCACTTAACGGGCACTAAAGTGGACTAACATACCCCTTTTGTCATGCCCCTTTGGGCACATGCCGGTGGGCATGCACCTGCAGCAAGCAGCTGATGATATCGCTGGCTCTGGCTGACATCGACTGTGCAACCCCACCTCCTGGAGCCATGGGAAACAGGAACCCTGGATGATCCGCTGAGCATGAGAGCTTCCCCAACTCGCTTCACAGCTGCAAAGATTTTATCGCTGGCTCTGGCTCACGTCAGCTGCTCAGCCCTGCCTCCTGGAGCCATGGGAAACAAGAACCCTGGATGATCTGGTGAGCAGGAGAGCTTCCCCCCAAATTCATGTTTTCTTCTTTACAGTCCACAATTGCACTCACTAAGCACAACTATTTTCTCCATCTTACTAACCGCCTTGCCTCTATCACTTTCTGTTTCTTTTTCTACTCCCAATTCTCTTCTTAAGGCACCTCCACCTCCAATCCTTCCTTCTCTCTCTGCTCAAACCCTAGCAGACTATTGCCATGACAAAGTGCATAAGATTACTCTTCTTCACCCCTTCTTCCCCCTCTCTATGAATAACTTTTTCCCTGAACCTCTTTCACCCTTTCATCCTTTTCTAAAAATGTCTGTTGAGGAAAACATCTCTTCTTCATTCCTCCTCTAAACTCACTTCCTGTTCTTCTGATCCAATCCTCCCCCGTCTCCTCAACTCCATCTCTTCTTCCATCATCCCTTTCATCTCACATATTCTCAACCTTTCGCTTTCCACTGCAACCTTCCCTGCATCCTTCAAGCATGCTGTAATCACTCTTCTCCTAAAAAACACTCACTTGATCCTACTTGTCCTTCTTATAACTGATCCATCTCCTTTCTCCCATTTATTTCCAAAATTCTTGAACGTGCAGTTCTCCGCCGCTGTCTAGAATTTCTATCCTTTCCAGTCCTCCTTAATCCACTTTAATCTGGTTTTCATCTATTTCATTCTACTGAAACGGCTCTTGCCACAGTCTGCAGTGATGTGTTTCTTGCTAAGTCCAAAGGCCTTTACTCAGTTCTCTTCTCAATCATTCTGCTGCTTTTGATACTGTTGACCATCGCCTCCTCCTTGACATATTATCCTCACTTGGTTTTATAAAAGGACACATCCTAGAGAAAAATGTACTATTCTATAATAGATGAAGTCCGCAGCTTGTCATATGTAAGAAGTTAGGGGGTAGCAGCTAACTCCATTCCTTTGAACCTATAAATGGATAGTTTTCATACACGTAAGGAAAATGAATTTCAATTTTCCACATAGCCTGTATATACTACTACTACTACTACTGAGCATTTGCATAGCACTACAAGTCGTACGCAGCGCTGCACAGACATGTAAGAGACAGTCCCTGCTCATCAGAGCTTACAGTCTAGTCAAGACAAACACAGAAGGTGTAGGCGGGGATAAAGCAAAGGGAAAGAAAAGGAGATCAGGTGGGTCAAGATCCAAAAGCAGCAGCGAAGAGGTGAATTTTCAGCCTGAATTTGAAGAGAGTTAGAGAAGGTGCCTGGCGTACAGACATAGGTAGTTTGTTCCAGGTGTAAGGCACAACAAGGTGAAAGGAGCAAAGTCTGGAGTTAGCCGTAGAAGAGAAGGGCACAGATAGAAGAAGTTTGCTAGAAGAGCGGAGTTCCCGAGGGGGGTTGTAAGGAGAGATAAGAGAAGAGAGGTACTGAGGAGCCGCAGAGTGAATGCATTTATAGGTCAGCAGGAGAAGTTTGAACTGGATGCGGAAATGGATAGGGAGCCAATGAAGTGACTTGAGAAGAGGAGTAATATGGGCATGATGAGGCTAGCGGAAGATTAGCCGCGCAGCTGAGTGTTGAACAGATTTAAGGGGAGAGAGATGATTCAGAGGGAGACCAGTAAGGAGTAGGTTACAGTAGTCAAGACGGGAGGTGATTAAGGAGTGGATAAGCGTTTTAGTAGTATGTTCAGAAAGGAAAGGATGGATTTTGCTGATGTTATAGAGAAAGAAATGGCAGGTCTTAGCTATCAGATGGATGTTTGTGGAGAAAGAGAGAGAGGAGTCAAAGACAACCCTCAGATTGCAGGCTGAGGAAACAGGAAGGAGTACAGAGTTATCTACAGAGACTGAGTAAGGAGAAAGAGGAGGGGAGGTTTTAGGGGGAAAGATAAGAAGTTCAGTCTTGGCCATGTTCAGTTTCAAGCGGCGGTGAGACATCCAGGCAGCAATGTCAGAAAGGCAGGCAGAGATCCGGGTCTGGATTGCTGGAGAGATTTCAGGCGTAGAGAGGTAGATCTGGGAGTCATCAGCATACAGATGGTACTGACAGCCATGGGAAGAGATAAGCGCACCAAGGGACTGGGTATAGAGAGAGAAAAGGAGCGGACCCAAGACAGATCCTTGGGGTACACCAACTTGGAGTGGGGTAGCAGAGGAGGAGGAGCCACCAGAACACACACTGAAAGAGCGATGGGAGAGATAGGAGGAGAACCAGGATAGTACAGAGCCCCTAAAACCAAGTGAGGACAGGGTATCAAGAAGAAGGTTGTGGTCAACAGTGTCAAAAGCAGCAGAGAGGTCAGGAAGGATGAGGACAGAGTAAAGGCCCTTGAATTTTGCCAGGAACAAGTCACTAGAGACTTTGGCAAGAGCCGTTTCAGTAGAGTGTAAAGGACGAAAGCCAGACTATAAGGGATCCTGTAATGCTGTGAATTTTGGGTGAGTGTTAAATCTATTGACAATTTCATATTGTATAGTGCTTGCTGAGATCATTCTGTGTCATTATCAGCATTGTGTAAATATGCAAATTGGCTTGAGTTGTTCAGCAATTTAGCGAAGGTTCAGCTGAAAATAAAGTAACTTGCAATAGAAACTTCCTTGTATTTATACTAATTAATGTTCTAATGTTTTAGCAGTTTTACCAAAATTGGTAAATTCTCTATGGTGCCCTGCACTCAAGGAAGCTTGAAATTTGCGTTGGTCTCCTTGTCCCTCCTCCATTTTCTGCAGTCTGATGAATGCTGAGGTGCTAATCTGACCAGCAAGAAACTGTTATTCCCTTTATCTGTTTCATTCCAGATGACTTTGAATAAATTACCTTCGGAAGTGCAGAAATGATATCCAGCTTTTAAAAAGCCCAGGGAGCCGGATGAATGCTAGAGAGGGAAGAGAGCCAGTCTCAGAACCTGTGTGCAAATAGTAGAAATGATTCTTTCTCAGGGATAACTAAAAAGTGAAGATGGTTATACTAGCATCTGTAAACAGAACTACAACATACAATCACACCTGTAAGAATGATTTAAGGAAAAGGATCAAAAAATTACAAACAAAAAAGGTGACAGAGCATAGGAGATTGCCCCAGTCATCCACTGACTTTGAGGTAATTCAAAGAGAAAGGACATTTATTGTTTAAGGGGCCTATTTACTAAGTTGTGTTAGGTGCTTATCATAGCATTTAATGCACACTAATAGAGTGCAGCGCCATGTTAATTGTTAACACCACATGTTAGCTGTTATCACATGCAAATTGCCCTGTTAAAAACCAAAAGTAGAAAGTCTTAGTGGGGGAGATGTTGGTGGGAAATGGATTGGTACTGATCTTGCATTTAACACAGAGATTGCTAACACACAGTAACTGCTAATGCAGCAGATAACATGATTAAAAGATAGAAAACAGAGAATAGGCCTAAATGGTCAATTTTCTTATTGCAGAAAGATAGTCGAAATCCCCAGGGATCTGTAATGGGCCTTTTGTTTTTGCACATATTTATAAATGATCTGGAAATGGGAAGAAGTGAGATGATAAAACCGTAGATGACACAAAATTATTCAAACTTGTTGGATCACAAAAGGATTATGAAAAATTGGGAGACTGACCATCCAAATGGCAGCTAGAATTAAACGTGGACAAATGCAAATTTATGTACTCAGGGAAGAATGCAAATTTATGCATTCAGGGAAGGAGTGGAGGAGTGGCCTAGTGGTTGGGGCAAGGTACTTCAGGCCAGAAGGTTGGGGGTTCAAATCCCACTAGAGGACAGCAACCTTGGGCTGGAAGGACTGGGGACTCTACTCCCACAGGTGCTCCTTGTGGTCTTGGGCAAGCCACTTAACCCCCCATAGCCCATGTTCTCTGTAAAATAGTTATCTCCAAGTTATAATGCCCTGTTCAATGTAATTTCAGTATGTTCAATGTAAAACACACTGAAGCAGAATAGCACAGTATATAAGAGAATGTAAATAAATAACAACCTAAACTATAGCTACTGTACACAATGCAAGGTTCCATAATAGGAGTCACCACCCCAGAAAAGAGTCTACCGTGTGGACCCTCATTCATTTTTGTCTTCCAAGTATTAAAATATCCGTTCCATAATGCATATACAGTATATAGTTAAAACCCAACTCCCCAGTTGCTTCCCACCCCTCCCTACAATCTCTGTTACATGTAATGGGCACAGTTGTTATTATGTTTAAGTTACATAGTGCAGTGTTATATGTAAATCACCTTAACTTGTAGCACCCTAGGTTAACCTCATCCCTTGCACTCCCTAGCCACCCACCCGCCCCTCACTGCCATCACTGTTGTCCCTCACCAGGGCCTATAGTGATGGCAATAGATTGAAACAGCTCTGTGGCGCTTACCTGAAAACTTTGGCACCGGGGAGTTGTCTGCTTCCACCTACACTGATGGTCAACTTCCTGTTTGTATGTGGGTGGAAGCTCCATTTCAGTGAGAATCTCTACTCCCATGGAAACAGTAAGTCGTCCATTGGTGGGGGGTAAAAGCAAACAGCTCTGCATCGTGGAAGTTGGCAGGTAGGTGTCACAGGCTTTGGAGAGAGAACATAAACCCTGGTAGTAGGGCCAGCTCAACCATTAAGGCAGCTTCTAAGGACAGCAAAGAGCAGCAGCAAAGCAAAACAATAGATCCCGACAGCCTCACACCCTGAAAGAGCTGCTTTTGTTAAATTGCCAGGATCCTCTCCGTGCAACTAGCTCTGCCCCTTCCCCCCCCCCCCCCCCGACGTAAGCAAGACGTATTATCAGATAACACCTTTAAATTTAAGGCCACCCACGGTGTACACACTGCTGAGGAGTAGTTGTGAAGCCTATCTGTCTGTGTATTATGAAAAGTGCTGCTTTCAGTTTATCTTTTATATATATGTTTTACAGGCTGCATTTGGTGAATCACCAGGACCCTCTCCGTGCAACTAGCTCTGCTCTGTTTTCCCCTGATGTAAGTAAGACATATTATCAGATGGGAGGAGGTGTGGCCGTACTCCCTAGGTCCTCTGTGGCAGTCACAGAATTCTCCCTTAACCATTGTACCAATGTGGAACCCCTCCTTTTTAAGCTTGGCACCTCACCAAGCATGCATTTGTTATTACTCTGTTGCCCTCCAGCACTTTTTTCCTCAACTTGGGAAGCTAGTCATCAGTTGATTTTAGATGCTGTGATATCGTACTCTAACCTATTAATACTTGGGTTTTTTTTAAATTATTTATTTATTTATGGAATTTTAGACAAAACAGCAAGAAAACGATTACTACCATCTTGCAAGACAATAAGAGCTATACAAGTGAAATGAAACCTGAGAAACAATCAACAGCAAACTATCCAAGTAGCTTTATCATAGTCCACATTTCGAAGAGGGGGGTGGGGGGGGAAAGAAAGAAAACAATAAACCAAAGTGAAACACCCTGGTCTAAGAATGAACCACTCTGTTTAGGAGCATTTAACAAGAAAACCAAGTGACCGTGGACACCCCAGACATACTATAAATGTACAGAGACTATACTGTTGCAGCAAATGCTGTGAAAAAGCTCTAATTCTCTCACTCACCCACAGAAGGAAGACCAACAGACAGGCTGGAATGCAAACAAGATTTAATGTGCACACAGGCTCAGACAGAAAGTCGGTACTCTCCACCAAAAATCTGAGCCCCGAGGGACGTCCTACAATGCATTAAATACAGTACAGTTTTAAACTCATTCTATAATCCCATTTGCCACAGGTATTTCCTGTCCACCAATCAGCAGCCCCTGGGGAAGGTACCTGGGTGACCTGTCCAAACCGGTGTGCTCTGGTCTGTTGATTTCTGGGCTAGGGGATATTGTGCTCAGACCTGAAGTGGGGGAAGGGTGTCTACTGAAATAGCAGGCTGATTACTTTATGTAAGGGCCTCATGGCTTGGGGGAAGGGTCAGGCTGATCACTTGTGTAAGAGCCTCATGGCTTGGGGGAAGGGTCAGGCTGATCACCTGTGTAAGAGCCTCATGGCTTGGGGGAAGGGTCAGGCTGATCACTTGTGTAAGAGCCTCATGGCTGCCTCACTCCCCCCTTTTAAGTGAGACCTCAACCGCTAGAGGCGGTAGAGGGCTGTATTACTGGAGGCAAGCCGCAGAGGGGTGTATTTGGGACAGGGCCAATATCTGGGGGCCGTTCTTTATCTCAGAGCCAGCTGCAGTAACTAACCCTCTTTCCCTGTACTGGGCCCCGTGGGCATGGAGAGTGGCAAAGGCATACCGGGAGTCTGTGTATATATTCACATGATGGTTAGTCCCAAGGGTTAAGGCACGGGTAAGGGCAATGAGTTCCGCCTTCTGTGCGGATGTTCCAGGGGGTAAAGGCTGAGCTTCGACTTTCTTCTATCATCACCACCGCGTATCCCGCACACCTGTGGCCCTCCAACACCAGACTGCTTCCATCTCCGAAGTAGGTCTCATCCGGATTGCTTAACGGCACATCTGTTAGACCAGGGCGACTGGAGAAGACTGTATCCATCACTTCCAGGCAGTCGTGATCAGGTGGTCCTGGGCCAACAGGCAGGAATGTAGCAGGGTTTAAGGCTTGGCTGGTAGTTATTTGCACTCTGGGATTTCCCCATAACATGCTCTGGTATTTCAACATCCGGGAG
This sequence comes from Ichthyophis bannanicus, assembly GCA_033557465.1. Lineage (NCBI taxonomy): Eukaryota > Metazoa > Chordata > Amphibia > Gymnophiona > Ichthyophiidae > Ichthyophis > Ichthyophis bannanicus. The sequence continues at coordinate 1,037,692,775 of CM066031.1, forward strand.
CTGGTGAACCAGTGACTTCCTTTATGCTCTAGCAATGTTTGGACTGAGTGTGGGACGGTGACTAGAAGGCCTTGGCCCATGGACAGTTTATCAGATTCTTCCACCAACAAGGCTGTTGCTGCTATTGCTCTCAGGCAAGGTGGCCATCCCTTGGTCACTGGATCCAGCAGTTTACACAGGTAGGCGGCTGGCCGCGGCCAAGACCCCAGTTGTTGGGTCAAGACCCCCAAAGCTGTTCCTGCTGCTTCGTGTACATAGAGGGTGAAAGGCTTGGTGACATCCGGAAGGCTTAGGGCTGGTGATGACAGTAATGCCCTTTTCTTTTTTTTTTGAAACTTTTATTTTCATTTTGCAACAAACAAAGAAACAACACACCAAAAGAGACAAAACAAGTATACAATAAGGAAAAGTAAACCCATTACCCCCCACCCCGGTGCTTCTTCTCTACCCGTTTGTATCAGCATGTGAGCGCTTCCAGTTAACAGTGATTATACATCAAACAATCAAAAAATATCCACAATACAGCATGATCATGAGACAGAGATGTATACAAAGTTAGACAGTCAGATGAGAGCATTTAGCAAAATGTACATATTCATTGAACATCTTCCATTAAGACCAATAAGAAGGAGTCTGAATGGAGGAAGCACACAGACGAGGTATTTGTTCATATTTACTGTAGAGACAGGCATGATTCCACCATTCATTGAGGCTCAGATGGGAACTAATTTCCCAGTATTACTCAGTGAGGGAAACAGCAATGCCAAGCATAAAGTTCAAAAGGAGATAAGCCATTTCTTGGGAGAGGGGGGATCCCCGCAACTGGGCGAAGTCCCACTATCCTCCGAGAAAGGGACTCCTGAGAGTGCAATATAGACTAAATACGACCCCAGACCCGACGCCAGTTATACTGTAGTGCGGGATATTCATGCATAACATGAAATGAAGTAATAAACCAATGGCCACAGGACGTGTCCAGCAACCATTACCCTGAGTAGTGTTCCATATGTCTAAACTGTGAGGAGTGTAAAAACACCGGTGGGCTAGAAAGAAGAGGGTCTGAGTGAGTGAGGCGGGTCGGAAGCCCGTGTCCCTCTGCTCCAGATAAGGCTCATTGCTCCGAGGTTAAAGTCACATGCAATTCTCTCTCCCATACTTTCTGCGCTATAGAGGTATCTCTAGTGATAGCATTACATAAGGTTTAGTAAAATTGGATGCTACACCCGGTAAACTACCGAGAGATCGGAAGTTTCCAATCAACCTTATGCAGAGAGTGCCGATGGCGGGAGTACTCTAGTGCTCCGAATGCAATGCTGAAGTTACACTGACCAGAGTCGGGAGTTGAAAGGTTGCATAGGAATATTAAAGGCACCTAAAGTGTCGAAAAACATTGGTGGATAGTGGGAGTCTAATGGGAGAGTCATACCAGGGAGTAAGGTAAGAGGAATCGGTGAGCAAAGGCCCGCTACTATATCTAATCACACAGGTCTGCTCGGTACTGGAGCTTCCAACCAACAAGCACCTTGTTTGAGAAGAAAAGATTGAGGGAGCACTTGAATAAAATCGCCACCAAGTATTAATGGAGCATTAGCGGAGGCCGAGGCCAACTGCGCAAAACTTGCATAGTGAGCAGGGTTGTCCACATTCGGGACATAGTGCAAATACACGTGAATTCACTATCTCCAACCTCAAGGTGTACACGGGCCCATCTACCCTCCATGTCAGCGCTAATATCAGGTACAGTAGCGTGCAAAAACTTCTTGACCAGAATGACTATCCCGTACCATTTGGAAACGGTGGGAGAGTAGGCAGCTACCATGTGAGGCCTAGCATTGAGTTTCAGTGTTTCAGCAGAGTGTAATGCGTTTCCTGAAGAAACACCTAATCAACGTGCTCGTGACTAAGATAGCTAAGGATTTTCTTTCTGCTGAGTGGACCAGCAATGCCTTGTACGATGAATAATAAGATTTTACATGAGGTCATTCAGAAAAGTTAAAATTCTGAGCATGATAGCACACATAATTTCACTGTGTCCCTCAAACTAACTGTATCTGGCTGTACACATGACATAGGAAAATAAGCTAATATAATACAATGAAGCGCCCCACATTAACAAAGATAACCGCAGTACGGTAGAGGAGAAGCAAAACCCCAAAATTACTGGCGACCATGTGTCTGCGGGGAGAAACCCCAGAGAAGGCCGAAATTGAAAAAACATATAACCTGTAGGACTGTGCGTGCTCCGAATCCGACCGAGGCACACATCATGAAGGGATAGGAGACCAAAGACAAAAGTCATACAGAGAAAGAAAGAAAGTCCAGGCTATTTCTGTGCTGGGCTATGACCGCCGCATCGGGCCCTTCAAAATGGCGGACAGAGCCGGCAGATAAGAGTCCAAAATTTGGGATTAGCGCATCTGTTCTGCTTCTTTGGAGTCCAAAAATGTTGATAATAGATCAGGATCCTCGAACGTCCTGGTCTGGTTATGGAGAGTCACTCGGAGCTTCGCTGGATACAACAGGCCAAAGTGAGCCTGTAGCTGTTGAAGTCGAGGGCGAAGAGCAAGGAGTTTCTTCTTCCGACGGTCAACGGTAGGCTTTGCCAAATCAGGAAAGAAGGAGACCTTACGACCTTCATATTCCAAATGATGATTCGCTCGGGCAGCATGTAAAATTTGTTCCACTTGTTGATATCGTAGCAAGCTAAAGATAATAGGCCGGGGGGTCGTGCGGTTGAGCGCCATGCGGGCAGGAACACGGTGTGCTCGATCGATTTCCAGTTCTCTGTGAAAAGTAATCTTCAGCAAGGAGGGAAGAGTTTTGAGCAAGAATTCTCTTATATCTCCTGCTTCCACTCCCTCCGGCATTCCAAGGAGCCTCACATTGTTGCGACGGGCGCGATTATTGCTATCTTCCAACTCCTTTTGAAGATTCTGTATCTGGCGCTCAGCCTCGTCCAGTTTGCCCAAGCGCACCTCGTGCGAGTCGAGGACCCCCGCCATATTGTCCTGCCGTAATGAAAGACCTTCAAGTCGGTCTTGGAGCACTCCAAAGTCTTCTCGCATGGCTCGAAGCGCTTCTCCATTAGACTGCACCAATTCCTTCACGCCGCGTATTTCCTCCAAAATCTCCAGGTGCATTGCGGGGTTTTCACGAAATGGAACCATCTTCTGCGGGGAGGATACCTCCGTTTTGGAGCGTTTTCCATGAGAAGAAGAAGGAGACCCGAAGTCCAAGCGCGCTGGTTTGTGGGCCGCCATCCCCCCCGAGGTGCCCCGGTCAGCTCGGAGCAAAATAGTAAATTTATATAGGTATTAAGTCAGGATTCTGAGTAGGCCTCTCGGGAGCTTCAACGCAAAGCGTCCTATCCGCTGGACATCAGGCTCCGCCCCCAGTAATGCCCTTTTCAAATGTTCGAAGGCCTCCTGTTGGTCACGACCCCACTCAAGGGGGCTCTTTTCTGGGCCCTTTGTAGATTCATAGAGGGGCTTTGCGATCTTTGCGAAGTTGGGAATCCAGATACGACAGTACCCAGCGACCCCGAGAAAGGCACATACTTGTTTGCGGGTTGTTGGCACTGGGATCCGGCACACTGCTTCCTTCCTCTCGCGCCCCAACCGTCGGCTTCCTTTTGACAGATGGAATCCCAGATACTTCACTTCCGACTGACATAACTGAGCCTTTTTTCTGGAGACTCGGTAACCCGCATCGTACAGAAGTTGGAGAAGCTCTGTGGTTGCCAGTATACATTCAGCCTCAGAGTCAGCAGCGATTAGCAGGTCATCGACATACTGTAGAAGTACTCATCTGCCGGGCTCCCCCGGGGGGAAACTAGCGAGATATTGGGCCAATGCTGTGCTGAAAATGGTAGGGGAGTTCTTGAATCCCTGTGGTAAGCGAGTCCAGGTAACTTGAGACTTTCGGTCAGTAGCAGGGTCCTCTTTCTCGAAAGCAAACAGGTGCTGGCTTGCAGTAGCCAGGCGTATACAAAAGAAGGCATCTTTTAGGTCCAGTACTGAGAAGTGAGAAGCAGTCGCCGGGATGAGGCCCAACAGTGTATAAGGGTTTGGTACTATTGGATGCAGAGTCACAGTGGCCTCATTGACACGACGGAGGTCCTTAACAGGTCGGTAGTCGGTGGTTCCAGGTTTTCGGACTGTCAGCAAAGGAGTGTTCCATGCCGATTGGCAGGGCCACAAGATACCATGCTGTAGTAGCTGCACCAGATGATGATGAATTCCTTCCACAGCTGCCCGCGGCAGCGGGTATTGTCGCACATGTACCGGGGAAGCTCCCGGCTTCATTCCAATGCATACGGGAGGGATGTTGATGGCCATTCCGGGGGGTTTCCTGCAGCCCATACTCCAGGGGGCACTGATTCCCACATATCCAGGGTAGCCACATCAGATTTGGGCCTGTTCTCATACAACCGCCATTCTTCTTCTCGGGGGACGGACAGTACCAAAACTGTTGGGCCCAGGCTGGGTATTTTGAGCTCAGCCTGGCCCTTAGGCCCGAATGAGATTTGGGCCTGGAGTTTTGCCAGAACATCCCGACCCAGGAGGGGTATAGGACATTCAGGCATATACAGGAACTGGTGAGTGATGGTCCGTCCCCCCCAACTGGCACATGCGGTTTTGCAGAAAAAGGTCTCTGGGTCCTCTCCCCCGTTGCTCTGGTATCGGCCATGAATTGCATTCTCCGGCCCCCTAAATTCATGTTGACCATACGCTCCTGGGGACCCAACAGAAACTTGGTGCCCGGTCTGGCCTAGTAGTCATCTGAGTCATAATGTTCCATGGTTACAAGGCCTTCAGTGGCTGGTTCCGGTGGAGGCGGGAAAGCATCATACTGGTTTTTGCTCCCGTGTAGTACGTAGAGGTGCTCTCGCGCCCCTTGTGGATGGGTATCTCCCTCGTCTTGTGTTACAATTTGCACATTCATTCTTCCAATGTCCCTCCTCTTTGCAGTAGGCACATTGATTGGGGGCTAGGGGAAACCTCGGCCCCCCGTATCCGTGGCCTCGCCCTCGTTCTTCTGTGCTGAACAAAGTAGAAAGCAGTTGTCTAGTGCCCAACCAGGCAGGCTGGTGTGTTTGCATACTACTGGTCATAAGATCTGTCAGTTCTTGGGGCTTTTCAGTATAGGAAGCATAGTGGGTTTTCCAGTTCAACAGGTCCGTGGTGGAGAAAGGGACATAAATCAGGCTGGATGGTCCCAGTGTCACACGCCCAGCAGCATCAAGGTACGGGAGCCCCTGTACTTGTCGTAGTGGCATTTGGAGATCATGCAACCGCAGGCGGTGGGCCACCGGGGTGGACGATTCAAGCTCAGCCTGTGTGCTCTCAGGGGAGGAGATGGCACTAGAGGTGGTACCAGGAGTGGGAGGGGTGGAGGATGTGGGAGGGGAGTCTGAAGATGAGGGGCTGGAATCCGCAGAATCTTACCTAAATCTGGCATCACCCACCCCAAGAGGAGGTCTTCCTGACTCTTCAGCTAGGGGCGGACCCTGCAGTGGTGCAGATGGGACATGAGGTTGAAGCAGAGGGAGAGGGCATGGAGGAATATCTGGAGAGTCCCGCCCCTGGTAGATAGAGGCGGGTGTCCATCCCTTTTGGCGACCACTGGCCTCCACCATTATTCTACACTGATCCTCGTGACAGCGCTGGAGCCACTTCGGCCTGAGCTGGCATACGGCCAACCATGAATCAATATAGGGGAACTGGTCAGGGCGCTCTTTTGCTACAATTTGATGGACCAAAGACACAGTGGCCAGGTCAGTGGACCCATGGGGAGGCCATAGCTTAACTAAGGCTGGCCATTCCCTCTCACACAGAAAAGATAATCTGGAGGCAGAGAGGGGTACCCCGTAATCCTCTCTAAACCCAGATTTAAAATTGCGAAGCATACACTGTAGGGGCGTTTGCACTTTTGACTTCCCCGACCCCATGCTTTAATTCTAGTTCAATGACTAAATGCCGTATACAATGTGGGTCTTCTAATCTATTCTTACTTCTGGAATTGCAATGTACAATATGGATCTGCTGATCTAATCTCAATTCTGGGGAAAAAAAGCAAAATTGTACAATATAGATCTTCTTATCTAATCTCAATTTTAAAGAAAGGCAGTATACAATAGTAATATAAAAATATAACTAGCTATTTTAAAAAATGTCCACTAGTTGGAGCTCCAGTTTTGCAATGAGAGAATACATATAGCTATTCTTTAAGTGTCCACTAGATGGAGCTCCAGTTTTGCAATGAGAGACTACAGCTAGCTATTCTTTAAGTGTCCATTAGATGGAGCTCCAGGATTGCTTTTGAGTGCTGTTTCTTCCATTTAATACCTCGGTGCAGAGGATTTCTTACATGTGGTGTTCCCAAGATGGCTGCTACCTCCTCGTGCTCTCCACACCGGCTCACTCTCCACTCACAGATGAGGAAAGAAGGAAAGTGATGGACATCCAGGCTTCTCCTTTAATGACTCTGTTTTTGCTGATTCTGGGCTTAAAGGGAAAAACAGGGATAGGCATCGGGGCAGCACAAATCAGCAGCAGGAGCACAGCGGCAGCATCGGGGTAGCACAAATTAGCAGCGGGAATACAACGGAAGCATGGGGCAGCACAAATCAGCAGTGGGAGCACAGCGGCAGCATGGGGCAGCACAAATTAGCAGCGGGAGCACAGCGGAAGCATTGGGGCAGCACAAATTAGCAGCGGGAACACAGCGGCAGCATGGGGCAGTACAAATTAGCAGCAGGAGCACAGCGGAAGCATCGGGGCAGCACAAATTAGGAGCGGGAACACAGCGGCAGCATGGGGCAGTACAAATTAGGAGCGGGAACACAGCGGCAGCATGGGGCAGCACAAATTAGCAGCAGAAGCATCAGGGCAGCACAAATTAGCAGCGGGAGCACAGCGGAAGCATGGGGCAGTACAGTTAACATAACATAGGGAGCACAGCGGCAGCATCGGGGCAGCACATTAGAGAACTCTCTCCTTGCAGTCACACTTCAGAAAACTCCCCACAAGCAGAAAAGAAAGAAGAGAAGCAGCGATCTATTCTTTATCTCAGGTATGTTTCCTTTTAGACAGCGTGTGTAAGCTCAAATCGCCCCGATTAGCGGAGAATTGCGATCAGCCCAATTATTAATAAGTAGCTTATCAAGTGCTATATTTTGGTTACTTTTAGAAGTTTTCGGCAGCGCTTTTAAAAGATTCTTAAGGGACCCGGGGGGGGGGCAGTGAAGCGCCCCCCCCTTTTTCCTCTGATTTCTACTCAAAACTGGACGAACGGTGGCTTCAGAAACCCCCCCCCCCCCGGGGTCCCTACTAGGACCGCTCGTTGCGGGTGATCGGGCCGCTACAGGTTCACAGAATTTACTACCCAAAACAGTAAGGCAGTACTTACCAGACCTCTGATCAGAAAGAGTTTGGATGCCAGTCTATCCAGCCGGTTTTCAATCGGGGGGGTCAGCCGCAGGGACCGACTGACCACACAAGTCAAAGAGTCCTTCGGAGCACAAAGGGGCCCCGTGGCGCCAAGGATCGTTAATCACCTGGAGGGGTCGGTCCCTGACCGGTGGAGGCCCGATGCTGCAAAAGCAGAAGTCTTCCCACCGTGGGTGTGATGAGAAAGGCTTTTAAATTGGTCCCATCTGGGTCGCCAAAATGTTGCAGCAAATGCTGTGAAAAAGCTCTAATTCTCTCACTCACCCACAGAAGGAAGAACAACAGACAGGCTGGAATGCAAACAAGATTTAATGTGCACACAGGCTCAGACAGAAAGCCGGTACTCTCCACCAAAAATCTGAGCCCCGAGGGACATCCTACAATGCCTTATATACAGTGCAGTTTTAAACTCATTCTATAATCCCATTTGCCACAGGTATTTCCTGTCCACCAATCAGCAGCCTCTGGGGAAGGTACCTGGGTGACCTGTCCAAACCGGTGTGCTCTGGTCTGTTGATTTCTGGCCTAGGGGATATTGTGCTCAGACCTGGAGTGGGGAAGGGTGTCTACTGAAATAGCAGGCTGATTACTTTATGTAAGGGCCTCATGGCTTGGGGGAAGGGTCAGGCTGATCACTTGTATAAGAGCCTCATGGCTTGGGGGAAGGGTCAGGCTGATCACTTGTGTAAGAGCCTCATGGCTTGGGGGAAGGGTCAGGCTGATCACTTGTGTAAGAGCCTCATGGCTGCCTCAATACATTATTCTGGATCAAGGTTAAGAGATGACTTGGCATTAATAAAGGTAACAAAGTCAGCAGGATTAGTGAAAAAATATCTGATAGACTTGTATATAACCAAGCATCTACATGGAAATCACAAAAAGAAGGATCCACCAAATTGCACTACTCCCGGCTTTTGTAACAAGAACTGTTTACGCTGCTTCTGGATTTCCTTAGTGAGGTCAGGAAACATGGAAATAGGTAGACCACAAAAAGTATACAGACGTTTTTTGAAAAACATTTTCAGAAGCCAATCTCTGTCCGAGACTACGGCACATTGCACTAATAAAGTAGATGGTATACAAGTTCCTCCACCCGTATCATCAAGAAGGCCTGAGACATTCAGGACATCAAATTCAATATTAGACACTTCAGGCAGAACCACAGACTCCTTCTTCCCACTAGGGAGGTAATATACCTTAGTCAATGGCGGAATCAGTTCCACAGGGACTTTCAAGATTTCTTGCAGATATTTCTTAAACATATCCAGCGCTGTTATTCCTTGAATTCGTGGAAAATGTAAGACCCGCACATTAGCAGCCCTTGCAGCATTTTCCAGCACTTCTATCTTATATCTGAGAATCCCATTGTCTTTAATCAAAGCAGAAGACATAGCTGATAAAGTGTTTAACTGGGTTACATGATCATTTACAGACGTTTTCAGATGTTCACAAGCAGAAAAAACAGTCTCAATCTTACCAATATTCTCCTGAATATGTACCTCATTCTCTTGGATGCACGATGATAAGGCCCCAGACTGGGACTGAACAGCCTCCAAAAGAGTGAAAATAGCTTCCTATATAGACTCCAGTGTGAATACCTTTGGTCTGACCAGGAGGGGAGACACAATCTCTAAGGGAGTAGAAACCAATTGTGGAGGAAGCCTTCCCTCTGATAATGGAGAAACCATAACCTCCACCGTAGATAACACACCTGAGACCTCCCTGAAGGAATCAGGGGTCGACGAGGCCAAGCCATCAGCAAGCTCCCCTTGGGCGATGCCCACAGCCCCCGCCTCAGGAGACAGTAGCGACGCAGCAGCTGTAGCTGGACTCGAAGCAGCAGGGCATTCCGGCAGCGTCCTCTGCACGGGAGAGAGAGATGTCTCCACATCCAACGGCAGCACTAAGGGTTCCAAGCTGGCTCGAACCTCCCATCACTGGTCCGGGGTGAGTAGGACAAACTTATCCATGGGACCGACAGACGGGGGTTGGGGCACAGAGGGACGTGCTCTCAACTTCCCTTTGCATTTAGGCATCCGAACGAAGAAAGCTCACAGCAGCCATCTTAGAAAGACTCCTCCCCCCCCCCACCAATATTTTTATTTTTATTTTTATTATTTATTTACATTCTCTTATATACCGCGCTATTCTGCATCAGTGCGGTTTACATTGAACAAACTGAAATTACATTGAACAGGGCATTATAACTTGGAGATAACTATTTTATTTATTTATTTAACAATTTTATTTATTTATTTATTTATTTATTTATTTAACAATTTTACAGGGAACATACCAATACTTGGGGATTTTAATATTTATTATGACTGTCCAATTAGACCTTATGATAGAGCTTTTACTGCCTTTCTGTCAGATCATGGATGACTACAGCATGTTCGATCCTCGACACATTTAGTGGGACATACTTTGGATCTTATTATCACATTACAGGATTCCAAAATTATAATCTCTGATCCTCTTACCCTTTCCCTTTCATGGACAGATCATGTTCATGCTTTGTTTCATGTAACTTTGCAGGTTCATCTTCATGCTACTTTATTTTCTATAGCTACATCATCAAGCTCTTTCAGGCGTAGTATGACTGACACCTTGGTGGCTTTTCCATCAGTGGATACTCTTTTTCCTGATCATTTCTCTTCACTTACGGTAGAAGCCCAGGCCGCCTCTTGGGAAGCTGTTCTATGTTCAGTAATGAAGAACACAGCTAGGAGCAGTGCTCTCACAGCACCATCCAAGTAACACAAAAAGCGAGAGACGAGATGATTATGGATGACCGACAGTCGTTTATTCTCAAATGGGGTCCTTTGAGAATAAACAACTGTCGGTCATCCATAATCATCTCATCTCTCGCTTTTTGTGTTACTTACTAAGTTCAGTAATGGACACAGTAGCCCCGCACAGAGTATATACATGACCTGCATGTTGCTCATTTAGATGGTTCCATAAGGGTCTACGCCTCCTAAAACATAATACTAGGGCTGTGGAAAGGAAGTGGCGCAAAAATAGAATAGATCTTCCTTAGCATTGCTTCATTCCCGCAACACTTATTTACACTATAGTTCACAGATTACTCAGGCAAAAAAGGATTATTTTATCTCTTTGATAAGGACTTTGACCTTATCAAAGAGGGTTGTACAAATTTTTCTATGATGGATCAACTTGGGTCCTTAAGCTTATCTGATACTAACCTACCCTGGATGGGTCCCTTTGTGGATAATTTCACTATTTTATTTTCACATAAGGTTTCTCAACTTTGAGCAACTTTTCCTGTTCATTCTTCCTTTTTTCTGCCAGATCCACATAGTCCTGATTGCCCTTCTCTCAGTCATATCTGGTCTCAGTTTACACCAATTATCATGTTAGACCTATCTTGTTTGATACAATGTATTAAAAAAATTACCTGTATACTGGATCCAATTCCATCCTCCTGGTTTAAGGAGCAGTCCTTGGGACTAAATCCTAGCAAATCCATGGCCATGTGGCTCTCTGATTCTATGGATGACTTCGGTCCTGCACCTATGATTGAGGGTACCCCAGCGACATTGCAGACCACCCTTAAATACTTAGGAGTGGTCCTTGACTCCAAATTGTCTTTTTCACCACAGTTATTCCATGTTGCAAAATCATTATTTTGAGCACTTCGTTGTTGCTGAGTCATACAGCCTATTTGGACACCACTGCCAAGATGACGGTGATATTTCATACTGTTATTTCCCTCCTGGACTATTGCAATATTGTCTACTTAGGTTTGCCTTTATACCAACTTTACCATCTACAGACAGTACAGAATACTGCAGTGTGTACGCTAGCACGAGCGCATCACTATGATCACGTTACACCATTGCTTGCGCACTAGCACTGGTTCCCTATCTCAGAATGGCTCCAGTACAATGTCTTATTGTTTGCCTTTTAAGCAATACATGATTTGGCCCCACATTACTTATCTTCTCTGATAATGCTCTATCGACCTGCTAGAGCCTTACGTTCTGTGCATGATTTTCGATGAAATATACTATCATCTGCCATTATTAAATTTGAGTCTACTCGATGGGCTGCCTTCTCTGTTGCAGTCCCTACACTGTGGAACTGTTTGCCTACTACTATACATACCGCTACTGATCTGAAGAGTTTTAAAAAGCCCCTAAAAACTCATCTGTTTAGTTCTGTTTTTGGGGTAACCATGGTATCAGCGTAGGGGGGTCGTGGCTATTCACCAATAATGCAATCTATATATAACCTCAACTCCTCTGCTATGTCTTAATCTTGGCATGCATATTATTATTTTATTGTCCCTGTTTTTATTATGGCATTTTTTTCTTGTTATGATTTTAAGATATTGTTAATGTAAACCGCATAGGTTTTTGTAGATATGTGGTATATCAAATAAAGAGTAACATAACATAACATTGCCACCACTGTAGGTCCCAGTGATGGAGATAGCAACAGCAATGGGCGCCCCAGAGAGCCAGCACTCCAGGTAACTGCCTAGTTCACTTAATGGTAGCGCTAGCCCTGGATAGAAGTCTGTAAAATAATGAATAGAGTAGAATAAGTAAACTTAAATCCAATGTTGACTCCTTCAAAAATGTACAAAGACTAGGGGGACACACGATGGGGAAAGTAAGTTTAAAGAATTAGAGAAAATAATTTTTATTCAACACATAATTAAGCTTTGGAATCTGTTGCTGGAGGATGTGGTAAAAGCTGTTCGTGCAGCATGGGTTAAAAAAGGTTTGGCCAAGTTCCTAGAAAAAATCCCATAAACCATTATTAAACAGACTGGAGAAATCCCCTGCTTCCACCTGAAATAAACAGCATGGAATCTATTTTTGGGAACCTGACAGGTACTTGTGACCCAGTATGGCACATCTATGCCATGTTTTATTTAGTTTTTGATATACCACCTTTCAACAGCCACAAAGCACTTTCCAAAAATATATAAAAAAATAATATGATAGGAAAGGAACTCCTCATTCATGTAGGACAGAGGAAACAGAAAAAAAGGGAGAAAACAGAATGATTCCTAACCACTGGGTTTTCTGTCCCCACAGGTCCCCAAAGGTCCTAAGGAATAAGTAGGTCTTCGAGGTTGCCCTATATTTTTTTTTAAATGGATTCAGTACAAAGAGATAGAGCAGTGGTTTCCAAACTTTTATCCCATATGACTCCATTTTAGCAACTGAAAATTCACATGACCCCAGATGATGAGGAAATCCAAATAGCAGGTCTAAAACAGGAATCAGCAGCAGTTAACACAGGGTCCTTTGTGTCAGTGTGCAGTTTTTGCTTACACACTCTAGTGAGTTTCCAGTCTAACAATAAACTTATTCAGGAGGAGGCAGAGGCCAATGAATGTTCACTGGCTCACAGGCCACATGCTGATTGGTGACTGCCAGTATTTGGCATAGGTCACAGTGAAAGCCCAGAGAGAAAGGGACACGGCCATGTTTCTGTGATACCATCCACTGATGATGTGACCCCCTTTGGGGTCCAGACCCCAAGTATGTGAACCACTGAGCTAGACAAAGTTTGTTCCATAGAGCAGGAACTTTAAAGCAGAAGGATAAAAGCTAAATGGATTCTTATGTAAATCATTTAAAAATGTACTTCCAAACTCTGATATTATTATATCTCACAGTCATGAATATAACATTAATTCAACACAGCAATTACTTGCATGAAGAGTATTACGACAAGACTGTTTTGATACCAAGAAGGAAAATATATTAAAGCACCAAAATTACAGTTTTCATGGAGGGAAAGATAGGAAATCAGATTAGGGACCACACAAGGAAATATTTAAAAAAAAAAAAAGCAATTTCTATTTAATATAGTCTTCAATGCAAACGATATGATGCATGTGGACAGTGACTCAAACAGTCTTTGGCATGCAAGCAAACCTTTTTCCTCCCAACAAGCATCTAGAAAAGAAATTAAGAAAACATATAATGAAAGACAATTTTGCTTGCCAACCCACATTTATTCTGGCAAAATTTGCCTATTTACTAGCTGACGTGCACATAAATCTTATTTTATTCCCTCTTCCATGCCGCATGTGAAAATGTGAATTCTGCATCCTACTAACCTGCAGAAATATTGTATGTGACAAAACTGCAGAGCTTTTTCATAATAGCATATTGTTTCCTTTGCTGACTATAGATTTTATGTTCACTCTCTGTAATTGCTCAACAATTAATCTTTTCTAAGAGACAGAAGCGATAGATAATAATTATACTACAGGGATAAGCATAAATTTAGCCAGGTTAATCCAGTTTTACTTGCTGTCTGTTTGCTGTTGGTGTAAATATAAGCTCCATATTTGTACCACCAATGTAAAGTTCAAATTGGCAGCTATACCAGTCAGGAAGTAATTACCGCTTCTCACACTGTACAACCAGATGGTCCACAGAATGGTCAGCCTGTAGATGGTGAGATCTAAAGGACCATTTTTGTTGTAACCATATCAATATTCTTTTTACAGCTTCACTGCTTGTCCTAACGTCCATTCTTCTTCAGAGAAAAAATAATTTGCTTTTTGATCACAGATCCACAATTTTAGAGGTTACGTTTAGTGTTAAGTGTGGTTTTATTGTGTATACGTAGTCTAGTGGTAATTGCTTTTCTGGACAGAGCTGTGACAGCTCTTTCATATATAAATATAACTTCGTAACATTTTAGGAAATATTTCTAAACTGGTCTGCCGATAAATAGCTGTATTAGTTGTTCAACAGGAAACGCTGTGGTGCACTTTAAGGCTCTAAAACTTTCAGAAATGATAAACACTTTATACAATTGCTTCAGAGTTACTTTTAAACTATTATATGATTTTGGTGCAAGATGGAAAGCATTTTTATTCTTTGAAAAGGCAAGGATTGTACTGAATAATGCTTATCTCCTACAACAAAGGGAGAAAAAGGACAGGCATTCAGAAACCTAATAGCTTTTGCTGATTGGTTGACGGCAAAATGGACCAATCTATGGCACAATGAGTTTAGATTCAGACAGACAGTTGCTTTTCATACCAATAGAGAAAAGCAAACACTTTTCCAGTTCAGTTGCTGGATTAATCATTTTATTTTACTTTTTTACTAATCTCCTTTAGTATAAATTATACGTAATGAGCGAATGTCAATAAAATTATATCTCTAGAGCTCATTGTGAGTTGGAGGATTTGGGCTAGTCACGAGTATCTGCCTCTTATGAGTTGTGGTTTAATGGCTTATCCCTCCAATTTTTGAAACATGATAGATATATGGTGCCCAGTATGACTATACTCACAGGCATATAGCCACATAACATGGTGTATTTTGAGTTCATCTTTGATTCATCTGGGTCACTAAAATTTTAAAGTGCACACAAGTTACTTGTAAGCACACAATTGCACACATTTTAAATTCTTCCACATACATACAAACATGGGCATATCAGGAAGATATTAGGCATGTACATCAGTTTTCCTAGAACAGAAAAATCAACATAAATAATGTTTTTAATGCCAGGCCAACTAATTGACTGTGCATGCTCTGAAAAAAATCTTGAACCGACATTCATTGACTTCATTTTTTCAACTGTGCAAGCAGTACCAGAAAACTGGAGCCAACCTGGGAGTGAGAGAAGGTTAAGGAATGGCCATCATCATCTAGCATGAGATACTTGAGCAAATCACGCTACAAATCTTTGACAGGTAGTCATTGAAATGTATCCCTGTCTGAGTATTACAAATACTATGGATAATGAAGTTACAGCAGGGATGTAAGACATATCCCAACCCAATCCCCAGATAACCATTTTGTCTCTGACTTCCAGAGAGTAAGAAAGTGGTGTAGTGAGTTAGGATTAAAAAGGAGATAAAAAATCCAGCACTTTGAAGTCTGTCATTGTGGGTGTGGGTGCCATTATGGGCTCCTTGGGGCTTAGGATTTCAAGGCAAAAAACCCCCAAAAAACCTACACAGGGCTCGATATTCAAAGGCATTTATATGGTTTACAGAACTGTAAACAGTGTAAATATCCCTAAGTGAAATATTCAGCGGCACTAACATGGTTAGTGCCACTGAATATCTCAGAGTAATGCCGCTATACGCCCGATGCTAACTGCTTAGCATCAGGGTGTGTTGGGGACATTCTAGGAGTGGTACCCAGGGATAACCATGCAGTGATGATATTCAGCCTTGTCCAGTTATCCCTCAGCAGTGAAAGTCAGGCACAGTAAAAGCTGTCCTAACTTTTGCCACCAAAGCTAACTGGTTAGCGACTGGATATTGCTGCTGCACGATTAGCTTCTGTACCATGTGCAGTTGTGCGGCAAACCCAGATATTCAATGCTAGTGGCCAGATATGGCCCCGGATTGAATATCCAGGGTTAAAGTTCAGCTGCGATCCACCTTAGTAAGGGCATCAGGTAAGCATGTGTGCTCTGAAAGCATGTGCTAATTGCCCCTGCACCTGAAAGCTAATACCAATGCAACCTCCCTCAGACAGGATTATGTCACTGGGGCCACAGCATTGTGCTGCCTAGAGAGTTGAGAACATCTTGCAGACACTTGCAGGATGAGAGAGGACACATCCAGGCCGCTGCAATATGCCATGCAACCAGAAGGGTCTGACAGCAGATAGGCTGTATATGGGACCTCTGGGGAAAGCTATTTTGTACTGCCATTTGCATTGGCAGTACAAGGGTATGCCAATGCAAATGTAATCCATGCTATACAATTTCTGAGAGGAGAGCAAGAGCAGTGCAGTGGGTGGACACAGCCCATCATCTCCCAGCAGAGACCAGACAACAATAAATTGTCCTCAACCCTGCCAACAGAGCACAGTGCAAGTGGCCAGTGAAGGATAGAAAAAGTTGACTGGGGAATATGAGCACCTTGCTGCACAGCTCAGAGATATGGGCCAAATTACAAGAGGGTGGGGCATGGCAAATCAGTAAAGCAAACCCATGGATAGAGATTGCTGCAGACGTGTCTGTGGGAGTTGGGGCACACATGCCCTGTTCTGGTGAAGGCAGAGTATCAGCATTTCCCAGCATGGGGCTTTGGAGTGTGTAACCCTCTAACCCAGGTGGCCAGGCAACAGGTATGAGGGGGCTGTAATCTGTCACTCCCCTCATACTCCTGGCACCTAATCATTGTGGGGAAGGAACATGGGCACTCATGGGGGGGGGGGGCGGAGGTGAAGGAGGTGCAATGATTGTGCTGTACAGATTTGCTGGGCCAATACAGAGACCTCACAGATATGGGGTGTAGTTGGCAGAAGTGCTTTTCCATCCATTCCTCCTCACTAACTGGGGTCCAGATGCAGTCCCTAGATCAGGCATAGAGGGCACCCACCCAACAAACAACTGGTGTTCCAGGAACTGGACACTCTCCCCTGTGACAACAACTGCCAGAGGGTGAGAGGTTATCTACAGAAGTCACTCATGCTCCTAACATGATGAGAACTTTGGGAGCACACAGTACACCTCACCCCCACCAAGGAGGGTACTCCCAATCTGTCCCTAGCTTGGCGCATGAATGGCAAGCAGGAAAATTGAGGTAATAGTGTCTTTGTATCTAACTGTTTTAAGAATCCCTCTTGGGAACAGAACAATTCAGTAGAACTATTGAACAAGTATTAATTTCTGGTGGGTCCTGATAGGCAGGAGGAAGTCTTTTCTCCAAGGGCTTATGCCTCTTTATGTTCACTATAGGGTTGATTCTGACCAGCGAATAGCGGGGTTGTAGTTGGGCGTACAACCTCCACTATTCACTGGGACCATATTCAGCTGGCAGTGCTCCCTCACGCACAGAGCTATTGTGGGGGGGCACTGGATGGGGATGGGGGTGGGAGGGGGAAGTTGGAGGCAGAAAGTGGACAGAGCAGGGGCAGACTGAAGCACCCAGATGTACAGGGCCTTTTCTGATCAGAGCCCTGTATGTCTGGCAGCCTCACTTTGGACACCTGGCTTATTCCACCTAGGAGGTGGAATAAGCGCCAGGAGCTATTGGGGCCACCATGGGAGATCCCCTGCCATCCAATCCCAGCATTGGCTGCCCCCTCTGAGGGTAGGGTGGTGGGGACATGAGCATTACCTTCTGTCGGGCACTGTTTGCTCCTGCTGGGCATCCCAGTGCCATGGCGACAGGATGCCATGGCACCAGCACACCAGCAGGAGCACTAAGCAGTGGAGACGGGCAGCATGCTGTATGTTTCCTCACTCAGAATACTGTGGAAGTGGTCCATCCCCCTGATTCTGTAGCCACAGGAATGTATGTCTCCCGCGATTGTAGAATCAGGTACAACTGTGCCTCTTCCACTTTTTTGGATGTCTGGATGGGACGGAAGTACAGTATGGAATTGGCCTCCATCTGTTCAATCTCCTGTTTCCTTCATCAATGAGAGGGTAAAAGGGGAAATAAATCCACATTTCAAAGTGATGTAATGCTGAAACTACAATTTTACTCTAAACTTTGAGGGAACATTAACTTTGTACATTAAACCCTTGAGGTAAGCACTTCAGAAATAAGTTAAAGTCTTTCCCATAATTATTTAGTAATAGTTCTCCATTTTATCCACTCATCACTCTCTTTCCCTCTTGGCTTCTGTCAGCTATGTAAGTCTTGGTGGTGGTGGTGGTGGTGGTGGTGTGGGGGGGGGGGGGGGGTAGGATTTCAGCTTCCAGTCCCTCCTGGTCTCTTTCCTGGTGTGATGATATAGGTTAGTCCCACAGACTCTCACCCATGGAGTTCTTTTTCTGCCCTGGCCAAAAGGCACATGGTAATCCCTGAGTTCCCAATCCCTTTACCTCATTGACTTAAGGGTTTCACTCTCACAGGTTCTGCCACTCTTCCTAATCAGAGCTCAGTATGCTTCTTAGGAAGTAGGATTCCTGGTGCCAGTCTCCTCCTTATCCAAGAAATCACCTCTGGTTTCTCCTCTCTAAATATGAAGTAAAAGACAAAACTTTTTTTTCTGGTAGTTGTACTGAAGATAGAGCAGCACTCAGTACCCTTCACTTTAACTTGGTGCAGGCCTTGATCAGTGCCCCATCCCCATAGCTTTCTCAGATGCCAGCTCGGCTAAAAAAAAGAAGAAGAAAAGGTTTACCCCTCCCACCTTTCATTTGCTTGAGATGTTCCTTCTTTCCATTTGCCCCATGAGTTATTTAGTGATTTGGGGCCTATCCTCCACAGACCTAAGGATTCTGGCTGCTGAACTCTCAACCTGATTCTGGGAGGCAGAAAAAAGGGAAAAGACAGTTTCTCTTGTTGAATGCTTCTTTTTGTGTGTCTCTGAATCACCAGAGAGACTGAGTCAACAACAGCTCCCCTTTCATGGCTTTTATTACATATACAAGCAATTGCAGGGAGACTAGAGGACGAGGACGAAGTACTCGGTGTCAAGCTCCAGTCTAGGATGTTACAAGCAGTGGAAAATATATATAAGCTGGTACAAACAAGGAAGAACTTTACCAATCATCTAGTGCAGTATACATTACACATTTCCCTTTGACATATTCTTATCTATATTTGTTTTTTCTTACTGTGACACACTAGGAGGCTGCCATTTCATGCTCATATCAGAGGCACATAGCCAATTTCCTGGTCACATGGCTGCCATCTTATGTGCCGCTTCCTAATTCACAGTTCCTTCCTTTTGGTCATGCCCCTCCCAAGAGCATCACCACCACAAAAGATCCTGTACCAAAAGACTGCTATATCAAAAAATATCAGCTTTCTCAATCAGGCATCAAAAAACCTGCAGTTTATGAATCTTTTTCTAGTGGAACGATAAATAGGAGGGGAAAGGGCATCCACCCTCTCTCAAGAACAGCCACTCCTTTTAATCAAATTTTTCCAAAAAAACCTGAACTGTCAGGCACTTATCTGAATCAATAAATTGCTCCAATGCCACTCCCGGAATAACACTGTCAATGACTTGTCACGTTTCGGGTCTTCATACTGCTACCCTGCATCAGGTTGATATGCAAGATTTCATCCCGCAGCTACAGAAGCAAAAGAACAAAGCCGACTAGCAGCATCCTTTAAAGTGCTCAAAAACTGGGTGTCTGACATCAAAGGCAACCCCCCGATGATTGACAGACAATTCAAACCAATAGGGGACACTCTACTGCTCTCAAGAGCATGGCATCTAGGTGAATGGCTCAGTGTTGAGCACATTCTTTTTTCATCAAGTTCTCTTTCTCATTACTCATCAAACCTACTATCAAGATCAAATCATCTCTAAAATCTCATGCAGATATAGCTCTAGTGAATATAATACCCGTTATCTAGGGTCGCTTTGAGCATTATTTATTATTGGCAGATAAAAAAAGAAACAGACAACCACTGAAGCAGCTCCACATTATATACAAAATACATCAAAGCTCATGGATGATATACACTTCAACACTGGCCATCTTCCACTTATACATAACTAAAGATGCCAGGAGCAGATGTTGCATCCTGATCTCCCTGGCTATCAACATCTCTGCCCTTATTCCTATTGGTCAGTTGCCACATTTCCCTGACCAAGCAAACTGTTATCTTTCTTGGCCTCTTATGCTTCCATCATGGTCTAACAAACATATTCCTTTCCGTTTTAGCTTTGAACCTCCTTCTAGCATGTGTTTATGCAAGCCTTGAGGTTGCTTTAAGCTTCTAACAATAATCTGCACAACAATTTAATAGAGATGACAACTCATACCGCTATCTCCATCAGTCTCTGCACTGCATATTCTATTCCATTATAATCAGAGACTTCATCCATATTTACTCTCAGAAATATAGATAACAGAATTATTCTCTGTAATTGCTGTTACTTGTTAAGGTAACAATAATAAAGGAAAACAATAAGAAAAAAGTTACAAAGTCCCCAACAGACACCACTTTCCACTCAGGTCTCCCATTCTTCAGATAATTTAATCCTGCTCCTCAGCAGTTCTTTGGGACTTCATAGCTTGCTTCATTTTTCTTCTGAACTTTAAACTTGGTTCCTTCCAAAGGTCACTCCCCCAATGTTATCCGGCTGATATCTTGGCTTTTTGGCAGTGTGATACATGGATCTTTGTAGGGAGTCCTTCACACTTCATTGCAGTGTGTAGTCCTCCACACTGTAATGAAGCATTTGGAACCATCCCTTCCACCTGGAGTTCTAGGCAATTAGTTCACTGGAACACCTTTATGCAGACCCAGTCATCAGGCTACAGCTATGGACGCTGTTCAGTGGCGTTATCAGGAAGTGCAGCAAATACCTAAGAATGGAAAAGACTGCCCCAGTTTTGGTTTTAGAAACCATTTGTCCTACAAGGCTCCTTCTAAAATGAATTTCTGTATGGGGACTCTCCATGATGGTATGAAATACTGGATAAATTTCTTTGCAACAGTAGTAACATCTACTTTCCTACTTGGATAAGCTTCTACCTATCCAGAAAACAAGCAAACCATCACCAAGCAGTATTCAATCCCTGACATTTGGATAATTCAATAAAAAACATTTGTAAATTCAGAAAGGGTCCCCATGGCTTGTACCCTTGACTTATCTTCACATGTTTAGCATGGTTGTGCTGTTTACAGATCAGACAAATGGCATACACTTCTGCAATTTTTTCCTTTGGCAAATTTAGGATTGTACCAATCTCATGAGAATTTGTATCATCCCCCCTTTGCCTCCATGTGTATGGCCACAACACACAGAGGCAACATGAGGTAAAAGTGCATCTGGAAGCGCCACATGGAACAATGTGGATTTTCCAGAGCCCATCAGGATGCAAAGTCCATCAAGTCTGTCTCCAAGTATCTCTTTCCAATTGCTGAGCATATGGCTAGACTTGGATCATTTTCTGAATTGGAAGTAATGGAGACAGAATAATCAAATATTGAGGATGCATTTTTTTCTTTAAATTTACTTAGTCATTAGACTATCACAACACTTCACATCATTAGGTGACCTTTGGTCACTTCTCCCTTCTCCTTTACTTGTTAGAACCATCCAGAACCAGTTTACTGTCATTCAAAGTCCTTTTTTTAAGTGAACTGTAGATGGAAGATATACATTTATATATATATTTTTTTTCTTCACAACAGTTTACAACAGCAATCTCCGTAGAAAGAAATATAATCTCTAATAGAAATTTGGAGGCTCTAATAAGAGACACTACATTTCATAGCCTGATTACTAATGATCTTGTGACTCTGGTATCTACTAGGATCTGTGTAGGCTGTCAATTAATAGTAGTGTCAAAGGCTCCCTTTATTGCCAGAGGAATAAGAGGAGACAAGGCATCTGTGAGTGGCCTGGTCGGGAAGACCTCTCCAGGTTCTTCCTGGCCAATATCCCCTCTGCCTAGTCATGCCTTTTCAGAGTCATGACTATGCATGACTTCAGTCACTTCAAGCCTTGGGGGTCCTCAAGGAGGTCACTTGGGGCAATCAGATTTCCAGTGACCCATCTCACCACATGGGAAGTACTCCTCTGCAGATTTATGCTTATTGTCCTTTCCTGGGCCTTGGCCTTCTCCTCAGCCTCTTCCTTGAGTAGTACTTGTACTATTGAATGCAGAAATGGTGGCTTGGAAGAAATGCAGCTATAGTTTGCATACTTGTTCTTGTTTGGAGTATTTCTTGATCTGTTTTTCAAGTACTTTAGAATGACAATGCTTTCAAGTGCTTTGCCATTTCAACTACCACAGTGTAGTGGGATTTTAAACATTTCTGGATAAGGTATTAATTAGGAGGCAGAATCAATATACTGTAAATATACATATAGGGCTCGATATTCAGTAGGGTGGGCCATGCGTCGCATCAGCCCATAGCCCTGCCTGTTGACCTCTAAACCTGGATATTCAATGCTGTGGCGATGACATTGAATATCCGGATTAGGCGCCAAAGGAATTCACTCACAGAGCCTAACCGCATATCAGCGATATTGGACCGCTACCGAGTTAGCCATCCATCGCTAGAACTGAGTGAACCAAAAGCTCGCCTAGTCTTAGCCATGGATGACTAACCAGGTAGTGGTGCAATATCATTGCTACCTGGTTACCGGGACTCCCCACCTCCGTTCTGCACGGGAACGCCCCCAACATGCCCCAATGCTAACCGGATATCATCAGGGCATGTAGGGGGCATAGACGAGAATATTCAACGACCCTAAGTATGTAGGAAGCATTGAATATTCCCATCTAAGGCATTTCCATGTGAATGCCTTTTGAATATCAGGCCCATAGTGCCCACATTTTTAATTACAAATATGAGAATATCTGTCTGGGTGGGGCTGCACATCTCAAATTCTCAAAACTTCAAACCTTTTTTGTTCTTCAAATATACATCAACCCTTTCCAAACTAAAACTTCAAACATGGCATAACTGTATGAAATAAAGAAATTAGTGGTTTTCCTCTTTAAAACATATATCAAATCAAAGCAAAACATCTGTTGTCTTGTTTCTTTCCCTATGGACAGACAATCTGAGATATTTCTTACTGGTCTTGTTGTATCTGCACACCTTTACCAGGAAAGCACACACATATGTTCAACAACTACGTTTCCAAAGTTGAAGGAGCATGTTTTTTTGCCAAGAACAGCTAGTTTCCTGTTTTTTTGTCTTTTCACAGTGATCTTAACAAAAGATAACTAGTATGCTCAGAATGAAGTAGTACAGTTCCCAAAATTCATTTGAATTAACTCATAGCCTTCAAAAGGCTGCAAAAAAATTATATCCCCATTTACCATTTGCCTCTATTTACAGACCAGAAAGGAAGGAAGGGGAAAGAATTAGGGGAGTAGGCTACTTTCTCTTTTGGTCCATAAGCATAAGGAGGACTTTAACCGAGGTACCCGGATGCCCTCCCCCGCTTGAACTCGAATCTGTAACCCCGACCACCCACCAATCTTATGCACTCTGCTTTATGCTGTACCCCCCCCCCCCCCCTTCCGTCCCCTAGCACTTGAAGTGAAAGAACCAAACACACACTAGAATTTTGGTACAATTATTTTGGTCGCAGCTTTATTTTAACCAATATAGCAAACAGCCCAACATGGGTCAACTCAACAATCTTAAATCGAACTGCCCCCCCCCCCAATTCCGGATGATACCACCACCAGCCATTTATAGCAAAGCAGTGCACCATCCTCCCCCATACCCCCTACCGCCCGCCTCGCCATGTTATTAGCAAAGGCCAGCAAGGTGCCTTCCACCGGGCAGAGACCCAACCGTGATGTCTCTCCCAACCTAAAGAGCGCTGCCAC
Organism: Ichthyophis bannanicus; assembly: GCA_033557465.1. Lineage (NCBI taxonomy): Eukaryota > Metazoa > Chordata > Amphibia > Gymnophiona > Ichthyophiidae > Ichthyophis > Ichthyophis bannanicus. Next base: position 1,037,716,474 of record CM066031.1, read on the forward strand.
TCCCGTGCAACGAGGCATCGGCCTGAAATGCCCCACCGGGTCGGCGAGCGCCCACTCGCTGCCCCGCCCCTGCCCCACTCGGCTAGCACCCGGCCCCCCCCTACCCAGCTGCGACACCCCCCCTGCCCCCCCACTCCATCAGCCGAATAAGTGGGAGGGTGGGAAGGGACACCTTTTTCTCCTGGCAGTCCGGCGGCAAGAGGGAGAATCCCACGCCGCGTATCTCCCTCCTTGCCGTCGCCCCGCCCACCACCCGTCGCCAGCGCCAATCCCCAGCTCCCACGTATCGACGTGAAGCCCCCCCCCCCCGGCGCTGGCGCCGCATGCTCCACCCCCACCCCCACCACCCAAGGCTGCTGCAAGCAGGAGTATGGGCCCCGGGGACCCGGTTACAGTACCGGCCTCGGGATGGCCCCATCCGGCGCGGCGAAATAATCATAATAAGTAAGGAACAAATTACCTATATTCTAATTATACAAATATTAGATATATATTATATTTATTTACCTATTACTGACCAGCAGTAATTAAAGTAAGCTTATTAACTATTCTGATCACTTTCTCTGTAACTCTTCTATTAAATGACTTTGTAATAGATTATTTCCCTGAATTGCAACTCCATCTTGACTGCCTCATTCTGGTTTTTTTATCACATTGCACATTCTTAAAACATTTTTCACATCTCTTAACCTTCATACTGTTTGTAATTTCCCATTTTTTCTCTTAATTCCTGAGTTATGTTCCCATAAGATGCTAATCTCATCAAAAAATATTATCATTTGATATCTGTAACCCCTTAAATTTTCTCTACTAAAATATGCCTCACAAACTGTCTAGTTTCCTGTCTAAAGGAACAAGTGCTAAAATGTACAAATACAATTTTATATATATATAGATATAGATATAAGTATAGATATACATACAGATGAGGAGCCCATTTCCAAACTGTGCACGTCTGGCATGTCCGGCCATCCAAAATATGGAGAGGGCACAGTTGTTTCAGATTTTGCAACTATGGGGCCATTCAGGACAGGCCTCTGCATGTCCCCAGGCAGCAAGATGGATGCCCAGATTATTCTTCCCCAATGGCGGAATAAGACCCATGCGTCCCCACTGCCCAGAGTTGCACATCCCCACAAACCATTATGCTGGCCATGCTGTTCCCCTGCAGCTGTGATCCAGCCTGTGGGGGTCACCAATAATGGCAGGATCACTGTCTACACTGGTGTACATGGGGAATGGGATTCCAAGCCAACCTTTAGATGGCTCGTTGCCATGACACCAAGATGCCATGGCTACCATATGTCCAAGTCACAGATTCTGCCATGGAGGGTACACTTAGTTGGTGAGTAAATTATTGGAAGTGCTGCTGAAAGAGAAAATAGTGAAGTTTCTGGAGTCCAGTGGATTACAGGATCCAAGGCAGCATGGATCCACCAGAGGCAAGTCTTGTCAGAGAAATCTGATTGATTTATTTGACTGGGTGACCAGAAAGTTGGACTGAGGGAGAGCCCTAGATGTGGTATATTTAGATTTCAGTAAAGCCTTTGACACCATTCCTCACAGGTGACTTATAAACAAACTGAGCACCCTAGGGATGGATCCTAAAGTTACTACTTGTGTTAGAAATCGGTTGAGTGGGAAGCAACAAAGTGTACACGTAAATGGAGCTCACTCTGAGGAGAAGGAAGTTACAAGTGGTGTGCCCCAGGGATCTATCCTTGGTCTGATTCTTTTTAACATCTTTGTTAGTGATATAGTGGAAGGGCCTTTGGGTAAGGTTTGCCTCTTTGCGGATGATATCAAAATCTGCAATAGAGTAGATACCTAGGAAGATGTAGATAACATGATGAGGGATCTAGCTAAGCTTGAAGAATGGTCTAGAATTTGGAAGCTGAGATTTAAAGTTAAAAAATGAAAGGTCATGCCTTTGAGCTTCAGCAATCCAAGGGAGCGACATAGTATAGGGGGTGAAGTACTTTTGCCCACTAAAGAAGAGCAGGACATAGGCATGATTGTGTCTGATGATCTTAAAATAGCTAAACAGGTAGAAAAGGCGATGGTAAAAGCTAGAAAGATGCTTGGGTGCCTAGGGAGAGGAAATGGCCAGCAGAAGAAAGGAGGTGATAGTGCCTCTGTATAAGTCTTTGGTGCAACCTCATTTGGAGTTTTGTGTGCAATTCTGGAGTCACTACACAGGGTGCAACTAAAATGGTTAGTAGTCTTCATTATAAAGCATATGAGGACAGACTTAAGGATCTTAATATGTACACCTTAGAGGAAAGGCGAGATAGAAGTGATATGTTTGAGACGTTTAAATACCTCCGAGGCATAAATGCACAGGAGGAGAGCCTCTTTCGACTGAAAGCAAGCTCTGCTATGAGGGGACATAGGATGAGGGTGAAAGGGGATAGATTCAGGAATGATATGCGGAAATATTTTGTTACGGAAAGAGTGGTGGAACTGTGGAATAGTCTCCCAGTAGAGGTGGTAGAGTTGAGGATAGCATCTGAATTCAAAAAAAGCACGGGATAAACACAGAGGACCTCTAAAGTATAAAAGGGGACTGTTGTAGTGGTTGATATGGAAGGGCAGACTAGATAGGCCATGTGGTCTTTTTCTGTCATCATGTTTCTATATTTCTATCTGGGCCCCACGGCGGCAGAATCAGGTATATTTCCCGCATGTCCGATTTTTGCACAGCCAATACAGCTAGTGTGGGAAACAGAATCAACCTCTATCTGGTTTAGCCAGTCTGGATACACTTAGGATAAGTTGCTGCTCCACCCTGCCTCTGCTCCTGACCATCCTGGCACAATCTAGATATTACCAAAATGATCTGCTAATTGGATAAACCACACTGAACATTGTGCCCATAGTACCTTCATCAGTACTTGAGACAAGTATTTTTTTCTGTCAGTGCCACTGGACCTCCAATAATTACACCTCAAAAATGTCTCGTTTGAGAAAGTAGACAACTGGAGAAAAATTACTTCTCCTTTCAAGGAATCATAGACACTTCTCAAAATTCCTATCTGAGTTCTAGGGATGCACCAGGATTCGGTCCATCACAAGCAGACTGTAGCTCCAAGAAAGGCTAGATAGGATGCATCGAGTTGGTTCCACTTACTTTCTGAGATATGCCCTAAAATCCAAAAGCTGGACACTAACCCCATAGCTTTGTACCTGCAAGGCCTCTGCTGTTGTAAATAGCCAGAGATGTTTAGCTTCTCTATCCAGACACTTTCTAGGTGTTAGGTAACTGCTTCAGTTGCCTATATTTTGCCAGTTGCTTATGGGTAGCTACAGTAAAGTATAAAACCAGTCCTGCTAGGACTATACCTCTTCATTTTTTTCTCCTGTTTTGTTTAGGCCTATCCAACCTAAGGAGATGCTCTTTCCTCTTATGCGAAGTCAACCATCCAGAGAGACAGCTCCCAATTCCTCCCCTTCCCCTCCTCCGGGTTCACTCTAAGAAACTTCAGGCCTAATATTCATTTGAACAGGTTATGCACTGCCAACCCCTAACCCTGGATATTCAGTGCCAGGGTCATATGTGACCCTGGCATTGAATATCCGGGGATCGCCGCACACACTGGAAGCCACAGTAGATAACCGGGCAGCAGTGATATTGCATGCTGCCTGGTTAACTCCTGCACCCTAAAGATAGGGCTTAAATAGTTCCTTTTAAAATATAGCCAGCCTACTCAATTTTAATAAACATGCGGGCACGTCACCCATTACATCACATTATTACTCAACACAGCTAGCAGCAGGACTCCAGAAACTTCCTTTATAGTACATTTAGAAGGAGCTTTGTGGAGACCCTGCTATAATAATAAATGTTTATTATGCCCCCTTCTATCCATCCAGCTTATTTAATGTAATCATTATTCAATCTCTTTTAAGTACAGCCTCAGCAATCTGAATAACATTTGCATATTCAAATATCAATTTTCTATGTAATCACAAAATGTAGTCCTATAAATTCTACTAGATTACTTTTCCTTCCATTGAGGCACATGGTCATATCTAGCCTATTTAATCAGGAAAGGTTTGAGTAAAGAATCATATTTCTAGCATTTCACAAAAAGGAAGATAATGAGTTTCATTACAGATCTCTCTGGTAGAAGGCATTTCCATAAAGATGGTACATAACAACTAAATACTGTACTCCTTTTAATTGTGAACTTTACTGCATCAACTGAAGGAATAGCAAGGTCAAGTTCAGTTCAATTTATTTGATATACTGCAAATCCAGAGCAATAGCCGAGCAATTTACAGTGAATAAAATGATAAAATGATAATAGATGTCCACAGATAAATTTAGACACAAAATGAAACATAGAAACATAGAAATATGACGACAGAAAAAGACCACATGGCCTATCTAGTCTGTCCTTCCATATCAACAACTACAACAGTCCCCTTTTTACCTTTAGAGATCCTCTGTGTTGGACCCATGCTTTTTTGAATTCAGTTACTGACCTCATCTCTACCACCTCCACTGGGAGACTATTCCACGGATCCACTACTCTTTCCATAAAGAAATATTTCCGCATATCACTCCTGAATCTATCTCCCTTCACCCTAGGGCTATTATAGAAGTCTTATTTGTGATTTAAACATGGAACTGGTGGCAGAAAAACCCACAAACTGCATCCATGGTTAAAATGTGATTTTAAAAAGTCCGCGGTTGAAACATTTTTGCCCTGGGCACATACACACATAAATGTTTGGCCAGGGGGCATCTCATGGGTGTTTCAGATCATGGACTGGGTAAGGAAAAAAAATCTATGGGCCCAATATTAAGCGGCAGTGGCTAGGTGATCTAACATGGCTAGCCGCCACTGCCAAATTTTAAACCCAGATATTCAATGCTGGAGTCATATACGGCCTCAGCATTGAATATCCAGCTTGCCCAGATTTGCAGGAAGCTAACTGGGCAGAGGCAATATTCAGCTTCAATGGCAAAAGATAGGCCAGCCTTTGCTGCATCTTACTTTCACTGTGTAACCATAACTGGGCAATGGCTCAATATCGCCACTGCCCGGTTATGGCTGGGTGCCGCACCCGGACCGCCCCGATGCTAACCGGTCAGTATCGGGACATGCAGAAGTGGCACCTGTGGATATTCAGCACATGTTAGTGCTGCTGCATATCCCAAATAAAAGGGATATTTGAATATCGGGCCCTACATATGTATCTTCTATTCCATGTAGGGGATGCACGTGTCTTAGCAGAATTGGTCCCATGTGAAGTTACACCTGCTCCCAGAAATAAACAGGGTTTCTAAAAGTGCTCCATTGGGCCATTAAATTACAGGAGGGCTTAAAAGGGATACCTCCCTTAATTTCCCCCCCCCCCCCACCCCAATGTTGATTGCTGTGAACAGAGTTCTCCATTGTCAATTAGCAGAATCTAAACATCCAGGTTTCCAAAACAGCCAAGATAGACAAATAAATTCTGACATTTGTATAGGTACATTCTGAAATGTTGGAACTTACATGTGTACATTGTGGGTCTTCCTCCATCCCTATTTCACACGTGCATCTTTGCAAGATCTCTCCTCCTACTGCGTAGGGATGTATATTTTAGAAATGTAATTTAACATTGTCCTGCTATATGGAGACAGAAACAAGCAGCTCCATTAGTAGCTCATTGGTCTTCTATTCCTCATGCACCAGAACACTTTAGCCCCTAAGGGACTCAATTCAGAAACTGAATGGTGGTTGAGTTTTCTTTAAATTCAATTTTTTGAATGAAATCTAAATCACATGCGTAGTCCATTTAATTACAGCAGTTATGATTGGTGAAGTGACAGTTTAAAATTAGTGTTTGAAGTAATGATGAATGTTTAGTCGGTGTGACATTGGTCTGCTTTGTGAAGAAATTTGAGATCCTAAATGAAGGAGCTGTTTCTAAAATGCCTTCAGAAATATAGATATGGTGGTCTCCACATCCTATTTCTGATCTCCTATCTAAAATGTGCCTTCACGCCAATGAAAACCAACATGCATAGAACAGCAAATAAACAGTCTTAACTGCAAATCATCTATTTCCCCAATCCTGAGCTCTGCAAACCTACCAGCATGTTAGAAAAGTCCTTCCCTACTTGAAGACAGTGCTTCACACCATCATGTCAATTATATGATACTCTTCTAATAAAATGTACTTAAAAGGCATGAGTGAATTAGGGAGCTTTCAAATTAGCTTTAAGTTTACTGTGCGAGGGTTAGCAAGCAATATGTTCCATTGCTGAGAGACTATATCCACAAAGGTGATCTCAAATCAAATCTTAGTGAAGGAAGGGAATGCAAATCAGAGTATACGGATTGAGAAAATTAGGAAAGGTCAGCTATCCAGAATAATAGATCCTGTGTGTCAGCATGAGAACTTTAAAGATAAATCTAAACAAGATCAGCATTCAGTGTTCTTTCTCGAAGAGATGAGTGACATGGTTGAAATCGTTCACTCCTTTTTTTCAACTTTACTGCTACAATTGTAACTGTTGGACAGTGGAAGACTTAAGACCATAGCTATACTTTCTTGACTTCAGATACAGTTCTCATCTCCACCACCTCCACTGGAAGGCTGTTCCAGTCATCCAACACCCTTTCTTTAGAGAAATATTTCCTCAGATTCACCTACATCCTATGACCCCCCTTGTTTTAGAGCTTCATTTCAAATGGAAGGTGGTTACCTCCTGTGTCTTTATACCACAGATGTATTTAAATGTCTATCATATCATCCCTCTCCTGCCTGTCCTCCAAAGTGTACATATTGAGATTTAAGTCTATCTCCATATGCTTATGGCAGAGGCCACTGGCCATTTTAGTAGCTATTCTATGGACTAACTCCATCCTGTTTATATCTTTCTGAAGGTGCAGTCTCCAGAACTGAACATAGTATGCTAAAATAAAATACTTATTCAAAGGCACTATCACCTTCTTTTTCCTGCTGGTCATTCCTATCTCTATGCATACAAGCATCCTTCTGGCTTTTGCCATTGCCTTTTCTCCTTTAAGGTCACCTGGTATGATAACCCCCAGGTCTTGTTCTTCTTTCATGTATTGAAGTAGTTCACCCTATATATTGTACTGATCCCTTGAGTTTTTGCAACCCAAAAGCATGAATTCAAATATCTTTGCATTAAATTTTAGCTTCCAAATTCTAGGCCATTTTTAAGCTTTTCTAGGTCCCTTCTCATTTTATCCATACTTTACAATGCATCTACCCAGTTGCAGATTTTGGTATCATCCAGCAAAGGGGCATACCTTTCCCAGCATCAGCAAAGAGGCATACCCTTCTACAACATCACTTACAAAAATATTTAATAAAAAACAGGACCAAGGACTATTCTCTGTGGCACACCACTGAAAATGCCTCTATCTTCAGAGTGAACTCCATTTACTATTAAGCTTTGGTGCCTCCCACTCAACCTTTTTTTTAACACAGTCAGTCACTTTGTGGTCCATCTCAAAGACACTCGGCATATCTATAAGTCTCTGATGCAGAACGGTGTCAAAAAGTCTTGCATGAATCTAAATATACCATGTCTAATAATCTCTCTCTATCCATTTCTCTAGTCACCCAGTCAAAGAAATAAATCAGATTTGTCTTACAGGACCTATATCACTGGTCAACACATTTTTACAAAAGTCATGTTACTGAAATAAAAATAGTCATTTATTATCAATTTTTATATGCTGAACACGAATATGATAGTGAAATTGCAAAGTTGGCTCTAGTTTTTTTGTAATCTACAAGAATTAATGTTTACATCACAAAATGCATGTCAATAGTAAATATAATAGGCCTTCGGTTAATACCTGTAAAAAAACAAGTCATAGACTGCTTCTTAGATTTTTTCGCCTGTCTCTTGCACAGCTATTCTTTATCTTTATCTTTATTAAACACTTTATATACCACCCTTGTCGAAACATGAGGGCGGTTTACAATAAAATATAGATGCTAGCATCAGAAAAGAAAGGAACTCCATCAAAATAAAGAGAAAGAAGGGCCGAAGGGGCCACCAGAGACAAGACAGTAAATCCAAAGACAATAATCAGACAAATCAGAAATCAGCAGAGGACAGACAAACGAAAGACTAACAAAATCAAACAATAATCAGACAAATCGGTAAGTCAACAGAAAACAGACAAACGAAAGACTAAACTAAACAAGGTGCCCAGGAGGGAAGTCAAATGCCTGTTGAAATAAATGGGTTTTTAGTAGTGTTTTGAAATTCTGGTAAGAGGGTTCTAACCGGAGGGAGGGTGGTAGTGAATGCCAAAGAGAGGGTTCCAGAAAAAAGAAAGCAGCGTGATGTGTCTGTTCTAGATGAGCTTGTGCAGGGGAAGGATGAGATAAGCGATTAGCATGCAAGGTGCGAAGCTGTCGGTAGGGAGTATGAAGAGAGATCAAGTTTGCTAAATAATGAGGGTTGGAGGAATAAATGACTCTATGTGTTAATATGAGGAACTTATATCTGAACCAGAAACGGAGAGGAAGCCAGTGAAGGTAATACAGAAGAGGGGTGACATGATCGGATCTATGGGCAGAGGTAACAAGTTGGGCAGCTGTATTTTGTAAAAGCTGCAAGCGTTGGAGCTGGTAGGCTGGGAGATTTGCGTAGACCACGTTGCAATAATCTAGTTGTGACATGACCAGAGCAAGTACAAGGGTGATAAGTGAATCATTGGGAAGAATAGAACGGACTGATCGGAGCTGTCGCAATACAAAGAATAAACAATGGGAAAGATTGGAGATGTGTTCATGGAAAGACATTGAGGAGTCCAAGATTACTCCCAGATATCGGAATGAAGAGGTAAGTGGAACGAGAACAGAGTTTATTTGAGGCATGATGTTTGGACAAGAGGTACTCAATGAGACCCACATGGCTGTGGATTTGGATGGGTTCAAATGAAGAAAGTTGGAAGAAAGTCAGTTTGCAACATGGGTGAGGCAAGTGTTAAGTGGGGAGGTGTCAATATTGACCGGAGAGGTATGGAAGAGGAGGACTATTTCATCCGCATAAATATAGATGGAAACTGGGAACTGTTGGACTAAGAGGGGGAGGGGGGTGAGAAAGATGTTAAAAAGTAGGGGAGATAAGACTGATCCCTGGGGTACCCCACAGGACAGATGGAGAGGATTGATGATTACCGCTGACTACAAAGGAACGGGCAGTAAGGAAGGAACGGAACCAACTTAATACAGAACCCCTTAAACCAATGTCAAACAGGCGTGAGAGAAGGTACGATGGTCAATTAAATCAAAGGCTGCTGACAGATCTAGTGAAACCAAGAGTGAGATATTTCCACGGTCATGCGCGACATGAAGCTCGTTTAGTAGGGCCAGGAGGACAGTCTCGGTACTGTTCCCTGCCCGAAAACCTGCTTGTCGAGGATGAAGAGAATTAGTGGCTTCAGCATGAGAGGATAACTGCAGAAAGACAAAACGTTCCAGCACCTTTGCTAAGAATGGGAGATTAGAAACCGGACGCCAATGGGAAAGCACTGAGGGATCAAGAGAGGGCTGCTTCAGGAGAGGATGAACTATGGCTGATTTCCAAGGGGAGGGGAAATGGCCAGAGGATAGACTAGAGTTAAACATAGCAGTAATGAGAGGTATCAGCTGTAAAGAGGGTTCTATCAACCAGGCTGAAGGGATAGGATCTAATGAACAGGTGGTTTTCCGAGCCTTAGAGAGAGCCAAGAGTACTTCTGCAGTAGTAAGGGAGTGGAAGGTGGACCAAGTATGTGATAAGGCTTTATTTGGGATATCTGAGTCAACAGTGGACTCTTCGGGGAGAGATCTGCCGGGAATCAGAGGGAGGGAACAAGGCGGGGATAGAGGCAAGGGGGGGGGGATACTGAAAGAGGAACGGAGGTTCTGTACCTTCTCGGAGAAGAAAGTAGCTAAGGAAGAAGAGGCTGGAACAGCGGCCTGGGGAGCTTCTCTGGGGAGTGTCCAGCAGTAGTCAGCCAGCATTGTAGTGGACCATTTTCCCTGGTATCTATGCTCCATCATTGCGATATCCTGGTGAAAACGTTTGCCCTGTTCATCACTAACAATACCACAGTTGTCAGGAAAGAAATCGAGATGGGAATCAAGGAAATGGATCTTTAGAGACACATTGCAGCCAAGTTTCTGACACTGCATCAGCATGTCTTCTACTAGTTCCTTGTAGTTTTCTGCCCTAACATTCCCGAGAAAGTTTGTTGACACTAGGCGAAAAGCATTCCATGCTTGTTTCGCATCACCCTGCAGCAAGTTGTTGAACCAGTCATCTTTGAAGAGCTCTCGAATCTGAGGATCCACAAAAACTCCCTCTTTAATCTTTGCTTCGCTGGGTCGAGGGAATTTTTCATGCAGGAATCGGAAAGCTGGCGAAGTGCGGTCCATAGCTTTCATAAAGTTTTTCATCAAACCTAGTTTGATGTGAAGGGGTGGTAGCAGGATTTTGTGAGCCTCAACCAGAGCTGGGTGCTGGATATTCTTCTCTCCAACTGTTACATTTTGTCTGTGATTCCATTCCTTCCACAAGTAGTACCAATCCCTTGCTCGGCTATCCCACTAACATAAGAAACACATGTATTTTATATATCCCTGCTGCAGTCCCATTAAAAGAGCAACTACCTTCAAGTCACCACAGAGGTGCCAGCTGTACTTGTTATAGTTAATGGAAGTCAGTAGATGCTTTAAGTTATCTATGTCTCTTTCATGTGGACGGCATGCGCTACTGGAATAGATGGAAGACAGTTTCCATTGTTCAAAAGCACAGCCTTCAGACTCTGTTTCGAAGAGTCTATAAATAGTCTCCAGTCTTGTGGGTCTTGAGTAATTTTTAAGGCATTCATGAGGCTTTCAATATCGGAACAGAATACCAGATTACTTTCCTTTCTGAAGAAAGGCTCCAACTGCTGGTGGCGCTTTCGATATGAAGTAATGTTGACATCTTCTTCTAGAAGATTCCATTGTTGGAGTCTTGATCCTAGCAATTCTGCCTTGTTCTTGGATAAGTCCAAATCACGAACCAGGTCATTTAGTTCTTCCTGTGTTATTCTGTGTGGAGTTGATAATGCATCCCAGTGAAAATCTGGGTCACTGCATGCTGACGGACCAGGAGAAGAACAGGTTGGCTCACCCTTGTCCTCATCAGATGAATCAAAAGAATATTCTGATGGAGGTTCTGGAATAGGAAGTCCCTCACCATGTGGAACTGGTCTCAATGCAGATGGAATGTTTGGGTAGACTATGCTTGACTTCTTTTGCTTCGTTATTCTGCTGGAAAGATGAGGAACCAAGCAGAAGTAACAGTCATTTATGTGGTTGCTTGGCTCTCTCCACACCATGGGGACTGCAAACGGCATTGATGATCTTTTGCAATTCAACTACTGTGAAAGCTGTGTTGTACATGTAGCGCAGCATATATGCGGGGCCCAAGGCTTGTCTTGGTCATCAGTCTTGCATCCGAAGTAAAGATGATATGCCTTCTTCAGTTGAGAAGTGATACTTTTCTTCTGGTTGGCAAATGTCACTTCCCCACAAATGTAGCAGAAATTGTCAACGGTATTAACGCACTTTCACGGCATTACTGTTCTGTATTGTACCTAAATGGCTAAAATTATATGATTAATAAAAATTACATGTAACAGCTTAAACTGTCTCGCACACAGTCTGAAATATTTTAAATGTTCAACCTTTCCGACTGCGTATAGTTCACTGCTGATGTCAGATGGCTTCAGCAGCCGTCTGGCAGTAGTATTGCATTGCATCAGAAAATGATGCAATCAACTCTGGATGATGTGTGCATGCTGGTATTATGTAATGTGATGCAATATTACATCATTCAAAGCTTATCTGGGATGTTGTTGATGTCCTACTGGATAAATTTACACGGTGAAATGTCAAAAATGAACTACATGCAATATCTTCAAAACGAGAGCCAATACATTCTTTTTAATGTTATATTCATGTTCAGCTCACCAAGATGCTACAGATTAGGGCCTTTTAAAGTCAGTAACGATTTCAATGTTGACCAGTGTATTTAGTAAAGCTAGGCTGTCTCAGATCTAGAAATTACTTGGATTCCAGAAACTGCTCTACTCTCTGCCCTAGCACCATTTTTATTAATTTACTTACCATAGTGGTCAGATTAGCTGTCGGTAGTTACTAAACTCATCTTTATTTGCACTTTTGTGGACAGGAACTACATTTGTTCATCTCCAACCCTCCAGGATCACTCCTGATTCTAAAGAAACACTGAAAAGGTCAGTCAGTGTCACCACAAACCCATTGTTAAGGCTGTTACACATCATTGTATGAATGAAGGGGATACATTTTCACTCCATGTGGAATGTGGTCTAGTGAAGAGGTGTTAGGGTTCATTGCTGTCAGAGTTTTCTAAGTCATTATGATAGGTGGTCAACTGAAAACTCATAAGAGTTGATACATGTCATAGCACTAGAACAGTGTTTTTGAAGCCTGCAAGTTGCCTAAGGCTGAGACTTAAAGAGTTGTGTATGTGTGTGGAGGGGGGGGGGGGGAGGAGGATGAAAATGAATCTTTAGAAGATGCAAGTCAGAATGATGCCATGGAGAGGCAGGCTTAAAACTGCAATTCCATTTCTAAAGGAGAGGGCAATTTCTCTAATGTGGCCAACAAGGCATTATTCCATGTTTCTGCCTGATAGTGGCAGTGGAGTTCCCCAATTTTAGGGGTAGATTTTTATTTTTCCAAACTTTACAAACTACTAGTGACCAAATTATGCAATTTTGCATGCTGAATCTAAAGCTATCTTCAGAAACTGCTTAAAGTGAATCTTACCTACATCAAATCACAGTTGAAATATGTGGAAATTAAGTAATATTTATTTGAACATACAAATAATCTGAACAACACCTGTAGCCACATAATTGTCTTTAAAATGTCATTTATTCAGTTAATTTAATGTTGTTTAACAAAATCCAGCAAAGAAGCCATATCTTTGCTTCTATTTCGGCTCATGAGCTCCCTGCTGACCTTCTGACCCCTATTGTTAATGTTCCCTCCTCTCCTGATTGTACACATGACCAGCAGCCTCAGTTGTCATTTTTACACATCTTTCTATGGACTGGGTGGGTAATGGCCAGTCTGGAACCACCATGGGCTGCTCAGAAATGCCTTGATCTCTGCTGTTGTCATGACATAGGTAAGAGGAGGCTCAGAGACTCCGGAGCTCCAGTCAAGTAATTGGATGAGTGTAGTTGCCTCAGTGATGATGGATGGTATTTTCTTGGGTCTCACAGTGCTGTCACCAAGCTGAGTCTTCTAATCTCTTTCACCTCTGATCTTCAATATCTTCTCTACTGCATCTCCTCTCTCCTGTTCCTCTTCACTGCACAACATAGCTTGGAGAACAGACTCGCTGTAGCCATACCAAGCTGACCTTCTCACTGTAGGCTTGACTATCTTCCTTATTTCTTCACACTGTTCTTTCAACGGCTGCAGCTGGAAAAGGAGATGCCTGGGACCTTGTGTCCAATTGCTATTTATTTTTATATTGAACCAGTTCACCATTAAACCCCAACACAGAAATAAGTAAGATAAATTGATAATTGAGGCACAAAAGGCATTAATATGCAATGCAAACACATAAAAGCTATTATCAAAACACATAAACATATTTCAGTAATTTGTTTATTTTCAACTGGAAGATGGTTACCTCCTGTGCCTTTATACCACAGATGTATTTAAATGTCTATCATATCATCCCTCTCCTGCCTTTTCTCCAAAGTGCACATATTGAGCTCTTTAAGTCTATCTCCATATGTCTTATGACAAGGCCACTGGCCATTTTAATGTATTTTTGTGTTGTGTATTTTTTCATAATTTCCTTGATATTACAGATAGGTAAACAACATATTGCACAAAATTTAAAGCAAGTTGTTGATTTGCTACATGAAATTGTACCATTTTTTCACTAGTGCTTTTTAAAATTATGACATCTCCAAAATTGGCATACCCTTCTAGGGTATGGCACACATAACAAGCATATGATCGGACCAAGACAGCAGAACAACAGATCTGAAGACCAGATGGACTGAGGGCTGGACATTCATGGGCAGCATGTCAAGGATATGCCCTGCAGCATGAATAAGAATAGCTAATAGTTGAGAGAATCCCATATCATTAGTGAAAGCCAGAAAATCATTCTTCAATTGTGTTAACAAGCCTGCCCACATAAATTTTGTTCCTGGCAAACACTGAAGTCCCCAGTGTGGTCATGCATGTGGTTTGCCAGACAGACACCCCCATTAGGGATGCTTGGGTAGGGGACATCCATTTCAGCCAAGCTAGTGTAAGGGAACATGCAGCAGCATAGTAAAGTGAAAACTTGAACCCCCCATTCCTCACCAGGAGGTATTTGAGTAGCTCCTTCTTTACATGCCCCTGCTCAGACTGGAACATCCTCGTGCTGGGGATGTGCACAGATCCAGCTTTCTAAATGTCTTTGTGATTTGGATGTATGCATTCCTACTTTCAGACGTCAAAATTGCAAATATCGCTTTTAAAATAACACCCATTAAATGGCATTTTAGAATGGGCATCCGAGTGCAATCTTGGACGTCCAGGGCAAAACATGCAGAAAAAAGCTGAGGGTGTCTATGATGCAGCCTGATTATAGAAATATAGATGTCCATAATGGATATCCACGCTAGCATCCATATAGACATCCCCACTACAAAACCCGAGGCGACATGTCTATCACATGGTAGTTTGTTTATGGGGACATTCATAGGTGTGGCAAAACAAAAACAAGTGCTCTCATTCCCTATCAGTGTTTGTTGTCAACATGGACAAAATAGGAGATTTGAGTGTACCTTCTCCAAGCCCTCTGGGTGTTTGCCTGGCAAAATGAGCACTTTTACTCTGCCTATTCATGCCTGGAACACATATACATTTTGATATGGCTCAGGACTTGCAGGGTACTTCCGAAGTTAAGTGAGGACATCCAAAGTTTTTGGAATGCCCTGGACACACTTACACCATGACCCCAATCTGACTTGGACATCCTCACACTAGGGACATCTTTAAAACCACTTTTAAAATGTCTCTGGGAATACCTCTGTGCTTTGGATGTGCATACATATGCCCATTTTTAGCTGACCAAAGCATGGATGGGGTTTCTAAAAGTATCCCCATTATTCCACAAAACCTCCCCTGAAGCATTTGAAGAAAAAGTAGGAGGTTGGTAGATTAAAAGAATACCCACTAATTGGAGATCCACTAATTGGAAGTTCTGACTTTTGACTGGGCAGCAAAGTAGGTGGATAAAAAGATTATAGTCAAAGTTTTAGAAAAATATCACAGACAAGCCAGCCATCCACCACCACCATGTCCCCAGTTGGTAAACAAATATGGTATTTCAGTGGTCAGGACGTAGTCGCTTTCTCCATCAGATAGCAAGATTTCAGTTAGACAGAGAACATTTAATTATAATCCACAATAGTCATAGATGAGGTATTTCAACTTCAGTGAGCTTACACTGAGCAATACTATTCAAAGTGGAGTAGAGTGAAAGGGATTAGATGTATGTAAATATCAGGTTCCACACATATCCTTTAACGTATTAGCAGAGGATAAATTCAGAGAAGGATAGCACTGTCATCAGAAAATAAGTGTGCTATAAGAGAAGCACACTAGCAAAAGAAATAAACTAGAAATAATGTAAATCCTAGGAGTAGGGCTTAGTGCTGAGTGTGGCACTGGGAGGATGACTGCAGCAGTGGCTGTTCCCGCCATGGAGAAGTTTCAGAGTGCAGTGGTGTGTAGTGCTTAGCAGTGCTCAGGAGGGAGTCACTTTCAGGTCTGGGAGTAGTAGTATAGGTAAATATAGATCAGTTGTTTACTCCTTCAAAAAGTAGAAAGACTAGGGGCACACAATGAAGCTTACAATGTAGCACTTTTAAGATTAATTGGAGAACCTATTTTTTCACTTAATGTGTAATCAAACTCTGGAATTTGTAACTAGAGGATGTAGTAAAAGATGTTAGTGTAGCTGGGTTTAAGAGAAGTTTGGTCAAATTCCTGGAGGAAAAGCTCATAAATCATTATTAAAGAGGACCGTGGCAATCCACTGCTTACCCCTGGGACAAGCAGCATGGAACCTGTGCACCTTTTCGAAACCTAACAGGTACTTGTGAACTGGATTGGCAGCTGTTGGAAAAAGCTGGATTGCCTGGGCTTGATGGAGTCCAGGCCTGATGCAGTATGGCATTTCTTATAATTTGATGAGTAATTGCCGTTAATGGAACAATTAAAGAGTACTGTTAAGTTCAGAGGCGGCTCTATCATTAGGCGAAGTGAGGCGGTGGCCTCAGGCGGCAAACTTTAAAGTAAAAAAAAAATGTGTACAAACTGCTGCCCGTTGTTCACTCTGCTCAGCGTTATGACATTGACAGGAAACCGGTGTGGAGCCTCCCAACTGTAAGGAACCTCTGCTGCTGCCGCGTTCCACCCCAAAAGGAAGTGATGCTAGAGCGGAACGTGGCAAAACAGCAGATGTTCCTTACCATTGGGAGGCTCGGCTCCGGTTTCCTGTCATTGGAAATGAAGAGCTGAATGAACGACAGGGTACGGGGAGGCAAGAAGAGAAGAGGAACAGGAACGAGCTGCACAAGGGGGGGAGGAGAGAAGAGAAACAAGCTGCATGGGGGGAGGAGAGAAGAGAAATGAGCTGCATGGGGGGGGAGGGGAGAAGAGAAACAAGCTGCGGGGGGGGGGAGGCGAGGAGAAATGAGCTGCAGGGGGGAAGAGAGAAGAAACGAGCAGCACAGGGGAAGGAGAGAAGAAAGAGCAGCATGGGGGGAAGAGAGAAGACACAAGCTGTGGGGGGAGGATAGAAGAGAAATGAGCTGCACAGGGGGGAGGAGAGAAGATAAACAAGCTGCACGGGGGGAGGAGAGAAGAGAAATGAGCTGCAGGGGGGAGAGAAGAAATGAGCAGCATGGGGAAGGGGAGAAGGAATGAGCAGCATGGGGGGAGGAGAGAAGACATGAGCTGCGGGGGGGGGGGAGAAGACACAAGCTACACGGGGGAGGGAGGAGAGAAGATATGAGCTGCACAGGGGGAAAGCTAACACAGGGGGAAAAGAGGGTTGGAAGGGAGCTGATGGAGGAAAAGATGTCTGAAAGGGCACAGAGAGAGGAAGGAGATGGTTGAAAGGGAACTGAGAGAGGGGAGATATTTATTTATTTAGCTGTATTTATATCCTGCTTTTCACAGGGTCAAAGTGGTCAATTGGGGGATACATTTAACACAAGGGGATATGACACACATATGTTAATACTTACAGGGAACATGGGCAGTGGAGGGTTAAGTGGCTTGCCCAAGACCACAAGGAGTGCCTATAGGACTAGAAATCCCAGTCCCTCCAGAGTGAGATTGCTGTCCCAGGTGGGACTTGAACCCCTGGCCCTCCAGCCTGAAGTACCTTGTCCTAACCATTAGACCACTCCTCCCTCACAGATATGGCTGAAAAGGAACTGAGAGAGGGGAAAGAGATGGTTGAAAGGGAAGTGAGAGAGGAAATAGATGGCTGAAAGGCAACTGAGAGAGGGAAAGGAGATGGCTGAAAGGGAACAGAGAGGGAAAGGAGATGGCTGAAGGGAACTGAGAGAGAGGAAGGAGATGGCTGAAAGGGAACAGAGAGGGAAAGGAGATGGCTGAAGGGAACTGAGAGAGAGGAAGGAGATGGCTGAAAGGGAACAGAGAGGGAAAGGAGATGGCTGAAGGGAACTGAGAGAGGGAAAGGAGATGGCTGAAGGGAACTGAGAGAGGGAAAGGAGATGGTTGAAGGGAAAGGAGATGGCTGGAAGGGAACTGACATGGGGGAAGAAGGGGATAGAAGGGAGCTGACACCTGGGGGTGGGACTGGAGGGAGCTGACATTTGGGGATGGGACTGGTAGGTGGCTGTGTAATAAGAGGAGGCTGGCAGCAAGGGGGCACTGGGACTGGAAGGGAGCTGACACGTGTGGAGGGTCATTGGGATTGGAAGGGAGCTGACACTTGGGGAGGGTCACTGGGACTGGAAATAGGCTGAAGGAAGGAAGTGAAGAAAAGAAAAAACAAGAAATGGCAGATAGAGTGCTAAGAAAAGACACAAAAGCAGAAGCCTCAGATCAGGACCATCATGACCAGAGTATAAAATGGTCAGACAACAAAGGTAGAAAAAAAAAATATTTTTAATTTAGTGATTGGACTTTGTGCTATTTTTATAGTTTACACAGTATTTATTTATTTATTTATTTTTATTTATTTAACAGTATTTCTAAACCGCCTTATCTTAATAATCAAGGTGGTATCACAGCAAGCAATCAGGTAAAGTGTGTGTGTTGTACATGCAGTGAGGATGAAACTTAGTTGTGTGAGGGCTGTGTTGGGTGCTTGATTTGTTTGAGCTATGTACAAGGTGGGCTATTTACAGTGGTGCTAAAAACACATTTTATATACATACAGTTGTTTAGGAGGATTGGCGTGCTGTTATCCATTCTCTTAGGCTATGTGATGTGACCATAGTGCTCTATGAACAGCATGGTTTTCAGTTGTTTTCTGAAGTCTTTGAGGTCTGGAGTTGCCCTTAGATCGTCCGGTAGATTGTTCCATATTGTTGGAGCAGCCATGGAGAGAGCTCTGTCTGTTGTGTCCTTGCGTGTGTGCTTGTATTCATTTGGGGTACTGACTCGGTTGCGTGTTTGACTTCTTCTAGGACGTGCGCTGGTTTCCGGTTGTATGAGCGTGTGGAGGCTGTTGGCTGATGTGTGCTCTTTTATCTTAAATAGGTTTATGATGGTCTTGTATCTGATGCGAGCACTGATTGGGAGCCAGTGTAAGTCCTTTAATGTAGGTGTGATGTGCTCCTGCCTAGCGGCTCCGGATATGATTCGAGCTGCAGTGTTTTGTGCCAGCTGGAGTGGTTTGAGAGCTTGTTTTGGTAGTCCAAGGTATATCGGATTGCAGAAGTCCAGTATTGGGGTTATCAGTGCTTGACAGACGGTACGGAAGTGTTCTGGAGCGAGGAGTGGTTTCAGTCTCCTGATGATTCGCATCCTGTAGTAGGCCTTTTGTATTGTTTTGTCTATGTGTGGTTTGAGGTTGAGTTTACTGTCCAGAGTAACCCCAAGGTATCTCACCTCTGATCTTATCGGTATCGTGGTGCTTTGTATCTTTATGTTTGGTGGGTGTATGAAGCTTTGGTTCCGAGTGATGATTAAAGCTTCGGTCTTGTTGTAGTTTATTGCGAGGTTGTTGTTTTGGCACCACTTCGCCATTTGGGTAAGGCAGTCTGTTATCTTAGAGAAGTCCGGGTTGTCGATTGATATCGGGGAGTATACCATGATGTCGTCTGCGTATATTGTGTATTGGATGTTGTTCTCTTTCATAATGTTGCATATTGGTTGGATGTAGATGTTAAAAAGGAGTGCTGAGAGTGCGGATCCTTGCGGTACTCCTTGTTGTACGTTTATGGGTCGGGAGGTGTCATGTCCCACCTTGACCTGTAGCTGTCTTTCGGTTAGGTACGAGTGGAACCATTTCAGAGTGGTACCGTGTATACCAGTGTTCTTTAGTCTCTCCAGGAGCATATTGTGGTCAACTGTGTCGAAAGCTGAGGAGATGTCGATGAAGATCATTATAATTCCATTCCTGGTGTTGTCAATTATTCTTATGATGCTGTCGAAGAGGTAGATCAGTAGGGTTTCGACTCCATGGTTGGGACGAAATCCGTGTTGGTTGTCGTCGAGAGTTCCGTGTTCGTCAATGTGTTCCTGAAGTTGTAGTTGAACCGTCTTTTCGATTATTTTTGCGAGGAAGGGTATGCTGGAGATTGGTCGGTATGCTGCTGGGTCCTTTTTGTCGAGAGTAGTTTTCTTTGTGATTGGTCTTACTGAGGCAAGCTTTAATTGCTGTGGCATGAGTCCTTGAGTGAGTGAGTTGTGTACCATTTTATGAATGGTTGGTATGAGGCTTGATTTGGTGGCTTTGACCCATGACACTGGGCAAGGGTCTGTAGGAGCAGTGCTTGTGTTGATTGTGGAGATGATGTGGGATATCTGTTCTTTTGAGGGTGAGTAGAATGTGCCCCAGGTTTTGGGGTGTACGTTCGTTCTGGTGGTTCCACTGGGTGTTGTGCGCTCTGTTGAGTGAAATTTGTCTTTGATGTGGTCGGCGAATTTCTGTGGATCCACTTGTATTTCTCTTTCTGCTGCTTGCTCTTTTGTCAGGGTTTTTACTATTTCGAAAAGTTCTCTGGGTTTGTTGATGGAAGAATTTATCAGGTTTGTGTGGAATTCTCTCTTTGATTGGTTGATGTGTTCATTGTATTGTTTTTGCTTTGTTAGGTAAAGATGTTGGTCGGAGGTAGTTTTGTTTTTTCTCCATCTCCGTTCAATTTTCCTGAGCTCCCTTTTTTCCTGTCGTATTTTTGCTGAGTACCATGGTTTGTTTTGTCTCTTGTTGTGGTGTTGATTCTTGGTCCTGTCAACGGATGGTTTGGCGGCGTTAGCTAGAACGCTGTTCCAGTTGGAAACTTGTTCCTCCAGGTCCTCTGAGTCAATGTTCAAGTGTTGTATTGTGTCCTGTATGAATTCGTCCTTGTCAAAGGACTTGAATCGTCTTTGTGTGTGTGGGATGTTCGCTCTTTCGCTTGTCCGGTCTTCTTGTGATTGCAGTTTCGTCTCGATTAAGTAATGGTCAGACCATGGTACTGGGGTGATGGTGGGTGTAGAGATTAGGTCTCTTGAAGTTAGGTAGTTTGATGCGAAGATGAGGTCTGGGGATGATCCAAGTCTGTGTGTTGGTGCATTGACTATCTGTGTGAATTGAAGTGAGGTCATTGCCTGAAGGAAGGCCTCTGCATCTTTTGTATTGGCGGACTTAAGGTTGAAGTCTCCGATTAGTAGTGCTGGTTTGTTGTTTGTTGTTATGGCACAGGCTTCTTCGAGTGTGAAGGCTAGTTCGTCGGGTGGAGCACGGGGTGCTCTGTAGGTTAGGCAGATTGCAATATTCTTGTTCTTGATGCTAATTGTGTTACACTGCTGTGTATCTGTGAGGTTCTGTGTCTTGAACTTGAGTTCTGTTTTTGCTATTATTAGGACTCCTCCTCCACGCTTGTGGGTGCGTGGGCAGTTGTATGCTGAGTAGTTGTTCGGTACTAGTTGGTTGAGTAGTACACTGTCGGTAGGGTTGAGCCATGTCTCTGTGATGCATATTATGTCGGGCTGTCGCTCTTCTATGTGGTCTACCAGAGTGTGTATCTTGTTGCAGACGGATCTGGCGTTTATGAGCTCAATTGTTGTTGTCTTTGTGGAAGAGGTTGTTGCTACATGTGCTTCCTTTGAGCCGGTGTTGGGGTTTGATTTGTGTCTGTTTGGTCTCTTTGCTTGGGAGGTTGCGAGTGTCTCTTTGTGTGTGTGTTGTGGACCGAGATATGGCAGTGCAGTTGGGGGGTACCATGGTGTGTTTGTTTGGGGGTAGTGGAGGTGTGTGGTCGGTGGGAGGAGTTGTGTGACTAGAAGGTATAGAGGGAGGAAGTATGTGGTGTGCATGTTGGTAGTTTGTGATGTTCTGATAGGGTGACGCCTGTCTCCTTAGGTCTTCGTCTGTTGTTTGCTTTTGGGGAGAGCTGTACTTGTTGCGGGAGCTTGTCCCGGGGATGTGGAGCTGGATCTGTTGCGGTGCGGGAGCCTGTCCCGTGGAGGGAGCCTGTCCCGTGGATGTGGAGCTGGATCTGTGGCGGTGCGGGAGCCTGTCCTGTGGATGTGGAGCTGGATCTTTGGCGGTCGCCTTGGTGCAGGAGCCTGTCCTGTGGAGGGAGCCTGTCCCGTGGATGTGGAGCTGGATCTGTGGCGGTCGCCTTGGTGCAGGAGCCTGTCCTGTGGAGGGAGCCTGTCCCGTGGATGTGGAGCTGGATCTGTGGTGGTCGCCTTGGTGCAGGAGCCTGTCTCGTGGATGTGAAGCTGGATCTGTCGCGGTGCGGGAGCCTGTCCCGTGGAGGGAGCCTGTCCCGTGGAAGTGGAGCTGGATCTGTGGCGGTGCGGGAGCCTGTCCTGTGGATGTGGAGCTGGATCTGTGGCGGTCGCCTTGGTGCGGGAGCCTGTCCCGTGGAGGGAGCCTGTCCCGTGGATGTGGAGCTGGATCTGTGGCGGTCGCCTAGGTGCAGGAGCCTGTCCTGTGGAGGGAGCCTGTCCCGTGGATGTGGAGCTGGATCTGTGGCGGTCGCCTTGGTGCAGGAGCCTGTCTCGTGGATGTGAAGCTGGATCTGTCGCGGTGCGGGAGCCTGTCCCGTGGAGGAAGCCTGTCCCGAGGATGTGGAGCCGGGTCTGTGGCGGTCGCCTTGGTGCGGGGGCCTGTTCCGTGGGGGGGAGGCGGAGCTTTTATGGAGTGGGGAGGCCGGAGCTTTTATGGAGTGTGTTGTCGAAGAGGGCGTTTGGTAGTGTGTGATGTATTATGTTCTGTGAGAGTTCTACTTGCGGTTTTGCTGTCCTCCACGGTCTGCTCCTCTGTCGGGATCCGTTGGTATGCAGTCGGTGCTGCTGAATTCCTGGGATATTTCCTTCTTTTCGCCTCCGTGCCGCGCCTAAGGGCCACGCCAAAGGGCCCTCTGGCGAGGCCCTCAGGCGTGGGCCCGCCAGGCGCGGGCGCGCCCTGCAGGGACGCCGCTTTTATCCCCGGCAGCTGCTTCTTCTTTCGGGCTCCCACCGCCCGGATTGGGTGGGAGCTGGAGAGGGGGTGGAGACTCCCGGCAGCGGCGTCTCTGCAGGCAGGGACGCCGCTTTTATCCCCGGCAGCTGCTTCTTCTTTCGGGCTCCCACCGCTCGGATTGGGCGGGAGCTGGAGAGGGGGTGGAGACTCCCGGCAGCGGCGTCTCTGCAGGCAGGGATGCCGCTTTTATCCCCGGCAGCTGCTTCTTCTTTCGGGCTCCCACCGCCCGGATTGGGCGGGAGCTGGAGAGGGGGTGGAGACTCCCGGCAGCGGCGTCTCTGCAGGCAGGGACGCCGCTTTTATCCCCGGCAGCTGCTTCTTCTTTCGGGCTCCCACCGCCCGGATTGGGCGGGAGCTGGAGAGGGGGTGGAGACTCCCGGCAGCGGCGTCTCTGCAGGCAGGGACGCCGCTTTTATCCCCGGCAGCTGCTTCTTCTTTCGGGCTCCCACCGCCCGGATTGGGCGGGAGCTGGAGAGGGGGTGGAGACTCCCGGCAGCGGCGTCTCTGCAGGCAGGGACGCCGCTTTTATCCCCGGCAGCTGCTTCTTCTTTCGGGCTCCCACCGCCCGGATTGGGCGGGAGCTGGAGAGGGGGTGGAGACTCCCGGCAGCGGCGTCTCTGCAGGCAGGGACGCCGCTTTTATCCCCGGCAGCTGCTTCTTCTTTCGGGCTCCCACCGCCCGGATTGGGCGGGAGCTGGAGAGGGGGTGGAGACTCCCGGCAGCGGCGTCTCTGCAGGCAGGGACGCCGCTTTTATCCCCGGCAGCTGCTTCTTCTTTCGGGCTCCCACCGCCCGGATTGGGCGGGAGCTGGAGAGGGGGTGGAGACTCCCGGCAGCAGTATGGGATACTACATCTCTTATCTGGTGTTGCACTGCATGCAGAGTCTGGCTTCTTGGGGTTTCAGTTTAATTTTTCTCTAAATATTTTATTTGTACTTTAGGTTGTGATCACTTATTCTGTACTTGGCAAGAATCTGTGTGCCTAGTGTGTGACCAAGGCTGTGTGTTCTGTTAACATGAAATCTGTACGCAGGAATCTATACTGTAGCAATTTGCCTTGTTCAGCTTTTCAAATAGTTATTAGATGTTCTAGGGCTTACTGCAGTATTTATAGTGCTGCTTTTTTTGTATGAGTTTTGGAGGTTTATGCTGGTAATGGCCTTGTAGATATTTGGTGATGTTTGTAGGGTTTTATATTAGCTTTCAATATTCCTGGTACTGGAGAATATTTGTTAGTGAGATGACCGGAATCTGATTTTTTTTTAAGATATTGAGTTCTGTGGGTGAATGTTCTAGTTCTGCTCTGCACCCACTGTTGATGGAAGGGATTCTGTGGGTACAAAATATATGTTGAAAAAGAAAAAGCAAGAACCATAACACAGTTTATAACAAAATAAACATGAGCTACAATTAATTTTGTAAAGTGTGCTATGGATCTCGCTCATTCTTTTAATTCCTTGGTGTGCAAACATCTTGCATTTCTTCCATATTATATAATTAGCTTTTTGGTTTCCCTGACTGAGTTTTGAGAAGGCACCCCCTTTTTCTAAGGTGGGGGGGACACCATCTCATCCTTCGCCTCAGACAGCAGATTGCCTTGAGCCGCCCCTGGTTAAGATGGCCTTTTTTAAGCAATGCCTTTTGAGACATCTATATAATATAATGGTTCCTGAATAAGTTCGGTCAGTCCTTCAGACAACAGTCTTGAATGGAATTAGTTATTGTAATGCTTCATATCTTAGCCTTCCTACAAATACATTTTAGGTATACAATTTCTCCAGAGCACTACTGTCAGACTATGGACCAGATGTAGTAGCTGTGAGTCTATTTCCCCAGTTTTTGCTCATATTATTGGTTGCTGATAGCCTAAAGAATAAAATGTATAATATGCTGGCTACTTTTTAAAGTACTAAGGGATCCATTGGATTCCCTGAACTATTTAAAAAAGACTGCTAAGTTGGTATCATCCAGGCCATGCTTTGTGTTCAGAAGCTGCAGGTTTACTTACAGCGCCACCAATGAAAGTTGCAGAATTAGTGGTACCCTGATTGATGGAGTTCCCTTTTGCTAGTCCTCATTGATGAGACAACTTACTATCTGAATTTAGAGCAAAGCCTGATGGAGATCAATTTAGATGCATCTAAAGGATGTTCTGTTTAGAGAGGCTTCTTATTAATTGATCTTTTTTAAAAATATATATTGTAGTGCTGTTTTCTAAAAAGATATTGGAGAGTTGATTTTTTTCCTGATGCCTATGTTTTTAATATTATGAATGTTTTCTTTGAAACTGCATAGAATGCTTCTGTAATCAGAATTCTGGAATATAAAAGTGTTTTAAATAACTAAAATACCCACTAACACACATATACCCTACCATACCCCACATCACAGACACTCCTACCCAATGCTATATACCCTATCGTCCCTCAGCTTTCACTCCACCACATCCACTGATACTAACATCCACTGTGATCCCACCACCCATGAAACCCCAAGTCAAGACATATTTCCAGTTTGAGGTTCCACAGGACAGTGATTTTGTGTATACCCATGATTTAGTTTTTCTCATTTAAAAATGGAGTTTTCTGTTAGTAACAAGATAAATCAAAAGTTCATAACATAAACCTAACATGAGCTTATTTTTACTACAGAAAAGTAGCAGATTTTATAGAGTTAAAAAAACCATGATCTGCCAATAAAATAAATTTCCCAACATTGAGCAATTCAATTCAAAAGCAAAATATAAAAACAAAAGTACTATCACATATCACCTACAACAATAACTTAACCTCAGTTCCCCTCCCAGAACTCTGATAAGGTATGATAAAAAGAACGCTGATAAATTCCACCTCAACACTCCTGAAGAAGCTTCCAAGAAGTGATCCTATTTAGTTCATCTCTCAAGTGAGCAACTTGCCCCTGGAAGCACTCCTCTCTTCAAGAGAATTAAAGATCTTACCATAGAGCACAGGACAATAGCAAGAAGGAACTGGCCCATAACATCCTGTAGAAGCAAGGAGATTTGATGATTGGATCATTCCCATCTTCAGTACCTTCTGCTCCCTTGAGGTAAATCTTTTTTTTTTTTGCATATATTTGGATCAAATGGCTGCTAAAAACAAATAAAAACTATGATTGTATTAGTGTGAATATCTGTTGCCATATCAGTGGATGGAATGAAGGATATTAATTAAACATATATGGTGGCCTCATTAGCTGCAAATTCTGACTATCCTTTGCAGACAACGATGAATATTTTCTTTCTTACTAAACATTGCCCATAAAATTATTTCTATGAGAGTTTCTATGTACATTTCATCCACCATCTGGCACTCTGGAGGCCCAAATGAATTTGGGCAAATAAATCCTTAAATCCTATGCAATCTGGGTTACACAAGGAGTCAGAATTTTGAATATGAGTTGGCTCTGCTAGGATTTATAGGTGATAAGAACAGCTCAGAAAGAATCAGTCAAGACAACACAGAAATTCCACTTCCTTTCTCAAGAGACACACACTCGATACACTTGTAACTATGGTCAGATGATGTGCTGGAGTTAGCTTGTTTGAGATTTATTCAACCAGAATCTGAAAGGAGCGGAGAAAAATAGATATAGGAGAGTTTACTTGTGCTCCTCTTTTTTCTACTCTCCTGAAGTTGCCATCTGCCCACAAATTCTTTATCTTCAAGACAGCATTCTTAGCATTAAATAAAGAAGTATTATGCACAGTAAAAAAAAAATGTTAATAACATACGGAAAGGGCCAGAAAAAACATCTTTACATAAATGCTGCTTCAAAAGCAATTTTGCCATTTAAGGATGCTGGTCCAATGGACACCTTCTACCACTTAACCCAGAAGCATAGTTTTTGGAATGAGTTGTATCATCCACTTCTGTTAACTTGAATGAGATTGTGTAATGGCTGTAACCTGTGCAGCTGAAGAATTCAATTTGGATGTCTTTTATAAAATTACTTGATTGCTTCTACAGCAATGCTACCTTCTGGGAATGGTTAGCAGCCCAGTATGATTTTTGTCATTAAAGTCAATGGTGCATTACTATATTTGTGACTATGTATTACCAGCAGTTTTCAGGAGCTGGCATTGTGTATAACTTAATGAGAATTGTCTGAAATCTGAAAAAGTTAGTTTGCATACTCTTAATATACTTCTTAGCTTATATTAAAACTAATTACAATCGGTCAGAGTTTCATGGAAAGGGCAATTTTTAAAGGGATCTAGATGAGAAGTTGAGTAGCACTTCTACTTCTTCTTCTTCCCCCTTCCTTTTCCTCAGTGACTTTAATATACATGTTGATAATCCTTCTGACCCCTATGCTTCTAAGTTCCTTTCCCTTACCTCCTCATTCAACCTCCAGCTTTGCTCTACTGCCCCCACTCATCAGCACGGTCACTGCCTTGACCATGACCATCACCTGCTAAGCTTCATTCTTCATCACTCCCTGCTTCAATATCACCCAGTCTCCTCCTACCTTTTTAGGAATCTTCATGCTATCAGTCCATCGTCTCTCTTCACAATTGTCTCATCATCTCTTTCTTCCATCTTGTCTTCTCAGTCTGTTGATGAAGCTGTAGTTTCCTATAATACTGCACTCTCCTCTACCCTGGATGCTCTTGCTCTGCCCATGCTACATCCTGTGAGGTGCACTATACCTCAGCCCTAGCTGTCTCCAACTACCCATGGGGGCATGGGGCTCAAATCCTGCTCCCTTCTGACTTTCTTCACTTCAAATACATGCTTGTCTTCTTCCAGTCAGCCATAACACTCACCAAGCAAAACTGCTATGTCCACCTGACCAACTCTCTTGCCTCTGATGCCGCCATCTCTTCTCAACTCTTAATTCTCTCCTGAAACCACCCTCCTTCTCTTTCTGCCCAAACCCTTGCTGACTATTTCCATGACAAAGTTCACAAGATTGCACTCCTATTCCCCACAAAATCAGCTTTATCCCCTCTTCCCCCTCTTGAATACCAACCTTTTGCTTCCATCTCTGTTACCCTTTCATCTTTTTCTAAGATCTCTGAAGAGGAAACCATATTAGTGCGCTGAATATCTACAAACTGTCTAAATGCCTTTGAATATCAGCCTTGATTTATTAAAAGGCACTACTGTGTCAGCTGACCTCAGTTCCCCCATCTCTGGCTCAGTAGCTGGAATGGAGGACATAGCAGAGGTTTTTAGGAGAAAGTTATTTAGTTAGTACTAGGAGCTGGGACTATGTTAAATAGTCATATAGCAGATATTGATGAGGTTTTGAATAATGGCAAAAGATTAGGTAGTCAGGCATTTAAATAAAGTGCATTTTCTCCAATTTCAGTTTCAGATCTTTGTACTGAGTGCACACATGCTACTTTTCACCATCTGGGAAATAATCATACATGTGGTACTCAAGGCAAAAAAACTGGATAGGGCCCAATATTCAGTGGTGGAGGCTAGTGCTGGAAAGCAGCTAGTTGTTGCTGCTAAACTCGAAATCCCAATATTCAATATCAGGGCCATATCCAGGCCCCAGCATTGAATATCTGGGTTACCTGGATTGCCAAGAAGCTAATGGGGCAGCGGCAATATTTATCCACTAGTTTCAGCTGTGAAGGTTAGACTAGTCCTTACTGTGCCTGACTTTCACTACTTAGCGATAACTGGGCAATGCTGAATATCGCTGCCCCCAGAATGCCCCGTGCTAACCAGTTAGCATCGGAGCTTGCAGTGGCGACATCCATGGATATTCAGTGGCACTAACCATGTTAGTGTTGCTGATTATCCCAGCTAGGGGGATTAACATTGTTAACTGGTCTACTAAGTGTGTTAATCCCTTTGAATATAAGGCCCATAGAATTTCTCAGTTAGTTTACAATCTGCCTTCTAGCCAAAACTCTACGCCACCAAATTTCTTAGCAAAGCAATATTCACTTAGCTGCAGAGGGTTTTTCTGCTCTCAGATTTCTCTTAGAAAGAAGGTACTTGAGGTATCCCTTTGCTATATATCTTTGTTTCTTGATGAAATGCTTCTAGCAAGCTTCTTTGAAGATTAACACTGTAATCAGTCTGCTAGATTGACATTTCCAGTTATTCTACCTTCCCTTAATTAACACATATTCAGCTCTATATCACAGTTCTATTACTTTTTGACAAAAAAAAAAAGAAATGGGTTCTCTTTAAGGTAGTTGAACACTGAAAAATACTAGGACAAATGTATTTTATACCTTTTAACCAAGTTGATACCTATCCTTTTATTCTAGGTCGTTAACAAACTAAATACAGTAAAGGTAGAACAAATAGATACATTTCAGAGTCTTTAAGAAAGGTACTTTCTAATTTTTGTTATTTAATGAAATTAAAACATAGAATTTAGCAATAAATGCACAATCTTTCTTCTATCTCAAGTTCTAATGGGAATGTTTACTAAAGAGCATTAAGGACACACCGGTTAGCAAGTATTAATGGCGGGGGAAAGGGTGTTATCATGTAGTAAAGGCTGGGGCAGGGAGTAGGCATTCCGGCGGTAAGGGCGCTTGGCTCCACTTACTGGATGCTAACAGGACATCGGGTGTTAAGGTGCCAAGCATGCACCTTAACACCCAAAAATGCAGTCACCTTAACACAGGATAAGGGAACTTTGTGAAAATCACAATTTAGGTGATGGATGGAAGGAAAGGTAAGAACTGATGGACATGTCAGATTCATATGTATCCTATATGGCATTCAGTAAGTGGGATGAGCACGTGGGAGGCATCTGTACTGTATCACTGAGGGGTGCCCATGTAATCTGCTATAATGTCAGTGTGTGGCATAGGATTGGGAAGCCAACATCACCACAATGTGGGCATCAAAAGGATGACTGAGCAGGAGTGATGACGTACAGATCATTCACAGGAGAGGTGTGAGTTATACATCATAATAATTAAAATGTTCCTGTATGGGCCTTGGTGTAGCAGTTGGCAGGAGAATATAAGACTGTACATGAAAGGAGGCCTGTCTCTATAGCACTGTGTATGCTATGAAGGTGCTCAATAATAGTAATATCACTTGAAAGCCCTCAGAAAGAGTTAACACCACAGATTCAGTAGCTCAGACATTCCAGATCTTATTGCTAAGGAGATGTCCTGAATACTCTACAGAAAGTTCAGGTGCATCAGAAAGGCTGTGGATGTGTTTACAGTACAAAAGTTGCGGGGAAGAACTTTCCCTTCAGTTCTGAAATACGCTGAGTCAGCAATGCTTGTTTGTATAATTATTTTTTAAGAAGTTATATCTGGAAATACATGTATGTCTCCATCTTGATGACCTATACTAATAAGATCTGACCTATGAGATGGAGATATGAATTATGAATATGCATTAGTAAAAAAAATATAACACAATGCTTGACGTAGAAAAATAAGGTGGAAATTATACTGTGTAATGTATTTTTGAATCTATAAAAATGTTACCAAGGTAGGTGGGGATTAGAGAGAAATTGCAGACTTCACAGCTCTCTCCCAAACATTTGGTCCTGTTTGTAACACAATTGTGTGTGTGAATTGTTTTATTAATTATTATTGCTTCCATTTCACTGCTTTGAGTGAAGAGATCTGATCCCAAGAGCGCAAGTTCTGTTGCCGGATAGGGGTGGATGCAGTACATAATGGGCATATGCTGATGGGCTGAAGGATGGATGGCAGTAGATGAGAGTACAATATGGCCTTGCTGCCCCGATGTACCTGATATGACCACACAAATGCAGTTTTAGTGTGTGTGATAAAATAGTAGCTGTGCCAAGGGGAAGTTCCAATACCAGCCATTTGGATATGACAGCTGTCTCAGCTTTTTTAACCACCATACAATCTTCCTGGCTCATGCGCATACAACAACTGGACAAGTGTCTCTCATATTGGCCATATGGAGCAATAAGGACTTGTGATGATCCTTTCAGGTAGCCATCCCATGAGTGGGATGTGTCTGCATGTACTGCATATATGTGATGGAACCAAAGATGTTTGGTCATAGCTATGATTAAATATTCCAATCATGTACAACCCATGTGTCATACATCTGCAGGGTGACCATGTCCGACCCTTTGCAATGGGCTATAGCAGAGCCAATAAAGACAATGTGCTATTGTAACACATAAAAAAGTATAAGAATGCATGTATTCCAGTCAATGCAGACCCTGGACTGTTTCTGGCAGTATATTGAAGTGAGTTTCCCACAGCCACAAAGAGAACAAGTGGCATTCAAACCCTGGTCTGCTGCTTATAGAGCATGTGCTCTAACCATTAGGCTACACCTCTTGTCACTGCAATGTCCAGAAACAAAGAAACTGTAGGTCCCTGCTTGAAATGGCTGAAACCCAGGACATGAAACAGCGTGACTGGCACATTCTGAGACAGTGGTACACCATACCTAGGGCCTGCCTACAATGGCACACATGAAGTATGTACTGCACTGGACACTCAGTACCATATCATAACAGACACACAGCTGCAGAATACATATCTTGTCCAAATACACTGCATGGAGCAAAGAGTCCCCCAGGCTTCACTCTGCGACTGCAGCATGGGACAAGAGCAACATGCATGGAGGTAAATCGCAGAATCCTTCCAGTGTCACCAACTAAGTGAATGAATTGGACATTCACAGAGACCAGCCCTCCACTTGAGTCTAGGTCCCTATAGGCTATAGCTGTGCCACCTAGGCTGACAGTGTTTTCACGAATACAGCTGTTATGGCATTTGGCATTAATGAGGCCTCTCACCTGGGCACATGGGTGTATCTTGAGGTCTGGAGGTTCAGTCAGAGGTAAGGATTGCAACACACACACACGTGTCTCCCCTGCTCACTCCAGTCAAACCAGCAAGTGACTTGGGAGCTGCACAACAGTGTCATGTTGGCTGGTAAGTGTAGGGGAATGATGTGGGGATGGGCCTTGAAGATAGTGTAACTGGGAATGCATTTGCAGCATTGCGGCCACAGGCTGCAACTACTTACTGAAAACAAACCTTCTGCTTATATATGGTGTCTCACATAACACGTGGATTGCTATATTTATGACCCTCAGCATGTTGCATGCATAGCCATGAAACCTGCGCACCACATGCATGCACAGTGAATTGCTGCAGCTCACACTCCTCTGGAGACACACACATGCACGCACCCGCTGTCCAAAAGTGATGCAGGTTGGCATTCTTACCTTCCACTTAAGCCTCCTATAATGCTCCACCATTGTCAATGCCTGCTCAGTGTGCAGGCACTATTAGCGCACTATGCAATGCTCAGACACTATCAACACCCATTCAGTGTGCTGGTGCTATTAGCATACTCTTAGTCTTTGGTGGTGCAGCTTGTTGGTGTGGTAGTTGAGTGTGTGGACTCATGTTGGATGAAATATTGCAAGTTGCATATGATGATACAGCTCTGTTAACATAGGATGAAGTTAGCACACCTCTACATACCATTCCTGATCTACAGGCTGGGCTTGAACCTGTGATTCTTTTCTCATACACACACTGGCCATGTGTTTGTAGCCACTGAGCAGCTTTGTGGGTTTATCAATCCATGGGTATATATGTGATCATTGTCAGGATATATGAGGGCATGAGTTGGGATATGCCTATATCTGCTTAGATCTCTGCAGGCTCTGTGCCATACTTGTCTGACAAGGTATATTCAGCAGGTGTGGGAGAGGGAAATTTTGTTAGGTCTGTATGTTGCACTGCTTTGCTGCTGGTTCAAATGACATTCATGTCTTACATATGGGATCTGTTCAATCAAAGGGGCAGGCCATGATACATGAACACACATATTCCAGACCATGGGTATCCTAGCAGAAGCCCAATGCTCCCATTTCCTGGTGTGTGCTTGTGGGGCAGTCATGGAATAGTCTCATATTTTGCAGACCACCATAGCTAATTTGGATTCTTATGTGGCTCAGATGGCTTATTTATGGAGGGGTCACCAGTTCATGCACATATTATGATCATCATTTGGCAGGTGAGGGAGCAGGGAGGTCATTCTTCCTGTTAGGTTGCATAGTCTTCCTGCACCAGTGGCATATTTTTTCCTCCACATGCACATATCCACTCAATATGTGCAAGTGGGGGGCATCCTGGTCCTAAGGCCAGTCCATCCACTTGGCAAACTAGCCGGGTGTAAGGGTCCACCAGTCATGGTCGACAGCATGCCCCCAATCCCTCTCTACCATCATGACACAGCCACTGCTTCAATGCTGCATGCAGCCTTATTGAAGTTGCACACATGCAGCTAGTCATCACGCAGCTAGACATCATGCAGCTAGTCACCATGCCGCTCCTGCCCCACTCCACCGGGGAATGGGGGCATGTGTGTGGCTGCCTTAGATCTCAGAAGGGAGGGATCACCATATGTTGCTGACATGCTTGCCATCCCACTAACAGTGGCAATTGCAGCGTTGCACCTGACACAGTGCTGGGACACAGATTTCATCTGCAGCAGGCTGCAGCCCCTACGACTGCCACCCCCACCCTCACACATGCTGACATGGCAGCATGGTGGCAGTGGGGGTGGCTTGACTCCTTTTTGACTGCGGAAGCATTGAATGTGTGCTGCCACTGTCTCAGTGGAGTCATACCAGACATCACAGATGTAAACCCTAGGCAACAGACTTGTCAGCCTAGTGGACCAGCCAGCCCCACTGCATCACCAATGTGACACCTCCTTTGCCAATTTGGCACCAACAACATAGTGCCCTTTATTAATGGGGCACCATGCTATTGCTGCCAATGGACCACTACTATCAGTAATTTGAGAACTAGTGGAACAGATTGCATACAATAAAATACAGTAGGCTCTCTCCCCTCAGAAATAGTCCTTACCATGAGCTTTCAGATGACGTTAGGGTTCCAAGCACTGGGAACTCTAAAGCACAGTAACACAAACCAGCATTACAGGAACACACGCTATCCCTGTCCAGTCCCCGCTCCATTAACGCCTACTTTCCACCAGTTTCCGCATGTAATTCCAGTGTTACCAGTGCTTTCTGCAGCCTTAACCACTAACGGGTGCTGATAATGCCTGTTTACAGCACCTTTGCTCCCTTAACGCTCCTTACTAAACATACCCCTTAGTGTTCTGTGTTGCTATTCATTAGTTTTATTTATATTAGGGACTGATGTATAATTATGGCAAATTAGGTGTTTTTTAACTATTGTGGACATACATGCAGAGACTTTGTACAAAA
Organism: Ichthyophis bannanicus; assembly: GCA_033557465.1. Classification (NCBI taxonomy): domain Eukaryota; kingdom Metazoa; phylum Chordata; class Amphibia; order Gymnophiona; family Ichthyophiidae; genus Ichthyophis; species Ichthyophis bannanicus. The sequence continues at coordinate 1,037,750,437 of CM066031.1, forward strand.
GAATTCAAACATCGTTAAAGATTTGGCTTTTCCACTATTCATATGCTGATTATTTATGACTTCTGCTAGTTAGCATCAACGCATCTCACTGATACTTCATGTCCTCAGTCTATATGTTCAGTCTAAATATTTCTGTGCTATACCATTCCCCTCCCTCCCTTCGATTGCCTTTCATTGCCTTGGCATGTATTTTGCAATAGAGAGAGAGTCAGTTATAATAATGTAATCCTCTATGATATCTGTTTGCTTTGAATGGTGGCATACCAAATATTCTTAAATAAAATAAAACATAAATATGCTAGACCTACAGCTACATAGATTCAGACAATATCATGGTGCAGAAACACTAATTACCTCCATTATTGATAAAATCATACATAAAGGACCCGGTTTTCAGTTAGGCAGGCTATGCGCTGATATGGCGCATAGCCTGCCCACCGACCCCTTAACCTGGATTTTCACTTCCACGGTGACAAAAGTGAAACTCTGGGTTTGGCTGGACATGCCCAGAACCACCGAAGCTAAAAGGGTAGCAGCAATTGTCAATACTACCTGCTTAGCTCCTGTGCCTTAAAGATAGGCGAGGAAATTCTCTGCTACCCGTTTAGCCCCTTCCTCTGCCCCCGCTCCACCATGTAACGCCCCCAACATGCTCTGATGCTAACCGCATAGCATCTGGATGCATTAGGGGCTTATCCGGGATTTTCCAAAGGCACTACCTGTAAAGCATTTACATGGGTAATTAGGGAAGTTACCCATGCAAATGCCTTCAAAAATGCCACCCAAAAGGCATACAGAACCCTGAAAAAGGATTCATTCTAATATTCTTAGATATAAAAGCCACATTTGACTCAGTCTCTCACAAGTTACTACTAGCACGTTTAGAAGCCATAGGAATTCAGAGTACTGCTTTGGAATGGTTCCACTCATATCTAACTGGACGTCATCAGCATGTGAAAACAGGACACATCAAATCTGCCTCGTACGTGCTGATGCAGGGAGTCCCCCAAGGTTCAACACTATTCTCCCTCTTATTCAATATCTATATACAGGCAATCTGTAACATCTTACAGGCTCACATTTTATACCACATCTATGTTGATGACATTATGATATACACTCCCTGCTCCACTGCAAAAACCTGCTACACTGCGATAGTAGATTGTTTTAATACAATCTCTAACTGGTTACTAGAGCACCATCTAAGAATAATTTTTTTTTTAAAAAGTACTTTACAAAACCAGTAACCTACATTGTTTAATACTTCAATCTCACATTAACAAAACCACTAGAATGATTTACCAAAAGATTAAAACTCTTCAACAGCTACATCCCCCTAATTGAAGCACAAGATTTCCAAACAGTTTTCCAGGCAATGATATTCCCGCACTTAGACTTGGCAACATCATTTACCATTGCATTCCCAAAAGTGACCTATATCCAGCACTAATGGCCAAGCACACAGTTGTGAGAATCCTGCAAGGTGCATTCAGAAGTTGCCATATCACACCCATTCTCAAACAACTACACTGGCTCCCACTACAATGCCGTGTCAGAAACAGGAGTTCTTATAACCACCTACAAAATCCTGCACAATAAGACCTCGGAATACCTACAGACCATCCTCAAAAAGCTACCAGACAACAGACTCAGGAGAACATTCAGCATGCCTCTAGAAAAACAAATGAGCAAACAGCGTGCCCATGCACCTTCTTACTTTATGCGTCAGTCCTCTGGAATAGCCTCCTTATAAAAAACAGAGCCACAACAGGCATCACACACTTTCACAAGGAAATAAAAACACCGCTCTTCAAAGAACACGTTGATGAAAAAGCATAAAATGACAAGACTGGCCATTACCAAGCATATGCTAAGTACTATTGACATCTTCTCCATAATATTAAATATGACAGTCACATTATATCTAGACAGGAAGTCATGCCTGCCATTACATAAACATGTTTTCCTCCATATTCTACACCCTATCAGCATAATCATATATTATAAGTTAATCTAAAATATCTTCTGTTCGACATTCTACCCTACCTTTTAGCTGCTTTGTTGCTTGTTCATTGTAACTCATTAACTTTAAATGTAAAGCACATTGACCTTAGGAAATGTAATATATAAAAAACAAATATTAAATAAATAAATAATCACACAGTAATATGACAGTCAAATATGTCACCATACTGATACAGTCCTCTGGATCTTCAGGTATCTCTTCAATAACCTCTTTTCTATGATTTTCTTTCTAATTTCTCCATTTTAAGATATTTTTGTTTCTTTATGTTGTTCTTGTCTTAGACAGTATGCATACTGACTTCTACATGCTAATTGTTTCAAGCATATCTTTCGAATTGCAGTAAGTGCTGCAGGTGTTGTAGCAAGCTTTTTAAAGGTTATGAGAGAACTTAACGTTTAATTTATGTATGAATGGTAATGCTCTTCATAGTTTAATAACCATAGCAAGATCAATATTTCATAGAACTCTAATGCTTTGCTTATAAAAACACATGCATGGTGTTGAATCCCAAGGGTGAAACTGACTAGTAATACATCTGTCCTATTGACTTCAGTTTTGCAGGTGGTGTCTTGCTAAATGTCATTTGCTTGAAAATGCAAACTCCATTCTGAAAGCACCTCCATGCATTTGGAAATACTTGCAAACCTGTCTGCCTAGTCAAGTTTGTCAAAGATGGCTTAACTAGCCTTGTTAGACACCAGAGGACATTAATCATATGATTTATTTACTCCTCAGAAGGCCTAACTACCAAACTACCTCTGGTATGCAGTATCTGTCATCACAAGTTATTTTGTTTTTCTGTGAAGATAATGTTCATTTTCTTTTTTTCATCACTAGGAAATGAGAGGAAGGCACTGTTCTGAACTTTATCCTTATTTTCTTTGAAATAGATTTTGATTACCTTTCCTCTTCTTTTGAAATTTTTATTCCCTGCACTTTCCTCTGTCTGTTGTGATTTAGAGGAAGAGAATTATTACACAACACTGGTCTAATGTTCACTAAACTGGAACGGTGCCTACATGTTATTTAGAGATAAAAGTGAAAAACAATATTTGCATATTCTTAGAAGGAGACTAGTGGTAAGTTTATATTAATACATTAAACTATGAGCTTGATATTCAGTGCCAGTAGCTAACTCGATTACAGCGCTAGCCGCTGGCACTGAAAATTAAAAGTCAAAAGTCAATGCGGAAATCATATCTGGCCCCGACATTGAATATATGAAGTTACTGAAGAGCCGGATCCCTAACTGGTTAGCGGTGATATTGAGGCACTGCCCAGTTAGTGATACTTGGTGAAAGTTAGGCCAGGGTTTCCTGCACCTGGTTTTCACCGCAGATCGCAAACCGGAGAGTGGCTCAATATTGCTGCTGATGGGTATCGGATCATTTCTGCCTCCGATCCATCCCGGAACATCCCCAACACTAAGGAGGTCATTCTGAAAAGTGGGTTGCGGGGCTATATGTCCTGGTGGGACATGCAGCCCTGCAAGCTGCCTGGACCCTATTCTCTCTCCTGCCCTCCCTGCCTGTCACATGTTTTAAGATGGAGAGAGCCGCCAGGGGGCAGAGTGGAGGCGGGCCAGTCCAGCAGCACACACAGGGCCGATTCAGATCATGGTTCTATATGTACTGCTGGGTCTGTAGGGATGCACTGCTTATACCACCTCAGAGGTGGTAGAAGCAGCGAAAACCTGGTGATAGGGCCTGGGGAACACCACCCCTCCTTGGGCCAGGCCGGGTGCGGGGCGGTCCCGGCCTCCCAATCCAGGCCATGGCAGCCAGCAGTGGGGAAAAGGGCAGCTAGAGCCACGGATGTCAAGGGTGCCTGCGGGGAGCACATCACTGCAGGTGGAAGGGGCATGCCGGGCTGTCCTCGTGCCTCATTCTGGCTACTGTGGGAACATTTGATTTCCACAGACCAGAATCGGATCCTAAAAGCCCCATCTTCCTCGGGGACATCTGGATGGCCCGGATGGCCCCCTCTCTGAATCAGGCTCTAAGCGGTTAGAATTGAGGCGTATAGTGGCGTTACTTGAGGGTATTCAGTATTGTGTTCAGCTTTGGAGACCATATCTCACAAAGGATATAAAAAGACTGGAAATGGTTCAGAGGAAAGTCACCAAAATGATTTGGACCCTGCACCAAAAGATGTATGAAAAGAAACTTGAAGACCTAAATATGCATATCCTAGAGGAGAGGATGGACAGGGAAGATATGATATAGACCTTTAAATACTTAAAGTGTGGGGGCGGAGCCTTGCATCGGGCAAGATGGTCGTGTAAGAGTTGTGCTCCGGAGGGCAATGGTCAAGAATCCTGACTTCTGTAGTCTTTAACTAAATAGTTCCTACCTACTCTGATATCATTCGATACTGGATATGTCTGGCCCCAAGCTGACGCGGCTAGATTACCAAATACCTCAAAATGTCAGCACAAAGAGAATCAAAACAGAGCTTCTCTCATCTCACAAGATGGCAATCATCAGAGATTGACCGGAGGCCTTGCAGGAACTTTTGGCTGAGATTCGTGCTGTTAAACACATGGTCAAAGCTAATGGAGACTCAATGCAGGAGGATATCATCACCTTAAAAAAATGCTTAGGAGTCAATTACGGTGAGATTGGAGAAGGTGGAGAGCGTGGTGACAACACATGGGGAGCGGATCAGGGCCATGGAGAAGCAAGCAAAGTTGATACGGTCATTGCAAAGAGAGTTGGAAGATGGCAACAATCGAGCTCGAAGGAACAACATAAGAATGATAGCTTTTTTGCAGTCAATGATCCCGGGTGTGTTAAAGGTGAAATTTGCCATGCCCTTTGAGACTGACTGCGCCCATCGAGTTCCTACTCAGTCCACGGTTGCAGGCAAGCACCCACGCCCAATCATCCTCAAAGTTTTGCACTTTCAACAAGTAGCACAAATAATGGAAGCTGCCAGAGCACTCTTCCTTGGAGTATCAGGGACACAAACTCTTATTCTTCCCTGACTTCGTGAAGGTGACGGTAGATCGGAGAAAGAGTTTTTTTGGTGCTATGCCCACACTTATTGCAGTTGCAGGCACATTTCAGGTTACTTTACCCTGCTCACATGAGAGTCACGCTGCATCACCAGACAAGGACTTTTGATGATCCAAGGGAGTTGCACGCATTCTTAGAGGACAAGGAGTTGGTGTTGATGCGATGAAATGCTTGCTTTACAATCAGTGGCTTGTAAAAGCTCTTCAGTGATTTCTTATTTGGGTGTTTTGACTGGTCTGAGGTCGTGAAGTAGTGATTCATTCATTCAGAGTTGACTTTCAATCATGCAGAGTTGACATCCGATGTGCCATTCAATGTTACTCTCTTGGAGGAACTACATGGTATTGCCCTGGTCAATAATGTCTTATTCTTTGCTTCTTAATCTCTCCTTTTGTGTTTTGTGTTGTTTGTGATGTCTGTTGTGGTTGGGAAGGTAGCGGGGCTTGGAGGAGCAGGATGGCCCTTGCCTACATAAATGTTGCTTTTTGGGAACATAAACTGTTTGGTGGGGGCAGTCTTGCTATAACCTTTGGTGCTCCGGGTTTGGGGACGCTGTTTCTTATTTCTGGAATGGGTAGTGTGGTTTAAGTTGATTTAAGCAACAGTGGAATTGAAGTAAACTAGTTAATTTTCCCTCCATGCCTGTCTTGTCCCTTTGGGCTCACCTGCTAAGTTTTGAGCTGTTATAGCCCCCCAGGATTTTTGGTAGCTTTGTTATTTAGAACTATGTGTTTTTATTTTGAGTGATCTTCCACAAGGGCAATGGCTAAGCAGTGGCTTTTTTTCTATATGTTTATTTTCTTGGGCTATAAGTGCAACTATCATTGTAAGGGCTTCTAAGGTGTGGTTCAACAATGTTAAGACATATGCTACAACTTAGTATGTTTCTGCAATAGTAGACTGTCATTTTGTACTTTATTGTCAATATGTCTCTCTTTAAGTTGTTCTCACTGAATTTTAAGGGCATTAACAATCCCATAAAGAGGAAAAAGATATTTTTATATGGACATAAGGAAAGTGCTAACATCCTAATGTTACAAGAGACACATTTGAACGTGAAGGAGTCATTAAAATTAGATGTAAAACCCTTTTCACTAGTGACTTTTTCTGCTACCAATTAAAAAAACAAAAACAAGGGTAGCCATCCTAGTAAGGAAATCTCTCCCCCGCTGTAATACAAACTAGAACTGATACAGATGGGCAGTGGGCAATGGTTGTCCTCAAAATAGGATCCACAGAACTGGCCTTAATTAATGTATATGCTCCTAATGTAGACTGCCCTGCCTTCTTGGTCCGATTTTTTTTAACATCTTTGTTAGTGATATAGCGGAAGGGCTGTCGGGTAAGGTTTGCCTCTTTGCAGATGATACCAAAATCTGCAATAAAGTAGACACCCAGTAAGATGTAGATAACATGAGGAGGGATCTAGCTAAGCTTGAAGAATGGTCTAGAATTTGGCAGCTGGGATTTAATGTTAAAAAATGTAAGGTCATGCATTTGGGCTGCAGCAATCCAAGGGAGCAATACAGTATAGGAGGTGAAGTACTTTTGTCCACTAAAGAAGAGCGGGACCTAGGCGTGGTTGTGTCTGATGACCTTAAAGTAGCTAAACAGGTAGAAAAGGCGAGACAAAATCTAGAAGGATGCTTGGGTGCATACGGAGAGGAATGGCTAGCAGAAAAAAGGAGGTGATAATGCCTCTGTATAAGTCTTTGGTGCGACCTCATTTGGAGTATAGTGTGCAATTCTGGAGACCGCACCTTCAAAAGGATGTGAACAGGATGGAGTTGGTGCAGAGGGTGGCTACTAAAATGATTAGTGGGCTTCATTATAAAGCATATGAGGACAGACTTAAGGATCTTAATATGTACACCTTAGAGGAAAGGCGGGATAGAGGTGATATGATTGAGATGTTTAAATACTTCCGTGGCATAAATGTTCAGGGAGAGAGCCTCTTTCAATTGAAAGCAAGTTCTGCTATGAGGGGACATGGGATGAGGGTGAAGGGAGATAGATTCAGGAGTGATATGCAGAAATATTTCTTTACGGAAAGAGTAGTGGATCCATGGAATAGTCTCCCAGTGGAGGTGGTAGAGATGAGGACAGTAATTGAATTCAAAAAAGCATGGGACCAAAACAGAGGATCTCTAAAGGTAAAAAGTGGACTGTTGTAGTTGTTGATATGGAAGGACAGACTAGGTAGGCCATGTGGTCTTTTTCTGTCATCATGTTTCTATGTTTCTATGTTTCTTTAGCTCCATTACAACCTTGGCACAAGAGGTATCCAGCTATCCAACTATTGTGGGGGGAGACGTCAACCTCGTACTAGACCCCTTATTAGATAGGAATCCAGTGAGAACTAATAAGGTTCCCAAAGCTCACCCTGTTCTTCTGTCTCTAATGCAAGAATTGGGGCTGATAGAAATATGGCGGTTGCAACACCCTATGGACAAAGGATACACTTTCGTCTCTCCCCCTCATAACTTGGTATCACACATAGACTATTTCCTAGTCTCCAAAGGGCTATGCTCTAGAATTAGTGAGTACAATATACATGCGGCTCATATCTCTGATCATTCCGCAATTTCATTCACCCTATTTGACTCAATGAGCGGCCCATCTCATTCATGCTGGCATTTTGATAGAGCTGTTCTTGGCAACCAGGAATTCCGGGAAACTATCCTGTTGGCTATAGAGAAATATTTTCAGTTTAATCTACCTCAGGATACCTCGGGTTGGGCGTGGTGGGAGGGATTTAAAGCTAATATGCGGGCCACCATTGCCAGTTTTGCTATTCGGCAGGCCAAGCAGCGTAAGGCAGAGCTTGAAGTCTTAACACAACAGATTAAAACCGGAGAACACATCTTAGGGCAGAAAACTGATCCTAATATTCTGATACGGTTACAGCATCTTAGATTTAGGTATAATTCAATTTTAACTACCGAGGCTTCACAGAATATTCAAATGCAGAAAGGGTGGTACTACTTAAAAGGCAACCGAGCTGGACGGTTACTAGCTAATTCGTTAAAAGGTCATAAGGAAGCTTCTCACAATTCTGCTTTGAGAGATCCTCAGGTGCAGCAACTGATTGTCAAAGACTCTGATATCGCAGATGCCTTTCGCCAATTTTATGCTCAGTTATACTCCTCCGAGATAGATTTCTCTGAGGAGTGCTTTGACAGATTAATGGCCAATATACAGAGGCCGGTGTTAGATCAAGATATAGCGGCAGGACTAGACAAACAATTTACGGTCATGGAAATTATTCAGGCTATTAACTCTATGCAAGTGGGCAAGGCCACTGGCCCAGATGGCCTTCCGGTTGAGTTTTACAAAACCTTTTCCAAAATCTTAGGCCCATATTTGCAGCAATATTACAGACTTCTTTTGGAAGCGAAGGCCTAGACTGAAGCATTTGTCTTTGCAAATATTGCAGTTCTTGAAAAACCTGGGAGAGACCCTCAGTTGGTTAGTAACTACCAGCCAGTTTCATTACTAAATGCAGATTATAAAACTTTTGCAACCATTTTAGCTGGTTGTCTCTCCAAATTGGTCCCTTCTTTGATACATCCGGACCAATGTGGCTTCACTGAGGGACGTTCCACAGCTGACAATGCTAGAGTGTTGTGTCACATTTTGGACGGTGTAGAAAGAATAGAGGGCCCACTTGTAGGACTATCGTTAAACATAAACCTAATCAGAATCACCAATAGATCCAAAACCTAAAAATCCCGATAATGTAAAATTCCCCGTGTTAGATAAATATTTTTGTCGGAGACAATTTCATCTCAGCGCTATGTATAGTAACAAGGCACCGCTGTGATATCTCCTTTTAATAATATATTTAAAAGGTTACTTAGCTTCAGTAACAGATACCATCCATATTGCCAAAGAACCGTTAAGGACTATCGACGTAGCGCTCGTTTCGGGTATACAATGATTGAAAAACCCTGCTTCAGGTACGTCCATATACAAACATTGGCAACGATGTGTTTAGCTAACAATTCGGAAATGTAGTCAGCCATTTAAATCTTCAGCGTCTGACGTCATCATCACGTATGGGAACTGAACCACCAATGACCATAGACCCTTTGTTAAGAGGGAACACCCACCAACAGGGAATCCCTCATTGGGTTCACTCATTAGATTATAGTATGCCAGTCAATCTGTTGATTCAATCCCCCGGGGGAGACTGAATTTAATTTATAAATCCAGCGTAGTTCCAAATTTTGTAATTTTTGTTCTCGATCTCCTCCCCGAGGGTCATGTGGAACATAATCCAATATCCTCCACCGCAATGATTCAAATGAGTGACCAAAAGACAGGTCATTGGTGGTTCAGTTCTATCATTTTAATTGTATTTTTGTTTTTGTTTTAATTTGTTTGAAAATTAAAATAAAGAAATTTAATACTTAAAGTGCATCAATGAACAAACAAACCTTTTTTAAAGAAGGGGAATATGATAAATCTGCAAGGCAGTGACCTTAAAACACCAAGAAATACTTTTTCACTGAAAGGGTGGTGGATGCTTGCAATGTCCTCCCGATGGTGATGGTAGGAGCAAATACAGTGATGGAATTCAAAATGGCATGGGACAGACACAGTGGATCCCTTTATAGCAACAGGATAAAATGAAAATAAACATAACTATTTCTTATATCTCAATAAATAGGGTGACCTGCATGGAATTGTGAGTATACCCTTAAACAAAGGCATAGAGGGGGGATGGATAGATACAATAACAGCAGCTACAGGTGCCAGTCTGTCAACAATGAGCTGCCTGATTGAAGACTGAACACAATTTAGGACAACTATCCAGAGGGTCGCCTTGAGTCGACACTGACTTTACAGCACTTAACAACAACAGAGGGGGGGGGGGAGGTGATCTGCACCGAGCGGTGGGTACTGTCGCACCTCTGTCGGCTAGGCTGTCGCCTAGGGGCTGGAGACGTGAACTTTTATAAGTTTCCCCAATGATTGCCTATAATTGTAGTTGTGCGGTTGAAATGACTCAGCCGAGAAGGTTTATAGGCTCGCAGTATTTTTATTATTTTTTCCTTCAGCCAAATGAACTTCTTATTTATAGTTCAATATATCAAACATAAGTGCGGGTGTTTTTCCCAGAGTAATCAAACATAAAGTGCTTCCATATTCAGCTTGGCAATCAAAACAACAGAAAGTATTTCTTCATACAAAACAGCAGTGAAACTGTTGTGCAGACAAAACCAGCTTCCCACGTGGCTTTAAAAGAGGAACAGTTTGCACCTATCCAGCAAGGCATAAATTTCTATTGCAGACTATTTCCTTCTTCTCACACTCATTAGTTTCTCTCTCTGCTGTATTGCAAACTCTATACTTCTTAGCCAACAGTCCTTTAAACACACAGAGTTTAGAATCTCAGCAACCTCATTTGCATATTCTGCTCAGCCGTGCTCTTCTTGAAACACACAGTCAGAGCTTAGAATCTCAGCAACCTCATTTGCATATTCTGCTCAGCCGTGCTCTTCTTGAAAACAGCTGCTAGGTTTTCAGAGTATCTAGAAACCGTCTAGCTTTCCTTATTTCTTATAAACTAGAGAGCAATCCATTTCTATGTCTGAGCTTACTTCATTTATCACAGGGACTCCTAAATCCATGCTTTCCACATCTGACTCTGTTAGAGAAGCATTGGATTCAATCTCAGACCTATAGTGCTTTAACCTCTCTAGGATTTTCAACACTCTGCTTAATGCAGACTCTTCTCTCTTCTGAGGAGTGCTTTTACCATTAGGAAGTTTCTTAACTTTCAGAAAATTAGTAGAGGATTTTAAACGGCTCACCTTAGTTTGTGGAAGTAACTTCTGGCAGGCTTTTCTGCTGTAAGCTCTGTTTCCATATAAATCTCAGGAGAATGCTTTCTGCTACTCACGTGGCTTGCAATTTCCCCTGGGTAAGCTTTCCCTCTAAACGGAGTTCTCCTGTCTCTCTTACAGGTCACTGGGCTAACTTCAATACCTCTGGCTGGCCTTGCCTTCCTCCAAGAGGTCTTTGGTGAAGTTTTCCTGACTCTCCGTGTTCCTTCCTTGGTTAGTGCTCTGGAGCTCCTAAGGCCTCCTCCCCTTCTGGGACCTTCTGCCCTATTCCAACCGGTTCCAGAATCAGAGCTAGGACTCCTCCTTGTCCTTCCTCTCTCAATGAAATTTTCACCTTCTCTGGCAGTCCGTCTCCCAATGCACTTCCTCTCCAGGCTCTCCCGGTACTCTCCAAGGCTCTCTAGGCCCTCTAGCCTCTTTAGCCTTTCAAAGCCTCTCTCATGCCTTTCTCCAAGTTCCTGCCATTTATATTTGTGATTTCCCTTTCTGCCTCCTAGCCACTCCCCCAGCTGTCCCTCGTGAGCAGGGCTGGTAACTATGGAGCTAGGGCGTGTCTCTTCACTACAAACTTTCTGCAGGGAGTTTTTTTCTGAACCAGGAGTTTTTACTCCTAAACTCCTGGATTTGGTTCCTTTCTCTGGGGAAAATGACTGATTTTTCCCTCTTTTCTTATGCTCTCTCTCGGCTGCACCATCACAGTACACCTACTTTTGCCACCTTACTGGGCAGATTAGATGGACCATACTGGCCTTTATCTGCTGTCATATACTATGTTAGTGCCACTGAATATCCTGCTTAAGGGCATTTACACGGTTTACATGTTTGTAAACCATGTAAATGCCTTGGAATATTGGCCCTATGATATTTGCACATTCATTTTCATTAATAAACATTTTTAAACTATATAAGAAACATATCTCTGGGGACTCCAAATCTTTCATGTGAAGAGCCATATGAGGCATTAAAGATCATGGAGATTGCTAGATGGGATGGGGTTCCTCTTGGTTGGGAGTTTGATAAACAGAGGTGAGAGTAAAAGTGAGCCATATCTGACCTTTTCATTCATTTCAATACTAGGGAAGTGTTTCCAAGGACAAGGACAGATAACTTTACCCCTTTCCCCAGCAGTTCTCCTGGCAGTGTAGGAAATGAGTCGATGGGAGGGGTGATCATTACTAATTGGACAACCAGGATCTTGATTAGGTGATAAATGTCTCTGACAGTATACTTAGACATAGTTTCACAGAATTTCTGGCACAAGTACATGACACATGAAGAACTTCGAAGTAAATCTCTGCAGAAGGAGTTTATGGAATCACAAGGCAAAATTCCAGTCAGCATTTTACATAGAACTCCAGACCAGAGAAACAAGAATTAAGTGCAGACTGGCTAAAGCTAGCCCCTGTGAAGGTGTGATGGCCTTTCTATAAGATTCTTGCCTTCTAACCCAAATGTTTGAGACCAACCTGTGATGAAACTTAGGGAGGAGGGTGGACAGAATTTTTGATTTTTTAGTGTCCTGTTTGGATTAAAAATGATATGAAATGTGAAGGAAATTTTGTTGATATTTCCCATGTTGTATCAAATGAATACACATCCCTAGTATTACAGTTGCAGAAGTTCAGGTACCAATGTAATCAGCTATACATCATAGGAGACTTTTCAATAAACTCAATAGTTTGGGGATGGGTCCCAAGGTGGTGAAATGGATCAGAAACTGGTTGACTGACAGAAGACAGAAGGTGATGATAAATGGAGCTCACTTAACGGGGTGCTCCAGGGTTTAGCCCTGGGCCCGGCACTGTTCAATGTATTTGTGAGTGATATTGCTGAAGGACTGAATGGAAAAGTCTATCTTTTTGCAGATGACATGAAAATTTGCAACAGAGTGGACTCCCCTGAGGGAGTGGATAACATGAGGAAAGATCTACAAAAGCTGGAAGAATGGTCTAATGCTTGGCAGTTAAGATTTAATGTGAAGAAGTGTAGTGTCATGCACTTGGGAAGCAGAAATCCAAAGGAAATGTATGCGATAGGGGGCGAGAGGTTGGTATGCACGGACCAGGAGAAGGACCTCGGTGTGATTGTTTCTGAGGATCTCAAGATGGCAAAACAGTGCAACAAGGCAGTGGCAAAAGCCAGGAGGATGTTGGGTTGCATACAAAGAGGAATTACCAGCAGAAATGAAGAGGTACTAATGCCACTGTATAAGTCACTGGTGAGGCCTCACTTGGAATACTGTGTTCAGTTTTGGAGACCATATCTCACAAAGGTAAAAAGACTGGAAACGGTTCACAGGAAGGCAACCAAAATGATCTGGAGCCTACATCAGAAGCCTTATGAGAAAAGACTTGAAGACCTAAATATGTACACTCTTGAGGAGAGGAGGGATAGGGGAGATATTATCAGACCTTTAAATACTTAAAGAGAATTAATGAACAAACAAACCTCTTCCAAAGATGGGGAAGCTGTAAAACTAGAGGGTATAACATGAAGCTGCAAGGGGGTAAACTGAAAGGCAATGTCAGGAAATACTTTTTCACTGAAAGGGTGGTGGATGCTTGGAATGCCCTCCCGATGGAAGTGGTGGGGGCAAATACAGTGACAGAATTCAAAATGGCATGGGACAGACACAGTGGATCTCTTTATAGCAACAGGATAAAATCAAAATAAACATAACTAACTTTTATATCTGAACAAATAGGAGTGACCTACTCGGAGTGGTGGGTTTACTCCTAAACAAAGACATGGGGAGGGGTGGCCTGCACGGAGCGAGAGAGGCACCTACTCGGAACGGCAAGGACACCTACTCTTGCCATCTTACTGGGCAGACTAGATGGACCATACTGGTCTTTATCTGCCATCATATACTATGTTACTATGTTACTATATTAACACTAGAAGCCCCAAAAGGAATTTTACCTAGAAACCCCAAAGTGCGCCAATTGACGCATTATCACGACGACTGCATTTAGCATGAAATGCAGATGGGAATTAATGTGACGTTACTTATTTGTTAAATACGTGCAGTATATGATGTCATTAGATGATGTCATCATGTGTTTATTGTTTGTAATGTCAGAGTAAAACTGTAACCAGTGATTGAGATGCGCCACCCAGTGGGAACATGAATTTATACCTAGAAACCCCAAAGTACGTCAATTGACGCATCCAAGACAATTGAGTGTGTCAATTGACGTACTTTGGGGCTTTTAGGTATAAATTCATTTTCCCGCTAGGTAGTTCATCTGTAATTAATTTTCAATGCACATATTTGAACATCTTGATCTTGCTAACAAAGTCATGGAACATGACTGACATGGTTCTAGCAGTGGCGCTGGTATATAACTTCGAAGATGCATTTGCGTCAATTGACACACTTTGGGGCTTCTAGTCTTAAAGAAGCAGGTGCCATGGTTGCTCTGTTAGCAGCATCATACTATGAAACAAGTAACAGGCTGGACATTTGCCAGCACAGTATTTGATGGGAAATAAGAAGCAACAGTGAGTACAGACGGTTGTTGCAGATAATGGGCATTCGTTGCAGGCAGATCTGGAGATTTTGGCATAATTTTATACATTTCAAATCTGAATTATATGCTGCACATCAAAATATTTCTCTGGAAGAGACAGAAGCATTTCTAGGGAAGGTACCACACTCGGTTCTGTCCCTGTAGAGACTTCACAGAACAGAAAATCCTAATTGCAATTCAAGACCTACCACAATAAGTCTCTGGGTCCAGATAGCTTGTTGATTGAATTTTACCATATGTTCATGGAAATTGTAGAGCCCAAGGTACCTCATTTCTAGGCAGTGGCAGAGAGGGCTGACCTACTGGAAGAAGTGCTGATAGAAGCAAATTTAATTGTGTGTCCCAAAACAGGTAGAGATCCAAAAGAAGTTAAAAATGATTGACCTATTTCCTTTATCAATGCAGACAGCAAGATCTCTGCCAAAGTTCTAGCATGGAACCTCAGTAAAGTCTTACCAGGGTTGATTGGTATGGATAAAACAGGGTTTGTGAAAGGTCATCTTTTGTCCGATAACAGGCTGTTTTGATATCTTCTCTGTGTCAGCCAACAGACCCCTGAAGTAGCCATATCATTAGATGCCAAAAAGGCATTTGACAATATAAAGCGGGGCTATCAGTCTGCAGGACAACTGAGAAAAGCTGCTGTTGCTGGGAAGGATTCTGCGACTGTATGCAATTATAAGTATTAACCAGCTGGTAATTTCACAGACTCTTGTGTTAAAGGGAACTTTTTGGATTTAAACTGATAAAATCTCTGTCTTTTTTAAAATTCGGTATTTTTTTTGTCACAAAGGCCACTGTTTTAGCAAGCCAGCTTCTATTAAGTGTCTCTTTCAATTCTGCCTATCCCAACTCCTACACACAACCAAGGCATAATCATAGATTTATAGGCTCTTACAGCTCTTGAAGGGAAAGAAGTAGTCACATTTACTTTCAGGTGAAGCTGGTTATCCTCATCAGGTATAGCATAATTAATTAAGGCCCTGAAATGAATCCTGATGTGAACAAAGTCCCTTAAACCTATAAGGTATATGGAGTCACGTGATGTGGTGAGAGCGGGTAGATGCAAGTCGCTCGAGCTCTGGGGTCCCCCTCCTATGCACCGAACAAAAGTGCTGGTTTTAGGCTGAACGGCCATGTTTCTACTTTTGGAGGATTAACAGAAGGGACTGGTGAGTGGAAGGTGAGTGGGACGGCCAATGGCAGCGACGACGAAAGCGGGGAGAAGAGAGAGAGACTGCATTGCAGACCAAAGTAAAATGGCGGAATCCCCCCCAGCATCTTCATCGCTGGCGTTGCCCATGTTTGTGGAAGAGGTGTCTGCGGCGGTAGCCGGTGTGTTGTCTACACAGTTTGAAGCATTACATGGTAAAATGGATATGTTGCAGAATACCCTGGGTGCTCTGGGAAGCCGGATTCAGAGGCAGAGGCCTGTTTGACTCAAAATGAGGAGGGAGTTGAGAAAATAACACAGGAAGTAAGATGGATGTGGGCAGTGCTGCAAGCTCAGGAGGCCAAACTGGAAGACATGGAGAACAGATCCTGGCAAAATAACCTTCGGTTTATGGGCATCCCGGATAATATTCTGGACAAAGAGTTGAAGAGCTTTTTAGAAACTCTGCTACCACAATTATTGGAAATAGGAGATGAATATGGTAAAATCTTGATTGAAAGAGCACATAGGGTAGGGCCTAAGCAGATGAGAAATCACAGGCCCAGGGTGGTGCTGACAACATTTTTACAGTTTCTACAAAAAGAAGCCATACTGCGGTCAGTGCAGAGGAAAGGCATAATTATAAAGGATAATTTGTGGCTGAGAGTGACACGGGACTATTCGGCGGCTTTGAGCCAGCGCAGGAGAGCCTATGCACCGGTGTGCCAAAAGCTGGTAGAGGCAAATATCAAGTTTATGGTGCAGTACCCTGCCAGACTGCATTTTACTTATGAGGGGATACATCGGGTATTTGACACAACAGCAGAAGCAGCTCAGTATGTAGAGGAGAATGTGCAGCATGGATCATCACCTACAACATCGCTGGCTGGGGCCACGCAGTTGAGGGAACAGTGAGGCGGGAATATGCTAGCCAGCCAGGGACATATATTGTTTCTTTGAGACTGAGAGGGAACTGTTGGAAGAGCGGAGGGGGGACAGAGAGAAGCAAGAGTCTGTATTATTGAGGAGCAATTTGCTCTGCATAGCCCCCAAAGGAGGGATGGGAAGAAAAGAAGGAACAATGGTGCCATAAGCTGCACACCTCAGAGAAACGTTATGAGGAGGTGGAACTGTTTTGATATGTGCAATAGTGGACATTTACGTAGGATTATGTGTTTTGTTTTGTTTTGTATTTTGTTTTGTTTTTTTTACCTTATTGGGGGGTGTTGGGGGTTTCGATGTGAAGTTGTTTTTCTTGTGCTGCCTAAATTTTGAAGTTTATGGTTTGGGAGGTGGTTCAAGAATGAGGAGGTGAAAATGTGATGTGTGGAAATGTGTGTATAATGATGAAATTAGATAGGGGTGGGGGGGGAGGGGGTAATCCTACACATCTAGCATGATTCAAGTAGAGGAAGGGGGATAGTGGCTATGGATGAGTGCTTCCCGGGGTGGGAGAGGGGGCAGGGAGGAAGGGAAGGGGAGGATAGGGTAAGAAGGGGGGTGTGGGTAGGGGATGGTGTCAGAAAGGGGGGGAATTTCAGTATATTGGGGAGAGTTTGGATCCTGTGTGGGGATGGAACCAATAGAAGGAGGAGGTCCCGGGCTGGGGGGAGGCCCTTCCTACATAATACTACAGATCGAGTGGCGTGAGCCTGAATTAGAGTTACCAACCTGAAGATTATTTCATGGAATGTATGTGGTTTGGGGAGCCCCATAAAATGATATAAAATACTGCAGTCCTTAGCCCGCCAAAAGTGTGATATCGCCATGTTACAAGAAACCCACCAGACTGCTGAGGAACACATTAAACTGCATAGAGATTGGGTGGGGCAGGGTTGGGGAGCCCCTCAGAAAGGAAAAACGTGTGAGATTTGTGCAGGAACAAGTGTATATTGATCCTTCTGGACAATGTTTGTCATTGCAGTGGGTATTGGAGGGCAGGCCCATTGTTCTGGGCAACTTATACAGTCCAAACCTTTTGGACCGTGAGTTATATGCACGTCTAGCCTCAAGAGTGGAACAAATGTGGGATGTTCCTCTGGTGCTAGGAGGGGATTTCAATGGGGTTTTTGATGTTGAGTTTGACACAACTAGAGGAGGGAGTGATAGGGTACGTATGCAAACCGCACAAGCTCTACAGAGTTTTCAATGTGGAATAGGGTTGGTAGACCCCTGGCATTTGCTGCATCCTCTAGAAAAGGACTATACACATCAGTCACGGGTGCATGGGTCAAGTGCTAGGATTGACTATGTTTTGATATCAGAGGGCTTATTTGCCAGGGTGGCAGATGGCAGATCGGCCCGACAGAGTTTTCAGATCACGCATTGATTTGGGTGGAATTGGAGTGGTATGACATAGAACCACAATCTAGAATTTGGAGGTTTTCACTTGATTTGTACAGAGACACTGAGTTTCAACATTTTATTCGGCAAAAGTGGCAGGATTTTGAGGTATATAATGAGCGGCACCACGAGGAACCAGAACTGTTCTGGGAGATAGCTAAGGTGGTGTTGTGAGGGGATATTATTGGTTATGTGGCTAGGAAACGTATACTTTTAACGGAGCAGATAGTTCAACTTGAAAAGCAAGTGACCATGGAGCAGAGGAAATGTGTGAGATGTCCTAGTGCAGGGAATAGGCAAAGCCTGTGGGAGGTGCAGGTAGCCTTGAATTCATTGCTCCATAGGAGAGCAAATAAATTGCATTTATATTATAGATACCAGCTCCACCATTTTGGGGACAAACCCAGGAAACTTTTAGCGTGATGTCTTCAGGGTAGTAGGGGGGCCAGATCAATTGCAGCAGTGCAGGATGACCAGGGCAAACTATACAAGGAGGCGAAGGCAATTGCCCAGGTATTTTGGACCTTTTATAAAGCATTATGCTTGGGGGAGGAGGGGTCCCCAACTTGAGTGGAGGACTACTTGTGGAGTCTTAAGCTAACCCGTTTGGAGGAGGGTCAACAGGCCCAACTGGGTAAACCCATAGCAGCAGAGGAAGTACAAAAGACTATTCAAAAGGCTAGTTGCAATAAGACACCCGGCCCAGATGGCTATGGGTCAGAGTTTTATAAGTTGTTGCAAGACCTGGTGACTCCATCCTTGGTGGCAATGTATCATAGCAGAATGGAACAAGGGGCCTTTCAATGGGGGAAAAATCATGCACATATTATTTTAATACCTAAGCCGGAAAGGATCATACATAGACTTCCTCCTACAGACCAATTTCTCTGTTGAATTTTGATTTGAAAGTGTTGTCCAAGATCCTGGCGGACAGACTGGCTCTGGTGTTGAATGAGTTGGTGCATGAATCACAAGTAGGGTTTGTAAAGGGGCGATATGCAGTACGTAATTTGCGAAAGATTCTCGCTTCGTTGGAGTGGGTGCATTAACGAAAACTAAAATCACTGCTAGTCAGTTTTGATGCTGAAAAGGCATTTGATTGGGTGAACTGGCAATACCTGACAGTATTACTGCCACATTATGGTCTGGGAGGACCATTTTGTAGGATGGTGGAAATCCTTTACGCACAGCCTACCACAGGGGTGATATGTAATGGAGTTCTGTCGGAGGACATTTCCCTGGAGAGGGGAACGCAGCAGGGTTGTCCTCTGTCCCCCTTGTTGTTTGTGTTTATTTATTTATTTATTTATTTAAGTTCTCTTATATACCGCGCTATTACAATATCAGTGTGGTTTACAATAAAACAAACATATTACTATGTGGGCGGGCCACATAGAATTTACATTGAACAAGGGTTAGAACTTGGATTCAACAGGGAAGAAACATATCTACAGCGTTATTTACAGCAATATATACAGTACAACTTAAGTATTGGGTTGGGGCCCATATTATTCAGTGTGGGCCATCTTAATCCGGCTCTTCTTTTCTATGCTGGGCTAGGTCTGGGTAGTTTGAGTGGTTTAATGTTGTACTGATTACGCTGTTAGAATCTGGGTAGTGTCTCGCGAATAGGTAATGTTTGAGTGCCTTCCGGAATTGGGATTGACTGGGAATGGTACACATGTCGGCTGGGAGGGCATTCTAGGCCAAGGGGGCGCAGATTGAGAAAGCTCTGTTAGAGGTTGTCTTTGTGCAGGTGGTCATTTGTTTAGGAATTATCAGTGTGCTAGTCATTCCAGATCGTTTGGTTCTATATGGATGTGAATAATGGATCAATTCTTTGATGGCTGGGGAAGATTGATTGTTCAGGGCTTTGAAGGTAGTGATAAGAATCTTGTATAAGAGTCTTTCTTGAATGGGCAGCCAGTGCAGATTCATCAGAATTGGGGTGATGTGGCTCATTCGTGGTACCCCAGCCAGTACTCTTGCTGCGGAGTTCATTGCCATTTGGAGAGGGTGAAGAGTTGCCTTCGGTAACCCGTATAGGATGCTGTTAGCGTAGTCAAAATGTGGGAGAACCAATGCTTGGTAAATAGTTCAGAAGTCATTAGGGTCTAAGAGTGGTCGAAGATGATGGAGTGTCCGTATTTTGTGATATATTGTTTTTACCACGTTTTTTATATGTGCTTTCATGTCCAGTCTCTGGTCTAAGGTGATCCCGAGGTAGCGGATTGAAGATTTGGTTGTCAATTCTGCATTCTTTCAATGTAATTGGGGGGATGAAGGCTTGGTTTTTTGTAACGAAGAGGACGTCTGTCTTGGTATGATTGATCCTGAGATTTTGTGTGTATAACCAGTCCGCTATTGCATCAAAGCATTTTGTTATTGGAGAGAAGTCTGGTTGCTGAATTGTGAATGGCATAAACAGAAGGATATCATCTGCATATGCTAAGCATTGTACGTTAAACAAATGTATTAGGGAGCAGATGGGTTGCATGTAGATGTTAAACATCAGTGCAGAGAGAGATGATCCTTGGGGTACCCCTTGTTTCTGCATGAAAGGTTCAGATGTTGCAGTACAGGTTCTTACATATTACCATCTATTAGATAGAAAAGATTTGCACCATTTCAGAGCCGATCCTTCAATTCCTTTCTCCTTAAGACGCTCAATGAGTATTTGATGGCTTATGGAATCGAATGTGGCTGCAAAATCCATGAATATGAGGATAAAGCCTTGTCGAGCATTATCGATTCCTGAGATTAGTGTGTTGAAGAGGGTGACGAGGAGGGTATCCATACCATGAGCTTCTCTAAATCCATGTTGAGCTTGGTCTAGAGCTGCTTCCGTGTCAATGTGTTGCTGTATTTGTTGTTGTGCTACCTTCTCGATTATTTTGGCAAGCATAGGAATGCTTGATATTGGCCTATTGGATTCTACTTTTGAGGGGTCCATCTTGTTATTTTTCAGTAATGGTCTGATGGATGTGTTTTTTTTAATTTTTGTGGAAATTCGCCAGTTGAGAGAGACCGATTGAGAATTTTTCCTATGAATTGGCTTAGTTCGTGACACATTTCTCTTATCCAGTGTGCCGGGCACGGGTCACTAGGTGCTGTGGATGTGTTAATGGAGGCAATGGTGTCTTCTATCTCCTTGTTTGATATGGTTCTAAATTTGGATAGGGTGGCCGGGGAGGACGAGTGGTGCTGAGGGGTGCTGAGTGTGTAGTTTGAGCACTTGTCAGTTAGAAACATCTTTGATTGAAGGTAGTCAGAGTACGCCTGTGGGTGAAGCAAGTCGGACTGATCAAGAGTTGGTTCTTTTGCTAGTGTCCTTACGATGTTGAATAAGTCATGAGGTTTATTCATTGATCATTTCAGTAGGTTTGTATGGAATTGTTTCCTTCTCTCGTCTATTGTAGAGCGGTGTTTTGCTAGGTGAGCTTTATATTCATTGAGAGTTTCGGGGTATTGTGATTTTCTCCAGCGTCTTTCCAGTTTACATAGGTGGATTAGTGAAGATCGGAGTTCTTTGGAGTACCAGGCTGCGTGTTCCTGTTTCCTCGGTTTTTCACATGTAGTCGGGCGGATAGAAGTGGCATTGAGGCTGTTATTTCAGTTGTCAATCATTTCATCTAGGTTATAGGCGGTGCTGTCAAGTAGTGGAAGTACTTGCTTGAGTATTTCTTCTTTGACAAACATTCTAAATCTCTTTCGAGGCATTCTTTGGGAGGTTAAAGCTCTGTTAGCATTCTGACTGGGTGGCTTGCCGGGCATCTGGAATATGAGTAGACTATGATTAGACCAGGGTACTGGGGTTATGGATAAAGCTAAGTCAGGAGATGAATCTGGTGCCATATGCAGGGTGAATATTAGGTCTAGTATGTTTCCTTTTATGTGTGTAGGTTCATTTACTAATTGTTTCTATCCCAACTCCTCTAGTGCTTTGAGGAAGGCGGTCGCATGAGATTCCTGTAGGGTAGGTAGATTGAAATCACCCAAGAGCCAATTTTGGGATCTTGATTTGTTTGCGCTGCAAGCTATGTTAATTATTAGCGAAAGATCGTCTGCTGAGGGTATTGGTGCTCTATATAATAAATTGATTGTGTATCGATCATTCTCTATTGTGATTGTGTCAAGGTGGGTTGTGCTGGTGGCGTTATTCAGACGTAATTGTAGTTCGGTCCTTGCGATAATGAGAGCTCCACCTCCTTTCTTATTGGTTCTGTGGCAGTTGTAGATTGAAAAGCCGGGGGGTAGCATTTGATTGAGTAGGACATTATCGCATTCAGATAGACATGTTTCTGTAATCATCAAGATATCTAGGTCGTGGATGGGTATTAGATCGATGACTGCCAGCCATTTTGAGCGTATCAATCTGGCATTGATGAGAGCACATTTAAGTGGAGGTTGTTGCTTGGCTGGTTGATGTTTTTTACATTGTTGTAATGAGATGTGGAGTAAGTGTGAGTGAGGCATGCAAATAGTTTCCATTGAGGAATGGTATAAATTATCTGACCATCTCCTGCCATTGCTCCAAAGTATGGGAATGGCATTGCGGCCTGATTTATAGGCATTTGATCCCATGGGGAATCCGCTAATAAAATAGATACTAGCTAGGGTTAGAAATATGTGCATTTTTTTGGTTGCCTTAGGGATCTTTGTTTGAAACGGAGTGGTTTTGCTTGTTTGAACAGGAATGGATTTTGCTTGTGGTGAGGGAAGGGTTGTTGAGCCACCTAAGATATTGAGTGTATAGGACAAATGCTCAAACGACACTTTATACAAACATATTTAAAATGAATACCAGCTTGTAAGGTATTTATTTCCTAGACTTGCTTGGAACGGCAGCTTATCTAGTTTATGTATAATTACTGTCTCTGAGCAGATAACTTATCAGGTAGAACAAGCAATATAGAATCGGTACGTTCTGGTGGTAAAACTGGCTTTATAGTTATTAACTAGTATCTTGCAATCTAGTAACTTAGTTGATGGGTCGGACGGTATAGAAGCAATCCAGTTGACCATTCGACTGGTCTATATATTTACTAACTGGTATCTCTATACCTTGGTAGTTGTGCTGAATTGGGGACCTGACATTTTGTTTTCTTTTCTTTAAAGGTCTCGTTTGTGTGAGCTGTCAGCACTTGCATTTCGGTGTAATGACGAGAAACTTCGGGGTCAGGTTTCTCCTTAGTCGTTTCTGATGGTGTGGGCCTCCACCCGCCAGGCGCGGGCGCGCCCGATGGCGCTTCTTTTTAAGTGTTGAAGGCGGCTGCCCTGATTGGGCAGGTTGCCCGAAGATGGCTGCTGTTATCGCCGCTGTCCGGCTCGATCCCCCAATGGGGAGAGCCTTAGATGGTGGCTGGCAGGAGTGTCCCACAGTGCCCGATGGCACTTCCTTTTAAGTGTTGAAGGTGGCTTGTCACTTGATCCACTTATACGGAGGATAGAGGAGTCCAAAGATATTGTTGGAATACGGATTGGAAAACAGGGGTTTAAGGTGTCAGCCTTTGCTGATGATATGTTGGTGCACCTGCTTTATCCGCAACGGTCGCTACCATGGGTTTTGGAGGAATTTTCGCACTTCGGAAGTGTGGCGGGGCTTTTTATTAATATGGAAAAATCAGAGGCACTGGATGTGTCTGGACAACTAAGAGTGTAATGGGGATCAGAATTCTCACTCAAGTGAGCGAATGATTTCTTTGTTTATTTGGGCATTCTTTTGACTAGAGAACCCAAGGAGCTGTATAAGCGGAATTATTACAGGGTACTACATCGTCTTAGGAATCATCTTCAGGTTTGGAACCCACTTCCCCTGTCTTTGTTGGGCAGGGCGGCAGCACTGGGAATGGTTGTATTACCTCGGGTGTTATACTGGATGTAAACCCTCCCGCTATGGCTGCGAAGATGGGACATTAATCAGCTTGAGCACGAGATTCGGGATTTTTATGGAAAGGGGCTTGGGCACGTATTCCCTTGAATCGCTTGCAAGGGGGATGGAGGCAGGGTGGGATAGGGGTCCTGGACTTAATGTTATACACTATAGCATGCCAAGCGCATCATATAGGGGATTGGCTGGGGGGCATGAAAGTATCTACCCCCAGGGCTTTAGAGGAAGCCTTTGTGGCCCCCCAGTCGCTATTGGCGGTGTTGCATTTGGAGGGGTCGCAGCTGCCGGGAAGGCTACCTCGGAGTGTGTTGTTATCATCAGCTCGACAAACCTGGTGGCAATTGTGTATTTATTGGCGTAGGTCACTGAGGGTTTCAAGCTGATTGCCTCTACAGGGGAATTCCAGGTTTACACTTGGATCAGAAATGGCCGTATTCCGGATATGGGGGGAATGTGGGGCCCAGAATATAGGGCATGTAGTGGAACTGTTGGGTCAATGTAAAACCTTTGTGACCCTGTGTGAGGAGTATGAGCTGAGCCATCAGCATTATTTGGACTATGCCCAGGTTTCTCACTATGTGTCCTCTCTTCTCGGCACAGATATTATAATTCTTTGCATTAGGGGAGGAAAGTGCCCCAACGATATTGGGGCTGAAGAGAAGGTTGCAGAACTATATCGCCCCACCAGACTATTTGGGGATAGAGATCTCGTGGGCGCAGGAGCTTGGACATGAGGTGGTGCCAGGATCAGTTAATGAAGCTCTAGGGTATATTGCCGGACTAGTGGAAGCAGCAAGGTGGAGGGAAGTGCAATTTAAATGTATTATACAGGCACACATTTCCACAAAAAGAGCGACAAGAAGTCGTCTAACCTTGGATGGGAGATGTCCGCGATGCTCTGGTCCCCTGGCAAATTTAGGGCATATGTGGTGGAGTTGTCAGAAAATGTGTCCCTACTGGACATGGATTAGCAATTATTTGAGCTGTTTACTTCGCAACAAGTGGACTGGGGCTTTAATCGTTTTGGATCAAATAGGACCTCTTCACCCGAAGGAACGGTAGAATTGGATATTGGTGCACAAGGCATGTCTGGTGGGGAAGGGTCTGATCCTCCGGAGATGGAGAAAGCAAGCATCCCCTACCTTTTGGGAGTGGCGGAACAGCTTCCATCAACTGATGCTGTTCGAGCGATGGGTGGCACGAGGTGATGTCTCTCACTGGTCCTCCTTTTTGCTGGTGTGGGATCCCTATATCCAAAAATTCTGGCCACGTACCCGTAATGAAGTATTGAATGTGGGATAAGGCTTACAGTGGGCTAGTAGTGTATAGGGTCCATGGGGTAGTTAGATAGGTTGGTAGTAGTTGGCAGTAGCGTCTCCCTTTGGTCTTTTAGACAGAGTAGGCTGTGATTGGCGAAGGAGGAGAGTTGGGGGAAGAAGGAGGAAGAGGGGGGAGAGGGTTAGGGGGAAGGAGAGGGGGAGGTGGGGGTGTAAAGTGATATAACCCACATGTGATTGGACAATTGCTTACCGGGTGGTGGATAAGAGACACTCCCCACCCGGTGGCGTTAAGTGCATCTGTAATGTTGTATTTCTTTTTTGTGTGGATTAACAAACAGAATTGGAAAAAAACCCTATAAGGTATACTTGTGTTTGTACAATTATCCCTAGAAACTTTAAGTAAGTAAACAACTAAAATATTTTAACAAAACCTTAAAATTAAGATGCAGACAGCAGTCCAGCAGTGAGATGGGGGCTATCCAGTCTTTTGCATTGAGTGTCACATGTACAATTTTCTCCCAGTTGGTGAGGGGTCTTACGTGTGCATTAGGTGTAAGGAGCTCTTTGCTCTCAGGGAATGAGTCGGATATTTGGAGGCTAGAGTAGCAGACTTGGAGGAACTAAGAAAGACTTGGAGAATCTAAGGTATATAGACAAGATCTACAGGGATGCAGTACTGAAGTCCCACCTCCAGTCTGGCAGCCTCTCATTTGCCATGGAGGAGAGAGGTCACGTGAAAGGAGAACATCACCTTGATATGGCAGGAAGAGATCCTCTAGGTGATGTAAAACCCTCTTGATCTGAGGAGGTTTCTCCAAAGACAGGTGCCCATGAGGGAAGGGTTAGGACAACCATTATAGTTGGCAATTCAACCATTATGCATGTACAGTAGATAGCTGGGTAGCTAGTGGACATGAGTATTGCCTGGTAACATACCTTCCTGGTGTGAAGGTAACGGACGTCATGTGACACCTAGACAAAGTTTTAGATAGTGCTCAGGAGGAGCTTGCTGTCATTGGTATATGTTGATATCAATGACATAGTAAAGTGTGGGAGGGAGGTTCTAGAGGCAGAATTTAGGCTTTTAGGTAGAAAGATGAAATCTAGAACTTCGAGGGTAGCATTCTCCAAAATGCTTCTCGTTCAATGCACAAGACCCAAAAGGCAGACAGAACTCTGGAGTCTCAATGCATGGATGGAACGATGTTGCAAGGAAGAGGAGTTTAGAATTGTTAGGAAATGGGCAAAATTTTGGGGAAAGGAGGGACTTTTCTGAAAGGATGAGATCCACCTTAACCAGGATGGAACCAGGCTGATGGCATTAACTTTTAAAAAGGAGATTGAACAGCTTTTAGATTAGATAATAGGGGAAGCCAACAGTCGCCCAAGAACGCATGGTTTGGAAAGATGTATTATTGGAGGATACTAGCAAAAAAGGGAAGTTAGGACACCCTGATAGAGAGGTTCTAATAAAGATAAAAGTAACCCAGATGCCCTTAAGTGCAGCGTAGACAGAGCTGAAAGATTCCAAATTACCCATGATAACCAGATTCATATGAATATAATGCAACCTCTAAAATGCCTGAATGCAAATGCTAGAAGTCTAAAAAGTAAGATGGGAGAGTTGGAAAATATAGCACTAAATGAAAGGTTAAATATAATTGGCATCTATAGGACAATGTGATACCTGGTAGAACTATATCATAATGATAGGACAGATCAAATTAGTAGAGGAGTTATGCTCTATGTTAGAGAGGGCATTGAGTCACACAGGATTAAACTTTTGCAGAAAATAAAATACACTGTAGAATCTCTATAGATAGAAATTCCATATAAAAAGGGGAAGACAATAGAAGTGGGGGTGTACTACCGACCCCCTGGCCAAAATGAACAAATGGATGATGAAATACTAAAAGAAATCAAGGAAGCTAACAAAAGTTATAATACACTAACAATGGGTGATTTCAATTACCCCAGTATTGACTGGGTCAATGATACAGCAGGACATGTTACGGAGATAAAATTTTGAGATGAAAAAAAAAACTGCTTCTTGGAGCAGCTGATTCATAAATTGACCAGAGCAGAAGCTATTTTGGACCTAGTCCTTAGTGGAACACAGGATCTGGTGCAAGAGATAAAGATGTTGGGGCCATTTAGCAATAGTGATCATATCATGATCAAATTTTATTTAATAAATGGAGGAAGGATGGTAAAGAAATCCACAGTACTAACTTTCAATTTTCAAAAGAAAAACTATGATAAAATGAGGAAAATAGTTAATATAAAACTATAAGGAGAGCTGTAAAGGTTAAAGATTTACATCAAGCATGGGAGTTGTTTAAAAGTATAATCTTCGAAGCCCAGACCGGATGTATTCCACGCTTTAAGAAAATTGAAAGGAAGGCCAAAAAACTGCCAGTATGGTTTAAAGGAGAGGTCAAAGAGGCTGTTGCAGCCAAAAAATCATACTTCAGGAAATGGAAAAAGGAGCCAAATGATGAAATTGGAAAGCAACATAAGCACTGGCATAAGGTAGGCAATAATTTTTTTTTAAAGCTTGCTATGGAAGCAAAAATACATAATAAAACCTTTTTCAAATACATTCATAGTAAAAAAAACCTGTGAGAGAGTCAGATGGACCATTAGATGATAGAGGGGTAAAAGTGATGCTAAGGGAGGACAAGGCCATAGCGGAGAGACTGAATTAATTCTTGGCTTCAGTCTTCACTGAAGAAGATGTAGGGAAGTTATCCATGCCTGAAATGGTATTTAAAGGCGATGTACGAGGTGTGACAAAAAAGAAATGAGAGTGTCCCATAAATGTTTTATTACAAAATCTACAGAGAAATTATGCATTGTCCCCTTCAAAGTAATGCCCCCCAGAGTTAATGCACGTCTGCATTCGCTTCTGCCACATACGGAAGAAATCGGTAAAGTCCTTCTCCTTGAGGTCTCTCAGCTCCCTCGTCACAATGGCCTTGATCTCTTCTACAGAGGCAAAATGAGTTCCTTTGAGCACAATCTTCAGCCTGGGGAAGAGCCAGAAGTCACACGTGCGAGATCTGGGGAATAAGGAGGGTGGTCGAGAGCTGTGATCTGATTGTTGGCCAAGAACTGCTTCACACTGAGCGTGGTGTGTGTGGGCGCATTGTCGTGGTGGAGCAGCCATGACTTGTCTCTCCACAGAGCCAACCTTCTGTGCCAAACCTGGTCATGGATGCAATTGAGGACCTGCTGGTAGAAGTGCTGGTTAACTGTGTGACCCTCAGGGACAAACTCATGATGGACCACTCCCTTCTGGTTGAAGAATGCAATCAGCATGACCTTGATCGTTGATTTGGATATGCGCACCTTCTTGGGTCTGGGTGATAGTCGAGTCTTCCACTACAGGCTCTGTCTCTTACAGATACAGTTTTATTAGTATACATATCCATAGCGACCCTTAGTAAGTAAAGAACTTAGATCTAAACACAAGCTTAAAACTAAGATGCAGACAGCAGTCCAGCAGCGAGATGGGGGCTTTCCAGTCTTTTGCATTGAGTGTCACATGTATGATTTTCTCCCAGTTGGTCTGAGGTCTTAGGTGTGCACTAGGTGCAAGGAGCTCTTTGCTCTCAGGGAATGAGTCCCTTCTCTAGAGGCTAGAGTAACAGACTTGGAAAACATAAGAAATACAGAGAGGTACATAGACGAGACCTACAGGAATATAGTCCTGAAGTCCCACCTCCAGTCTGGCAGCATCCCTGTTGCCATGGAGGAGAGAGGTCGCGTGACAGGAAAGCATCACCCTGGTGTGGCAGGAAGTGTTCCTGTAACTAGGACCTGTTCTTCAGGCAATGTAAAACCCTCTCGCACCGAGGATGTTTCTCCAGGGCCATGTGCCCATGAGAGAAAGGTTAGGACAGCCATTATAGTTGGTGATTCGATCATTAGGCATGTAGATAGCTGGTGGCTGGTGGACGTGAGGATCGCCTGGTAACATGCCTACCTGGTGCGAAGGTAGCAGACCTCATGCGCCACCAAGATAAGATCTTAGATAGTGCTGGAGAGGAGTCTGCTGTCTTGGTACATGTCGGTACCAATGACATAGGAAAATGTGGTAGGGAGGTTCTGGAGGCTAAATTTAGGCTTTTAGGTAGGAAGTTCAAATCCAGAACTTCCAGGGTAGCATTCTCCAAAATGCTTCCTGTTCCACGCGCAGGACCCAAAAGGCAGGCAGAGCTCCGGAGTCTCAATGCGTGAATGAGACAATGGTGCAGAAATGAGGGTTTTGGATTTGTTAGAAACTGGGGAACATTCTGGGGAACGGAGGGGCTCTTTGAAGGGATGGGCTTCACCTTAACTGGGATGGAACCAGGCTGCTGGCATTAACCTTTAAAATAGAGATAGAGCAGCTTTTAAACTAGATAATAGGGGAAAGCCGACAGTCACCCAAGAGCACATGGTTCAGAAGAATGTATCCTTGAAGGATACTACCAAAAGCAGAGAGGTTCCAAAAAAGAATAAAGTAGCCCAAATGCCCTTGAGTATGGAGCAGACACAGCTTAAAGATCCCATATTACCCATGTCTACCAATAGCCAGATAAATATGAATAAAATACAGTCTCTAAAATGCTTCTATGTAAATGCTAGAAGTCTAAAAAATAAGATGGGAGAGTTAGAATAAATAGCACTGAATGAGAAGTTAGATATGATTGGAATATCAGAGACATGGTGGAAGGAGGACAACCAGTGGGACACTGTGATACCTGGGTACAAACTATATCGTAATGATAGAGCTGATCAAATTGGTGGAGAGGTTGAGCCATAAAGGATTAAAGTTTTGCAGGAAACAAAATTTGCTGTAGAATCTCTATGGATTGAAATTCCATGTAAAAAGGGGAAGGTGATGGTAGTGGGGGTGTACTATCAACCGCCTGGCCAGAATGAACAAATGTATGATGAAATGCTCAAAGAAATCAAGAAAGCTAACAAAAGTTACAGCGCAGTAATAATAATGGGTGATTTCAATTACCTCGGTATCAACTGGGTCAGTGTCATGGCAGGACATGC
This sequence comes from Ichthyophis bannanicus, assembly GCA_033557465.1. Taxonomy (NCBI): domain Eukaryota; kingdom Metazoa; phylum Chordata; class Amphibia; order Gymnophiona; family Ichthyophiidae; genus Ichthyophis; species Ichthyophis bannanicus. The sequence goes on from CM066031.1 coordinate 1,037,780,583, forward strand.
TAGGGAGATAAAGTTCCTAGATGAAATAAATGACTGCTTCTTGTAGCAGCTGATTCATGAACCGACCAGAGGGGAAGCCATATTAGACCTAGTCCTTAGTGGAACACCAGATCTTGTGCAAGAGATAAGGGTGTTGGGGGCCACTTGGCAATAGTGATCATAGTATGATCGCGTTTGATTTAATTAGTGGAGGAGGGATAGTAAGGAAATCCACAGTACTACCTTTTAACTTTCGAAAGGGAGACTATGATAAAATGAGGAAAACATTTAAGAAAAAAACAAAAGGAGCAGTTGCAAAGGTTTAAGACTTACATCAAGCTTGGGTGTTGTTGAAAACTACTATCTTGGAAGCCCAGACCAGCTATATTCCACGCTTTAAGAAAAGTGGAAGGAAGTCCAAAAAACTGCCAGAATGGTTTAAAGGTGAGGTCAGAGAGGCTGGTGTTGCCAAAAAAGCATCTTTCAGGAAATGGAAAAAAGAGCCAAATGACGAAACCTGGAAACAGCACAAGCACTGGCAAGTCAAATGCAAGGCATTGATAAGGCAGGCAAAGAGAGAATTTGAGAAGAAGCTTGCTGCGGAAGCAAAAACGCGAAATAAAGACTTTTTCAAGTACATTCGTAGCAAAAGACCTGTGAGAGAGTCAGTTGGTCCATTAGATGAGAGAGGGGTTAAAGGGGCACTAAGAGGCAACAAGGCAATAGCGGAGAGACTGAATGAATTCTTTGCTTCGGTCTTTACTGAGGAAGATGTATGGATGCTACCCATTACTGAAGTGGTATTTAAAGGTGCGGAAGAATTGAAGAAAATATTGATACATCGGGAAGATGTATTAAAACTATTAGATAAACTGAAGAGTAGCAAATCACCTGGGCGTTGAAAGAACTGAAATATGAGATTGCAGACCAGCTATTAGTAATCTGTGAATTTTCATTAAAATCATCTGTAATACCTGAAGATTGGAGGATCGCCAATGTAACGCCAATTTTTAAAAAGGGTTCCAGGAGTGATCCGGGAAACTACAGACCAATGAGCCTGATGTCAGTACCTGGAAAAATGGTAGAAACCATCATAAAGAACAAAATTATTCAGTATGTAGATTGTCATGGCCTAATGGGAGACAGCCAACACGGCTTTAGACAAGGAAGATCTTGTCTTACTAATCTGTTATGTATTTTTGAAGGTGTGAATAAACAGGTGGACAAAGGTGAGTCGGTTGATATAGTGTATCTGGATTTTCAGAAAGCCTTTGACAAGGTCCCTCATCAGAGACTTTTGGCAAAACTAAAGAGTCATGGGATAGGAGGCAGTGTACTATTGTGGATCAAGAACTGGTTAAAAGATAGAAAGCAGAGGGTAGGGCTAAATGGCCAATTTTCCCAAATGGAGAAAGGTGAATAGTGGTGTACCCCAGGGATCTGTGCTGGGTCCACTGCTTTTTGACATGGAAAAGGGAATAACGAGTGAGGTTATAAAATTTGCAGATGATACAAAACTATTTAAAGTTGTTAAAACCCAAGAGGATTGTGGAAAATTGCAAGATGGTCTTGATAAATTGGAAGACTGGGCATCAAAATGGCAGATGAAATTTAATGTGGACAACTGCAAAGTTATGCACCTAGGGAAGAACAACCCAAACTATGGGTACACGATGCAAGGTTCCACATTAGGAACCACCACCCAGGAAAAAGATTTAGGCGTCATTGTGGATAACATGTTAAAACCCTCGGCCCAGTGTTCAGCGGCGGCCAAGAGAACAAATAGAATGCTAGGTATCATAAGGAAAGGAATAGAAAATAAAACAAAATATATTATAATGCCTCTATATCGTTCCATGATGAGACCGCACCTTGAATATTGTGTGCAATTCTGATCGCCGTATCTTAAAAAGGATATAGCATTATTAGAAAAGGTTCAGAGAAGAGCCACCAAAATGGTAAAGGGGATGGAAGGATACTTCTATGAAGAAAGGTTTAAAAGGTTAGGGTTCTTTAACCTGGAAAAGAGAAGGCTGAAGGGGGATATGATAGAAGTCTATAAATTAATGAACGGAGTGGAACGGGTAAACGTAGATCGATTGTTTACGTTATCAGAATATAGAAAGACTAGGGGACATGCAATGAAGCTACAAGGTAAACTATGTAATACTAATAAAAGAAAATATTTTTTCACTCAACGTGTAATCAAACTCTGGAATTTGTTACCGGAGGATGTAGTAAAGGCTGTTAGTGTAGCTGGGTTTAAAAAAGGTTTGGACAAGTTCCTGGAGGAAAGGTCCATAAACCATTATTAAGAAGGGACCCAAGATATCAATGCTTGACCCAGTACAAGCATTGTGGAACCTGTGTCTTTTGGGGAAACTTCTAGGTAGGTATGACCTAGATTGGCCACTGTTGGAAACAGGATACTGGGCTTGATGGACCTTGGTCTGACCCAGTATGGCATATCTTATGTGCTTATGTTCTCTTGCTTTCAGGGTCATACTGGAAGACCCAAGTCTTGTATCCGATCTTCTCTATCAAATCTCGACAAACATTGACCTGGTGCTCCTTCTGGTTGTCTGATAAAAGCTTGGCAACCATCTTGGCACACACCTTCCGCATCCCCAGCTCCTGCACCAAGATGGTCCACACTGACTCCCTGTTCAGGCTGAGCTCTACAGCTATCATCCACACTGTCAATCTGCAATCACTCTGTACAAGCTGGTTCACTCTGTCAATGTTCTCAGCCATCTTTGTTGTGGAAGTCTGTCCTGACTTGGGGGTCATCCTCCACCTCCTCGCAGCCAGTCTTGAAGCATTTGTGCCACTCAAAAACTCGCGGTCTTGACATTGCATTTTCTCCATATGCCTTTTGGAGAAGTTGGAGACACTCATTTGGGCCCTTCTTAAACAACCAGAAATTTCAAGTTGATTCTTTGCTCTGTATTTCTGCCACCTCTAGTTGCATGACAAAGCGATGGAGCAGTGTGCTACAAAAAAACCTGTAAAATAAAAGAGTGAGAGAGATGAAAAATATTACAGCAGTATAGTGGTGAGATGTTGCACAACACAGTGACATAAGCGGTTAGCCAATTGGCATTGAGTCATGGGCATGGTTGCCACAATCTTGTTTCTTTTTTGTCACACCTCATATGCTGCTGCCTTGGACAGCTACTGCAGTGGCAGGTGTATCGGCTGGCATGGGACTACTCTCTTACCACTACCCTAGTGAGTAGGATATGAATCACTGCTGCCCCAACCATTGAGGACTAACAATTGACTACAGCTCTGGCATTAAGATAGCCCCTGCTGCTCTTTACTGGGCTGGGTCAGCCAAGTACAAACCAACTGCAGATGGTCTGCTGGTCACTATGCATAGCATATGCATAGTGCAACCACAAGCACCCTGCCTTGGGATACTCTGCACTGACACCCAACCATTTGCTCAGTGATTAGCATTTCCAGACAGAGAATACATCTAAATCACTGGAACCAGACACTATAGAAGTTCTATGTGGATGCATAGCAGTGCCATGGTTACTTTTTGGTCATAGTGAGAGTGCCATCTCAGCATGACATATAGTGGCCACCCAAGCAATGCATGTGACAGACAGGCACAATGACATCTCTGCCAGTGACCCTACCATTGAGGCAGACATATCCAGGCCAATCTTTGCTGTTTCAGGCGATACCCACAGTCCTATGCCTTGCCTTATTCACATTTTCAAAACAGGCTGTGAAAAATTCTGACAATGTGAGCCAAAGAGCAGTGCAGAAAGCCACAGAACAAAGGGGAACCATACACAAACACGCATACACTCTCATTGGTGCACTGTGAAAAAATGAAGATGGTTGGCATTTCTGCTTGACACTCCTGTCTCCATGTCAGCTCTAGGATTGATAATGCATGCTCTGTTTGCAGGCGCTGTTACCATGCCTTGGCCTCACCACACTTTGTTACCATGTGCTATTAGCTTCCAACCAGCTGTGGATAGTGGAGCCTGTCAGTGCTGCTAGTGGGTCTTTCCACCCTTGCTGACCACCTCCTTGGGGGTTGCACATGCTCGAGCTGTACTTGCACTGGCAGCTAATCCTTGTCCGCAGAAAGATGCAATACAGAAACCCCAACAGGGACCTGAACCTGTGACTCTTGACACATATACACACCAACCGTGTGTGTTGCACCACAGTGCTGCCTTATTGGGGTGGGGGGAGTAGCAGCTCTAGTTGCTGACATGCTTCCTTTTGGCTGGCCTTTGACACATGCTGCATTGTGCATGGTGTGTACAACCAGAACAAGGCTTCCATCTGCTGCAGGCTGGTACCACTTCCTACGCCACCACCAACATCCCACCATGCAGACATGCCCACGCACTGTCAGTGGTCATGGTACGTAGTCCCAGCATGTTAGACATGTGGGTTTGGCAGACACCTTGGGCACAAGGGCCAGATGGGGGGGGGCAGGGGCACACATGGAGGCCACACAGCCCCCCCCCCCCACCAGCTGCCCATGCAGGGGCCTTATCACTGCCTGCCACCAATATATCTCAGGGGGAGGTTGGCAGCCACTGCTGTGGTATTTCCCAAGGCACCTGCATTTTCCAGCTACCTGAAGGGCTACAGCTATAGGTACTATCAGTCTCTTCCTCCACAGCTGGTTTCAGTAGACCTGGGGGTTGGGTGCTGGCATCTCTGCCAAGGGTACCATGTCCTTTGGACCACCCCATGTGGCACATCATTGTTCCGCAACAGCAGTATGTCTGTGTTCCACCACTGTCATTGTGTGATCATGACAGACATCACAGATGGTGCTGTGGATGAAAAGATTCCCCTATGTGAGGAGCTTACAAAGGTTAGACCTCCTCAACCTGTTGGTAAGATGGCTGGGGGGAGATATGATAGGGATATATACAGTACTGAATGGCGTGAAATAGTTCACGGTTGTCAACACCATCACAATATGGGGGGACTAGGGGACAGGTACTGCCGCTAAAGTATAACGCATTTCAGACACATTGGGGCATATAGTCTGTCATTCAATGTGTTGACAAACACTGGCACACAGTGGCAGTATATGTTGTGACAGCTCCTCATATAGCTGGGTTTCAGGAGGGTTTGGTCACAGTCCTGGAGGAAAGTTCATTATATGTTTATTCGGAGGACACTGAGGATTGACTGCTTGGCCAAATACAGGCCTATTTGACCATGGGTGTCATTTTGGGACCCACCTAGTTACCTGTGCCCCTGATTGGCCACTATTTGACAGAGGATAGTGGGCTTGAAGGACCCTGGTCTGAAACACTATGACATATATTCTGAATTTATGTTCTTTATGCCCCTCTGTGCCACCCAGGCAGCTGCCTAGTCCACCATGTCCACCAGCACCCCCCCCACTGCATGACCACCTTGTCACCCCCTGTGCCCCATTTGCACCAGCAGCATAGTGCCCTTTCCTACATGAGCACCATGCTGTTGCTGCTAATGGAGCACTACTATCACTATCTTGGGCTCCCTTGTCAGTGCATCACATTGCAGACACTAAAATAGTCTCTCTCCCCTCTACAAGCACCTTTTCCGTGAGGTTTTAATCGGCTTTCGGGTTAAAGGGCTTTTCAGGCCATTGCGCAATCAGCAGTATGGGAGTACACACTATAACCACCCATTACCCACCCCAGTCATGCCCACTTTCTCCCCTGCGTCCTTAATGTTGCTGGTGCCTTTACCGCACCTTAAAGCAGCATTTTTCGGCATTAATCGAGCAAGTGTGCTGATAGCCTACATTAACGGCACACATGCTCCCTTACCACTGTTTAGTAAACATACCCTAAGCGTTCAACTTTTTTCTTCCTTGCTTCTAGCCTCTGGAATGCTCTGCCTCTTCATCTCCACCATTTATTAAGACTGGCTTTTGGTTTTCAGTCTGACGGCTGAGGGGTGGGTCTGCAGCAGGTGATGTCTATTATCTTTTTAATGACTCTGTCCTATTATGGAAATGGAGTTCCTTTCTTTTAAATATTTTTACTTAATTATTGTATACCAAATAATCATAACCCATAATCAAAATTGAATACACTAAACTAAAATATTTCAAAAATGCTTGGAGCGAGGCTTTTTAAGCCTCTATGTAATTAAAGTCTGCGATGAATAAGAAGTGTGAGGATTTTATAATGAAAGAATCAAACTTTCAAGCTGGTGGACGTGAGGATCGCCTGGTAACATGCCTGCCTGGTGCGAAGGTAGCGGACCTCACGCGCCACCTAGATAAGGTCTTAGATAGTGCTGGGGAGGAGTCTGCTGTCTTGGTACATGTTGGTACCAATGACATAGGAAAATGTGGTAGGGAGGTTCTGGAGGCTAAATTTAGACTTTTAGGTAGGAAGTTGAAATCCAGAACTTCCAGGGTAGCATTCTCCGAAATGCTTCCTGTTCCACGCGCAGGACCCAAAAGGCAGACAGAGCTCCGGAGTCTCAATGCATGGATGAGACAATGGTGCAGAGATGAGGGGTTTGGATTTGTTAGGAACTGGGGAACATTCTGGGGAAAGGAGGGGCTCTTCCGAAGGGATGGGCTTCACCTTAACCGGGATGGAACCAGGCTGCTGGCATTAACCTTTAAAAAGGAGATAGAGCAGCTTTTAAACTAGATATTAGGGGAAAGCCGACAGTCGCCCAAGAGCAGATGGTTCGGAAGAATGTATCTTTGAAGGATACAACCAAAAGCAGAAAGGTTCCACAAAAGAGTAAAGTAGCCCAAATGCCCTCAAGTATGGAGCAGACAGAGCTTAAAGATCCCAAATTACTCATGTCTAACAGACAAATTAATATGGATAAAATACATTCTCTAAAATGCTTGTATGCAAATGCTAGAAGTCTAAAAAACTAAGATGGGAGAGTTAGAATATATAGCACTAAATGAAAGGTTAGATATGATTGGAATATCAGAGACATGGTGGAAGGACGACAACAAGTGGGACACTGTGATACCTGGGTACAAACTATATCGTAATGATAGAGCTGATCAAATTGGTGGAGGGGTTGCTCTCTATGTTAGAGAGGGCATTGAGTCAGAAAGGAAACAAAATCTGCTGTAGAATCTATATGGATTGAAATTCCATGTAAAAGGGGGAAGGCAATGGCAGTGGGGGTGTACTATCGAGCGCCTGGCCAGAATGACCAAATGGATGATGAAATGCTCAAAGAAATCAAGGAAGCTAACAAAAGTTACAGCACAGTAATAATAATGGGTGATTTCAACTACCCCGGTATCGACTGGGTCAGTGTCACGTCAGGACATGCTAGGGAGATAAAGTTCCTAGATGAATTAAATGACTGCTTCTTGGAGCAGCTGGTTCATGAACCGACCAGAGGGGAAGCCATATTAGACCTAATCCTTAGTGGAACACCAGATCTAGTGCAAGAGATAAGGTTGTTGGGGCCACTTGGCAATAGTGATCATAGCATGATCGCCTTTGATTTAATTAGTGGAGGAGGGATAGTAAGGAAATCCACAGTACTACCTTTTAACTTTCGAAAGGGAGACTATGATAAAATGAGGAAAACAGTCAAGAAAAAACTAAAAGGAGCAGTTGCAAAGGTTAAAGACGTACATCAGGCTTGGCTGTTGTTGAAAAATACTATCTTGGAAGCCCAGACCAGCTGTATTCCACGCTTTAAGAAAAGTGGAAAGAAGTCCTAAAAACTGCCAGCATGGTTTAAAGTTGAGGTCAGAGAGGCTGTTGTTGCCAAAAAAGCATCTTTCAGGAAATGGAAAAAAGAGCCAAACGACGAAACCTGGAAACAGCACAAGCACTGGCAAGTCAAATGCAAGGCATTGATAAGGCAGGCAAAGGGAGAATTTGAGAAGAAGCTTTCTGCAGAAGCAGAAACGCGAAGTAAAGACCTTTTCAAGTACATTCATAGCTAAAAACCTGTGAGAGAGTCAGTTGGTCCATTAGATGATAAAGGGGTTAAAGGAGCACTAAGAGGCGACAAGGCGATAGCGGAGAGACTGAACGATTTCTTTGCTTCAGTCTTTACTGAGGAAGATGTAGGGATGTTACCCATGACTGAAGTGGTATTTAAAGGTGCAGAAGAATTGAAGGAAATATCGATACATCGAGAAGATGTATTACAACTATTAGATAAGCTGAAGAATAGCAAATCACCTGGGCCGGATGGTATACATCCAAGGGTATTGAAAGAACTGAAATATGAGATTGCAGACCTGCTATTAGTAATCTGTGAACTATCATTAAAATCATCTCTAATACCTGAAGATTGGAGGATCGCCAATGTAACACCAATTTTTAAAAAGGGTCCCAGGGGTGATCCGAGAAACTACAGACCGGTGAGCCTGACGTCAATACCGGGAAAAATGATAGAAACCATCATAAAGAATAAAATCACTCAGCATGTAGATAGTCATGAACTAATGAGAGACAGCCAACATGGCTTTAGACAAGGAAGATCTTGTCTTACTAATCTGTTATGTTTTTTTGAAGGAGTGAATAATCAGGTGGACAAAGGTGAGTCGGTTGATATTGTGTATCTGGACTTTCAGAAAGCCTTTGACAAGGTCCCTCATGAGAGACTTTTGGCAAAACTAAAGAGTCATGGGATAGGAGGCAGTGTACTATTGTGGATCAGGAACTGGTTAAAAGATAGAAAGCAGAGGGTAGGGCTAAATGGCCAATTTTCCCAATGGAGAAAGGTGAATAGTGGTGTACCCCAGGGATCTGTGCTGGGTCCGCTGCTTTTTGACATATTCATAAATGACCTGGAAAGTGGAATAACGAGTGAGGTTATCAAATTTGCAGATGATACAAAACTATTTAAAGTTGTTAAAACCCAAGAGGATTGTGGAAAATTGCAAGAGGATCTTGATAAATTGGAAGACTGGGCATCAAAATGGCAGATGAAATTTAATGTGGACAAGTGCAAGGTTATGCACCTAGGGAAGAACAACCCAAACTATGGTTACACGATGCAAGGTTCCACATTAGGAACCACCACCCAGGAAAATGATTTAGGTGTCATTGTGGATACCATGTTAAAACCCTCGGCCCAGTGTGCAGCGACGGCCAAGAGAGCAAATAGAATGCTAGGTATGATAAGGAAAGGAATGGAAAATAAAACAAAGGATATTATAATGCCTCTATATCGTTCCATGGTGAGACCGCACCTTGAATATTGTGTGCAATTCTGGTCGCCGTATCTTAAAAAGGATATAGAGTTATTAGAAAAGGTTCAGAGAAGAGCCACCAAAATGGTAAAGGGGATGGAAGGATACTCCTATGAAGAAAGGCTAAAAAGGTTAGGGCTCTTTAACCTGGAAAAGAGACGGCTGAGGGGAGATATGATAGAAGTCTATAAATTAATGAGCGGAGTGGAACGGGTAAACGTAGATCGATTGTTTACCTTATCAGAATATAGAAAGACTAGGGGACATGCAATGAAGCTACAGGGTAAACTATTTAAGAGTAATAAAAGAAAATATTTTTTCACTCAACGTGTAATCAAACTCTGGAATTTGTTACCGGAGGATGTAGTAAAGGCTGTTAGTGTAGCTGGGTTTAAAAAAGGTTTGGACAAGTTCCTGGAGGAAAGGTCCATAAGCCATTATTAAGAAGGGACCCAGGATATCAATGCTTGAACCAATACAAGCATTGTGGAACCTGTGTCCCTTGGGGAAACTGCTAGGTACGTATGACCTAGATTGGCCACTGTTGGAAACAGAATACTGGGCTTGATGGACCTTGGTCTGACCCAGTATGGCATATCTTATGTTCTTATGTTCTTAACTTGGCTCTTAGATTCATTAAGATGTAAATTTATCTTCATACTGTTCTCTGAAACTCTAAGCAATATACTAGAGACAAGGGAACTAAGGATACAATGTGAGCACTTCACATGTAGAGGCGATTCTGCAGTGTGCACACCTGGGCTGTCTGAATGCCTGCAACGTGGATGGGGCTAACTTGTACCCGATTCTGCAACTGTGGGAGCTATACATTCCTACGATTGTGGAATCGGGCATTTAGATTGTGGGATTGGGCCCGGCATGCACCCAGTTCCCTGTAGAGGGACGTCCTGCAATCTGCCCGACCCCATCAAACAGCGCTCCGGCTGGTGTGCCAGTGCAGTGGTGTCCCATCACCATGGCACCGGCACATGCAGCCGTAGACACCAAATGCCCAGCCGCAGAGCAGTACTGTCATCCCACCAGCTGACCCTTGGCAGGGTCCCCCCAAGGCCAGAATCAGGCAGTGGTGCTCTTCCGTGGCATCATGATGGGGAAGGGGGAGCTGCAGGCCACAAACACTACAGCTCCTGATCAGGGTGGAATAAGTTGGGCGTCTAACTCGGTGTCAGGGAACTCACAGAGGCATGACATGAATTGCCACTGTATGTCCCGGTATCTGGCCACTCCCTCACACTGCCCCCGTTCTGCCCCAGCACCGCCCCCTCCAACCCCCATCCAGCACTCCCCGCACAAACGCTTTGTATGTGTGGGGAGTGCTTGGGACAGAATTGGCATCAGGGGCTGAGCATGGGTTTATTTATTTATTTATTTATTTAACATCTCTTATATACCGCACTATTTATAATCAGCGCGGTTTACAAAGAACAATAAAACATCAGATAAGATACATATTATCTGTTTTTTACATGGAACAGGAACAAAAACTTGGGTAACCGGGGTAATTATTTACAATGAGTACTAGTCATTGAACTATGTACATATGGACGGAGTAGTACATGAAAAGAGCTTTGTAGTATGAGCAGGGTATGAAGTGTTAATGGGTTAGCAGGGGTTGCGTGTTAAGAATAGGATTGGTGCTATTTGAGTGAGCTTGTGTTACTGTGTTCACTGGGAAGTATTTGATGAACAGGTGGTGCTTCAAGGCCTTTTTAAACTGGGGGAGATCAGCGATGACCCTAATGTGTGGTGGGAGGGTGTTCCACATTTTTGGAGCGCATAAACTGAAGGCTCGGTTTACAGTTGCGGAGATATATCTTAAGGACTCTTTTGGAACTTTTAGCATGTTTAGTTCCGACATCCAATCCACACGTCCAACCCTGCTATTTGCGGGACAGAATGCCGGCCATAGGGTTAAACTAAGAGCAGTAAGCATGTCAATAAGGCATAGCTAGAAAAAATTGCACTAAAGGGTCATAAACCAATCTATATAAAAATCACTATATAGGTTAGGCCAGATAGAAGAGGTTACAAGTGTGAAAGTTCTACCCCTAAAGAATAGTGTCCTGCCTCTACCCTTCTTTCTTTTTCAAAACAATTTAAGCCATGTTGGAACCACAAACCAGAAAGGGGAAAAACTTTATTTCTTATTAAAAGAGAGATGGGTTAATGGCTGGTCACTGCTGCTTAAGGCTGTAGATGTCCCATTAGAATCTGAGCCAGGGGTGGCAAACCTTTTTGAGAGCATGTGCTCAAATCAACAGGAATATTCTTAAAAAATGAACTTGCGTGCCGCTGGTAATTTTTGCACAGCATATTGATGTTTATTACTACCATTCTAATTCCATTTTATGCTTTTTCTAATCTAACAGAAAAATTAAAACCAACAATGCATAAGGGCAATCTAGCAAAGTTTTGTTTAGGCAAATGCCGATGATATCCTTCTTATCCATCATACCAATTCTGTATCCCCGGACCTCTCTGCTCTTAACCACTGCCTCGATCTTATTGCATTCTGGTTCTCTGACAATCTTCTTTGTGTCAATCCCTCTAAGTCCTCAGCTATCTGGTTCTTCTTCTCTACCTCCCCTCCCACCTTAGCCCCTACCATGTCCTCCCTTCCCATCCCGCTTGTCCCCTCTCTCCGCTACCTTGGTGTTACCCTTGATTCCTCTTTGTTCTTTCACCCCCACATTTCCTCCCTTGTTCGAAACTGCTTCTTTCATCTTCGTTGCATCCGTTCCCTCCGGCCTTACCTCTCTGCCGATTCTCTTACTACTCTGGTCCTCTCCCTTATCATCTCCCGCTTAGACTACTGTAATTCCATTTTTGCTGGCCTTCCATCCTATCAAATTTGTCGCCTTCAGCTCATTCAGAATACTGCTGCCCGTTTGATCACTTTCTCTTCCCCTCATGATCACGTCACTCCTTGCCTTCTTTCCCTTCACTGGCTTCCTGTTAAATTTCGGTTCATTTATAAATACCTTATTACCACCCACAAAGTTCTTCACACAGGTACTCCCCAATATTTATCCGATCTTATCTTCCATCAACCCGTCCCTCGCCTTCTCCGTTCTTCTCACAGTAACCGCCTTTTTCTTCCCTCCCCGTCTCAAGCCCATCTCGAACTTACCCGTCATTCCGCTTTCTTTTTCTTAAGTCCTGCTCTATGGAACTCTCTTCCCCACTCACTCCGCACCGAACCTTCATTTCCACATTTCAAAGCCCTTCTCAAGACCCATCTGTTTTCCCAGGCTTTTGATCTCCCAGCACCCCCCTGACAGTTACGCAGGCCCTTACACCGTATGCCACTCCAACCCTTCCCTCTCTTCCCTCGTCCTTCCTGTTGCCCCTAACTCTTTAGCCATACTGTTCTGTCTCTTTCTTTCTTTCTATCTATTTCTACAGCACTTTCCTGTCATTTGAATGGCGTTCCTTTTCCCTCTTTAATTTTCTGGCAGCCTGCTTTTATTGTACACCGCTCTGATACTCCGGTTTGGGCGGTTTATCAAGTCTCATAAATAAATAAATAAATAAATAAATAAAAACCAATACCTTGGATTCTTTTAAATAGGACAGATATAGTCATTACATGATATTAATCAATATTTATTCACAGAAATTATGATTAATGTGCAACAATAATAATAGGTTTTAACAAAAATGAAATATAAACTCATATCAATATTCTGAAGAGACAAAAGTAATATAATTCTGGCAATTTTACTGAATACGTAATATAAATGTGATAACATAGGCATTCACACCCACCATCCATTCACCCACCTCACACCTTGCTAACACTGAAATAACACTCCCTTGAAGAGGTGCTTCGCAAAATATCGCTGCCACTTTAATTCAACATCCAAATATTTAACAATTACATCAAAGCAAATGATATTAATTGACATTAATCAATCTCCACCACATGGTCGGGCTAGATAGTGTTGTCCTAGCCCCCCCCCCTACTCCACATCTCTGTACTCTCCTCTTCCGCTGACACCCCCCCCCCCAACACTCCCCAGCCTGCGGTGATGCCAGACTGAGGTATGCTTCCACCTATGGGAGACTTAATGTAACTGGGACCAAACACAGTGGTGACGCCCATGCTGCAGGAAGCCCCTCAGTGCTCTCATCCCTGTCCTCCTCCCCACCCTTCTGAGGGGTCGGGGGGAAGGAATTAACCCTGGGGGGTGGGCGGCCACCTCCAAATTCCGCCCTCAAGCTGCGACAAGAAGGCCCTCCCAAGCCACCCCCATAACCCCCCATTTCCCTCGACCACTCCTGCTTTTCCAGGTGCCCCCTCCCAGCCCCCCAGGGAGGGTAGGGAGGGTGACCACACCAGGCCAACTCCTGGTCTCTGCCACTACTGCCGCAGCCTGCCAAATCACAGACCCTGATAAGTCTGCACGCTGCTTCCCTGCCTCCCGACTCCTCCTCCTATTTTCCTGCTGGCACCCCTGCCATTCCCCCCTCCCCTCCAACCAAATGGATGGCTGACTCAGCTAGGTTACTTGCCCCATTCCCCATTCACCTGGAGGGCAGGAGCTGGGGCATTATATAAATGATAACTTTTGACTTATGAAAAATAAGCTCCCTTCATATTTTCGTCAAGGAGGCCACACCTCTAGTTCACTACCACATCCCCAACCATTATTGAACAAAAGACCCCCCCCCCTTAAAGTGGCTCCCAACTCTCAACTTCTTCCTGTACTAGTATGTCTCCTTAGATCCAAATGGGACAGGAACAATCCCAAGTTGCTTCTGTCTTGCCAGAGCAATAATAAAAATGACACAGGTTAATTAGCAGCGCCCCTTTACTCACCATGGCAAGGGCATAGGGGAACTCTATGCCAGTGGTGCTAACAGGGAATGAATAGATGGGGATCATTCATGTCCATTTGGAGTTACATACAGATATGGGGGACCAAAGGGGTTGCCGTTACCAGATGCCACCCCAGGGGGAATTTTGATCAATAATAGAATGATTTTCTTGGAGGATAGTGATATACAAAATTGTAGGATGCAGCTTTATTGTGGTTCCAAGGAAAACCAAAAGGAAAGTTTGTAAGCACTAATTTTCTTGCGACTTATTCTCCTTTAATAATATGATCTAGGGGTATCAGGACTGTACATTGTTGCTTTGCTTGCAGATCCCTGCAACATGCACGCCTAACACAAAGGGGCTATTAAACTTGGGTGCCCAGGCACCTCTATTTAGCGAATTCCACTGGAATTTTCTTGCATAAAAATGGTGTATTCCCACGTTAAGTTACCATAGCTTACTAAATAGGCTCAAAATTTATATAGATAGCAGGAAGAGGAGCCAGGGAATTCTAGAGGTGGTGCCTTAAGTTATATGGAAAGCAGTAATATTTAGCCTCTGTCTTTATGAATTATCCATAGTAGTTAGACTGTAGAAATAGAAGATTCAACTTTATGGAGCTGATTTATACAGTAATAGGATGCCAATGTCAAAGTTCAAAAGCAGACAAAAGCACCTATTTAAAACCTGTTTTATAAAGGCAATATCGTAGCCCATGTGCCATGTGCCTTTATACAAGAGACACCCAGAACAAGCCTCAATAGCGCAGAAATGTCCATGCACACGTTTTTATACTTGATCTGAAGAGGTGCAAATTTGTGCATGTACTTTTAAGCATGTGCCCATAAATTATATAAATTATGGGCCTGATATTTTGAAGCACTTATCTCCTTATCAGATAATGCCGCTGAAAATCATTACAGACCACCCTGGCACAATCTGGATAGCACCAGGATGGTCTGGGGCAGAGACAGGGAGGCGGGGCAACTTATACAGATAGCAGCAATTTTTACTGCTGCTGTTTGGATAGCTATCTGTATAACTTAGGACAGCCAGTGGTAGTGGCAACATACCTGGATATTTAGTGCTGATTCCAAACAGCAGCTGGTGCTGAATATTCAGATATATCTTTAAATACTGTGGCCTGTTTTCAAAGGGAATGCTGACAGCATACATCAGAACTCCTCCTCCACTCTGCCCAAACTACACCTCTGGCAATGCCTGTGCACAGTGAGGGTAATTTTATAATAGGGCATTCAGGATCAAAAGAATATACAAGCACCTCTTTAATAAAAACACAAAGGTTGCCTATGTGTCTTTATAAAATACTAGTATAAGTGGCAGAAAATGTGCCTCAAATGCATTTACACCTGCTGTATATTTACAAACTCAGCACATGCCCAGAACACACCCCTGCCTCTGCCCACCAGCAAAATGCACACCATCATATTAATGTGCATGGTTTTATGCCAGCCGTAATTTTATAATGGTCCATTTATGCATGCATGTGACTAAATATGCACAAGAATGACTTTTAAAAGTCCCCCCCTCCCCCGGTATATAAACCCCCCGTCATATAAGATCTTTTTTACTTATATGTGTGCATTTGGCAACACAATTTTATAAGAGCCATTTCCATATGTAAAATATGCTTTATATGCTGAAAATTCTTTTCGGAAAAAAACAAAAAACAAAACTATATGGATAGGATATTTGTAGAAAGTTAGACTGCCATTTGCTGCAGTCTAACTTATATAGAACAGTCCACTAAACATCTGCATAAAGACAGAAGGATGCATTATTCATATATCTCCATGAGCTCACCACACCGGTGAAAATGCTCTTCACAATATTATTCTTTTAATTCCGTAGCTCCTCTTCCTAGAAAAGTTATTATTTTCCTTACTTTTTATATTGTTCATAACTGGACTTGCTGTGAGTAAGGAAAGGAAGTGCAATACTGCTGTTGCAAAGTAAATTCAGTCTGCTGAAACTCAAAGGGTCCTAGGAAATGTGTTACTATGAATAGCGCAACCACTTGATGGTACATATCATGGAACCAAAGCGCTATGTGATTGCCAGTATAATTTAACCTTCTGTACCAATAATGGTTTAGGGAAGTAAAATCTGGAACTAATAATTATGTGAAAAGTGCTGCTAGATGACATTGCCCTTCTTTTATCAGTGAAAAGACGCTGAAACACATTGATCTTCTAATGCTCATTTCAAGACAGGTAGTAAATCAAAAGAAAAAGTCTAAATAAAGCTTCTGTGGAGACAGAAAGCCCATGATAGAATTGTGTCTGTCTGCGTCTGAGAAGGAGCAGTTAGTGCTTGCCAGAAATGCTATCTGACTGATCGAATCTTTTTCTAGGAAGGAAAGATTTGCAGACACAACTATTGAATAACTGGGAAGAAATTTTGGTCAAGTCCTTCTAAATCAGGAGGGGATCATGAAAGCTAGAGCCTATTTCTTGGGAACAGTAATGACACCTAGATATTACTGAGCTGCTGAAACTCAGGGGTTTGTTTACTTAGCTGCGGTAGAGGCTTTCGTGCGATATTGGAGCCGCGGTTCCATTGAATTCATTGGGGCCGTGGCTCCAATATCGCATGAAAGCCGCTACCGCAGCTAAGTAAACGAAGCACTCAGAGTCTGTTTCTGAGAGGATATATATGCAAATAGGAGGGAACACTGCAAGGGGGAGGGAGGAGAGTGCAAGGGCATATGTCGTGGGTGAGGAGGTAGGTGTGGGATATGTGGTGGCTACGAGGGAGGGAAAAGTGGTATAGTGTAAGAAGGAGGACTGTCCCAGGGACAGGGAAATGTTGGATATGATACATGAGGGGGCATAGCAGAAAAGCAAAGAAGAGAATCAGGTACAAGCAGCCGGTGAGAGCGAAAGAAAGAAGATTGTGCAAGAGGAAGGGAGAACTGGATTAAGGCAGTAGAGAAGAAGAGATGGAGAGGGTAAAGGGGGAAAATCTAAGAGAATGGGCGAGAAGGGAAGGGGAGAGGGATAATATAAGGAAGAGGGAGAGGGAAGAGAGCATAAGGGAGTGGAAGATGTGGTACATGAGAGGCAGTTTAGAGTACGTAGTGGATGAGGAGAAGTGGATGAGGCATGTCGCGCTTAAAGGGGACTGTAAGGAATAGGTTGATTGAGGAGTGATCTGTAGGATGGGTAGAGGGCTTAATCTGTTTCTTAGGTAGGGGGATGCACCAGGTATATGGTGGGTGAAAGAAAGTGTGTGCATTATTTGGTGGGTGAATGGATTGTGGTATGTGGTATGGTTTATGGGTGTACAAAATGTTAGCAGTTCATCGAGATGCAGACACAAAATAATAGCATAAAATATACCAAATAATCTTTATGGTCTTAATATTAGTTAAGGTATTCCTACTCCCTTAGTGACTTAAAAACACATTAATATTAAGAAGCAGACAGTATTTCAGCAGTGAGATGAGTGCCTTTCAAGTCTTTTGCCTTAAGTACCACATGTATGATTATCTCCCAGTCAGTGAGAGGTCAAATGTGTGCAAATTGGCAGAGGTGGGGGGGGGGGGGGAGAGGGTGTTGCTATGTGTTAAATAAAGCATTAAGTCAGAGGAACAGCTCTGCAGAATGCACCATCAAATCTTTATGAATATAAATTCCATGTGTGAAAGGAAAGAGAATAGTGGTATGGGTGTACTATCACCTGCCTGGCCAGAATGAACAGACAGATAATGAAATATTAATAGAAATTATGGAAGCTCGCCAATTAGACAACACAGTAATAATCAGTGATTTCAATTTTCTCCATTTTGCCTGGATACTGTAAATATCACATCAGGAAATGCTAGGGAGATAAATTTCCTAAATGAAATAAAGGATTGCTTCATTAAGTAGCTGATCCAGGAAATGACAAGTGGTAGAGCTAGTTTAGTTCTAGTCCTTAGTGCAGGGGTTCTTAAACTAAGGCCCCAGGAGTCGATGTGGCCCTTGTAGCAAGTTTTTCTGGCCCTCCAGGCTTTTTTCTTCTCACATCAGATCAGACCTTCAAAGCAAGTTTACTTTTGCTTTTTTGTCCACGCACCCCATCCCTCATTCCCTACTGCAACTCGAGTATCTCAGCCAGCAAACTCTGGGCAACCTTGTCTCAGTCTGTGGCCCTTCCCTCCCCGCTAAGCTTTGTCACCGTCTCTAAGCTAGGAAAGTGGCAAGAGCCCCAGGAGTAAGATGACAGCACGACGGAGCTGATAATAGCTTCTGCCTCTGGAGCCTGGGGCTGCTAACCTGCCACAAGTAAATCCATTCAGCAGCTTTTGATCCCAAGCTCAGTCCCAGCTTGTACCTACTATGGGCCGAGCAGCATCACTACTAGGGAAGGAGATGCTTCCTCACAGTTGCCAAGTTACCCGTTTCCAGGACTGAGATTTTAAGACAGTCCTAGATTTCTGGCAATCTCATTCTGATGCATTATGGGTCGTGTGGCACAGTTTCTAATGGGTAAATCAGGGACTACAAATACCATTCTGCATTGCAATGCAGATTTAAAGCCAGAGCTGGCAAAAAATCTCGCTCCTGGAACTGGGTAATTTGGCAACTCTGCTTCCTGCTCCCGATGATACAGGGCTGGGGATACATGCTTATCTCCCCGTTCCATCTATGCAGCACTGGGAGCATGTATGGATGCTTTTGGCTCCTGGGAAGTCAGGAAAAGGGTATGAATGTGTGACCAGTGCGCTTCACTCTGGGACTGCAAGATCAGGATGTGTGTGTATTTGTACTCGTTTCTGTCAGTAACAAAGAACCGGAAACGTATGTGTAGCCACACCCTGCTCTGAGGCTGCAGGGCCAAGGCAGGGAGTGGAGGAAGGTGAAAGAAAAGAAAGGGAAGGGAAGGGGAGGGAGTAAAAATTGAATGAGAAAATTGAAAGGTTAGAGAGAGGAGTAAGAGGAAAAGGGAGGAGCTGAAAAGGGAGAGGAGAGTTTGTGGATGGGATTTTAAAGGAAAAGAGTGTACCCTTGCAGTCTACCCACATCTTACCCCTCAGGGGACAAATAACGAGGAAGCAAGTGGTAAAGTTATCCACCTAATCCATGGTAACTATACCCTCTGCCTCCTTCTTTCACTAGCATTTGAAATCACCATGGTCCCCTTCTCTTCCTCCACTCTGCAAGCTTTTCTCCAAGGGAGAGCCCATCTCCATTTGGCCCTCTTCATGATTTGAAATGCCCTGTGACCCTTGACATTTAAAGTTTAGAGACCACTGACTTACTGAAATGCAGGATTTGGTATGAGAAATAACAGTATTTAATGGTGATGATATGGAGGAACTGACACAAATCTTAGTGAAGACAAAATCAACAAACTAAAGAGTAGCAAATCTCCTGTACCAGATGATACTTAAAGAACTCAGAAATGAGATTGCAGATTTTTTTAGTAATCTCTAATTTAAAATTAAAATTGTCTACATTAACTGAAGATTGGAGGGTGACTAATGTAATGCCAATTTTAAAAAGGGTTTTAATGATGATCTTGGAAGCTACAGACCAGTGAGCCTTCTGATGGGTAAGGGTGCACATTGGGGCATTTTGCTCTCTGAACACTAAGAGAAGCTCTCACAGGTGGTTTGGGGCCCTAGCCATAAGCAGCTATGTGTGCCTTTGAGTCAATGCTGACTCAGAAGCTCCTGGGTATTCTTGGCTGTGTGACTGGAAGTAGACTATGAGGCCTTTCTTCTGAGACAATGAAGGGTTAAGTGACTTGCCCAAGGCCACAAGGAGCACTAGTGGGACTTGAATGCTGGTTACTTAATTGCTAAGCCAGTGTTCTAACCACTAGGCCACTCCACCAAGTAGCTATAGGGGATGCTAAAGGAATCCAAAGTTTCCTTAAATCTTTATTTCTCGGGCGCCATCTTAAATGGAAACAGATCAAGCTGCAGTGTGTAGGCCTGGTTGGGGAACATAAAAGAAGTGCAGGGACAGTAATGGGAGAAGTCCTGTGTAGGGAAGTCTTGCAGCCTTCAAGACCCTGGCTGGTTGGCACAGGAAGACCTACGATATAGGTAGGGAATTGGAGAATGTTTCTCACAATCTAAGAGAGACAGCAGTGAAGAAAAACCTCCAGGAATTAGTAAGGACAAGGAGATGTTGTTTTCAACCTGGCTCCAGATGCACCCAACAGGCTTGATCTAGTCCTGGGTTTACCCCATGCATGCAAGGATATGTAGTCATACCTGTCTTATGGAGTGCAATGGAGAAATCAGAACTACATGTTCTCGCATGCAATGGGGTAAACCCAGGACTGGATTAAGCCTGTCGGGCGTATCTGGAACCAGTTGGCAACCCTATCTGAGACTAAGGCAGAGCTGTGTGAAAGAAAGAAAGAAAACCCCTTGTGAAGAGTAGGGGAAGTTTGCTGAACAGAGAAAGACTGCAGGTAAGCTGAAGTTAAATGTTACTGTGGTGATATGCTGCAAGGGAAGAGGAAGAATGGGGAATATGGAAAAGACCTGCAGATGAATTAGTGCTGGTAATCAACTGAGGCATAAACGCTGGACATTCAGGAAAAGGCTGTTGCCAAGAATGCATGGGAAGAGAAAGAAAGAAAGAAAACTCTTATGTTAACGGGCTAAAAGAGAGATGCCAAGTTATCCAGTTCCAGGAGTGAGATTTTAAGCCAGTCCTGGATTTCTGACAATCTCATTCTGATGCATTATGTGACCTGTAGAACTGATTCTAATGGGTAAAATCAGGGACTACAAATGCCATACTGCATTGCAATGCAAACTGAAAACCAGGACTGACAAAAAAATCTCAATCCTGGAACTGGTTAAATTGGCAACTCTGCTAAAGGAGTGGGCTGTGGAGCAGGATTAATGTGAAGTGAAGTAGGTAAAGCTAGCCAGCTTAAACTGGAGCAATGAAAGTTTTTTAAGATGTGTGAACTGCTTGATTTCAAGCTGTGGTTTACTGAGAAGGCACAGGCACTTGTAACAGAGAGTTGGAAGGAAAAGATGGGCAGAAATGAACTGGTATGACTAGCTCTGGAGCCAGCAAACCTGAAGGGTGAAAATGCCATGTTGCTGCTTGTGTGTAAGACCTCCTAAGAGGGTTGTAGAAGCAGAACCCCCACAAGCTTACTGGGAGCAGAGGAAGCTCAGTGTCAGGGGTTCTGGCTTGTACGAACATGTCAACTGTGTTAGAAGAGACGATAAAGACTATTTTGTGAACCACGTTTACAAAGCTTGATGAGCTTTCTATATGAACTGACTGCAAAGCTGTTACTGTAAGTAACAGTGTCCCTTTGATGTTGCAACCTTTACGGAACGTTCACCTTATTTTCTATTTCTCTTGGCAAACCTGCAAAATAAAAGTGTGTTTTAAGATGAATCCTGCATGGAGCTGAAGTTTTGTGTTTATACTGTGAGTGGCCAGCTACCAAAGAAAGGAATAATCTCAGAATAGCCTACAAACGGATCAGGACACCCCCTCGATGTGATAGCCTGAAGTCAGAAATGGGAAATTGGTTTTATAAAGAACAAAATTTCTGAACACATAGATCAACATGCTCTAATGAGACACAGTCAACATGGATTTAACAAAGGGAAGTCTTGCCTCATTAGTCTGCTAATTTTTTGATGGTGTGAATGAACATATGGATAAAGGTAGCCAGTTGATTTGAAGGCACATTTTAGAAAAAAACTTGGAAGTCAGAAGCGAGATATGGATGCCACCATGTCTACAAGTCTGATGGCATTTTACAAATAGCTCTGCTGAAGGAGGAACTATTTCCAAAATACTGATTCACAGGCAGTGGCAGGAGTGACCTCACAAATTTTCACACGGAGGGGGGGAAATGGACTGAGCAACCCCAGCAGCTGGAAACACATGTAAATTCTGGCATTTTAGGTCATGCATGTGCAAATGCTGGAATGTACACATGCATCTGGGCCATTTTCAAAACCTGGACATGTAGATGCTGCTAATGGAATACAGAGGACTATAAGGTAAATTTATTTTGTTTGAGAGTAAGACAAATATTGGGGGATTTAAGGGGAGTATTCCTCTTAGGCCCTCTGGTGAAAGAACGGTCAAAAGGAGGATTTCTGCAAAACCTGTTCATGTCAGGGGGCAGGTGTTACTTCAGACATGCCTATTTCCATTCAAACATGTGCATCCACTATATGAAAAGTGTGATACACATGTAGAGTTTTGCCATGCTCGGACCATGCTGCAAATTGCCCTGGAACATCTTCTTGCCCAGAGCAAAAAAAACATATTGACCATGGCCTTTCTAAAATCCCATTTTGCATGTGGCTGCAGCTTGCACATTTTTCTGCTGCTATATCCACATTTAAAATGTGAGCAGGGCTCTTAAGATAAATACTTTTTGAAAATTAAGATATACTATGGTAGTTAACAAAGTCCCTCATAAGAGTTTTATGTGAAGATTGGAAAATCATGGATTTGGAAGTACTGTCCTGCTGTTGCTTGGAAACTGATTAAAAGATAGAAAACTGAGGGGCCAATATTAAAAAAAGGCCAATCTTCAAATGCCATAGCGGACAGCTATGGCACTAGAATATCAGCAGGGTATTTAGCGGCAGCATCCAGTTTGGAGCGGCATATCCAGGTTGTGCAGCACTAACCAGATAAGTGCCAGCACTAATCCAATTAGTCCAATTTACATCCAGGACTCTGAAAGTAGCAACATAGGACAGCCTTTTAGGTGGCCCAAGTTGCCCACAGAAGCCCTGGTTGAATATCAAGCTAATTGGATAAGTGCTGGCACTTATCCAATTATCACCAACACTCCTCCTCTTCACCCCCAAACCACTCCTGCAATAAATAGATAGTGCTAGGGCAGCCTGTGATGATATTCACTATCTGCATAGTGGCATTTAATATCATGGTAAGCACCCTTAGTTGGCCAGCTTCTCATTGGTTAACCAGCGAAGAGTTCTGAATATTGACCACCCCAAGTGTAGGGTTAAATGGCTAAGTTTCTCAGTAGAGGCAGGTTAATAGTGGAGTACCCCATGGATCTGTACCAGGACCAGTTCTTTAATATATTCATAACTGATTTGAAAATGGGAATAACGAGTGAAGTGCTGAAATTTTGCAAATGACACAAAATTATTCAAAGTTGTGAAATAACATGCAGATTGTGAGGAATTTAAGGAAGATCTTGCAAGACTGGAAGACTGGGCATCTGAATAGCAAATGAAATTTAATGTTGGCAAGCAAAAAATGAAGCATGTAGGAAAAAATAACTCTGTAGATATACGATACTGGGTTCAACATTAGGAGTTGCCATCCAAAAAAGGATCTAGGTGTCATTCTGGAATATATGTTGAAATCTTCTGCCCAGTGTGCAGTGGCAGCCTAAAAAGCAAACTGAATGTTAGGAATTATTAGGAAAGGAATAAAGAATAAATCAAAAAACATTATAATGCCTTGGTATCACAGCATGCTGCTCCATGAATATTGTGTATAGTTCTGGTCACCACATCTCAAGAAAGATATAACATTAATAGAAAAGGTACAGAGAAAGGCAACCAAAATGATAAAGGGGATCAAATAACTCTCACATGAGGAAAGCCTAAAAAGGTTAGGGTCTTCAGCTTGGAGAAGAAATGGCGGAAGGGAGATATGATAGAGATACGAACAGTCCAATGGTATCTGACACACTTAGCAAACCTTTACCTGTGTACCACCATCCATTCAGCTCAAGGTCTTGCCCCCATGTCCAGCATCACCTTTCCATTCCATATCTCTCCAGTGTCCAGCATTACCCCATCTCTTCATTTACCTCTGTCCTTGTGTGCAATGGGGTGCACTTTTCGCTCATCGCTGCTTTCATTTCCAAACAAAAGCACATCCCTACTATTATTAAGGCAGACTTGGTGAAAGCCACAGCAGTGACATTATCTACTTTTTTAGGATCCAGGTACCTGTGACCTGGATTGGACACTGTTGTCAACCAGATATTGGATTTGATGTACTTTTGCTCTGATCACTTGGGCATGTCTTATGTTTTTATGAGTGATCTGCTGTGGGAGGTTTTCAGGTGATGGATGAAGAGCCATGTGTGGTGTGTGAGGCTGGAATATGAGGTTTGTGGTGAGTGTATGGCATAGGTCTTGAGTGAGGAGTTATCTATCGCATGTATGTGGTAGTTGATCAGCAATGTATATGTGTAAGAGGTATATGGGGTATGGGGGAGTGTGATGTATTTATGGCAAGGGGATATGGGGGGCTTATGGTGTGTGAGGTTGTATGTTGAGTGTGTGATAGGCAAGGGAAGATATATGTGATCAGTGGTGGCCCAAGGGTTTCTGCCACCCTAGGTAGACTATCTCTGCCACCATCCTCAGACTGCACCGCAGTCTGGCCCACCATGCCACCCCCTTGCACTGAAGTGGTGGCGGGTGAACTGTGAACTGCCACTTCAACCCTGCATTGGGCCCTAAAGTGCCCACGTGCATGCACCCTCACAGCCTGCCACTCCTGCCCCTTCTGAGGCAACTTTCTTGAAAGGGGCAGGAGCAGCAGGCCAGAACTGTGCACACACATATGGGCATTTTAAAACCTGCCATGGTGCTGAAGTGGCAATTAAGCTGCTACCTCTAAGGGGAGGAGGAGGGGGTGGGTAGCTATGTCAATCTAGGTGACCGCCTAGGTTACCTAGTGGATTGGCCAGCCCTGTATGTGGTAGGTAAAAGATGGTATATGAGGTGTTATGGTGGGTAGGCAGCAATGTGCCGGTTATGTGGTGTGCAAGGGATATGGGGTATACTGTATTGTGAGTGACAAGCAATATGTTGTGACTGTGGAGTATATGTAGGGTTTGTGGTCAGTGAAGGAGTGTGTCAGCTATGTTATGAGTGAGGAATGGTCTCAAAGAGTATTTTAGTAGATGAAGGATAGTGTGTGTGATGTGTGAAAGTAAGTCTGGTAAATGGAATATGTGATGGGTGAGGACTGGTTTCAAGGGTATATGGTATGTGAGGGTTGATTTCAGGGGTGAATGCTGGTTGAGGAAGTGTTGCAGATTTGTAGTGTGTGAATAGGATGTGGGGATATGGGGTGTGTTGAGTGAGGGAAATATATAGTATATTGTGGGTAAGGAATTTGGTATATGAAGGGTGGTATGTTACAGGGTTGCAGCAGTATATGAAGTTCTGTAGTGTGATGTAGGTGGCAACTGAGGTGTAATCTTGTGGGCGAGGAAGGGATTTGGGATTCATGGTTTGTGGGGGTGTGTGATGATTGAGGAACAGATTCAAGGATACGTGGTCGGCAAGAGAGGGTGTGTGCAATGTGGCAAGCATTTGTAAGGGATATAGTAGGTTGTATGGTTGAAAGAGTGTGTGCTTCAGATGTATTGTTGGGTGAATAGGGGTATTTTATGGAGGGGATGCATTTTATGTTGAGTGAGGGTGGTATGTGCAATATGTGATTAGTAAGGAGTGTATAAGGCGTATGCATGGGCAAGGAGTGCTCTCAAGAATGTGTAATGAGTGAAGGATAATGTGGTCTCTGATGTTGGGGGAGGTGTGTGGGGTTTCTGGTGCATGGTATAGGGTATATAGTAGATGAGGATGGTGGGTGAAGGGAGTTTTGGATTAAGTGCAAGGTAAGGGGGGTCTAGGGTATATGAATGGAGGGAAAGAGGGGTGAAATCAGTTTCAATAAGCTCTGTTTAGAGCAAAAGAGAAGAAGTTGCTGGAACTTGACACCAATAAGTCTTTGCCAAAGAAAGGAATGGGAACCCCCACAGGTATATATGCATTGCCATGGTGTTAGCTAGTGAGGAAAACAATTATGTGGCACCCTAGCTGATGGGAGCAGCAGAAGGTATGGCAGACCGAGTACAGCAGGATACACATGCAAGCTTATTTGTGCATACCCACCTTTCCTGTGCAAAGAACGCCTGCATCTATTCATATAGATAGATGAGAAAAATAGGTCCCTTAATATGTTAGTATTTGTATTTGCTTTTTAGATCTTATCTACTAATTTATGTTAAATTTTGAAGGTTACATTGGGTGCTGCTCCAAATTTAGCATGTGAGCAAGATCTGCCAATAGTACACTAGACACAAAAGCCCCTATCTACTAATATCTAGTGCAAGCTAATGGCATTATGTGTTATCTGAACAAAGCCCATTTTATGCAGTAATAAACTTTGTGGCACATAATGCATGATAAAGTTGTTATTGCATGGTAAGCATTACTAAATTGGGGCCAAAGCTAATGAAAAAATACAACTGCTGTAAGATATCTGTACCAGTATCTACCATGGCCTCAATATCCCATTATTACCGTTTACAAAGCTTTGCTTTCTTCTGGTCATCTTAAGCTCCTTTAATGTGTGCTATAAAAAGAGAATTTGCTAGGTGGATAAAGAGACAGAAGAGTGAAACAAGGACAAGAAGGAGAAGGAAAGGAGAGGTCTTCGATTTTACAGGAAACCATTTTGTAGGAAATTTTCAAAAGGTTTTCCCAAAGGTGAAGTGCATTTTACAGTCAGGGCTTTTACAAAATTCAGAGGCTGCATATGCATGTAAAACATACAAGTTCCAAAAGATTGCACACACTTTTATATGGGCCATGAATAGGGGGTTCTTATGTCTTTGGCAAGCCACTTTACCCCCTATTACCTTGGAAGAAAGGCCTGACAGTTCCCTTCCAGTCACACCTTGGCAAGAAGACCCAGGTGCTGCTGTATTGCCAGGAGTCAGCACTGACTCAACTGCACACATTGCATTGGGGCTGGTTCTGGGTGCATTTTAGCATATAAATGTAAATGACAAGGGTTAGAAAATCCATGAGGTGGGTTGGTAATATTGAGAAACACATCATTGGAACTATTTTGTGTGTTTGGGCACTATTCTGCCTGAGAAAGGATGCCGAGAACCTTGAGTAAGCAGGAAATCGGGGAACAGAGGGAGTGGAGACTGGACTTGTGAAAGTGGTCTGAGTGCATAGAAGACTCTAAATTGATTGATTGTGAGAGGAATTTCAGCTTATTTACAGAGAAAAAAAATGTTTGTATGACTGTATGTGAAAGAGCCCATTTGTGGGCTTTTCCTGGTTTCTGAAGCTCTGCTATGGTCAGATTTGGGCTCTGGACATCTTCAAGGCCTGTATCAGAGAAACCTTTATGACTAACAGAAAGTAGAATTGGATAGTACTGCTGAATTTGGAATTTTGAAGGGTTAGGTTAGCTGGGGCTTGGTGTCTGAAGTGAAAAGATTGAGTGTGGGGATGATGGATATATGTGAAGAGAGTGTTGAAGGAATTTTAGGATTAATAAGAATAAAAGAGCATGTTAGATTATTAATGATTTGGTGGCATTTTGAGTCATGTTCTGGGTTGTACATAAGGCTGTTTTAAAAGTCTGGAAAGAAACTGGAAACTGTGAAGATGTAAAGTTTTCCTCAGCCTAGAAGTTCTGCTGCACTGCTGCACTGTTATGAAGTGATAGATTTGGTTTTGTTATGTGAAAAATCATTTTGAGACTGAGTCAGATACACATTTAAAATTGTTAAAGTGGTGGCGAGCTGCCACTATCTGGCTGACAGAATTGTTTTTAAATAACAAGTCTAATTCATTTACTGATAATGTACGATTTTTATTCTGTCAAGTCAAGTCTGCGACGCTGCAGAAAAAGAGTCACTGCCTGTTGAGAAGGAATTAGCAGAATTTATATTAAGCCTAACTATAGAAAAGAAACATTAGTTCGCTGCTGTGTTAAAAATTCTAAGGTTTGGGAAGAAAAAGAACTACTTTAAGTGACATTTGCTGAAATTGTGCGTATCCCTCAGAGGCTGCCTGATAGTTAATGAAGGGGGGGAGGGGCGGGCAGTGGTGGCATCTAAGGTGGTTTCAGCAGCCAGCTGTCGCCGCTGAAACATAAACCCAGATATTCATGGCCAGGGTCATATCCAGCCACCAGAATTGAATACTCTAGTTGACTGGATAGGAAAGAAGCTAAGTGGGTAGCAGCAATATTCAGTTGCTTCCTGGTTAGCTTCTGTGGTGAAAGCTAGGACAGAACTTGTGGTTGTGACAGCGGGCTCCAACGCAAGATAACCTGGCTGATCCAAGGAAAACTGGAGTATTTGGTAAGTTGCTACTTAATTTTTGTGCTTTTTGTTTTCTTCTAGGTGCACCTAAAATTTTAGTCTGAGCTATTCAAATAGCAAATGCTTGAGCTCAAAGTTGTCGAAAAAAAAATGGGAAACCTATTCATACCTGTTTCAGGGAATGGAAAGGTTGGGCTGACTGATCCAGTTGCTGAAAGAAAACAGAGAATTAAACACAAGGAATTTAATTTATAATCTAAAGAAAGAGAGGGATTATTTGGTGAAAACCATTGTAATAGATACTTACGTGATTCATCTGTAGGCAGAGGTTCCATAGAAAATCTGAACTCCTGTTGAAGAAATAAAAAAAAAATGGCAAAACATAATTAGTATGTTTTGTTTTCTGCTTCTTGTGCACAATCTACCTCTCCCTATTGGAGGTGTAAATATTTAAGTGTAACTTGCATGTAACTAGCAGTGCTGGATTTTAGCTATACACTGCAGTAATTTTAAAAGAAAAATATTGTAATTTAAATAGATTTATTTAAAGCTAAATAGACCTCATTTGGATCTTTTATCTTCTCGAATGGTTGTGAATTTCATTACCAACTTTGAGTTATCACAGAGAAAAGAAATCCTTAAACATGTTTTTTTTAAACATCTGACTTAATCCTGAATTTTTTTGTTTTGCTATCTCCCTCGGTTTGGAGTTTTCCCTTATGTAGGAGAGACATTGTTAGTGGAAACTGAACCCTATTGTGGGGTGAGTGACTTGGGCTATTGAGATATTGAGTGCCACAAATACAAACTGTTTTATTATATCAGAAGACGTATTGTAGACCTGAGCTACTTACTTCAGAGGACGGGCTACACAATGTTTATGGGCGGACTGATTATTTCTTAGTCATCGTTGGGTTTCAGTGATTTTTTTTTTTGTTAGTCTCCTATCTCCAGGAACAAGCAGGAATGTAGTCGTCACATATGGGTATCGTCGGTACCGACGGAGCCTGCGTGGGAACTCTCCCCAGCGTCCAATAGGATGCTTTTTGGATCATCCCTCAGCACATGCGCACTGCCTTCCCACCTTTCCAACTGTCCCTCTTCAGTTCTTCATTTTCTGTGGAGCCGACAGGTCACATACCCTGTCACTGCAGAAAATTTCTTCTTTAAACTTGTTTTTCTTGTGGTTGTGCCTGCTTCCGCTCGACGCCTACCGGTACCGCCGGTTCTCTTTCTTCTTCTTTTCAAAAAAAAAAATATATATATATATATACTTCTGAAGTGTTTCTCTTCAGAAACTTTTTCTTTGTGGTGCTAGGCACCATTTTGGGCATTAGGCCCCATTTTCCTGAAAAATGGAAAAAACAGCTAGTGGTTTAAAAAAATGTACTAAGTGTGGCAGTACTATTTCCGTCACCGACACCCATGACTGGTGCCTCAAATGTTTAGGCCCTGACCATTCTCCATCGGAGTGTTTCTCTTATATGGGGATAACTAAAAGAGGAAGACAGAACCAGGCTGCAAAGCTCAGTACCCTCTTTTCTTCTGATGCGATGTCCATTGCATTGACGTCTAACAGAGCCTCGTCTTCCTCCCATGGATCTCAGGTAACTAAATATAAGAGCCAGTACTCAAAGGGTAGATCTCCTTCCAAGCATCGAGAAGCCATTGGCATTACCCTTGAGGAAACTATACTGGCAAAACAGCCCCAGCGGGAGGCTTCAGCCTCCAAAGCACTAACAGGTCTCCAGGATGTTCTCGAGGCCTCGACCTCGGCAGAACTACTGGTGCCATGCTCAGGGTTTCCGGCTGCTTCTACCGGTACCAACACCCAGGCATCGGCAGCGTCGATAGACCAGAGATTCCTCGCTATCAAACGCAGTCTTGCAGCTCTCCTTATAGCTGCGGTACCATTGACACCGCTACCGATGGTTCAACGGGCACTGGTACCGACACCGATACCGGTGCCAGTACCAGCACCGACGGTACCGGCCCCAGTAGGAATTCTGCCCATGCCGACTTTTTCGGGCATCGACAGATCGGTACCAGACCAACTCGGTGCCGACTTTGATCGATACCGATACCGTGCTTTGCATGAACATCGGGATCAGAGATGCTTCGAATCTTCCGATTCCGATGACTCAGATAACTTGGTCGGTACCAGAGTACTTCTTCTGGAAGACTCCTCTTCTCCTCAAAGCAGAATGTCTCCTCCGGAGGACATGTCTTTTCAGGATTTTATTTGTGATGTGGCCCGAGGCCTATCAATCACGGTAGCTCCTGAAAAAGAACCTAGAGCAAAGGAATTGGAAATACTCCGATACCCTAAGGCTTCCAAAGAGGCAGCTACCCTGCACATTCATGAAATTCTTCATGATTTGATGCTCAGGATGTGGAAAACACCTCTGACCACATTTCCTCATTCTAGGAGACTTGATACCATGTATTGAGTTCCACCATGTCCTGGTTTTCAAAAGACTCAGCTGCCACACCATTCAATGGTAGTGGAATCAGCCATGCATAGAATGAAAAGTGAAAAAAGACATGCATCCAATCCTCCAGGTCGTGAATGCAGGACTCTTGACGCCTTTGGGCGTCAAACATTTCAGGCTTCCATGCTTTCAGCTAGGACCAGCTCAAATATTTTAAATATGGGAATGTTCCTCAAAGAAGTCATAGGAGACTTGGAGCTTATGAGCCCCCTTCTCCCTGATGACAAATGACAAGACTTCCTTACTCTTGTCAAGCATGGTCAAGACATTTCCAAGTTTGTAAATCGTGCAGCCTTTGACTGCTTTGAATGCATCAGCAGAACTTCTGCTATTGCCATTGCTGCACGTCGGATTGCCTGGCTTCAGGCATCAGACTTGGAGACTTGGGTACAGGACAAATTAGAAAACATCCCTTGCACAGGAGAAAACCTCTTTGGCAAGAATTGGCAGGAAAAGGCTAATGAGATAGATACTGACAATCTCACTTTAGACAGATTGTCAAAATCTAGAGTCACTCCAGCCAAAAAGAAATCCTATAAAAAAAATTTTCAGCAAAAATAGGAAATTTTATCCATCTTATACCCAGCAAGGGCAAGCTCAGGGTCAAGTTGCCCAAAAGGGACAACAGCAACAATCCAGACAACAAAAGAAGCCAAAAGGCCTGAGAGCTCAACCAGCTCCACAGGCTCAGCCCCCTCAAGGGCTTTGACTCCTTCCTAGAGAGCTTAGCTTTCCTGCCTCTGAAGGGTCCAGAACCCCTAAACATTCCAGGCAGGTTGTGTCATTTTGTCAACAGATGGCACCAAATAACAGCAGAAAATTGGACTCTGTCCATTGTAGGGGAGGGGTACAAGCTTCATTTTCACAGCATGCCCCTCCTACAATCGTAAGACAGTTCAATTCCCAAACCTCTCCAGACAATCTACTGGATCAAGAGGTCTCAACACTCCTTGCTCAGGAAGCAATAGAGGAAGTGTCCATTCCCCAACAGGGTACAGGCTGCTACTCCCCCTATTTTCTTATTCCAAAGAAAACAGGAGGACACAGACCCATTTTAGACATCAGAGAATTGAACAAATATCTGTTCCGAGAAAAGTTCAAAATGATTTCTCTGGGAACTCTTCTGCCATACCTTCAAAGTCAGGATTGGCTTTGCTCTCTAGATCTAAAGGATGCATATACTCATATTCTGATCCATCCAGATCACAGGAAATTCTTACGATTCCTTTTCAAGGGAAAACACCTCAAATACAGGGTTCTTCCTTTTGGTCTGGCTTCGGCACCAAGAGTATTCACGAAATGCATGGCAGTAGTAGCTGCATTCCTGCGAACCCTAGGGATATTTGTCTTCCTTTACTTGGATGACTGGCTCATTCGAGCCCCCACGATTCCAGAAGCCAGCTCTGCACTGTCTCGCACAATGCAAATTCTCCAATACTTGGGATTGGTCATAAACCTCCCAAAATCCCAACTTGTTCCTTCTCAGACCCTGGAGTTCATAGGAGCTTGTTTAGATAACAGACAGTCAAGGGCTTTCCTCCCACAGCCCCGCTGTCTTCACATAATACAACTAGCTTCTCAATTAGCGGGAAAGTCCTCCCTAACTGCTCGAGAACTGCTGCAATTACTGGGACATATGGCATCCACAGTTCATGTAGTTCCCTATGCTCGCCTTCACATGTGAGCAGCCCAGTGGACACAGGCCACAGGATGTCTGTCGGACAAGATATCAAACTCACAATGACTGATCTTGTCCCTACAATGGTGGCAATCACTGGAGAATCTTTTAGTGGGGTCTTCTTTCCAACAACCCCCATTCCAGGCCACCCTAACAACAGATGCATTACAGGTGGGATGGAGAGCACACCTGCACCATCTCTCCACCCAGGGTACCTGGACTCCACAAGAGGCTTGTCTTCACATAAACCTCCTAGAACTCAGAGCAATCTATCTAGCTCTTCGAGTATTCCATGCCCAGTTCAGCTACAAGACAGTCCTAGCCCAAACAGACAATCAAGTAGCCATGTTCTACATGAACAAGCAGGGTGGAACAGGCTCTCTGTCATTATGCAACAAAGCTTTACAACTATGGGCCCTCACCAGACAGCATCAAATTCACCTTCTCATGGTATATCTTCCAGGCATTCAAAACCTTTGGGCAGACAAACTCAGCTGAGCACTGCTGCCTCATGAATGGTCTCTCCACCTAGACCAGGCGATAAAGATATTTCACATCTGGGGAACCCCAGACATAGACCTATTTGCAAGTCCACTGAATGCCAAACTTCCCCGGTTCTGTTCCAGAATTTCGGCTCACAATTACCAGGCAAGGGATGCCTTCCTCCTTCACTGGGGTCAGGACTTCCTCTATGCCTTCCCACCCATTCCCCTCATCCCCAAAACACTCTTCAAGCTTCAGAGCGACAGAGGTTGTATGATCCTTATAGCGCCATGTTGGCCACAACAAATGTGATATCCCCTGCTTCTACATCTCTCTCAAGCTGCACCTCTGGAGTTTGGGTGTGCTCCAGACCTTTTCTCCCAAGAGAACGGGATGCTATGGCACCCGAATCCCCAGTCCCTGCATCTCAGGGCCTGGTTGCTGAAAGCCTAGACCTGCAGGATCTTAACCTTTCCCAACAGGTAAAGGATGTCCTTCGGGCTTCCAGAAAACCTTCCACAAGACGTTCTTATGCCTTCAAGTGGAAACATTTTACTATATGGTGTTCTCAAAAGGGCTTAAACCCCCTTATGATACCTTTGGAATCGGTACTAGACTACCTACTTCATTTATCAAATTCTGGTCTAAAGACAAATTCAGTAAGAGTCCATCTTAGTGCAATTGCAACTTCCTATAAGCCTCTAAATGGACAGCCAATTTCCTCTCATCCACTCATAGCAAGATTTATGAGAGGTCTTCTATTAACAAAGCCTCCCATCAGGCCACCACCGGTGGCATGGGATTTAAATCTAGTTCTCAGACAGCTCATGAAACCACTCTTTGAACCTTTAGCCACTACAACCCTAAAGTTTTTATCCTGGAAGGTCATCTTCCTAATTGCAATCACCTCCGCATGTTGCATTAGTGAATTGCAAGCTTTAGTGGCTGATCCCCCTTATACAAGGTTTCACCATGATAAGGTTGTTCTCAGAACTCATCCACATTTTATGCCAAGGGTGGTTTCGCCTTTTCATTTAAATCAATCGATTTACCTTCCTGTATTCTTTCTGAGGCCTCATGCCTCTAATGCAGAAAGGAAACTTCATACTTTGGACTGTAAAAGAGCCCTGGCTTTTTACCTACAAAGAGCACAGCATCATAGAAAGTCTTCTCAACTTTTTGTTGCTTTTGATTCTAGTCATTTGGGACTTCCAGTCTCCAAAATAAATCTATCTAAATGGATTACACAATGCATATCCTTTACTTATGAGAGTAAGAGCCTTCCTCTTCAAGGCCATGTCACAGCACATAATGTGAGAGCCATGGCAGCCTCTATGGCTAACCTTCACTCTGTGTCTATCGATGACATCTGTCGAGCAGCCACCTGGGCTTCGGTGCACACCTTCACAGCCCACTACTGCCTAGATAAAGCCTCCTGTCTGGATGCCTTCTTTGGCCAGGCTGTTCTTCAACATCTCTTTCAGACTTAATTCAACTCCTACCCACCAACCCTCGTAGGATGCCAGAGATCCATGGGAGGAAGCATGGCCCACCTCACTATAGGTGGCAGCTTCCTGGGGTCATCTCCCCAGCATCTTCAGCTAGGGAGTCCCCATATGTGAAGACTACATTCCTGCTTGTTCCTGGAGATAGTGTAGTTACTCACCTGTAACAGGTGATCTCTAGGAACAGCAGGAATTTAGTCTTCACAACCCACCCACCTCCCCTAGGAGTTGTTTCTCTATTTTTCTGTTTCTTTCCTCTCTCCCTCTATCCTTTTACTCAGCTACAAACTTAACTGAAGAGGGACAGTTCGAAAGGCGGGAAGGCAGCGCGCATGTGCTGAGGGAAGCTCCCAAAGGCTTTCCTATTGGATGCTGGGGAGCTTTCCCTCGCAGGCTCCGTCGGTACCGACGATACCCATATGTGAAGACTAAATTCCTGCTGTTCCCGGAGATCACCTGTTACAGGTGAGTAACTACGCTTTCTTCCCTATTGTATCCCTTATCTGTTATTTAGGGATTTTATTTTTTTGTTGTTCTATTCAGCCCTAGCCATCTGTTTTTTAAGTCTTGTTATCTGTTCTGATTATGCTTTTGATTTATGCATTGTTCAGATGGGATTACTGTAGACGAGTATATCAAATTAGGCAAAGTAAATACATACATAAATAAACTAGACTTAAAATCTGTGTCATTTTGGACTTCTCAGGCCCTCAGTGGAGAGGGCTTTGGATATCTGGGAATGGTTTTGATTAGATACATTCCTCGCTGTGCCATCATATCAGCCAACTCGTTTGCATGCACCTAAATCTTTAAAGGATGTTACAGTATAGTTAAGCTGATTTCAGTCAGAAACCAAACTTCCCCATGTTCGGTTCACTGTAACATGAAAGGCAGAATAGTTGATACTCACCTACACGGACGATGTGTAATTTTGAAATATCTAACTTAGATGGTTTCAAATCATAGGTAATGTATCTTCTGTAATGCTATCCATGTCGGCATCGATATGTTCAGTCATTGAACACCATCACTTAGATGCATAAGTTAGATAGCTAAGTGGCGCCATCCCCTGCAATGCCACAAATCTTCCCTATTTCTGGAGAGATAATTTTGGCCATATGATGATTTATACATTTATAATTTTTCCAGTCAATCCAATTGCCCTGTTTTAATGTTCATTATTTGTTTAATTACTCTGACCTGTACTAGAAGACTTCCTCATTTCCCTGAGATGATGATTAAGAAACATAGCTTAATTTTATTTTTATGTTTGTTTGTTTTTAAAAAGCACTTATGCAGCCAGCTCCACAGATGACTGCATAAGTGCTTTTGAATATTGATCTGCAAAGACAGGGAGGTTAATATTCAAAATGATTTATGTGACTAACTTTGACATTAACCAGATAAATCATTTCCTTTGAAAACCGGGGACAGTAAACTATGAACTTATCACCAGACATCAAGATGTCTGACCAAAATGTATGCTACAAAGCTAAATTTTAAATAGTATGAGGAGATAAGAATTATGATGTCCAGGTTGGGATATACACAGTTCTGCTGATATTTGAGAAAAGGGTCTGCCAAACATGGAGTCTTTTCTAAAATACATATAAGGACATACAGGAGAGCATGTGTATTTATTGGTATGTGCTAGAGGAGGAAAAGCCATTTTACAAATATACACATGGGGAAAACCAATGTAGGAAACTTGGCAACGTTGCACATGTAAGTTTGGTTGTTTACAGCTTACATGTGTAAAGGGGCAGTCTGAAACTACATATGAGTTTGCAAGTTACATGTGTAAGTTTGGTAGTTTACAGACCTGTATATATAAATGCCACCAATTAGCTACAGAGGCCACTATCTTTATTTAAGTTTGGAGGAGGGAAAAACAGGAGATTTAAGGACAATAACCCCCTTAAACCCTCCTGTAAAGGGCTAGTTGAAATGAACACTTTTTAAAAACCAGTATGTGCCAAGGAGTAGCTGTAAATCCCAACATGGACTAATTTGGTGATGCACAGGCATCCCTTACATGAAATAAGGAATACATGTGTAGATTTGTGATCTGCCCCTGACATCCACATGTGAATTTAGCAATTTCTTAAAATGCCATTTCCAAGTGCAAATGCTGAATTCCCCATGTGAAAATGTGAATAAAGCTTCTAAAATAAACCCCTAAGTTTTGGACGCATGTGATACTTACCAAAACTGGGACTAAAAGTTAACCAAAAAGCACCAACTTTCAGGGCAGACAATAGGGGAGTACAAGAAGGGCAATTGCCCTTGGTCCCTGTACAACATGGGGTGCAAGCCTTCTGGAAGATGAAGAAGGAGCAGCTTACTAGTGGGCTTTGAGGATCTCTGCCAGATATTTCACCCAACATTATTCAGTGCTGTATGGTTATCTTCATGAGTAGAATTGCATGAATAGCTGTTGCAAATTTCAGCCATTTGATTTGATCAACGGGATGAAAATCTGCTTAAAGTTTACCAGAAAATCAGTCTGTTTAACTTTAAATGAATTTTGGTTCACTGAATATGCTCCCTCTAAGGTCATCTTTTTGAAGAATTATTGCGGCTATTATTTTGTAGTAAGTACAGTGGGCCTGCGGCAGTCAGCGTTTTTAGAGCACCTGGCTGCTACGCGCAAAGATGAACCTGGGTAGTCAGCACTAGAATCCAGATTTCCTGTGGTGCTGAATATCTGGGTTCAGCGCTGAATAGCGCAGCTATCTGGACAATGGTGATATTCAGCCACTCTCTGGATAGCCGAGCCCTATAAAGTTAGGACAGCTATTGAGATAACCAAATATGTGCCCACATAAAGTTAGCACATCAGACTGAAAATGGCCATTGAGCAGGTAAGTGCTGGGATTGCCCTTGTCCTGCCCATGAACTGCACCAGCATGGTCCAGACAGTACTGTGGAGGTTAATGGGGATATTCAGCAGCACCGACCTGTTAATGTTTGTTAATGCCTATTATCCAGTTAGCAGGTCCTTCTTCTAAATCCTAGCTGTGCCACATGCTAGACAGACTTGCAGGCAATGAAGGCAATAATATATCATACATATTTATTGTAGTTATCCAAAGAACCAGACTGGCAAGGAGGTATTCTAGAACTGCCTTGAGAAATACTGGCAAACGGTATTCATAGATAATTTAAATCTTTTTCAAAGGAGGTACCAGTTAATCTAAGAGCATTTGTGAGAACATTCTAGGAACAGCTCTGAAAGCTTTTTATATGAAGACACATAAGCTTCATAAAATAGATATCTTTCTGGACTTTTCACATAGATTATATGGATTTAATTCTGTAGCAGGCACCTATGTCCATTTATATGTGTATCTTTTTTGGATCACTCAGAACTTGTCTTCATACCTCTCATGCATCTTAGATGTGATCACGACAGACGTGTGTATTGATCCTGTTTTTAAAATCAATGTTGGGATGTGGATATGATTTGCAAGTGTGAAAGGTTATTTTCACATGTGCAAATCACCAATAGGGTTTCTAAAATGACCCGCATAGAATTTTACTTTTACTTTACTATCATCGCATTATAGAATTAGACACATAAAGGCACACGTTTAAATAGTTCTGATGTCCATGTACGGAGACGTCGAGGTCTGGGTGTACTTAATTCTGACAATATCTTAAAAACAACGTTGCTAAAGGTGGAGATGTTTCTAAAGCACACAGATGTATTTATTTGTTTATTTAACAGGTTTCTATACCACCTTATCATTAATTCAAAGCAGTTTACATAGAACAATTACAGCAACTAGCTTTTACATAGAACAGGGTATTAAAACTTGGAGGATTAGATGGGGTATATAAACTACATTTAACAATTGTTAACTATATACCGATACATTGTTGCAGTATGTATTGCGATAAGGAAGCTTATCATAGCTCAGGAAGGAGCTATAGAAAAGGTGAAGTGACTCTGAACAAGCAACCTGTCAGTTCTGGTAGAAATAAGAAAACAGAATTTTCCCATAAAAGACTACCAGTCCCAGAATGCACCAGGTTTCCAACAGCCATTAGAGGAGCTGAAGTGGGGAAACGTGTGTTCAATCAGGAGGGCTATGAGGTAATCCCTAAGCACTCATCTCAAAGGGCAGGGCCTGATTCAGCACAGCTGCGCTGTGTTAGGGAGGAGCACTCATCTAAGCAGAATAAAGGTAGAGTTTATTCTACAGAGAATCATCATGATCATCTTCATGATCAGCTTGGATATCCTCATCCTCAGTTTCATCTGGAGGATCATCAGAAGCAGAAGCCAAGCCGGATGGACAGAGAGGGCAAGAAACCCTTTGGAAGAAAGAAGAGAAAAGCCTTTGGGAGGACTAGAGGAGTCTGGAGCAGTACGTATACTGGGAGGCATTCCAAGGGCCAGCATACACCATTGGACTGGGGAAAGCCAGAGGAATGTTGCTGCAGAGCTAGGAATCTCCAGACGGTACCTGTGAGGGAGACGGCTGCACTTGGAAGGGACCCTAAGACCCATGCCAGAAGGTATGTGAAGAGAGACCCAGTGTCCAGGGATCTGGATTGGAAGGCTGGACATAAGAACTGGACTACATACTGGCCAGGCTATATAGAGAGGAACTCTAACAGCAATGGAAGCTCAGGTATGAACACTGATCTATGCCCTAGCTATACCCTTGAAAGACAGCAGGGAAGCAAGTATTGTCCTGAAAGTGCTCCATTGAGAAATTCATCTGTGCCAATCCATGATATTGAACCCATGATTGTGGAAGAAGGGGGAGAGATTGCAGATGAAGGATGTGTTTACATGGATTGCTCTCTGTCTAAACTCCTTTGGTGATTTTCTGTTATAAAGTACAGCAACCATCACAAAGAAATACAAACTTGTTCTTTAATCTACTCAGAAAAGCTCCTGAGTAGGATTTTTAGCCACGCAGTAGAAAGCGAGCCAGCTAAGGGATTTCAGCTGAGTAACTGCTAGCAATTGAGCCTTACCTAATTGCTTGTGAGCTCTGAGGGAATCACTTCTGAATCTATGTGGGAAGATATAAGAAGTTAACCTGAAAAGAACAGTTTTTCTCTTCTTTGTGGATATTGTTTGTTGTTTGATACACTGCTAAGAAAATATTAGCTAAAGCCTACAGAAAAGACCAGTTTGTTACCAACCAGGTCTTATTTCTTTTGCTTTGATTGCCTGACAAGTTCAACTGTTGTTTTCCTGATTTTGTTTTTCTAAGTTTAACACTGAAAGCAAGTATCCTGTTTTATGTGCTACCAAGCATATCTGTGTTGGGAGAAATAACCCCATAAATAAATATCTTATTGGCTTTACCCTCAAGCACAACTAATTATTGTGAGTGGCTGTGTCTGGTGTGAATGGACTGCATTTCCCACAATCCCTTGCAAATCCTATTGATATATGCACTTGCCAAGACTGTGAACATTCTCACCCAGGCAGCCGTCTGACAGTATGCAACATGGAGTGGAGGAGTAGCCTAATGGTTAGAACACTGGCTTGGGAACCCAGAGACCAGGGCTTGATTCCCACTAGCACTCTTTGTGGCCTTGGGCAAGTCACTTAACCCTCCATTGCCTCAGAAAAATCCAAGTTATCAATGTCCCTGTTTAATGTACATTACCAAGTTTAAGGGGTATGTTTACTAAACCAGACTAATGGTTAACCCAGGCTATATTCTTCAATGGGACCTAGTTGCAGATAGCCCAGGTTAACCATTAGCCCGGTTTAGTAAACATACCCCTAAGTTTCAATGTAAACCACTTTGATTGAAATGATAAAGTAGTATATAAAACCTGTTAAATAAATAAATAAAACATGGTTACATGAGGTCCTTGAGTTTTATTCAGAAAATTAAATCAAGATGGTCATGGGGTGGTACTAACAAGTTCAATAGTTTGATGGGTTGTTTCGGATCATTTCCTTATGGTTCTTGTTCTTCTATGGTGGGACCATAGTAGTCCAGGAAGAGGTAAGTCTTTATGGTTTTCCTAAACTCCAATAGGTCTTTGATTGCATGCATTGAAGGCAGCAGATCATTCCACAGCTGGGGAGCATACAGGGAGAAAGCTCTACTGCAAATGGATTGTTTTGTTGTTTGGAAGCTTGAAGGAGTTTCCAGGATGTTGTTGTCTGCTCCTCTAACCGGATGTTGTTGTCTGCTCCTCTAACCGGGTTCCCGCCAACCCCCTCCAGCTGCAACACCCCAACTCCCCCCAAAGCCTCCGACCCCCCCTCCCGCGCGGGGGGGCGGGCGGGACGTCCGTCGTCAACGGCTCCGACCTGAAGAAGGCCAGAGCCACGCCGTGTCCCCGCACTACTCCCTCGCTGCTCAGATCCTTGCTCCCTCATTGGCTCCCGTGCCTTCCAGCGGCCCACGGGAGCCAATGACATCGCGGGACAAACCCGTCCCGCCCCCAGGGCACCACGCTGCCGCAGCAAGGGGCGCCAGCGTACGGCCGCCCCCCGGTTAATGCCGGCCCCGCGGCCTTGCCCTAACCGAGTATGGCAGACACGTCATTTCCCGTCCCTCCCCACCCCACTCCCTTATCGTTCCCCTCACCTCTTATCACCAATAAAATACACAGCATAACTTTGGGACTCAAACTGGTCGCAGCTTTATTAACCTTTTAACAATAACCAAACTACATTCCAACACATTATAAATCCCCCCCCACTGCAGAGCGAGCCCTCACCAGCCATGTTAGTAGCAAGGTGACGCCGCTTCCGCTTCCGCCGGGTACAGGCCCCGACTAATTTGCCTCACCCTTCCTCTTCCGGCTTCGCTATATTATTAGCAAAAACCTAAGGGATTGTCCGGGTCAGGGGTACCCCACCCCCTCCCTAATGCTTGCCTCTGGCTCCGGACCCCGGAAACCTCCGGGATCCTGCCACCGGCTGAGACCACCACTGTCCTGAGCCGCCCCCCAAAGGTAAGCTGCGACCAGCCCTCCTCCCTAGCCTAATACCTTCCAAGGCCTCCTGCCAATCGTTAAGGAGCAAATCCATCCCCACTGGGGATAGATGCACTCCATCCGACAGATACAGGCACGCGCAGTCAACGTCCACCCAAGGGTGCAAAATTTGGCACCCTCCCTGCTCCCCCACCCATCTGCCAATTTGGCGGTTAATTTTCGTCAATCCTCTCGACCACCACCACTGATCTCTGCAGGCCGGCCTTGGAATGATATCTTACCAAACCAAAATTAGGCCTTTGAACATTCCCAACACCTCCCTCAAGTCCTTAAGAACTGCACGAATCAACTGCCTGCAAGTCCAAGACACCATGTCGTTGCCTCCTAGGTGTATCAACAAGATGTCCGGCGCCCCTCTCAAACGCTCATTTATTTATTTATTTAGCTGCATTTATATCCCGCTTTTCACAGGGTCAAAGCAGTTGGGGGATACATTTAACACGAGGGGATATGAGACACATACACTAATACTTACAGGGAACATGGGCTATGGAGGGTTAAGTGGCTTGCCCAAGACCACAAGGAGCACCTGTGGGACTAGAAACACCAGTCCTTCCAGCCCAAGGTTGCTGTCCTCTAGTGGGATTTGAACCACCGACCTTCCGGCCTGTAGTACCTTGCTCTAACCACTAGGGCACTCCTCCCTCATGGTGCCGCAGCAAAGGCAAGAGCTGGATCCACCGCAGTCTGCGCTCACCCAGCCATGAGACGGTCACCCCTGAAGCTTCAAGCCCGATATTCGGCCCCATCGGCCGTGTAGCTGCTCGCCGACCAGCCCAGTAAACAAACGAGTGGCCAATCACCCAACAGCGACACGAGACTTGCCCCACTTCTGCAAAATAAAGAGATGAGAGAGATAGTAACCCCCACCGCCCCTATAAACGCACGTAGCTTTGGAACGCCTGCGACCTCCATCTCCCAATCCACTGTATCTCCCTCTCAGACAAACCTTCAGCTGCAGCACTGGTTACTGCCCCAATTCTGAAGGAGTGCGGAGCGAACCGCCCAGGATCCTCGCCGATCTGCTGCAACGACAGCCGCAGCACTGTCGTGAACTGAAATCGAGTAAGCACCCTCGCGTCCTCGTGGATAAAGAGACTGCCTTCGCCCTCCAGCCGCACGTGCAAGTACGCCTTCAGCAATGTAACCGGGCAGGTGGGAGCCCCATCCACCTCCCTCAACTCTATCCACGTTCCTTTCCCCGTCTGATCCGTCTTAGACCGCGCTATGCAGAGATGAACCCCCCTCTCTACCAACTTCACTTGATGCACTTGCAAGCCCCCCCCCCCTTGCATCCCAACCCGCCTCCGTGACCAACTCACCCACCCGGAATGCGCCAAAAAAAGCTACCGAAAATGCTGCCCGAAAAAGCACACCTTCATAAGGGGACGATACCACCTGCGGCAATGCAACACACAAACGCTGCAGCAGGTCATGCATTATAGGCCTCCGCCCGTCGCCCTGCGAAGGACATGACCACTCCCATCCTTGCAGCAGCCTACGCGTTAAAAGTCCCCCCCAGCAGCCCTCCATCCCACAGCCCTCGCAAAAAACGAAAACCCCGCCAAATTTCTCCGCACTGTTGCACGCGACAATCCCGCGGCCTTCACTGCCAAAACATACTGACCCAAGAGCTGATCAGATGCAGAACCCTGCCGCCATCCCCGCTCCACCAGGAAAGTCACCACACTGCTGCAGCCCTTCTGATAGGCCACCCACGTCGCCGCCGATACTGAATTCTTTAGCAGCTCCATCATGTCCCGAGGCCAATCCTCCATAAGTGCTCTGGGACCGATGCCCCCACTTCTTCCGCCTCTGGCGCCAAGGTCCGAAACAGCTCCCACTTAAAACGGGAAAGAGCATCAGCAATCTTGTTAGAACTCCCAGGAATATGACGAGCCTTAATCACAACGTTCGATCGCAAGCAAGCTAACACCACCTGCCGCAGCAAATCAGCCACCTACTTGCATCGCAGGGCATAATTGTTCAGCACACTAACTACAGCCTCATTGTCGCACCACCAAACCACAGTGTGATTCTGAAGTCTGTCCAGCCACAATGCCATCACTACCAGAATCAGGAACAACTCCAAGAATGTTATATTGTTAGTAAGTCCAGCATCCCGCCATGCCTGTGGCCAACCCGTCGCGCACCAAGAGCCCCCGAAGTAAACGCCCAAGCCACACACCCCTGCTGCATCGGTATACAATTGCAATTCCTCACTAGAAATCTCCCTCTCCCTCAACACCGTAGTACCACTGAAATCACTCAGAAACTCGTCCCAGACCCCTAAGTCGGCCCGCATACTCCGCGAAACCCTGATCCGATGATGAGGTTTAGTCACCCGCAAGCCACTGCAAAAACACCCTCCCCATTGGGATTACTCTACAAGCAAAATTAAGGGAACCTATGAATCCCTGCATCTCCCGCAATGTCATTTTACTAGAAACCATCACATTCGCCACCAACACTCGCAGCTTCATTACTTTATCCGCCGGCAGCCGTGCCACCATTTCCACGGAATCCAGCTCAACCCCCAAGAACATAAGTCTTGTCGCCGGTGATCAGCTTGGATATCCTCATCCTCAGTTTCATCTGGAGGATCATCAGAAGCAGAAGCCAAGCCGGACGGACAGAGAGGGCAAGAAACCCTTTGGAAGAAAGAAGAGAAAAGCCTTTGGGAGGACTAGAGGAGTCTGGAGCAGTACGTATACTGGGAGGCATTCCAAGGGCCAGCATACACCATTGGACTGGAGTCAGCCAGAGGAATGGAATGGCAGAGATAGGAATCACCAGTGGCTACGT
This sequence comes from Ichthyophis bannanicus, assembly GCA_033557465.1. Taxonomy (NCBI): domain Eukaryota; kingdom Metazoa; phylum Chordata; class Amphibia; order Gymnophiona; family Ichthyophiidae; genus Ichthyophis; species Ichthyophis bannanicus. The sequence continues at coordinate 1,037,824,627 of CM066031.1, forward strand.
GAAAGAGAGAAGACTGCACGTGGAAAGGACTTTCAGACCTATGCCAGAAGGTATGTGAGGAAAGATCCAGTGTCCAGGGATCAAGATTGGAAGGCTGGACATCAGAATTGGATTACCTACTGGCCAGGCTATACAGAGAGGAATTATGATAGCAGGAGAGGCTCAGGTATGAACACTGATCCAGACCCTATCTATAATAGAGAATGGCAGCAAGGGAATAAGCATTCTCATGATAGTGCCTTAATGAAAGACTCGTCTGTGCCAATGTATGATAGTGACCCTATGCTGATTGATGAAGGGGGAGATACAGCAGATGAAACTATTAATTACATGGACTGTTCTCTATCTAAATGCTATTGCTAGCTTTCTGTAAGCAAACACATCAGCCATCACAAAGAAACCTAACTTTGTTCTTATTTCCATTGCAAACAGCTCTTAAAGCAGGATTTGGGTTCACACAGTAGCAGCCAGCCAGCTAAAGGGTTTCAGCTGGACAATTGATAGTAATTAAAGCTGCACCTGATTGTGTGTGTGAGCAAGGGAGAATCACTGCTGGGATCTGCGTGGAAAATAAGCAGAAGTTAACCTAACAAGCAAAGTTCATTTATTTCTTTGTGCCTTTTTATTTGGTAATTATTTGCTAAGAAAACATTAGCTAATTGCCTGACAAGCTGAAGGTTGTTTTCTGGTTTGCTTTGTGACTTTATGTTATCCATTTAAACACTGCAAGCAAGTAACCTCATTTATATTGCTACCAAGCATACTTGTGCTGGGTGAATTAAACCCCATCAATAAAAGAAGTATTTTATTGACCTTACCACTGGTTTCACAACTCAATTATTGTCTTCAGCTGTGTTTGGGAGTGAAGGAACTACATTACCCACAATACCTTGCAAGAATCATATGAATATATGTATCGTCAAGATTGTGTAAGTTCTCACCCTAGGCAGCCGTCTGACAACGTGCAGTCCATCTGCAGCCAGCCAGGGGTTTGTTAGCAGCTATAGAGCTGTTGCCCACTGGTTACTTCACTGCCTGTGGAGCCAGAGGTCATGGGTTCAAACCCATGGTGTGGTTATTTGATAGGGCTGTCTGAGGCATTGTCTATTTTTAATGCACATTAGTGCTGCCAGCAAAAACACCCTCAGTGTACTGTAACCATAAGGTGCTTCATAAGGCGCCCTAGAAAGCGCCTTGTAAGTGTCTTATCAGGTGTCCTCTAAAGCGCCTTATAGGTTGCCCTATAGGGGACATTATAGGGTGCCTTGGTGGACAGTGCACTTTATAATGTGCCCTATGGAGTGCCTCATAGGGTGCCTTATGCGGCACCTTAGGTTACGGCATGTGAGGGTGTGTTTGCTGGCAGCACTAATTAAAATAAAAATAAAATGCCTAAAACAGCAATAAGTACACATAGAAGCTAATGCCTCAGCCAGCCTTATGCATCAGGCTGGAATTGAACTCATGAACCTTGTACCATTAGTCAGTGTATTAACCATTGTGCTACACCTCTATTTCCGTGGTTGTATGTCTGCATGCTTACTTAAGAGTACCGCGCGTTAACGTGCTTGGTGGCGTCTCGCCCGAAAATGTGCGCAGCGCATGTTATCGCGTGTTAATCCAGTTTTGCTACATTAAGACCGAAACTCCCACTCCTTTTATGGCAGCCTGCACACTATCGCCGGGCGCACGTTAAGACGGTTTAGCAAACATACCCCTATATGTGTCAAGGAGCAGGTGTAAATCTGGATGTGAATAATTTTGTACTTACATATGAATTCCTTACTGTATATGAAATGAGGAATACATGCATAGTTATTTCCTGCCCAGGCCATGCTCTTGACATGCCCCCAACATGCTCTCTTGCAATGTCAATGTGTTGTGGACATCCACATGTAAAACAAACCTTTCTAAAACAGACATTTGTTCATGGATGCAATTTCCATGTTTAAATGGCCTTCTTTATACATGTAAAACAAAAATTAGGCTTCTAAAATAGTTTCCTTTGTGTGTGTGTGTGGGGGGGGAGGGTTCACTTTTTACAGATGTTAAGTCTGTCAGCCTTCAACCCTTCAATGAAACATCAACAGGTCTCATCCAAGTAAGTAACAAAAAGAAAAGTGCAGTTTAATAACAGTGTTTGAGTTGAAACATCACTTATCTTTTGGAAATCACATGCCTTTCTCAAAGTAGATACCAGGAAGTCATTTTGTGTCAGGGATCTCAGAGTCCAGCTTATAATGCTGCACATGTTATTCTGGATAAAAACTCAGTAAAGAAATGTAAACTAACCTGTTACTAGCCAAAGTCTGTTCCCGATGCTCAATTTTTTTTATTCTTCTGCATACTAGGAAAGTAACTAATTAAAATGAACATAAATGTTAAAGGGGCTCCTAACTAAACCACACCAAACATCCCTCAGAATATGTCTGGCAAGAATGAATGAGTCCACCGCAGAAGTCTCCAATGTGTCATCACAGGGAAGAAATGGTCAAGTTACTGATAAGGTACATTTTCGAGACTCACCCTTCCTCAATATTCTCACACTCAGCGACATAAGTTCTGGGGTTTTTTTTCTGATCACCAGCAGTGGGTCAAATGCTTCTAAGCATTTCTAGCCACTCAATGGTGTTTTGCTAATTGAACAGATGGCGATAGAGAGATTTTGAGCGTGATGCCTAAACGTAAAGGGAAGACTCGGGCCTACCCCACAGAGCCCAAGCCTGTGGTTACCGGACCAATGGATCGATTTGTATCGCTTACTGAGGAGCAAAGAGGGGGAATCCGTAGGGAAATGGTGGCGCCGGCGGTTTGAGATTTCGGCTGCCTCTTCCCTGGAGGTTTCGCTTTCCCCGGATGATCGTGCCCCTCCGCTGGTATCGGGGTTACCCTCAGGACCTCGGGAGCAAGGTACTCCAGGGACCCCGGAGCTGGCGTCTTCTGTTCTACCGGAGTGGGGTGTGACTGAGGAGATAGCTGAGGAGCAGAGGACCTATACCAAGAGTCGATTAACAAGCTTCGGCGTTCAACAACTTTTGGAAGGGCAAACTACCCTTAGTTTGGAGACTGCGTCTGATGGGCGGATGACTCTCCCTGGCGCCCCGGTATCTGTGAGTACCCCGATGATTACTTTGGTTCGTCCTGCTAAGGTGACTCTGGAGAGTATCTGGGAGGCTATAAGTCAGCTCTCCCAGGTAATGAATCAACAACTGGCTATGTTTGCTACCAACTTATCCGCAGTGGATTCCAATACAAATAAATTATCTATGGAACTTGGGGACGTTAAGAAACAAGCTGTCTCTATGGATTTGAGGCTTTCTCAAGTGTCGGGTCTATCAGACTCGTTGATGAAGGATAACGTGTTGTTTAAAGCAAAGATAGAGGCCCTGGAAAATGCTGCCAGAGCATCTAATCTAAGGATTTTGAATTTTCCTGTGATACCTGTGGTGGCTCCGGTGGAACTTTTTAAGAAATATATGCAGGAGTCTCTGATGATTTCACCTGAGTTGTTTCCTCCAGTTGCGAAGGCATATTATTTGCCTATAGGTAAAAAGGAGGGGGAATGTTTAGTTGGAGGTATATAAATGGATGCGCTGGATGTGTCAGCCTTGCTGAGCTCCCCTCCAGACCAAGAAAGGAAGGTCTCTACATTATTGGTGACTTTAGCACTTTCATCTGATAGAGACTGGCTTCTTAAGGTTTATTTCTTTTTTTTTAAATTCTTTATTTTCGTTTTATAACAACAAAGGAAAGGAAGACGTACAGCTAAAAGACAGATACATACATAGAATGTGATACATACACCAAAGTAAACCCCTGCCACCCCCCTCCCCCCTGCTTCTTCTCTAGAAAACTAATCATTCCCGAAACGGGCGTGTACTGACATTATTGTGTTACAAAACCTAACGGTGATCTGAAACATGATGAGTGTACATTAAACAGACATGTCGGAGCAATGAGCAGATTGTACATAATCATTGAGCATCTGCCATTTAGACAAGCGAGAGTGAGTTTGGGTATGGGGAATAGCTCTCCGAGATATCTGCTCATATTTACTATATAAGCAGACAAGGTTCCACCATTCATTGACAGTAAGTCGAGAGCTATCCTTCCAATTCCTCGTGATTAAACATATGGCTATACCCAGCATGAAATCAAGGAGAAAGCGACCCTTCTTAGGAAGAGAGGGGACCTCCGCCACTGAGCGGAGTCCCACAATCTTCCAAGAAAGAGGCTCGTGGAGGTGTAAGATAAATTGAATACGACCCCAGACCCGCCCCCAGTAAACCTGTAGTTGAGGACATTCATAAATGACATGAGCGAGGGTTCCCACAGCAGTATGGCAAGACCAACACTGGTCCCTAGCAGTTGTGTTCCATTTGGCTATTTTTTCTGGAGTATAAAAGCATCTATGTGCAAAAAAGAAGAGAGTTTGGGTAACTGAGGCAGATCGGGAAACCCACACTACTTTGCTCCAGAAAACGCTCCATTGCACAGGGGTTAAAGTGGTTTGCAGTTCGCGCTCCCAGGCTTGTTGGGCTCTACAAGTAGCAGTATCTGTACCCTGACATAATAGTTTATAGAAGTTAGAGGCTACCCCATGTGTACTACTAATAGAGTGAATTAGGTCTAATAGCCCGTCCTCAGTAGGGACAGAGGGCGGCAGGATTCGAGCACTTTTGAGGCAGTGTTGAAGCTGCATCCATTGAAAGTAATGTGTCGCTGGTAACGCAAATTCCTTTTGTAAATCAGAAAAGGTTTTCCAACGAGCTGCAGAGAAGAGCTGTTGGGGTGTCCAGATCCCCCTAGAGTACCAGGGTTTCCATGCTATCGTTCTATTTAGGACTTGAATTCTGGGGTTATTCCACAGCGGGAGTCCGTCCTGAGGACATACGTTTGGGCCCAGTGATAGAATGAGAGTGTTAAAGGCCGCAAGAGTATCGACAATCATTGGGGGATGGCGGGTGTCTACTTGATGGGACATACCGGGGAGATGGATCAACGGAATTGGGCTACTAAGCTCCTCTTCTATGTCAAGCCAAACTGGTCTGCTGTCTGTTGAGGCATCTAGCCATCGGGCACCTTGTTTAAGTAGGAAGGCTTGATGATATCTGAGAAAATCAGGAAAGCGGATACCCCCTAGCTCCTTCGCAGACTGTAGTTTTTGTTTAGCTATCCTTGGTGGTTTGCCCTGCCAGAGATAGCGGACGAGAAGGCCCTCAATATCTTTGTAGGTGTGTAGCGGGAGTAAGCATGGCAGCATTTCTAAGATATAGTTCACTTTGGGGACTATCATCATTTTCACAGTTTCTAGGCGGCCCCACCATGTAAGGGATAAGGGAGACCAACGATTTGTGAGCTCACGGACTTTGGAGACTACCTCTTTGGCATTAAAACTAATAGTGTCTTCGAAAGGAGAACAGTAATGGACCCCAAGATATTTCACCATGCGGGATTGCCAAAGGAAAGGAAAGGCCTGCATGTCAGCCTCATGTACCCAGCGGTTCAGTGGGAATGCTACAGATTTGGTCCAGTTTATTTTATAGCCCGATAATTGCGAGTATCCATCAATCAGATCCAAGACAGCTGGAACCGAATCAAGGGATACGAAGAGCATAAGGTCATCTGCATATGCAGAGAGTTTAATCTCTCTGTGACTGAAGGGGACACCTCGAATACGTGCGGACTGTCTAATAAGGAGGGCGAGGGGTTCAAGAGCTAGATCAAAGAGCATTGGTGATAGGGGGCAACCTTGACGCGTGCCTCTTTGGAGATTAAAAGGCTGAGACTTAATGGCATTTACACAAATACTGGCAACGGGTTGAGTATACATGACTTGGAGGTATCGGAGGAAGCCCTCCCCAAAGCCATACCATCGGAGAACTGCAAATAAGAAGGGCCATTCTAGGCGATCAAAGGCTTTTTCAGCATCTAGGGAAAGACCCACCCATGGGTGGTCTAAATTGGCAGCACTGGATAGCACATGGCACAGGGTCCGAGCATTGTCAGCGGTGGATCGGCCGGGTATAAAACCGCATTGGTCGGGATGGATTAAGGTGGCCATCCTGTCAGATAGCCGGGTGGCCAAGATCGTTGCGAAGATCTTATAATCAGCATTAAGTAGGGAGATTGGACGGTAGTTGGCGGTTAGCAGCGGGTCTCTGCCTTCTTTCTCAAATACTACCACATTAGCTGCAGAAAAGGATCCCAAAGAGGATGTATCTACCGCAAGGGCAGTAAAATAGAGTTTTAAGTAGGGAACTAAATCTGTACTGAACGTTCTGTAGAATTCAGTCGGGAGACCATCAGGCCCGGCGGCTCGACCCGAGGCTGTTCGTTTTAGGGCAGATTGGATCTCTGAAGTAGAGAAGGGTTCATCCAGCGCATCCCTATCAGCTTCAGAAAGGGTCGGCCGCTGAATACCAGAAAACAATCGCTCGAAGGTCTCTGATGAGAACTCACATTCAGATTGATATAGACAGGTATAGAAATCCCGAAAGAGTTCTACGATATCGGAGTCTGTGGTCAGTATGCCCCCTCCCTGTGGGGCTCGAAGGGCCGCTACGCGTTTGGCTTCTTTTTGACCTTTCAAGGCGTTGGCTAAAAGTCGACCGGCTCGGTTGCTTTCACGGTAGTATGTCCCTCGTTGAAGCTCAATACTCTTAGAAGCTGCAGTTGAGAGGATTGCATTATATTGAAAACGGAGACGCTGTAAGCGAACTAAGATGCATGGATCAGTACGTGAAGTTAGAACTCGTTCGCCTGCTTTGATTTGTTGGTCTAGTATAAGTAGCTGCTGTTTGCGTTGTTTCCGCAGGCGAATTTGATAACTAGTGATCGTTGCACGAATGGCCGCCTTGAAACCCTCCCACCAAGCCCAATTTGCAGTATCCTGGGGTAAATTAAAATGGAAGTAATCCTGTATGGCTGCTCGAATTTCTAACTGGAACTCTGGCTGAGTTAATAGGGCTCTATCAAAGAACCAGGCCCCCGAGTTCCCTTGGGGTGCGGTAGTGTGTAATTGAAAAGAAATAGCAGCATGATCTGAAATATGTTGGGAGTGAATCTTTGCAGTGTCCACCTGAGGAACTAACAGTTTTGATATTAGAAAGAAATCTATGCGAGACTGGGATTTATGAGGGGAAGAGAAGAAGGTAAAGTCAAGCTCATTGGGGTGTAGTAACCTCCATAGATCGACTAAAGCAAGATCTTTGATCACAGAGGTAAGCATGGTGTGACTCTTGGGGGGACCACTTGTCCTAGGCGGCTGTTTGTCAATCAGGGGATCAAGAACTAAATTGAAATCCCCCCCTATTATCAATGAAGTATTAGCAGAGGCCTGCGCAACCTGAGCAATGGTAGCAAAAAAGGCAGGGTCATCCACATTAGGAGCATAAAGGCATATACATGTAACTTCAAGGTTACCTATCTTGAGGTGAACTCTGGACCATCTACCTGCTGTATCTGAGCTAGTCGCAATAATAGTAGCATGCAGAGATTTCCTAACCAGTATGGCAACCCCACATTTCTTAGAAACGGCTGGGGAATAGGCGGCCACCATGTAAGGTTTAATATTGAGTTTAAGAGTTTCCTTCGAATTTAAATGCGTTTCTTGGAGGAAAATCAGGTCCGCAGCTTCATGACTTAGATAGCTTAGGATTTTCTTCCGTTTTATCGGATTATTGATTCCTTTTACGTTCAATGATAAAATCTTACATGGTGCCATCAATCGGTAATAGACATTTTAGGTAAGGGCGCTTGAAAACACACAACATAATCAGAATCTGTACAACAATGACATAATCACCGAGTCTGCTGGCTAATACACCCCATATTGAAAAGTATGTACCAAATAACTTAGAGAAGAAGCAAAACCCCCAATGAAAATGGCGACCATATGTCTGCGGGAGGAGGCCCTAGAGAGGAAGATAGAGACATAAAAAAAAAGAAAAGAAACACCAGAGTCCATAATTAACACTGTCTCTGATACTCATCGAGGCTACGATGGGTAGATGGAGTCGGGTCACAGATATCATCAAAATAAGGCAACAAACCGCCCTCGACAGACTCTTTGCTGAGCCGCGGCAAATCCAATATGGCAGGTACAGCGAGTATGAGAATACTGGCAGGAATATTCTGGAAGTCAGCGCATCAAGTCGGCTTCTTTAGCATCCAAAAACTCCGCTAGTAGATCAGGGTCCTCAAATGTTCTTGTCTGATTGTGAAGCGTGACTCGGAGCTTGGCCGGGTACATCAGGCCATAGCGTGCTTGTAGTTGTTGAAGCCTCGGCCGGAATTCCAGAAAGCGCTTTCGGCGGTCGACCGTGGGTTTAGCCAAGTCAGGATAGAAGGAGATCTTGTGGCTCTCAAACTCCATATGGCCCTTTGCCCGAGAGGCACTGAGAATTTGCTCCACATGTTGATATCTCAAAAGTCGAAAGATGATAGGCCGCGGGGTCTTCCTGTTGAGCGTTATGTTTGTGGGTACACGATGAGCGCGATCGATCTCCAATTCTTTGGTAAAGGTGATTTGGAGCAGGGAAGGGAGGATTTTATATAAAAACTCCTTCATGTCTCCCGATTCCGCTCCCTCCGGTATGCCCACGAGTCGTAGGTTGTTGCGGCGCGCTCTATTATTGCCATCTTCCACTTCTTTCTGCAAGGCCCGCACCTGACGTTCAACTCTGTCGAGCTTGGACAGCCGGACCGCGTGGGAGTCTAATATGCTCTCCATTTTGTCCTGACGCGAAGAGAGCCCCTCTAGCTTGCCTTGCAGTACACCAAGATCTTCCCGCAGCGCTCGGAGTGCTTCACCGTTTGACTGCACGAGGTCCTTAACCCCTCTAATCTCTGCGAGGATTTCCTGCTGCATTTCGGGGCCCTCGCGCAAAGCCAGCCCCTTCTGCGGGGACGGGGGTTCAGTTTTGGAGCGTTTGCCGTGAGAAGCCGCTGGAGATCCAAATTCCAGGCGCGTAGGTTTGGTCCCCGCCATCTCACCAATGTGCCCCGGCAAGATCAGAACAGAAATTCAAGTATGTCCGGTGTTAATTCAGGATTCTGAGTAGGCCTCTCGGGAGCCTCAGCGTTATGCGACCATCCCGCTGGACATCGGGCTCCGCCCCCCCTTAAGGTTTATTTCAAGAAACGTGCTAATTTATTTATGGGAGGGAGAGTTTCTATCTTCCCGGATATTTCTAGGGACACCCAGCGTAGACGTAAAGCTTTTCTTCTATTAAAGCCTGGGGTTCTCAGATTAGGGGCGTCTTTCCTATTAAGATTTCCATGTAAATGTATAGTTTTACATAAGTCTGCTAAATATATTTTCTTGCAACCTCAAGATTTATCCTCCTATATCAGTACTCATATGGTAACATCATCTCCTTCATAAGGGTTTGCGATCTGTAATTGATACTCCTCACTCTCTTTTGCTCTCTGGGCTTTCTGAGTACAATTTGTTTAGTGTCCTATAGGGGTATCTCCGCTCCTAAGGTTTTTTTGTTCTTCTTAGTTCTCACCCCAACTTATTGGGGACTAATGATGTATTACCTTGGTGGTTGTTTTCTTTTGGTGTACTCTTTTGAAAAATTTTCATAGTGTATATCTTTTCTGTACAAGTGTATCTACTTGATTCTAATGTTAAAATGCATAAATAAAAAAATGAAAAAAATAAAAATAAAAATAAAGGCTAACACATTTTGGAATAAAAATAAGCAGTTTATTTATAAAATAAAGAAAAGGTAACTTAAAAGCAAGTAATTCACTTATTCACCTATAGTTAATTAGAAAAAATAACTTGAAAGCAGGTGATTCACTTATCTACAACAGCAAGATACAGGAAAATACCATGCACTTCATCTCATGCCACACTTTGACCAGGCAAGAGAGAGACTTCTCAGTCAGGAGACTTCCAGGCAGTGCATGTGTTCACTCCATGGATGGGACCCCTTTTTCTCTTCGCTCTGGCTGAAAAAGGCACCCATTTTAGAGGATCCTGCTGCAAGAGCAACCAGTAATCTTCCATCAGGAAACACACACATAGAATAGGATCAGCTATCCATTAAACATAATCAAGACGCTGGCCACACACCTGAGAATGCTTAAGGGAGGGGCATCTCCCATCCCATGGTTCAGAAGCTCAGAACTCTGATAGATGACCTTCACTTTATGAGAAAAAGCACAGTTGATATAGGAAGAAGCTTTTCCTTATCTACATCCTTGTATCAGGACTCCCTCTCATAAGTTTCACATGATGTAGCTATGCAAGAAGATGTTTTTCACCAAATTGTACAGGAATCTCTCTCTCTCTCATAGAACTGAGGTTTAATTAACCCCTAACTCACTGCTAATGCATAATCATCAGTCAACTTTAATTCATTTGTACTACAAAAGGTTTAGCCAATCCCCATTTAAAATATGCTTTATATTTTCCCAGGAAAAGTTTTGATGTCAAAGCTCAGTGCTTAGATGGAAACTGATACCAACATTCATGGAGTTTAAAAACAAAACAAAACAAAAACAAACCCAACTTCCTTTCATATCATTTTATTTTCTAAATTGTTAGTCACTTAGGGGGGATGTTTACTAAAGCCCGCAAATTTGCGCGCCGCAAAATAGCGCATGGCAACGCGGCATTGAAACGCGCAGAAACGCATTTAAACGCCCCGCACACGTGCGTGTCACCCCCGCACAGGTACGCGGCACACTAACGGGCCCCGTGCAAGTGCGGGCCCGCAAATGTCCGATAGAGGCGTGGAACGGCTAAAGGAGAGCGGAGGAAGGCTCCGGAGGGGCGGAGGGACGGGGTCAATGGGTGGAGAGTGGGAGGGGAGAGGCTCCCCGCACAGTATCGGGCCCGAATTTTCATGTACAAAATAGCGCGAGTGAAACACTCGCTGTAGAGGGCATTTAAAGGGAAGAGAAACCATTTCCGTCAGCAATGTACAGGAAAACCGGGGAAACCTATAAAACATGAGCAGTGTGAAATATGTGCACAGAACAAAATTGCAAATAGAACCCGAAAATGACCACAACAAAGATATTAAAAATAGAAATCCAGCTGGGTAACAGTTATATTGATGGGCAAATATACAAAACACACCCAGCAAAGCTCCAGAAAAAAGAGATGAATATTGGAAGGGTCTACGGAGCGGAGACACTTCCGAAAAACATTTCCTTTTTTGGAGCTTTCCTCGGAGTGTTTGCTATGGTTGCCCATTAATATCACTGTTGCCCAGCGTGGTGATATTGTGTCCCCCATTTCCCGTGGTCAATTCCGGGGTTTATGTGCACGTTTGCCACCAGACAGGGTGCATATGCCCACAGTAAAATTGCGTAGAGCAGGGTTTGTGACTCCATCCTGCCAGGCTTACTACCTCCAGGGGCTGCATTGTCTCAGTGGCCATAGTGTGGTGCAGCGGACAGAGTCAGTACCTCTAGGACCAGAGGGTCAGGGGTTCAAAGCCCAGCTGGGGCACTTGCCAGCCCAGTTTCTATATTTTACTCACCACTAAACACAGATAGCGCAGACACCCCTGTATTGCAGGGGACAGAAGCATGGGGAAAACACCCATATTTTAACCAACAACGCGCACACACCACAACAATGGGCATTACCCACAGCCAAGTACCCCAAATGCAGTCCCGTACTGCCACATTCCAATCAGGTCACCTGCTTTGTATGGGAGCATGTTGGCGGACGAGTACATGTGGTGCAGGGGGCAGTGGCTGCTAGCGACAGAAGAAAGAGGCCTAGCCATGTGCAGGCTGCCACCGTCCACTGCAACAGACTGCAACAGACAGGCCCTGTCGGATCCACATTCATGGACATTCCAGGGAATCCACCCAATCTGTAGCTACACGGTGGTGCAGTGCACACAGACACTGCATGCAAGAGCAGAAGGCCACAGGTTCAAAGCCCAACTGGGGCAACTGCCAGTCTTGCCCACATATTTTTCCCCCAAGTAAACAGTGATAGTAAGGGCACACCTTTCCTGGCGAGGACATATGCAATGGCAATATGTCTATCTTTTACCCCACGGAGCACAGACACCATGAACAGGGGCAGTACCTAGAGCAGAATCACGCAAATGCAGTCCTGGTGGGGCACGCACCAGTCAGGTTCCATGATGCCACTCATACAAATGCCTGTGCTGTATATCTATGCACCACCCCCATGGCATGTAGATGTAGCTCATGCATATTCATGAGGGACAGCAGGAAAACCCGAACAGTGTGATGCAAACCTGGACTGGAGTTGGGAATCTGTGCCGTAAAGCAGCAGCCATCAAGGGCAGACACACCCACACCCACACCCACAGGTCCCATTGGCCAATGTCTCCTGGAAAGGCAGAACATTGAACCCTGCATGCAGCACCCAAAACTAGCACTTGCATAACTTACCAATGTCACCCTGCACCTGAGGTATACGGTAAGCAGCTCTGAGACGTTTGCTAGGAGCACAGGCAGATAGATATCCATATGTTACGTACATACTGCTAGTTGACCCCATCCAAACAATCTCTTAGGTGTTTGCGGGGTGTGCTCCAGGCCTGGCCTCTGATGGTGTTTACCACCCTGGGGAGTGACCACCAGCTGTAATGCGTACCATATCCATGCCTTGCCGTGCTCAGGACCGGTTTGGTGGGCAAGGCTAATTACCCCCTCAATCGTAGCACCATGATGGCATAGGTGTGGAAGTGTGTGTCTGTCTATACAGTGGGTGTTGGCTGCAAGCCCCTTCCACAGCCCACACTGCCAGCACTGTTGCCAGTATTGGCCAGCCAATGTGCATAATGAGGTGCAAGGTACCATGGGTATAGCCAGGACAGGGTGGCCTGGCCAGGATGCATCTGCACCGGGCATAGGGCATTGGCTGGGACATTGTAGTGTCCGGCCACCACCTACACAGACAGGGTGGCCAAAGCATGTCCTTCTGGGTGATCACGCTCACCCTGACTGTGCAGTGACCACAGCATGGCTAGGCACCCCCATAGTGCTGTATAGTAGTTCTCTCATGTAATAGATATGGGTTTCTATTTGGGGCCCAGTGACTGATCTATCTGCTTGCTGTGTATGCAGGCAGCCCAGTTATGGGTGCATGTATCTCCATTGGGAACATGCACTCTGGACTAACCAGCAGACTGCTTGTAGCTGGTATGTGTCTTGCTGGATTGGCTTGCAGGGTGCAGTGGCTGTTGGCTTGCTGGTGGTGGAGTGCAGCTTACCATAGCCTGGGCTTATGTCTGTCTGCTATTGTGTCATGGCTGTGTATGGAGCTGCCCTGTGGGGGGGGTGTGTTCCTCTGCAGGACTGGGGTTGCTGTTTGCCCTCTACTGCTACCTTTGCAGGGAGGTAGAGTGTGGATCTCTTGATGGGGGACCATGTTTGCCATGGTGGGGGGGGGGGGGGGCCACGCCTGACTGTAGCAGGCAGGGATATCCATGGTGTTTGTGCAGAAACTAGCTATCTTACACATTAGCACTGCTTTGGAACTCCCGCTTGGCCTCCATCAGCCATGGAAGGTGTTGTGGACCTGGTCCTGGGCGCCTCATTGCACACTCAGGGTGAGCACAGTACCCGCACGATGTAACGGTGTGTGGCTACTCTGTGCCAGTAAAACACCCGGTCAGTGCCCCCTACTAGGCCAAGGTGCTGTGTGGGTGCACCTGGTCACTTCCCCCAACAGGGCCGAGGTGCTGTGGGGGTGCATTCCCCATCTTGTGTCCATCTGTGGACAGCTAATTTGCATGTGCAGTGCATCATGGGTACGGGTGGCCTACCCTATCCGGTTTACACCAGCAGACTGTCTGTGAGGTGACGTGTAGGCTATCTGCAGCCAGCCAGGGGCTTGTTTACAGCTATGGAGCTGTAGCCCAATGGTTACGTCACTGTCTGTGCAGCCAGAGGTCATGGGTTCAAACCCACAGTGGGGCCCTTTGATAGGGATGTCCACAGCTTTATTTTTATTTACTGTACATATGTCTATGCCGGCAAGACCACCCTCAGCTTACTATACCCATTAGGTGCCTCTGAGGGTGCTTTATAGGGCGCCCTGTAGGCCACCTTATGGTTGCCATCCATATAGGGTGCACTATACATTATCCTGTGTCGCAACATACATGATGCCCTATAGGGGACATTCAAGGGTGCCTTGGCGAACAGTGCACTGTAACATGTGCCTTATGGGCCGCCGTATGTTAACATGCTGGGAGAGTGCGTTTGCTAGTAGTGGTAACAAAATAAAATTATCATGCCTCCTACAGTACTCCACAACATAATACATACTGCCTCAGCAAGCATTTTTCACTGGGCATTGTGAGGGGTTGAACCCCTGATCCCTGCATCATTGGTCAGTGTTTTAACCATTGTGCTGTGGCTCTGTTCCTGTGCTTGTGCATCAGTGCACCGCCTTGTGCCTATCAGCGCGCTGCCTTCTGCCACCCGAGGACCAGTGCGCCGCCTTATGCCGCCCAAAAAGAACTGTGCGCCGCCTTATGCCGCCCAAAAAGAACTGTGCGCCGCCTTATGCCGTTCCAAATTAATTTGCCTCCTAAAACAATTTTACCCATTACAGTTGCTGCCTCAGCTGGCCTTTTTCCTTGCGCACAATGGGGGATTGAACCCATGGCCCCTGCACCATTGGTCAGTGTCTTCACCGTTGTACTACGGCTCTGTTGTTTTCTATACCCAACGGCACGCCACTTTGCCTTTCCACGCGCTAATGTCGACCCCCGCACATTAGCGCGACGCGCACACGTCCGGTTGCTTACTCCCGGTTTTTTTCTTTTTTCAGCCTGATCCGCCCACTCCTTATATGGCACAGGCACACTACCGCGGCCCCGCACGATAAGAATGTTTAGTAAACATCCCCCTTAGTTACACAGAGAGCATTTGGATTCCATGTCTTCCTTCATTTACTCCAGAAATTTCCAACAGCAACTTGCTTCTTCCTTTCAAAAAAGGAAATTTTAACCATGGTTACCTTGCTGAATACTTGTTGTCTTCTGATCTCAGTATTATGAAATGTGTTTCTTCGATAGTTTAGAATCTGCTGAGCTATATTATTTAGAAATTACTATCAGAACCTCAAAGAAGTAGATGTCCAATAAGTCTTGGAGTATCCACTATCCAGTCAGGTTTCAAGATAATCACAGTGAATATGCGTGAAAATGCATCTGCTTGAACTACCTCCTCTTCATGCAAATCTCTCTCTGCATATGCAGTGTTACATCCTGAAAAACAGTCTGGCTAAGGGGTCACTCTAGGACTGGCTTGAGATACACTACCCCAGATCTTTGCTGCGTTGCCTCTTATGTATCATTAGAAGATGTAGATGTTCCACACAAGCTTTCCGTAAAGAAATATGTTCAAATATTACTGCTGAGTCTATTCCTTTTCACCCTCATCTTATGTCAGATCAAGTCTCTGCTTACCACATGAAATAGAGATTTTACCCCTAATTGTTACATAATCCAGCTGATAGATGATGAATATTGTTAGTCGTGTAACAATTTATTTCTTTTTTTTGTATAAGAATTTTCAAAATCTATAATCCAAAAACAGATTGGGTAATTACACCATAGAAAGGAAATAAATTCCAAATTAAAGAACAAATACAAAGCAAGAAGTATAGTAGTCCCCATCAATGTCATTCAAGCCTTATTACAATTTCATATCTAACCCCTCCAAACATACAGTGCATAATGAAATCCCACCCATGATCTAAAACATTTTTTTCCAAATGAGTAGGGTATAGAAACAGTCACATAACAATTTCTGCAGTCATTTGCTTTGTCTGTGATTTTCTTGTTCTCACTATCATGCTTTTTGCTGCCTTTTTTGCCAAAACTTCATTACAATTTATCAGTCATAGGAACAAGCCATTTATAAGCTCTGACCTGATGAGGAAAATATGAGGTAACACCTCTTCCTTATGTCTGCATTAAAATTTGAGGGCCTGATATTCAGACCTGCTGATCTTGAACTGCCATGGCAGTCCAGCTGTGACTCTTAAATATCGACAGGCTATTTCCCTGCAGTAACCAAATTGGAGCTGCTGTTGAATATCCCCGCTGAGAGGTGCAAACTGGCTAAGTCTTTGCACTTATCCGGTTTGCCTGATTTTCATCCAAGACTTCAGATTACAATTTAGAAGAATCTGTTCTCCAGCACAAGTAATAGGGATGTGACATAATTTGAAATGATATTGGAAATATCAACAATGTTTCTTATGTTGTTTCATATCATTTTTCATCTGAACACAACATTAAAATATGCAAAATCCTGTCCCCTCCCATGTCATCATAGGCAGGCTGTCCTCCAACCAGTAACCACTGAGTTAGAAGGCAAGCATCTTGGAGGAAGAGCTTTTATGTTTCTATAGGGGCTGGTTATAGCCATCCTACTCGAGTGTGTCTTATATTGTTGGTGATATTTGTTCCCAGTTAGCTGAAAAGTTGTCTGATCTGCAGCTCTGTGCAAAACCCTTCCTCGATTTTTGTTTCTTGCCTTATGAATCTATTGACTCCTGCTCTTCCATAGACTTACTCAAAAGATTTTCTTTTGCCATGTTCTTGTGCCAGACATTCTGTGAAACCATGTCTAAGAAACCATTCCTATCAGAGACATTTACCAAGCCTAATCCAGACCCTGGTTATCCAAGGGTGGTCTGTCGTGATATTTTATTTATTTATTTATGTATTTATGTATGTATGTATGTATGTATTTAACTGGTTTTAATATATCATTTTTCTACCAGTCAAAATGCTTCACATGGAACAAACAGAATGGTTTACATTGAACAATTGAACGCTTAGGGGTATGTTTACTAAACCGCGGTAACGTAGCAGCGGCTATGTTAACGCATGTTAAGTAGCCTTAACACACATTAACGTTACCAGATGCAACGTTAATGCATGTTAATGTCTCCAGCCGCGGTAAGTCCTGCAGAGGGTAGAGAGAGGGCGGAGAGAAGGGGTCAATGGGTGGGGAGTGGGCGGGGAGAGGCCCCTGCTATACTAACGCTGTCACATTAATGCTGGAACAGCACCACGAGTGAAAAACTGTCGTTAGATGCACATTTGAAGGAAAGAGAGACAATTTAAGTGTCAGCAATGTACAGAATAGACAGGGAGCCCAAGAAAAGTGATAGTAGTGCTACATGTGCAGCAACAGCATAGTGCCTAAGTATGAAAGGGCACTATGGTGATGCTGCACATGTGGCATAGGGGGCTGCAGCCTGGACTGCAGTGAGGGAAGCTGGGGCACAGGGTGGACTAGACAGATGCCTAGGTGGCACATAGGAACACAGAAACTGGAACACAGCAAGACAGCAACTGACCAAGGTCAAACATGCCCAGGAGTCTGTGTCCCACAGTGTCCCATCCAGGGGACATTACCCAGCAGGTACCCCAAAGGTCACATAGGTACCACAATGCCTGTAATAGGGCAATCAGTGCACATCTGGGGACCACTCGAACAAGGGTCTACAGTCCTTCCCCAGGATGCATCCCAAACAGGTCAGAAACCCAGGTAAATGAACATCCTTTGCTGCAGCCTGTAGGAAGGCATTGCAGGGTCTGACCATACATTGTCAGAAACTATCTACACCCAATAGGCCAAACTGGGTACACCGTACTGGAGTTGCATGGTCTAGGCTGTCCACAGTCTGCTGGCATAACACAATCTACCTACATTTACCAGGTCCACCCTAGACAATAGAGGTTAGATCACCAACCTGACACCCCAGAGCCATCTCCCCCCAGAATGGCAGGCATATAACATTTGGCAGGCAGTGCCAGGGGAAAGTATGGATGTCTATGTAGGCACCCCTACCCCAGACCCCACACCCTAGGCAGTCACCTACCTGCATACTGGATGGCCTGGGACTGTGCACCACCAGCACTACCGGCATATGGACATGTCAGCATGGTGGGGGAGGGGTGCTTGTGGTGGCCAAGCCCTGTTCAAGTGGGTGGCATGCAGTGCAACAGACAAGGTTTGTCTTATGAACAGTCATGGTATCCCCAGGGACTGACCTGCCTCTCTGGCAACAGTATGGTGCAGTACACAAAGCCAGTGTATCCTGGGGCAGAAATTCACAGGATCAGGTCCCAGCTGTGGCTCCCGCAGACCATGTCCCTACATTTTACCCTATGTAGCACATGCTACATAAACATGTGCACGCCCTAGAGCATCGGCCAACAGGGGCACAAACACCCACACCCACAGGCTCCACTATCCAAAGCCTCATGGAGAGTCAGGATGTTGAGTCCGGCACAGAGCAGCAGTTAGCACCAACACACTACTACTAGCACCTGCATACCTTAGCAATGCCTGCACTGTGCTCAGGACTAGTGTGGCAGGCAGGGCCGCCAACCACCCCTATCTCTGCACAATGCTGAAATAGGAGTGGGAGTATGTGTATGTCTAGTCATTGTTTTGTGGCTGCCTAAACCTCACTGGGCCCACAATGCTTACACTGTTTCCAGCATTAGCCTGCCAATGTGCATAATGAGGAGCAAGGTATTGTGGGTATGGCCCAGACAGGTGCTCAACCACCACCTGCATGGACAGGGTGGCCACAGCATGTCATGCTGGGAGGTCACTCTCACTCTGACTGAGTAGTGGCCATGGCATGTCTAGGTTCCAACATAGTGCTATACAGTACTTCTCTCAAGTGATATTTGTGTGTTTCCTGTTCTGTGGCCCAATCACTGAGATACCTGCTTGGTGCACGTATTTCCTCTGTGAGCATGCACTATGGACTGGCTAGTGGACTGTCTTCAGTTAGTCTGTGCATGGTTGGAACATCTTGTAGGGTGCAGCAGGTGCAGTCTGACTGTGCTGTCTGCTGGTGAATGTCAGGTCATGGTGGGGGGCAGCTGAGCTTTTCCAGGCCTACTGCCTGTCAGCCAGTGCCCTTGTGACAAGTACAGATCTGCATTTACTGCCCTGGATGGCACTCCTTCACCAGCAGGACTGGGGTTGCTGGTCCCACAGTACTTCATCATGTCCCTTTACTGCCACCATTGTAAAGATGTAGAGTGTGGGTCTGTTGGGGGCCGATCCTGTCCACCACCTTGACCCAGAGAGAGCGGTTTGGTAGGTGATGCTACATAACCTGCATGCGAGTCCAAACACCCCTCCCCCTACTCTTATGACAAGTGACCATGGCAACTAAACAGGATATGCACTATTCTGGGTGTGCCATGGTCCACAAGGGCTAGATATGACAGGGGAATACAGATGGACACAGGATTATCCTAGGTGTGCCTGCAAGGAATACCTGTCACACACTGGCACTGATGGGGACCTGCAGCAAAACCTGTCTCAACCAACCCGGGTACTGCGGACCTGGTGCTGGGTGCCCCACCTCACCCTCAGGGTGAGAACAGAACCAGCACAATGGCATGGTCTGTAGCTACTCTGTGCCAGTATCACACACAGTCAGTTCCTCCTACCAAGCTGAGGTGCTGGAGAGGTGCATACCCCATCTGGTGATCAGATGTATACTGCTGTTCTGCATGTGCATTGCATCATGGGTACTGGTGGGTTTACCCTATCCTGGTAAACACAGCAGATATTTTGTGTGGTGACCTGCAGTCTTTCTGTAGCCAGCCATTACTGAAACAAAAGCCATAGAGGTATAGCCCACTAGTTAATACACTGATTTCCTAGGTAGAGTTCATGGGCTCAATTCTTCAATGGTCTCATTTTATTAGGCCTGCCCGAGGCAAGTCCTTTTCATTCCTGTGACAGTAATATTTCTGCAGATCTGTGCTGCCAGCAGATAATACCCTCATCACAGTTACCAGCCATCCTTCTGTCCATCTATCTGCTTCTGTCAGCTGTGTAGGGTCCTGTCTTCATGTGCAGGCTGCTACCCCATATCCTGCACTGGTACCCTTTTCTGCATTGCGGCTCTTCATGTTTGCTTCTCCTATGTCTGCTCTGCATGGCACTACTACTCTTCTGTCCTCCTATGATTGCAAATATCTTGCCACCTCTACCTCCACTGGAGGACACTTATTCCCATCCTCTGCCACCCACTGTCATTGTAGAACTTTACATTGCCAACACCCTGTGCATCAGTACAGCTGCCTCCGATATGTTTGTCCATTTTACCGGCTGCCACATAGGCTGCACGCAGATTTGGCAGGTGCATCAGCTCCCACCTCTCCTTCCTTCCATCACTTGTCCATTGCCTTTCCTTGGTGCTCTGTGCAGTGTTAGGGTTACATCTGTTTTTTGGCCTTACATTTCATGCTTGTCAACTTGGGGCACCTTACTGCCCTTAGGGCACCATATCTTGGGTCACCTTAACATCCTTAGGGCACCTTATACGGCACCTTAGGTTAAGGCACCCTATAAGGCGCCTTAGGTTAAGGCACCTTGTCAGCCTTAACATGCCTTGTTTTCAGCCTTAACGTGCAATGTCCCGTTAACGTGCGATAACTGGCCAAGGCGTCCTTTACCGCACGTTAAACAGCCATTGCTACCTTAACACCGGTATGCCCACTTCCTTACATGGGGTTGGTATCATTGCCGCTGCACTTAACGCCGGCAACGTTACAGCGTTTTAGAAAAACATACCCCTTAGTTAAACAGAAAAACTTAAATAAAAATGGAATAGCATTTACTTAACAGCACTATCCTTACAGTACAACTGAATATTGGAGTCAATGCCCTTAAGATATCCAGCCTTCCTTTGGCCGGCCTGGTAAGGGCTTTGAATTCAACCGATGAATTTCTTTTAAAGAGACATTATAATTCATATAGCAGGGGTGAGAGATTAAGCAGCTGTCACTGAAGTTGACTCACTAGTACCCCAAACTATTCAATGTTAGGTACACTAATACAAACGTGCAAATTAACAAAATAAAAAATAATGCCTAATTTGTTTGTTTGTGACTCTGTTCTTGGTTTATATATGCCCTTCCGTGTCCTAGTTTGAATTTTCTTTGTTCTGAGGTTGTCTTCCATCCCCATAGGTCATGTGGCAGCCAACCAGGAGAAAAAAGCAGATCATAGCCAAGGTGGGAGGCAGATGTGTCAGGAGAGAGATCAGATGCTAGTTGACAGCAGCAGGTGAGAGGCCCACTGCTGGAAGAGGAAAGCCCCTCGTCTGCAATTGAAAGTGACAAATGTGTTCTAGCATACATACATCCACCAAGAGGGAACAGGCCCTTTAAAACGTGCCATGTTTTGATCCATTTGGGTATGTATTATAATCAGCCAGAGAACAGTTAACATTGTAGGGTTATTTCATGAAAAGGATGTCTTTATATATCACACAATTCAACCATTTGCCTAGTAGTTTAGGAAGAATACTCAGCAAGGTAAGAAGACATTATAAATGGCATCCACGTTCTTATGAAGCATATCCGATTATTGAAGAAGCAACAAAGCCAATGGCCTTGTTAAAGAATGAAATGCAAGTTCATTTTTCCCATAGAATCACATCTCCCAAGCTCATCAACTTCTCTTTCAGGAAAACTTTCGATGTCAGACTTTCTGGGCTGATGGAAGTGAATTCTACCCTCTTTTAGACAGCTGCTCTTTCAACATCACATTTCCTCTAGTACAGAAAATAAGTTCTAAGGAAACATTTGCAGGTTCTTTAGTACTCAATCATCCAAATGACAAGTAGCCAAAAGCCTGTTTCATTTATATATATAAAAAAGTAATGGTCATAAATGTCCCTGCTACATGATTTAGAAAGTTGTCTGCGATGATAGATTTAGCCTGAAACATCTGCTTCCAAATATAAATAGACACCTGGGATGACAAACTAGTGAAAGGATGGACTGGGAGACTCTGCTTGCATGTAAAGAAAGGGGGGGGGGGAGGGGAACAGTCAAACAAGATAAAATGCAGTTCAGTGATTTTGGGAAATCCTCTTTTTTTTCTAATTTGTATAGTGTAGCTAAGCACAATCTTGCAAAAAAAAAAAATGAAGCATTAATAATTTGGCCAGCAGTACCTTATTCTGCTTTCTTATAACATCTGAGCCAAACAATCCATTGCTAATAAATATGAAGTATGATACAAAAGATCTCAACATTTTTTTAATGTCTGCATCTTCCATAGAGTGTCCTGCTATTCCTTTAACCCAAATTAAAAAATAAAGCATATGTAAGTAATATTGAATATCAGCTGCAGATTTTTTTTAAAGTTCTTATGTGGTCCTGCAGCAGGTGCTGACCATGTAAGTATTCTTTTTTTCAAATCAAATTGCCACCCTGGATAATGGCCATAAATTGTGTGTTGCTCATGGGATGGAATATGGGAAAAACCAAGAATAAGGCCTAAAGTGTACAGAAAGCAGAAACTTTCTGATGCTTTCTATATGTGTAAAGAGAACTAAATGGCCAAATTGTGCATTATTTTACCTTTAACATGTGGTGTTGAACAAAAGCTTAAACAAATCTTGGATTGCTTCGGAGACACTCCCTGCCTCTACTAGGAACAGTAAGATTTGCAGTCATTGTGAGAGGATCCCTGTAGTGCAGTGTAGGAGTTCCTTTAAGGAGAGGGGGAAGAGTAAACTAGGGAAACTGCCAGGCTCCATGTTAGTTGCCTTTTGCTAACAATGACTCTGCAGGACTCCCAGCTAAAACAGAGAGGGAATGGAGAGAGCAATTTCCCTAGGATCACATAAATTATCCTTTGGAGGCCTGAAAGGATGTGATTATTCCTCCAATTTACCAGATTCAATGAGAACAGGCTAATATGGGAGGAATTTGAGAGCCCCAGCCCAGCTGCCCTGGAACCTGAGCTAATGGAGGTTATAGAGCAAGGCAACAGTTTAAAGACCAAGATCAAAGATTCTGTGAAACTTTGAGTTTATTTCTATGTTTTTTCTTTTCCTGTTTGTGACCAGACAGTGCACGAGCTTTCAAAGGGGGCTAATGCATAAAACAATCAACTCTCACAACCCAATCCCCTCAACACAGATCCTTCAGCCATATCACCCCTGGCACAAGAAATTTCCAGCACAAGACACCCCAGCACTTATTCAGGACTCTCCAGTGTCTAATGGTGGGGCAGGAGTGATCTTTAGTTGGTCCTATCCTGTTGGGTGCTTGAGTTCAGAATGGTGCCTATGACCATCTAATGCTTGCCTTGAGGTATTATTACCTCTACAGAGTCATAGCTGCTTGACTACTTAATGATAGCACTGCAAGACTACAGCTAGGTAGTCAGAGGTACCATTTTGAACTCGGGCGCCAAACAACATAGGAACGACCGGGAGTTACTTCTGCTCTATACGCTAGATACAAGAGTGACCTCCTCCCACTGTAAGTCCCAAGGGGAAACTGTACTGGGGAGGAGACAGATTTATGGATTTGCTCCATTAAATATTTCCCTCTAAACATGGAACAGGGCACCCGGGGAGGAAAAACAATGCTAGCTAAAAGCTGACATTATTTCTCTAGGAATAAGACAGCTTGTATGGTTAAACACAAGTTCCAGCATTCTGTTCTCACAAGTTAGTGAATCCAACAGTAAATTAAATTGTGGTAAAACATAATATTTGACCACGTTTTTAAAACTACCCTTTGTTTAAGCAAATCACAAGAAGTTGAAAAGTACACACTTGTACTGAGACACAATGGCGCGTTTCTCTTTTCTTCCATTCACAGACTTGGGCATGTCCTGGTGGGGACTCAGTTGAAACAGCCTTGCTCCTCACTATGGTAGCAAGAGATAAGTGTGTGAGTGGATGAACATAATCTGGGGAGTAAGTGACGGTGTGCGCGAGGTGTGTATGTATGTGAACCAATGGTATCATCTGTATTATCTATCTCTAAGGACAGTTTAGCTGTTTATCTGTGGGAAGGTAAGGATGGAAGGTCGGAGATTGAGGGATGTGTGTGCTGGTAGTATGTGTTATTTATTTATTTAGACAGATTTGTATACCACCTTATCCTACAATCAAAGTGATCACATCACAATTGGAGGGTTACATTTAACATGAGGGTTGTTGTTGTTAAGTGCCGTCGAGTCGGAGTCGACTCATGGCGACCCTCTGGATAGCTATCCTAAATTGTGTTCGGTCTTCAGTCAGGCGGCTCATTGTTGACAGACTGGTACCCGTAGCTGCTGTTATTGTAGCGATCCATCTCATTGCTGGCCTTCCTCTTTTGCGTTGACCTTCTATCTTTCCAAGCATGATGTCTTTCTCTAATGATCTCTCTCTTCGCATGATGTGTCC
Organism: Ichthyophis bannanicus; assembly: GCA_033557465.1. NCBI lineage: Eukaryota > Metazoa > Chordata > Amphibia > Gymnophiona > Ichthyophiidae > Ichthyophis > Ichthyophis bannanicus. The sequence continues at coordinate 1,037,848,844 of CM066031.1, forward strand.
GAAGTATGAAAGTCGAAGTCTTGTCATCTGAGCTTCTAAAGAAAGCTTAGGTTTGATCTCCTCTAGTACCGACTGGTTTGTTCTTCGGGCAGTCCATGGTATACACAGTATTCGCCGCCAGCACCATAATTCAAAGGCATCAATTTTCTTCCTGTCTGTCTTTTTCACTGTCCAGCTTTCACATCCATATGATGTTATTGAAAATACCATGGCATGAACAAGTCGAATCTTTGTATGGAGAGAGACATCTCTGCTCTTGAGAATCTTATCTAGGTCTTTCATAGCCATTCTGCCAAGAGCAATGCGTCGTCTGATTTCTTGACTGCTTGTTGCTTCTTTATTGATAGTTGATCCAAGTAGGTTAAAGTTGTTCACGATTTCAATTTCTTCTCCTTCAACGATGAACCTGTTGATTATGCCAGTTGTCATGATCTTTGTCTTCTTTACATTAAGGTGCAGGCCCATTTTGAGACTATGTTCTTTGATTGTGAGAAGCAAATGTTTCAGATCATCTTCACTTTCTGCCAGTAGTGTGGTATCATCAGCATAGCGAAGGTTGTTGATGAGTCTTCCACCAATCTTCACACCTCTGTTGTCTTCATACAATCCTGCTTCTCTGATGATTTGTTCTGCATATAAATTAAACAGGTAGGGGGAAAGTATGCAGCCTTGTCTTACACCTTTGCTTATTTTAAACCAATCTGTTTCTCCTTGTTCCGTTCGAACTGTTGCTTCTTGATCAATGTACAGATTGCGCAAGAGAACGATCAGGTGTTCTGGTATACCCATGCTTCTTAATGTGGCCCAGAGTTTCTCATGGTTTACACAGTCAAAAGTCTTGCTATAGTCGATAAAGCACAAATAGATATCCTTTTGGTATTCTTTAGTCTTTTCAAGGATCCATCTCACATCCGCAATGATGTCTCTCGTTCCTCGCCCTTTCCTGAACCCTGCTTGCACTTCAGGTAGTTCTTGTTCTAGGTATGGCTGTAGTCTCTTTTGAATAATCTTCAGTAGAATCTTGCTGGCATGTGGGATCAGAGCGATTGTGCGATAATTTCCACAGTCAGTTGGATCACCTTTCTTTAGTATTGGTATAAACACAGATCTTTTCCAGTCAGTTGGCCATGATGTTGTCGTCCATATTTCTTGGCAGAGCCTTGTAAGTACGGTAACAGCTGCATCAGATTGCTGCAATACTTCTATGGGAATGCTATCAATGCCTGGTGCTTTGTTCTTTGATAAGTCTTTCAATGCTGCTTCAACTTCTTCTTTCATCACCAATGGTTCCTGATCATAAGGTATCGGTTGAAACGGCTGTTGGTCCACTTGATCTTTATCATATAAAAACTCTGTATATTCCTTCCACCTTTTCTTGATCTTCTCAGCATCATTCAACATAGAACCTTGAGCATCTTGTAACATTCCAATTCGAGGCTGGAACTTTTTCTTTAACTCTCGCAGCTTTAGGAAAGCTGATCTTGTTCTTCCTCTAATAGTTTCTGCTTCTATTTCCTTGCAAGTGTCATTGTAGTACTTTTCCTTGTCCTGTCTAGCTGCACGTTGGAAATCTCTGTTGAGTTCTGCGATTGTCTTTCTTTCTCCTTTGGCTTTAGCTTCTCTGCGTTTCTGGGCAATTTTCAGAGTTTCTTCCGTCATCCATTTTGGCCGTTTTTGTTTTTTCACCTTTTGTAGAGACTTCTCGCTTTCTTCCAGCACAACCTTCTTGATGTCATTCCATAACTCTTCCGGAGTTCTGTCATTTGTATCTAAAGCAGCAAATCGATTTTGCAGGCAGTCTTTAAATTCCAGTGGTATATTCTCAAGGTCATATTTTGCTGCATTCATGAGTGGTTTGCTCTTTTTCAACTTTAGCTTGAGTTTGCATACTAGTAGTTGATGATCTGTACCACAGTCAGCTCCAGGTTTTGTCTTTGTTGATGTTACAGAGCTTTTCCATCGTTGACTTCCACAGATGTAGTCAATTTGATTTTTATACAATCCATTGGGTGAAGTCCATGTGTACAGTCGCCGCTTGTGTTGCTGGAAGAAGGTGTTTGAGATGAATAGATCATTGGTCTTGCAGAATTCTATCAATCTTTCTCCAGCTTCATTTCTGTTGCCAAGTCCATATTTTCCAACTACTTTGCCTTCTTCTTTGTTGCCAACTTTTGCGTTCCAGTCACCCATGACTATCAGGATATCCTGTTTGCATGTTCTGTCAATTTCAGCTTGTACTTGTTCATAGAACTCTTCAATTTCATTCTCTTCTGCAGCTGTTGTTGGGGCATATACTTGAATTATAGTTGTGTTGATAGGCAATCCTCGCAGACGAATAGAGATTAAGCGTTCGCTGACTGCATTGTATTTCATTACAGTTCTTGCAAGTTTCTTCTTTATTATAAGTGCAACACCATTTCTTCTTTGTCTTTCATTTCCAGCATAGTAGACCATGTGATCATCTGATGCAAAGTGCCCCATGCCAGTCCATTTCAGTTCGCTGACACCCAACAGATCAAGTTGTACACGTTCCATTTCATTCTTGACCACCTCCAACTTCCCTTGGTTCATGCTTCGTACGTTCCAAGTTCCAATGTGTAAGACATCTTTACAGCTTCTGACTCTCATTTCATGCGCAGCTACATCAGCAGTCAGACTTCCCGAGGGCTTTGATCCAACCACATCATAAATGCTGGCTTTACTCTGAAAAGTCTTCAGCTCTTCCCCAGTAGCTAGTTGAGTGCCTTCCGACCTGGGAGTCTCATCTTCCAGCACCATAGCACAATTTGTTTTGTTGTAACTATCCATTGGGTTTTCATGGCAAGATACAGAAGTAGATTGCCGGGCCTTCCTTCTGCGCAGTTTGAGTTTGGTGTTGTTGCCGTTGTCACAGAAATGTGATCCTCCGCCGTCAACACTATCCCATTCTGCTGCTGCCCAGATGGGTGGTTTGTCTTCGTCTGGCACCTCAGCTGAGACCTGTCCATCTTGGGAGACCCTGCCAGTAGTTAAACTACCGATAGTTTAGCTCTCAGCATCACTGATGCACGCAAGCCCTCACAGCACGACAAGCTGCAAACCAAGTAAGAGAACATGAGGGTACTTAACAATATTTAGACAGCAGAATTGGAGGGTTATTTTTAACATGAGGGTATTTAACAACATTATGGACTGTGTGTGTCATGGGTTTTTCTGTGTTGGCAATGTGTCTCAGGAGTTTTGTGTATGCATATATATGGTGATATGTGTCATGAAGGAACTGAAATATGAGATTGCAGACCTACTATTAATAATCTGAACTATCATTAAAATAATCTGTAGCACCTGAAGAGTGGAGAATGGCCAATGTAATGCCAATATTTAAAAAGGGTCCCAAGGGTGATCCAGAAAACTACAGACCAGTGAGTCTGACTTCAGTACCAGGCAAAATAGTAGAAACTATAAAGAATAAAATTACTGATCATGTATATAGTCATAGTTTAATGGGAGAAAGCCAACATAGATTTAGCCAAGGAAAGTCTTGTGTTACTAATCTGTTATATTTTTTTGAAGGTGTGAATAAACAGGTAGACAAAGGTGAGCCGGTTGATATAGTATGGATTTTCAGAAAGCCTTTGACAAGGTCCCTTATGAGAGTCTCTTGGCAAAATTAAAAAGTCATGGGACTGGAGGCAGTGTAGTATTGTGGATCAGGAACTGGTTAAAAGATAGAAAACAGAGGGCAGGGCTAAAGCTCAAAACCCACCTGTTTATAACTCACTATAATCTAACAGAGTAAATAATAACTGGAACACAAAGGGTCAACCGTATCCATGACACTAGAGTGACTTTACAATATGACCTTAAGGGATTTGAACACCATGTAATACATCTAGGTTAATGCATCTCCCCCCAGTTTAGTTGTAATTAGTGTAACAGATTGTATATATATAACTGCAAGTTGTAAATATTGTAACAATATGTATATATGTAATTGCACCTGTAAATATTGTATCAGATTTTTGTGCAGTGTGAACCCAGTGTGAATCTTGGCATGCAATCATTCTGTATTAACTGTTGATTACCCCTCCTGATATGTATAGTCAACCGCTGCTGATCGCTGGAAGCAGCGGTATACAAATGTTCTCTAAATAAATAAATAAAAATAAATAAATGGTCAATTTTCTCAATTGAGAAATATAAATAGTGGAGTACCACTGGGATCTGTGCTGGGCTCACTGCTTTTTAACATATTCATAAATGACCTGGAAATAGGAGTAATGAGTGAGGAGATCAAATCTGCAGATAACACAAAATTATTCAAAGTTGCTAAAACCCAAGAGGATTGTGAAAAATTGCAAGAGAACCTTGATAAATTGGAAGACTGGGAGTCCAAATGGCAGATGAAATTTAAAGTGGACAAATGCAAAGTTATGCATCTAGGAAAGAACAGCCGAACTTTGGTTAGACAATGCAAGGTACCACCTTAGAAACCACCACCCAGGAAAAAGATTTGGGTGTTATCGTGGATATTACTTTGAAACCCTCTGCCCAATGTGCAGCAGTGGCCAAGCAAATAGAATGCTAGGAATCATAATTAAAGGAATGGAGAATAAAAACAAGGATATTATAATGCTTCTGTATTGTTCCATGGAGCGATTGAATATTGTGTGCAATTCTGGTTGCTATATCTTAAAAAGGATATAGAGAAATTAGAAAAGGTACAGAGAAGAGCGACCAAAATGGTAAAGAGGATGGAAGGATACAGAAAAGAGATGGCTGAGGGGAGATATGATAAAAGTCTATAAATTAATGAATGCAGTGGAACTGGTTAACATAGATAGGTTGTTTATGCCATCAAAAAGTAGATAACTACAGGACATACAATGAAGTTACAATGTAACCCATTTAAGACTAATAAGAGAAAATATTTTTTCACTCAACAAGTAATCAAACTCTGGAATTTGTTAGCGGAGGATGTAATAAAAGCTGTTGGTGTTGCTGGAATTAAAAAAGGCTTGGACAAGTTTCTGGAGGAAAGGTCCATAAACCATTATTAAAGAAGACCCAAGAAACCCACTGCTTACCCCGGGATGAGCATTGTGAAATCTGTGTGCCTTTGGGAACCTGCCAGTTACTTTTGCCCTGGATTGGCCACTGTTGGAAACAGGATATTGGGCTTGATAGACCTTGGTCTCACCCAGTATAGCATATATTATGTTCTTATTGTCATATACCATGATCACCTTTGTCATGACACAAATTAGAAAGTACAGTACAAGTAATGCCACCAGAAAGCCAACTGTGCTGTACATAATAGGTATCCGGACAGTATACCCAAATGGAACAGCTGCCCTCATTGGAGGTTTGGTAAAATAATCTCAAGATGCTTTGATGGAACTTGCAAGATAACTAAAGGGACCATGTAAGTCTCATTGCATCTCCTTTACTCTGAAGAAGAAGGCCAGATATCTGCACCTGCACTATACACACTGGCTGGGAAGGGCAAGGCAGCCAAGCAGTAGGATGAACATCAGTATGGCACACTTCAAATACCTCCCTAGTATGTCAATAGGTCATATATGTCCTCCAACATATTGTGGCCTTTGCCCAAGCCCTGCATCTACACCCACCTTTGTCACTCATCAGTCTGAGTGCAAACACATGGCCTTTTGAGGCCCTCCTGTAGAATAGTGTTCACAGCAGCTGCACCTTCTGTTGTGTGACAGTCCCCTTGAACCAAACCTTGGTGTACTCTGAAGTGTACTCCCCACATGTGTACTTGGTGTACTCCCCACATGTGTTTCACTTTGCAACCTCATCCATGGATACCTGTCAGATGACCGCTGCAAATCCAGCAACCTGGTGACATTCCCTGCTTCTTGAACAGGCCACTTTTATTTATTTAGCTATTTTTCTATGCTGCAATTTCTACAAGTCAAAGTGGTTTACACGAGGAACACATAGCTCAACAGGGCTTTATATAGAACATAGAGTAATTAACATAGCAATATAAGAAGTGGAGGAGTAGCCTAGTGGTTAGAGCAACTGCCTAGTATCCAGAAGACCAAGGGTTTGATTCCCTCTGGCACTCCTTGTGACTTTGGGCAAGTCACTTTACCCTCCATTGCCTTGGAAGAAAAGGCTGGCAATCTACTTCCAGTGATACATTGCCAAGAAAACCACTGGGTTGCTATGAGTCAACACTAACTTGATGGCACAAAAAAAAAAATAAGAAGCTACAAGTATAAGAACATGTTAGGCCTTGTGAAGCCATGAACATAAAACCCACACACACCTATATGATAATGATATTGTCCAATCCCACTCCAGCATCATCCATATTTGGCATCCCTGGAAACCTGGTGGAATCTGTCCACAAAGTGCTGACCACACAGTAACTTGTAGTGCTCCTTGCCTTTCCTTTCAAAGAGCTAGCCAGTGGTAGTGCTAAGTCACATACAGTGTGCTGTGTCATACTAGTGCACAAGGGAAAGAGATGTGTTGTGGACCTGCCAGGGTGGCCACTTGTTAGTATGGCCTCCTGTCCATAGAACACTGCCCCAGATAGTAGTTCCCTGAGGCCAGGCCTTTAATCTGCCCCGTAACACCTCATATAGAAAACAGGTGGGGAGGGGTTGAGGCACAGGCAGACAGAGCAAACAGGTACCACTCAGCTGCCAATAGCCCTACCTCCCATGAAAGAACTCAGTGATACTGGCAGTCAAGTTCTCCATTGTTTTTGCTTTTTTCTCTGTGCTAAGTCCTTCTCAGTCCTGTCCTACACTTCCTGTTCCACCCCTATTTCTCTCTTAAATGGTGTTCCTTGGGTTCTGTCCAGGCTTCCCTTCTGTTCAATGTTTTCCTTGCCCCACTACTGCTGCTCATCTAACAACATGACATCTCTTCATATTCATATGCTGATGACATCATTCTTCTATATCATACCAATCCTGCGGGCCCTGATATATCACCCCTCAACTGCCACTGTTATTGGCTCTTGGCTATCCCTAACTATCTTGCACCTTAACCCTCGAAGTCCGCAGCTATATGGCCCACCTTTGGTGGCCATTGCCCATCTCGGTTACCACTGCTTTCTGATACCCCTTTTCCTTTAGTTTCCACTCTGTTGTCTTGGTGTCACCCTTGATTCATCCATGTCCTTCCATGAGCACCTTTCCCTTCTCATCTGCTGGTCTTTATTTGCCCTGAGCCAAATCCAAGCCATTCACCCTTTCTGCCTATCCCTGCTCTAAGTACTCTGGTCCTTTCTCTTGTAATATCATGACTTGACAACTGTTACAGCACTCTGGCCAGTGTTCCATAATATCAACTCACCTGTCTTCAACTTAGCCAGAACACTGCTGCCCATCTAATCACCGTCACTTCCCGCTATGACCACATTATAGCCAAGCTCATCTCTTTACATTGGCTACCCATTCAGTTCTGCATCCACTATAAGATACTCATTATGGTTCACACAGTGTTTCACACCAGTTCCCCCCCCCCCCCAGTTTCTTGCCAATCTCATCCATCTCCATAGCTCTCGCTGCACCCCTCATTCGTTCCATGTTAACAGGTTATACCTTCCCTCTGCTTCCCAGGCTCATCTACAATCCACCCGCAACTCAGCTTTCTTTTTCCTAGGCCACTCACTCTGGAACTCTCTCCCCTCTACCCTCCATCTTGAACTCTTTCAACAAATTCAAAGTCTTACTGAAAACCCACCTGTTCTCCCTTGCATTTGACCTTCCACCACCCATATTGTAATCCCTCCTCCCCTCTCCCTCTAGGGTCACTCCTGTTCTTCTTACTGTCTGCTTCTCTCCTGTTTTATAATATCTTAGCATTCCTTTCTTCTTTCTGGCAGCCTATTTGTTTATTGCAAACCTCTTTACTGCTTATGTATTAAGTGGTATATCAAAAACACCAATAAAGATAAAGGAGTATGGTGGTAGCACTGGAGCATACTCAGTATACAAAGGGTGACTCATGTCTTCTGCATAAGTTCTTCTAGCACATGACAGAAATACACAAAGAGCAACTGATGGCACAGTTTCTGAGTAGATATAACACAGAGCAAAAGCTGCTCTTCTCTAGGAATGTGCATTTCTATGAAATAGTTTCTATGAAATGCACATAGGACATATCAGTCATTTCACATTATTTTTTTGCATGTCTAACGAGGATTAGAAACAAACCTTCTGCATTTTTGGCCCCAGTATCATCACATGCTGGCCTTAAACCAGTGACACTTGGGCAATAAAGCAGGCTTCATGCAGGAAGAGATATTATGTCTCCAGTGAGAGTTGGCTATAGCCAGCCTGCTCTTAACTGTGTCTTGTCTTTCTGGTGATCTTCGTTTCTGATTGGCCCAAAGTTTATCTGGTCTGGAGCTCTGTGGAAAAACCTTCATTGAGGTGATTTTAATATTGTAATTAATGCAGATGCACTTGACAATTTAGCCCATGATATGTATCCCCATGCTAACCACAATGTGCAGTCCATACCCATTCTCCAACCCTAACTTGTCCATTTCCCATCTTATCATTTGATGTACAGTTAATGCAAGGATTAGTGCACAGCAACTGTCATGCCAGAGAGGTAACATAGTGAGCCCACACTGACAGGTATTGCCTGCTAATTCCTGCATTAACTGCTTAGTGTTCTTTAGTAAAAGGGCCTTTTTGTCTCTTGATACATAGAAATATGTACTTCTACAAGAAATAAAAGTTGAAGGATGTGCTTAACCCATAAAAGGCCGAGGAAGGAGCCTATAGTGGTGACCAGTGGCTATGCACTGCGAAAACCACAATTTTTAAAGTTCAGGTTGAGGTAAGCAGTGATGTCAGAGGGCATGGAGCTCACAATCCCCCTGCTTAATAAATTGCATTTGTGCAAAGAAATCAGTCAGGACAACTCATCAGTGGTACCTCCAGGTTGTGAGATTTTCTTCAGCTTCAATAAGTTTTAAACTGGTCCCCAAAAATGGCAATTTTTAAGAGCAGGCAGCAACTAATGAAATGTCGGTCACTATATGCACTTTAAAAATAATTGGGGTAAATATTTGGCTGAGCCTGTCAACATTTTTTTTTAAATGCTGGCTAATGCAGTTAAAATAAATCCTGGCTATCCGGCACCATTATCTGGATAGTAACCAATGTTGAATATTTTGATTCAACACTGACCATTGACGCTATCTATATAGCAGCAATATTCAACGCATTATTTGGATAGCTAAATGGATAAAACTAGAACAGTCTTTTTGTTTTCAAAATTTTATCCAGATAGTTATCTGGTTAGCGTACTGAATGTCACCATTAACCTGTTCAGTCCTAGGACCCCCATGGCTCTGCCCACAGACTACCTCAGTGCTGCCCACATAGCCCTGGGGTGGTCTCCCATCATTTTCAGTGGTACTGTCTGTATAATGCCCCTGGAAATCAAGGGATGAACCCAATCGACAGTACTTATCATGCTACTAGGTCCTGCTACCTGAATAAGTGCCTTTGAATACTGGACCCACTGATATTGGAGGCTCATTCAAAGTTTGTTGTAGCTGAAGAGAGGTCACTTTACCTGCTTCATCAACCTGACTGTGGGTTCTTCACCCCCTGCTGATGTCCTCAACAGTCACTACCTGAAATTAAAAAAAATAACTTCTTTTGCAGTGCACAGTAACGGGTGTGCCCCTGCAGGCTCCTTCGTGGGCCAGCCATAGGTTAAGTTCTGCAACTCTATTTTCATATTTTTGTACCTCGAGAGATGTTTCTGAGTCAGTAAGCAGAATGTTCTCTCATGGGGCAGTTCTTCAGTTAAGATTGTCTTGCAAGTTCTCTGTTTAATGTAACAATAATTATTTTTTGCTTTGACCTTGAACAGTTCGCTTGTCTTTTGATACTTTGAGCTCTGAGAAGTTAGGAATAGTTCTAGCAGGGACATCATGCGTTGTAAATGTTTAGTATATCCCATAAAAGGAAACAATGAATTATATCACCTTTTGGCTGCTTTATTTTTTCATTTCTATCAAGTTCCAGTGTTCCCTTGGATTTCTCTGTCTTTTTTTTTTCTATTGGTAGCTGGTGGAATATAAAATGAAATGGCCGAAAGATTAATTTTTCTGACATTTATTATGGCATGCATTTCTTTTCCTCTTCAACTTAATTTTTGACTTGCAAATGTTGCTATTTTAAAAAATAAATAGAAAACATGATACCATTAAAATAAAATAAAATAATTCTAAAAGAGGTTATTTTGAAAGCCCTATTCCTGCTTTAGACATCTGAAAATGGGCATAGAGGCATTCAAAGCACAGAAATGTTTCCAGAGCCATTTTAGATTTTCTAATGGGGACATCTATGTGGTCACAACATACATGCCCACATCGGGGATGTCTATGCTCCTGAAATTTGTTGGAGACATAAACATCCTCAGCATCTTTCTGTACATTCTGCCCTGGATATCCCAGATTGGACTTGGATGTCCTTTCTAAAATACTACTTCATATGTCTAAAAACTGAATAAAAAATAATAAAAGAAGAAGATTCTGCCATGGCAGATTTTTCAGTTCTATCTCATGCAAGAGATATCAGCTTTAATAAAACTGTAAAAAAATGTGTTTTAAACATGAATAAACTCAGTGAAAGTCAGTGGAAAGTATTTATCCCTGTCAAAAGATGTCATCAGAAGAAACGGTTTACCCTTTTGTTCTAAGGTCTTCAGGGGGCATAGGTGTGTGGAGTGTGAGGAATGGAATTGGTATTGTCATAGTATAGATTAAATTAAATTAATTTCACTAAAGAGTTTTAAATGTAAGCCATCAATATAGTTGCAGAGGTAAGAGAGGGAATGCATGAAATATAATGAAATTAAACGGCATGTTGGAAAAATGTACTTTGGGAGAGTTCTGTATATCTTCATATAAGAACTGCTTTAGCTTTACAGCTCCATGGCAGATCTGTAGAATTCACAATTTGTCAAAGCAAAATGTATATCCCAGACCTAGCAGATCCTCAAGACCAGTGTCTGTTAGTATATAGATAGAGCAATGCCAAGCCAAAATAAGATGCTATATGTGAGAGAGTTTGTAACTGTATGATAAAATCAGCAAAGTTAACACAGGCATGATTAAATGAAAGTAAAAACGTTTGCAGAGTGAGAGAACAATTTATTAAAAAAACACAGAAGGTAAAAGTCATAGGGCCTGACATTGAATTGGTCAGGCTATGCGCCCCTACAGTGCATAGCCCTGCCCGATTACCCTTAACTCTGGATATTCAATGCTGGGGTCATATGCGGCCCTGGCCTTTAATATTCAGGGATCACTGCAGACACTGAAAGCCATGGTAGCTAACCGGGCAGCATGCAATATTGTTGCTGCCCAATTATCACTTGTTGCCACCTCCATTCCACCCAGGAATGCCCGCTGACATGCCACGATGCTAACCCTATAGCATCAGTTAGAAGGGGACATTCAATGGCACTAACCAAGTAAGTGCTGTTGGATATCCCCATTTAAGGAATTGATATGGTTTATTGGGCTGTAAACTATGTAAATGCCTTTCAAAAATCAGACCCATAAAGTTTTATATTCAGTTGCACAGTCAGCATAAGGTATCAAGGGCCCAATTTTTGAAGGCAGTTACACGGGTAACAGCCCATATTACCTTTGTAAATGCCTTAACCATGATTTTCCAAAGGCACCTACATGGGTAGTGCCTTTGAAAAATCCAGGTTATGTCCTTATCACGCCCAGATACTATCTGTTTAGCTTTGGGCTGTATTCGGGGCGTTCCGGGACAGAGGACATGGCTTCTTTAAGATGATGGACCGATCCGGGTAGCATTGACGGGCTGTGCAGCGATAACCAGATTTTTAATGACAAGGGCCGCATATGACACCTACATTGAAAATTTGGGTTAGATGGATGGCGGGCAGGCGATGCACCAATGCAGCACATAGCACCACCCAACTGAATATCGGGCCCCAAATGTCTAATTTGTACATTTTCAAATCATCCTTATAGCCAGTCATATCATCCTTTTGTACCACTGAATATCCACATATAACTGGAACTGTCAAAGTTGGACGTGTTGTAGAAATAAAATGGAGGACGATCTGCTTGGACATTGATTAGGGTTTAGCATTGTCTTTTCTAGTCGATCCACAAACAGTTTTGGATTGAAAATAAATAAGGACAATATTAAAGCTTCCCTGATGGAAGAATGCAGAATAATATGTGTGAAGTCCATATTGAAGAGCATTCTAAGACATCAAAAACAAACAAATGAGTAAACATAGAAACATAATAGCAGAAAAGACCATATGGCCTATCTAGTCTGCCCTTCCATAACAACTACTTACTTGTACTATAGTCCCTTTCTTTCCTTTAGAGATCTTTTATTTATTTATTTATTTATTTTATTTATTTATTTAACATTTTTTATATACCGCACTATTCATCATCAGTGCGGTTTACATTGAACAACAATATACCTGCCAATACATGACTGATCTAGGTTTACATATAACAGGGAAGATAAACTGGGTGTGAACTGGGGATAACTATCTACATAATTATACATAATTATATATACATTGAATAGGTTTGTCCCTTTTGGGTTTGTCCCATGATTTCCTTGTCTCTACTACCTCCACTGGGAGACTATTCCATGCATCTACCACTGTTTTCATAAAGAAATACTTCTACATATTACTCTTGAGTCTATCCCCTTTCACTCATCCTATTTCCCCTTATTGAAGAGCTTCATTTCAATCAAAAGAGGCTCTCCTCTTGTGCATTAATGCCACAGAGGTATTAAAATGATTCTATAATATCTCCTCTATCCTACATTTCCCTTAACATATACATATTTAAGTCCAAGGACAGTGGGAGGTCCCAGGCACCACGCCAAGCTCTGCCCTAACTTTGCCCAAGCCCCACCCTGCAGGCTGCAATCATTGCAAAGACCCTTCCTGTCTGCCCACGATCCTAGTAGGTAGACAGGAAGGGTCTTTGTAATGATCACAGGCAGTAGGCGGCCCGCAAGGATCCTGTTCCCCATGGGCAGAAGAAGAAGAGCAGCAATCACAGAGAAGACCCTCCCTATCTGCCTTCCGGGATCTGTTCTCTCATGGGCAGACAGGAAGGGACTGCTGCCTGCCACGGTGGGATTTTTGGTGGGGCCAGGGCTCCCCCTATGTTTAAGTCAGTTCCAATATGGTTTATAATGAAGATCACTAACTATTTTAGTGGCCACGTGCTGCAATGACTCTATCCTGTTTTATATCATTTTAAAGGTGTGGTCTCCAGAACTTCACACAGTACTCCAAATGAAGTCACACCAGAGATTTTATACAGAGGCACTATCACCTCCCTTTTTCTGTTGGCCATTCCTCTCCCTATGCACCAAGCATCCTTCTGGCTTTCACCGTCACCTTTTCTACCTGCTTAGCTACTTTAAGATCATCAGAAACAATCACATCCAGGTCCCGCTCATCTTTTGTGGACAGAAGTACTTCATCCCCTACACTGTACCGCTCCCTTGGGTTTTCGCAGCCCAAATGCTTGACCCTGCATTTTTTAGCATTAAATGTCAGTTGCTAAATTCTGGACCATTCTTCAAGCTTAGCTAGATCCTGCCTCATCTACTCCTTCCTGGATGTCTACTTTTTGCTAATTTTAGTATCATCTGCAAAGAGGCAAACCTCACCTGTCAGCCCTTCCACAATATCATTAATACAGATAATAAAAATAATCAGACCAAGGACAGATCCTTGTAGCACACCACTGGTAACATCCTTCTCCTTAGAGTGGACTCCATTTACCTGTCACCTTTTTGCTTCCCACTCAACCAATTTCTATCCCAGTCAGTCACCTTAGGGTCCATCCCTAGGGTTCTTAATTAATTTATAAGTCACCTGTATGGAAGTGTCAAAGGCTTTACTGAAATCTAAGTACACAACATCTAGGGCTTTGCCTCTGTCCAACTCTCTGGTCACCCAGTCAAAGGAATCAAACAGATTTGTCTGACAAGACCTGCCATGGGTAAACCCATGCTGCCTCAGATCCTGCAATCCATTTGACTCCAGAAACCTCACTATCTTCTGTTTAAGCAGTGCTTCCATTAATTTACTCACTAGACGTCACATTCACCGGCCTGTAGTTATCAATCTTATCCTTACTTCTGCTTTTGTGTGAAGGGACTACATGTGCCTTTCTTCAGTCATTTGGGACCACTCCCAACTCTAAAGAGGCATTGAAAAGATCAGCCATTGGAGCCACTGGAACATCCCCAAGTTCCTTCAATATTCTCAGATGTATCCCATCTAGCCCCATCACTTTGTCTACTTAGTTCCGCTAGTTCCTCAGGAACACAGTCTTCAAGATCCCCTTCACTTCTGTTCCTATTTGTGGGTGTTTTTCTAAAGTCCTGTTCCTGGCCCTTAATCTGTGAACACAGAACAAAAAATATTTGTTAGGCAATTCTTCTTTATCCTCTACAATGATTCCCAACGTCAGTCCTCGGGGAACCCCAGGCCAGTCAGGTTTTCAAAGTATTTTTATTTATTTATTTTATTTTATTTATTTAGCTGCATTTATATCCCGCTTTTCACCGGGTCAAAGCGGTTGGGGGATACATTTAACACGAGGGGATATGAGACACATACACTAATACTTACAGGGAACATGGGCAATGGAGGGTTAAGTGGCTTGCCCAAGACCACAAGGAGCACCTGCGGGACTAGAAACCCCAGTCCTTCCGGCCCAAGGTTGCTGTCCTCTAGTGGGATTTGAACCACTGACCTTCTGGCCTGTAGTACCTTGCCCCAACCACTAGGCCACTCCTCCCTCAAGTATCCACAATGAATATCCATGAGATAGATCTGCATACAATGGAAGCAGTGCATGCAGATCTATCTCAAGCATATTCATTGTGGGTACTCTGAAAATCTGACTGGCCTGGGGTTCCCTGAGGACTGGGTTGGGAACCACTGCTCTACATATTCTTCTCCTTCACCTTTGAGTCTGACAATACCAGTTTTGCAATTTCTCCTCTCACAAACATATCTGAAAAATGTCTTGTCCTCCCCATTTTAATGCATTGACTATTTCTTCTTCTTTTTGTATCTTTGCTTTCCTGACTATTTTTCTAGTTTTTCCAAGTTTTCCCAAATATTGATATTTGTCTTCCTCTCTCTGTGATTTCTTATATTTTATGAAGGCCACCCTCTTTTTCTTCACTTTTTCAACTACTTTTTTTAAGAACCACAGTGGCCTCCTTTTTCCTTCTACAATTATTTACCTTTCTAACAAAATGGTTTGTTGCCCTTAAAATATCCCCTTTCAGTTTTGCCCATTGCTTTTCTACATCCCACAGCTGTTCCCATCCAGTTAATGACTCTTTGATGTACTGTCCCATCTTGGCAAATTTAGTTTTCCTAAAGTCTAAGACCCTTGCTTTTGAATGGACATTATCAGTCCTAGTCCCAATACTGAACCACACCATCTGGTAATCACTGGATGTGAGATGATCTCCCACAATAACATCAGAAACACTTTCCCCATTGGTAAGCACTTGTTACAGTATGGCCCCTTCACATGTGGGTTTATTTACCAGTTGCTGGAATAGTTCTTCCTGGAGAGAATCTAGGATATCCTTACTTCTAAATAGCACTGCATCAGGGATGTGCCAATCAACATCCGGCATATTTAAATCACCTATCTATAGCACTTCTTCTTTCATGGTAATACTGTGTATATCTTATATTAAATCTCTGTCCATTTCTTCTCCCTGTCAGAGACATCTGTATATCACACCCTTGCAAATGGATTCCGTTTCCCTCTTTCTACTTTAACCCACAGTGTTTTCTTGTTCTCTTTTAATATTATTTTTTACATATTGTGCCACTCCTCCTCCCCTTCTTCCTATCCTGTCCTTCCTATATAAAGTATAGCCCAGTATAATTACATCCCAGTCATGTTTGTCCATGAATCATGTCTCCGTAACCACCACTAAATCCAAGCAGTCTTTACCATTAAAGCCTCAACATCTCAAATCTTATTTCCCAGACCGGGGGCATTTATGCACACTGCTTTCCAGATGTTGCCCATTTTACCCATTTCTACAAGGGCATTTAATATTTTATGTAGAACATAAGAAATGCCATACTAGGTCAGAACAATGTCCATCAAGCCCAGTATCCTGTTTAAATCAGTGGCTAATCCAGGTCACAAGTACCTGGCAGTTTCCCAAAAGACACACAGGTTCCACAATGCTTGTATTGGTGCAAGCAGTGGATTTCCTGGGTCCTCTTTAATAATGGTTTATGGACCTTTCATCCAGGAACTTGTCCAAACCTTTTTTAAAACCAGATACACTAAGAGCTTTTACTACATTCTCCAGTAACAAATTCCAGAGTTTGATTACGCGTTGAATGAAAAAAATATTTTCTCTCAGTCTTAAACAGGTTACACTGTAGCTTCATCACATTTCCCCTAGTTGTTCTACTTTCTGATGATGTAAACAATCAATCTGCGTTTACCCTGTGAGAGTCCAAGGAGAAGGGGTTAACACAGTAACACAAAAAAAAATCATCAAAATGTCTGAATGCTGGAATTGTACTGAGGTGAATATGTGAAGCTTTCAGAGGTATATGACATCATATGGAAAAGATGTGAAAACACACTTATCAGTAAATGGTGGACCTTGAGAAAGGGTAGAAAGGCAATCATGAGAGATAAGCATGCCAGCTTAGCATGAAGAAGAACATATGGCCCCCAGTATAGCTGTCAGAACACGGGGAGTTGAAGAGATATATTTCTTGGGAACTGAGGGGTGGGAGAGAACCAAGCAAGAGAACCAGGTAAAGAACTGAGTGAGGGTGGCAGAGGTCAGATAACAATATAAATCTGACAATGCCCAGGGCCTCAGAAGAAGGTCAAAGGAAAAGAGTACAGACATGAGTAGAATAACTTGGCAAATCACACAAGTGGGGCCCTAGACAGCTGAAACAAGAATTAACTAATTAGAGAGGAATGCCCTGAATAGTAAGTATGGTCCTGAGCAAGGGTATATAATGTGACAGGACCAGATACACGATGAGTTCATCTGCGCAGTGAAGTCTTTGTGGGGTATGGATTCCCTGGGTTCCCTATGGCCCCAGTATGCCTGTTGTCGTGTCTGAGAGTTTTGTGTGCATGCTAGTTTGTCTTGTGTATGTCTGTTACACTGGTCTCTTGTGTCCAGGGAAGTCTGTCATATGCTGTTGAGTAAGGAAGCAAGACAGAATCATGCAGGCAGGACCAGACATTCTGGCTTGTAGCTAGATATCTGCATCTGAGATAAGTACAGAATGACCAGGTTTGCCTGCTGTGAGATGTGGCAAGATCTGTAATTCTACTGGACTGTTTTCCTTTTAGTTTTCTGTTTCTGTAAGATAGGGAATAATAAAAGGATCCTTTTGGAAGAAAAATCTGTGAGACTGTTATCACTATGTACGAGTGTGTTGTCCTGCAAAAGGTAAGATTTTATTGGGAAGTATAGGTCCTCTCTGTGATGTTTCTTTTATCAGGAAGTGATATGTCCTCCCTGAGTGGTTCCCTTTCTGGATGGAGCAAGGTGTCTTCTTAGGAACTGTCTGGTCCATAGTCCAGCTGACCCTTCGCCCCGTACAATCTGTTCCACTCTATTCATTAATTTATAGACCTCTATCACATCTTCCCTCAGCCGTCTGTTTTCAGGTTGAAGAGCCCTAACCTTTTAAGCCTCTACTCATAGGGGTATCCTTCCATCCCCTTTTCCATTTTGGTGGCTCTTCTCTGTACCTTTTATAATTCTGCTATATCCTTTTTAAGATATGGCGACCAGAACTGCACACTGTATTCAAGGTGCGGTCGCACCATGGAACGATACAGAGCCATTATAATATCCTTTGTTTTTTTCTCCATTGCTTTCCTTATGATTCCTAATGTTCTATTTGCCTTCTTGGCCACCGCTGCACATTGGGCGGAGGGTTTCAATGTGATATCCACAATGATAACATAAATCTTTTTCCAGGGTGGTGGTTCCTAATGTGGAACTTTGCATCATGTAACCATAGCTTGGGTTGTTCTTTCTAAGGGCATACTTTGCATTTGTCCACATTAAATTTCTTCTGCCTGTGTTCTTGCAATTTTTCACTGAGGGTTTTCACTTACCTGGAGGCTTTTTTCACCTATCCTCAACAAATCTAGTTTAAAGCCCTCTTCAATAGGTTAGCCATTCTCCTGCAGAAGATATGTTGACCCTTCACAGATAGGTGTTTGCCATCTCTGCTCTGCAGCCCTTGGAAGATGTTTATGTTTATGTTTATTAGCTTGATATACCGCTGTTCCAGTTAGAGCACAGCGGTTTACAAAAATGGTCAGTCTAACAGAAAAGGCCACTGGCCAGAAAAGGAAAGGAAGTACAATGAATGACAGAAAAGCACCCAAGACATTTAAATAGACATGACTAAGGAGAGAGAGGGGTGAGAAAGAGGGGGAAGGGAAAGATTCACACAGAAGGAGAGGGGAGGTCAAAAGCGGTTGAGAAGAAGAATGTTTTCAACACTTTTTTGAAGGTGGGGAGGTGCTGTTCAAGTCTGAGGGGAAGGGGTAGTGAATTCCAATAAGCAGGGCCAATAAAAAAGAATGCTGAGGTGCGTGTAGATTGTAGGTGGGCACGTGATGGAGAGGGAAGGTGAAGGTGGTTGACATGGATTGAACGAAGTGAACGAGTGGGAATATGAAATTGAAGTAAGTCTGCCAGATATCGGAGGGTGTGGGTATAAAGAACTTGGTGAACCAGTGTGAGGATTTTGTAGCGAATGCAAAATTGCAGGGGAAGCCAGTGTAAGTGAAGAAGGAGAGGGGTGACATGGTCGCGAGGAGAGGAGTGGAAAATAAGGCATGCAGCAGAATTCTGGATACGTTGGAGGTGGTGAAGTTGCGAAAGAGGGAGACCAGCAAGAACTGAGTTGCAAAAATCAACACGTGACATCACCAAAGAAAGAAGAAGGGTGGTGAGGGCTTCAGGGGTGAGAAAAGGGCAAATAGATTGTATCTGTCTAAGAAAGAAAAAGGAGGTCTTTGTAATGTGGGAGATAGGTGCGTTAAAGGAAAGATCAGAGTCGAAGATTACACTTAGATAGCGAAAGGTTGTGACGAGAGGAATCGGTGAACCTGAAAAAGAAGGGGCAATCGAAGGAGAAGGGCTGCCATGAGTAAACCAGATGGCTACGGTTTTCATCAGGTTTAGGTGGAGGCAGTTAAAAGTGAGTCAGTTAGCGACAGTGGAAAGGCAGGAGTTGAGTGGAGCGAGATCAGGATGAAGGGGGGAGGAGTGATGTAGGAGGAGCAGATCATCAGCGTAATAGAATGCAGGAATACCAAACTGCTGGACCAGAAGTGCCAGCGGTGCTAGAAACATATTGAAGATGAGGGGTGCCAGCACAGAACCCTGGGGGACACCGCAGGGCAGTGGAAAGGTGTCAGAGGGAGTTGATGGGACAGAAGGGGAGACTACCGTGCAAGAGCGAGAAAAGAGAAAAGAGTGAAACCAGTGATAGACTGTACCATGGAGACCAGCTTCGCGCAAACGGCAGAGAAGAAGGGAGTGATCAACTAGATCAAATGCAGCTGAAAGGTCTAGCTGAAAGATAATCCCATGGTCCAGGAAACCAAAACCCTCTCGATGATACCATCCAGGCAGCCATGCATTCATTTCCAGGATGAGAGCTTCTCTTCCACGGCCCTTACCCTTAACCAGGAGGATTAAATAGAACACCACCTGCACACTTCTCTGCTTCGCCCTCTGTCCCAGAGCATTCATGTCACTTTTGTTATGTTCAGAGGGATACCTAGAAGTATCATTTGTGCCAACATGGATAAGCAACATCAGATAACCTCTTTTATGTATGTTCTAATAGCGCTGTTCTATGTCCCTATGTGTAGCCCTGCTTCTTGCTAAACAGTTATTACTTTACACTAGTAAATTTTGATATTATGTCTCTGAAGTACATAAATTAATGTATTTCTTTTGTAAAATTACCTAATCAAACCTCCTTGAAGAATGGAAAATTGCTTACTTTAAGTAGATATCCAAATGCAGAACTATTTGCTTTCTAGATTTTCTCTACCATTCTATAGAAATCTGTTATCTTTTGTCAGCAAGCTAATGGTGGAGTTTCCCTATATAGCAAGAATTATTACATGGGACGGGTGGGAGCTGATACGGGAAGGATGGGCGAACACCTGATGAGGTCATTGACTTCAAACAGCTTGCTTATCTCTTTGAACTTGAAGGCAAGAGGAGAAAAAAAAAGAACTCTAGCAGCAGAAAAATAGCTTTACCCAAGAACACAAGAAATCCCCCTTTTGCAATACAGCTACTGTGCAGCAGAAAAAGAATTAGCTATTAAAAATGGAAAAAAAAACCATTAAGAGCTCTCGGGCAGAGAGATTGTATTCAAGAGCCACATAGTATTACTTTGTTTGCAATGGAAACCCTTTTAGGAATGGCCTAGATGAATGGACAAGGAAGGTGATCATAGGGTGTTTTATTATATTGCTTTATCTGCCACCATGTCAGTCCATAGCAGTTCCTAATTAGTTTTTTCACTCATAACATAATTATCTGGGTTTGTTTGTTTTTTGGTCCACAACTGTTTATTGGTTGGAGACTTTAACGTATAACTAGATAAACATTTGAATTCAAATTCAGGAGCTTCTGTCTTTTAATCATCTGCTCAAGACTTGAGTCTAGTTGAGATTAATTCCAGCCAACTCATGAAAAGTGTCACCTTCTGGGTGTATTGCTTGCCACTTTAGATCAACAGGGTACCAGGCTATGTTTTAGTTGTGTTACAAAGGGGGAGATCATTTTAGAAGCATCACCACATATAGGTAGTGGCACTTACACATGTAGATTGGAATGCACATGCACATGAGATTTTAGTAAGCAACTATTTACACATGGCGACTGGCGAGGTAAACCATGTTCATAGAAACATAGAAAATGATAACAGAAAAAGACCGCATGGCCTATCTAGTCTGTCCTTCCATATCAACAACTACAACAGTCTCCCTTTTACTTTAGAGATCCTCTGTGTTTGCCCCATGCTTTTTTGAATTCATATTTCAAAGAGATATGTTTTCATCTTACACATCATTCACAGATGCCACAAGGAATGAATAAGTGCTGGCTTGAAGGGACAGGTGCAAGTACTAAGGTCAGACACCGCAATCATGTCCCTGACCTTGCCCAACATTTGATGCCCCCTAACATCAAGGTTATCCAATCCCCCTCCCATCTGACACCCCACATTAAGCCTTCTTTCTGCACCTACCCACATATCAAGCACTTCCCAGCCAAACCCCCTAGCATGAATAAGCCCACCTTATAGCACCCTGGCAGAACCCCTCACCCTCAATCTCCCCTCTTCAGCTCTAACCAGAGTCCCTGGCTCCCTGGTATCTACTGGGAGCAAGAACAATCCCAATTGCTCCTGCTTTTCAGAGTCCTGAGTTCAAACAGTTCCCATGACCTCTAGTGGTAATCTCACTGTGCTACTGCTAGGAATCAGGCTGCTAAATATTGCAGGACCACCCAAATAAGGCAGGTTTACCACTTCCATGAGAAGCATGAGATTACTATTAGGGTCATGGGCACCATTTTAAACTCAGTACTCAGAAGAGGGGGGTGGAGGAGTCTTCAAGGGCATCAGTGAGGGGTTTCTTCATGACGGGAGGGTCTGGTGAAATTTTCTTGATTCTGGGGGTTAGAGGGGGAGGTTGATATAGGGAGGGTCAGGTGGGGTGATCAGATGAAAGAGAAGATGGAAGGGAATTATGTCAGGTCAGTGAGTGGGTGTTGCAAACTTGTGCAGATACCACCCAATACTATAATAAAGAATAGCATTAACCCTCATCCTACCAACATATTTTACATGCAAATCTTACCAAGTGGGGTCCGAATGGACCCCATGTAGTTTTGTGATTGCTGATGAAAGTTAGCATCACTGAACACTTTCTTAATGTGGAAAACATAGGGGTATGTTTACTAAACCATCTTAATGTTACCGGCGTTAGCTCCAGCGATAATGTGAAGAATGCCATAAAAGGAGTGGGCGTTCCGGTCTTAAGGTAGCATTTCAGGTTATCGCGCGATAAAGTCCGTTATTGCGTGATAGAGGGAGCCGTGGCACGTTAACACGCGTTAGCCTTAATTAGGCGCGCTGACCTGCAAACACAGCAACAGAGGTGAAGCACAATGGTTAATACATTGACTGATGAAACAGCGGTTGTGAGTTTGATCCCCTGGTGGGCTTAATGAGCAAGGCTGTCTGAGGCATTACCCTTTACTTTAAATCAGTGCTGTCTGAGGCATTTTCTTTTTTAATTTAAATTAGTGCTGCCAGCCAGCACACCCTCACAGTGCCGTAACCTAAGGTGCCGCATAAGGCGCCCTATAAGGCACTCCAGAGGACACATTATAAAGTGCACTGTCCGCCAAGGCACCTTATAATGTTCCCTATAGGGCACCTTATAAGGCGCTTTACAGGGCGCCTTATGAGGCACCTTAAGGTTACAGCACTGTGAGGGTGTGTTTGCTGGCAGCACTAATTTAAATTAAAAAGGAAATGCCTCAGACAGTCCTATCAAATAGCAGCACTGTGGGATCAAACCCATGACCTCTGCCTCCACAGTCAGTGAAGTAACCAGTGGGCTACATCTCTATTGCTACCAACAAACCCCTGACTGGCTACAGAAGGACTGCAGGTCACAACACAACCTGTCTGCTGTGGTTACCAGGATAGGGTTAACCCACCCGTAACCATGATGCACTGCACATGCAGATCAGCAGTCTACAGATGATCACAAGGTGGGGTATGCACCCCCACAGCACCTCGGCCTTGTAGGGGGAACTGACCGTGTGTGTTACTGGCACAGAGTAGTTACAGACCGTCACATTGTGGGGGGTACTGTGCTCACCCTGAGGGCAAGGTGGGGCTCCCAGCACCAGGTATGCAGCACCTGGCTTAGCTGAGATAGGCTATGCTGCAAGTTGCCATCAGTGCTAGTGTGTGATTAGGTAGTCCTTGCAGACACATCTAGGATACACCTGTGTCTATCCGTATTTCCCAGTCACGTCTAGCCCTTGTGGACTATGATGCACCCAAAATAGTGTATATCCTGTGTGGGTGACATGATTTAAGTGAAGGCGGGTGTTTGGACCCATAGGCAGATTATGTAGCACCACCAAACCCATCCTCTGGGGCTCAGGATCTCCCACTAACAGATCCACATTCTATATCTGTCCCACAATCCCCAAAGGAACCTTCAGCATCAACCTGGACACGTTTACAGCAGTTTAACAGAGAAGAGATATTGGAAAAGATTCAACCTCTCCACTCCCTGCCCGCACAAGACATAAACAACATGATTTCCTCATGGAATAAATGTCTCAATGCGGCAATTGAATCACCTCCCACCATCAAAAGACCTCGCAGGAGAAAAAGGGCACCCTGGTACTCACCCGAGCTAAAGAACTCCCTCTGTTTACTAAGACAGCTTAAAAGACGCTGGTGTTGCTCTAGGTCAACTGAAAACCATGACGCTTACATTGCCCAACTAGATGCCCACCGAATAGCAGTCTCAAAACGAATGAAACAATACCATGCAGAAGTGTTACAAAGATCCATGAACAGACCACATAAGCTATTCAATCTAGTCAAAACCTTAGCTAATGAACCTTCCTCAGGTCAATCAATCCAATCTGATCCAAAGGAATATGCGGACTACATCCAAGCCAAAATAAGCCAACCTACCACAACCTTGAATACCTGCACCCTAGATACCTCATCCGACCTCTCCTCTGCTTCCTCCCCTCCATGAACCCTACTTGTGGCCCAACATATCATCATCTCCTTCACCACTCCATCCGAAAAAGAAATCCAAGACACCATCATGAATATAAACACTTCCACATCACCAAACGATCCATGTCCAGCTTTCTGGATAAAAGCCCTACGGACCAAGCTTAGTCCTTTCCTTGCCAAACTAATAGGAACCTCATTCTAGACTGGGACCTTCCCCCTCAACCTAAAGCAAACATCTATCAGACCGCTGCTGAAGAATAATAAACTGGATCCCGCGAAGATGGATTCATATAGACCCATCTCCAGCATCCCATTCCTAGCTAAAATCATGGAAAAAATAGCCCAACGTCAACTGAACCACCACATAGAGAACAACGCTCCCTTTGATTCCTGTCAACATGGATTCAGGGAGTCTCATGGTGTCGAAACCTTGTTAACAACTCTATTCAGCACTCTGATGCTAGGTCTCGATGACATCAGACAAGGCTTTGCTCTTGTCTTCCTGAACATTGCTGCCGCCTTTGATTCCATCAACCACAAACTACTCCTGCTCCGTCTTACTGAGAAGGGAATACACGGGAATGCACTTGCATGGTGTGCCTCATACCTGAACGACAGATGGCAGCACGTTCGTTCCCGCTCCTCCACATCCACTCCATTCCCTCAAACTAAGGGTGTCCCACAGGGATCTTCTCTCTCAGCCCTATTCTTTAATGTTTATATGCAACCTATTTGTAACATCATCAGGTCCTTCAACATCAACTGCCTAATCTATGCTGACGATGTCCTTATGTTTACTCCAATATCCACGGAACACCCAGACCTATCTATCTTGTCCACATGCTTCGATGCAGTCACCGATTGGTTACAATCATAGAAGCTAAGAATAAATCTAAAAAAGACGGATGTTCTCTTCATCAGCAGAGACCAGACATTTACCCCACCTTCATCTCTTAAGGTACGCGGTGCAGAGCTCCCTACTAAGACATCAATACGATATCTCAGTGTAATCCTTGACCAACAGCTAGACCTAAATGCCCACATAAGCAACATGGTAAAAGTGATTTACTATAAAGTCCAAATGTTACGTAACATGAAACATCTTCTGGAAACAAAAGACTTCCGAACAGTATTTCAAGCACTTGTGATGCCTCACTTCGACTTTGCCAACTGCATACTGCACGGTCTCCCAAAGAGCGCACTGCACCCTTTGCAGATTGCAATGAATACCGCAGCAAGAACCCTACATGGAGCAACTAGAAGAGACCATATTACTCCTATCCTAAAAGCACTACACTGGCTTCCGGTTCGCTGTAGGATTACCTTTAAAATATTAACTATGACATTCAAAGCCATCAACAAGTGCACATCCAACTCCCTCTCTGAGCTGATCCAGAGCACCCCCCCCAACAGAATGAGAAGATCTGCCGCCACCAACACCTTGCGACTCCCAAAGGCATTCACTAAATGCTCCAAAGCCACAGGGAACCGTGCATTCGCACTTTATGCCCCCTCCTGCTGGAACATTCTACCTGCAAACATTCGCGCAATAAACAGCCTCTCCCAGTTCAGGAGAGCGCTGAAACACCACCTGTTTCTTCAGTACTTCTCCAACGCAGATGACATTACCTAACCAACCTACGTCATAATGCCTTCCTCCTCCCCTGTTAATCCCCCTCCCTGCTGTCTCTGGCTATTGTTCAGCTATCTCCTAGCCTGTAACATGCAAATGTGTATACTAGCTATTTCTCACATTGTGTTCTTTATGAATAAAGTCTAGTTAGGTGCTGCACCTACTGTTAACAATCTGTATATAGTTACCACTCTGTATATAGTTTACCTGTTCACCAAGTTATTCTCCCTGTTTTAATGTAAGTGCAATGTGGCTCTTCCTCATTGCACAATTTTTGTTCCCTGTGAACCGCGCTGATGGTAAATAGTGCGGTATAGAAAAACTATAAAATAAATAAATAAAATATCTCTGCAATGGTGGCAGTAGAGGGGACCATCAACCCCAGTCCTGCTGGGGAACAGGCACCCTACAGGGCAGTCAATGCAGATCGGTACACATCCATAAGGCAATGGCAGACAGACAGTAGGCCTGGAAATGCTCAGCCACCCCCCACCACTATCTGACATTCTCCAGCAGCAAGCACCAGTGAGTCTCCAGCCATACACATACTAACTACAGACAATCTACTAGCTAGGCTATAGTGCATGTTCCTGGAGAAAATGCATGCACCCAAAACTGGGATGTGAACACACACACACCAAGCAGATAAGTCAGTGATTAGGCCCCAGAAAAGAGAACCCAGAAATATCATCCATTGCCCTATACCCTGTGCAGATGCATCCTGCCCAGGCCACCCTGTCCGGGCTATACCCACAGTACCTTGCTCCTCATTATGCACATTGGCAGGCTAACACTGGAAACAGTGCAAGCAGTGTGGGCTGAGTAAGGTGTAGGCAGCCACAACACACTGGATAGACAGACACCCACTCCCACACCTATGCCAGCATTGTGCAAATATAGAGGTTTGTGGCAGCCCTGGCCACCACACCAGTCCTGGGCACAGTGCAGGCATGGCTATAGTATGCAATACTGTTGGGGTCACTCCCCGGGGTGGTAAACACTGTCAGTAACCAGAACTGAAACACACTCCACAGATATCAGAAAGGTTGCTATGATGCAGCTCAATCAGCAAATTGTGCTTAACTTAGGAATTGCTATCTGCCATTAATCATAGCAACCTTTTGATATTTGTGTAACATATTCCCAGGTTTAGGGCGGCATTGCTAAGGTATGCAAGTGCTAGTATGGGGAGATGCTGCTGCACGCAGGGCCCAACAGCCTGACTCTCCATGAGGCATTGGATAGTGGAGCCTGTGGGTGCAGGTGTTTCTGCCCCTGTTGGCCGCTGCTCTAGGGCAGAGGTTCCCCACTCCGGTCCTGGTGGGCCAGACACGGTTCGGATTTTCATGCTGTCCCTAATGAATATGCATGAGATACATTTGCATAACATGGGGGCGGCACATACTAACGCAGCACGGGCATATTTATTAGGGACAGCATGAAACCTGAATGGTGTTTGGCCCTCCAGGGCTGCAGTTGGGAAATTCTGCTCTAGAGATTGCACATGTTTATGGTGTCTGTGCTCTGTAGGGTAAAATATAGGCATTTCAGGCATGTTTATTTGATCTGCAATAAAGATTCTGTCTTTATTACCATGGTTTAGTACTGGGTAAAATATGGGGACAGGGTTGGCAGGAGCCACAGCTGGGGCTTGAACTTGTGACCTTCTGCTTCTGAACACACTGGCTGTGTGTACTGCACCACACTGTTGCCACAGGGACAGTTCATTCCCTGGGGATACCATGACTGTTCGTCAGACAGACCCTGTCTGCTGCATTGCATGGCACCCACCTAAACGGGGCTAGGCCATGGTCTGCTGTGGGCAGATGCCACTGCCCCCTCCGCCACCAGCACCCCTCCGCCACCATGCTGCCATGCCATTATGCCGGTGGTGCTGGTGGTGCGCAGTCCCAGGCCAGTATGCTGGTAGGCAGTTGCCTTTGGTGTGGGTTCTTGGGTAGGGGTGCCTACATGGACATGCGTGCTTCCCCGCCCCCCCCCCCCCGGCACCGCCTGCCAATGTTATGTGCCTTTGGGGGTACCTGCTGGGTAATCTCCCCTGTGACACTGCGAGATATACACTCGTGCCCATGTTGGGCTCTCATCAGTTGCTGTCTGGCTGCTGTACAGTTTCAGCATTCCTATGTGCCACCGGGGCATCTCACTAGTCCGCACTATGCCCCAGCTGCACCACAGCATGTGCCGCCTGCAGCTCTCTGTATCCCATTTTCCAGCATCTGTATAGTTGCCCTTTCCAACATGCCCACCCTGCTGTTGTGCCACATGTGCACGCCATAAGCAACCTGTCCAATAAAAAGGGAGAACCCTGATCGGCACTATTTCAATGTGGGATCATTCACCTTGTAGGGGGACAGAGCATAGACCCTTCCAAAATTAATATCTTTTTTTATGAGCTTTCTCGGTAGTGTTTTTTTATTTTTCCCATTAATATCACTATTGGCCAGCTTGGTTATGTTGATTTTAAATTTTGTTCAGGTCATTTTCAATTTTTGTTTGCCTTTTTGTTCCGTGCACATGTATCACAACTATCACTTTTTTATGGTTTCCCTGGCTTTGCTGTACATTGCTGATGGAAATGGTTTCTCTTTCCTGCACATGTGCCTAGCGCGAGGGTTTCACTCGCGCTAATTTTTGGAGTTGAATTTCACAGCATTAGTGTGCAGGGAGCCACTCCACGCTTACTCTCCGCCCATTAACCCCGTCTCTTCGCCCCTGGGGAGCCTTCCTCTGCCCTCCGGGGAGCCTTTCTCCACCCTCAGCGCTCGTTTCCGCCGCTGCGCATGTTATCATGCGATACGTGATGTCTTCACCCGGTTAAGCACCATTTTCACGCGATAATGTACCTTATCGCGCAATAACGTTATGGCAGCGCAATTAGCGCCCTTTAGTAAACATACCCCATAGTTTTTAAAAATGGATTTTTAACTGCTTGATGTATGGCTCACATTAAAAAAAGTGTCAATGGGTGTAATGAAACATGAAGAATCATAATTTAATTTAATTTAATTTTTCCTTTAAAAATATTTTCCAAGCCTGTGAATTGAAAGATGTTTAAAAAAACACAATAATGCAACTGCTGCGATGTGTTATCATTTCAGTACACTTATTTTCACATATTTTTTGTATAGATTTATGTTATTGATATTTTTATTGTTATTTTTTTAAATTATAAAAACAGAGAAAAAATAATGGAAGATAAAGACCATATAACATATCCAGTCTGCCTTTACATTTTAAATGCTAAGCCTTGCAGTCCCTTTTGTTCCCTTAAAGATGCTTTGGGGATCTCTTCCTAACGGGCACTAGCTGTCAATACATATTTTGGCATGTGCTGAAGGTGCACTGAGACACACATTGACAGCTAGGGTTGTGTCATGACTGCATAGGATGATTTCCGCATTTGGGTGGTAAAGAGGCATGTTAAGGGCGAATACTGCAAAGTTAGCATGGGGGTTTATATGACTTATATTTTATTATATGTTTAAAAAAAGTACTTTTTATGGATACAATTTATCATTTATTATTGTTTGTTTTTCTATATATGTTTTTTGGCAAATGCAAGAGTTTGCCAAAAACGCAGCTGTGTTGAGTCCTTTTCAATAAACAGAACTTTGTATGTAGGATGTCTTAGTTTCCACTGCTGCTGCTGCTGGTTTTACTTGTTCAGCCACCCTGTTTAAAAAGGCAGGCACCAAATGAACCGCTCTAGAAAGGATTCTCTAAGGTTTCTGAATCTGAGATTTCTAAATTGATCTTATAATTTTCTAGAGGGGTATATGTTTTAGACCCATGTCTATCTCATTTGCAGTAGGAGTTAACTGATTTCAGGATATTATGGCTAGTAGAGATGGTGAATGGACATTTGAGTATGAGCTGAGGTTAAGATCTAGTATACTAAATCTGATCCTAAAGGGAAATCCGTTAGATGAGTCTTGCTGTAACAGCTGTAGACCAATTGACAATTTACCATTTTGGACTTAACTGTTATAGGCCATAATTGCTGTGCAATTGAGCAATTTTGGAATGATGGTTGGTCTTCTTCATGTTTGGATTTGGAAAGTTATATGGGGCAATTTCTACAAATAGGTTTGCTTTGTGCATACCATGACAGTCATGAACCTCACTTTTAAGCCAGAGTATGTAGAGTATGATCTCAGTCTCTCAAATTTACTGCTAATGTTCAGCATGGTACTTGCATCATTCCAAAGAGATCCTCCTTGGGCAGTTCATAAAATGTAATATGTATGGATAATTTATCAAGGTGTGATTGGAAATTCTTCTTAATCAAATTTGTTGCACCCAATATGATGGGAAATAACTCAGTATGTTTCTGCCTCACTTTCTTAGTCTCTGACTGCATTTTTGGTACTTGAAGATTTTCTCCTCAATGTGTTTCACAGAATAGTTGCTTGGGACTGACACTTCCTATAACACAGGTACACTACCAAAAAACTGCCTCCAGTTTTGCAACTGATTCCTATAGATTTTGGGGTGCTGAATCCAGGAAAAATAGCCAAAATGTTCCATCACATCACGTTTTCTTGCAAAATTAGATTTCTTACCCATATAAGGAATGTTCACATAATTTCTTTTTAGCCGACTGCAGTTTATTTTCTTGGCCCAAAATAGAGGTTGTAATGGTTAACTAACTAGAAACACTCCCTCATGATATTTTAGAGTGTTTTGTATTCATTTTATACATTAACAGGACAATTGGGAGGCGGGGGGCTAAATCCAGTACTCGCGCTGGCGCATGTTCTTTCCTGTTCGCCTTGCCTCGTTCGCTCGCTCAAACACGGTGGTTGCGACATGAACGTTCCTGTCAAATTTCAGTAACACTGGTAACCCGGAAGCCCTCCTCGCCTCCATCCCCCGACTTAACACCCCCCAATCCTGTTCCCCCCCCCCAACAAATTCACCAACAACAGTATTTTGGTACAAACTTTTGGTCGCAGCTTTATTTACAACCTATACAACCGGCCCAACACGGGCCTGAATATAACAATTGAACACAACCCAGCCCCGCACCCCTTTACCGGAGGATGCCCCCCCACCCGCCATCTTAGTAGCAAGGCGGAGCATCCTCCTCCCCCCCAAACCCCGCCGCCTGCCTCGCCATCCTAGTAGCAAAGGCCAGCTCCCACCCCCCCACTACCGGGCCGAGACCCCCAACCGGGCTGTCTCGCCCCACCCCGGGGAGCACTTCGCCCCCACTGCTTGTAAACCAGGTCAAGCCTGCGCCGCTCCTGCGAGCGCTGGCTCTGTACCCCGCCACCCCCACCAGCTGCAACATCCCCAACAAACAAAAACAAAAAAACCAGGGGCGGGCGGGCGGGAACGCGACTGCTACTCGAGGAGCCGCGGCAAGAAGGAGACGGCCACGCGGCTCCTCGCGAACACAGCACCGCCCACCCCCTACCCTGCGGGCCAATGAAATCGCTCCGACGGCATGACGGAGCGATTTCAAATGCCGCGCACCACCTCCTCACTCCCGACGCACCCCCCCCTTCTCTCCGCATGTTGGAGGCCGCGGCCGGGCCCGGGCCCAGGTTACTGTCGGCCGCAGGACCCGGCCCGCGGCCTCGGGCATTAACACTGGTAACCCGTAAGCCCTCCTCGCCTCCATCCCCCGACTTAACACCCCCCAATCCTGTTCCCCCCCCCAACAAATTCACCAACAACAGTATTTTGGTACAAACCTTTGGTCGCAGCTTTATTTACAACCTATACAACCGGCCCAACACAGGCCTGAATATAACAATTGAACACAACCCAGCCCCGCACCCCTTTACCGGAGGATGCCCCCCCACCCGCCATCTTAGTAGGAAGGCGGAGCATCCTCCTCCCCCCCAAACCCCGCCGCCTGCCTCGCCATCCTAGTAGCAAAGGCCGGCTCCCACCCCCCCGCTACCGGGCCGAGATCCCCAACCGGGCTGTCTCGCCCCACCCCGGGGAGCACTTCGCCCCCACTGCTTGTAAACCAGGTCAAGCCCACGCCGCTCCTGCGAGCGCTGGCTCTGTACCCCGCCACCGGTGCGAGGTAGGCACTATCCTCGCACCGCCCCCACCATAAAGCTGCGACCAATCATTTCCAGCGCTTCCTGCCAATCATTGAGCAATAAGTCCTGTCCGACCGGGGACAAGTGTACCCCGTCGGTACGGTACAGTCCAGCGCACTGGGGGTCCGCCCAAGGGTGCCGGACCTGCCATCCCCCGGCCTGTTGCAACCAACGGCCAATCTGCCTGTTCACTTTGGCCAGCCCTCTCGACCAGCATCGCTGAGGCAAGCAGGCCGGCCGAGGGATGATGTCCGACCAGACGATTGCAATGTCAGGCCACTGCTCCTGCAGCGCCCGCAGGTCCCGTTGCACTGCGCGGATGAGTTGCCGACACATCCAACAGGAAAGATCATTCCCTCCAAGATGTATCAGGAGTCCCACCGGCCGCTGCCGCCGCGCCGCGTGCTCTCGAACCACTGGAAGTAGCTGCCACCAACGCATGCCCCGCTCGCCGAGCCACTCCAACCGGAAATTGCAGGACACCAAGCCCAGGTGTGTACCCTGCGGACGAGTTGAGGCTCTGCGTTCCGCCCAGTAGACGAACGAATGTCCCAGAAGCCACCAGACACCCGGCGTGCCCCGGGCAGCATTCCATGTCGGCACGCTCTGCAGTACACCTGAAAAAGAAACACAGCATTAGAACCCCCCCCACGCCCACCCCCCCTCCACCACCACAGCTCACAACTGTTCCAAACGCACGTAGCCCTCGTAGGCCCCGGAGCGCCAGCGCCCGATCCGCTGGATCACCTCACCTCCCAGGCCAGCGGC
The DNA here is from genome assembly GCA_033557465.1 of Ichthyophis bannanicus. NCBI lineage: Eukaryota > Metazoa > Chordata > Amphibia > Gymnophiona > Ichthyophiidae > Ichthyophis > Ichthyophis bannanicus. The sequence goes on from CM066031.1 coordinate 1,037,881,205, forward strand.
TGCTGCGCTCGTTGCCGCACCTATCCGGAAGGAATGAGACGCATAACCGCGCTCATCCACGCCCAGCCGCCGCAATGCCAAGCGGAAGACTGCCGTGAATTGGAATTGGGTAACAGCTGTCCCATCAGCATGGCAGAAGAAACACCCGGCCCGATCCGGCCGCTGCCGCCGGTATGCCGCCAAGTTCTGCACCGGACAGGATCCCAGACCCGGAATGGCCCTCAGCAGCACCCACCGACCCTGCCCCTGCGGGTCAGTCTTCGAGTGGGCCAGAAATATCCGTACGCGCGCCTCCTGTACGTCCACCTGCTGAACCAGCAAACCCCCCCGCCCACCCCGTCCGCCCGACGGAGGGACCAGCTCGCTAATTCGGAAGGCCCCAAAGAAAGCTGTGACAAACAACGCCCGAAAAGGAATGCCTCATACGGAGTAGCCGCCACCTCGGGTAGAACGCCCCAAATCCGCAGCAGCAAGGCGTGCGACACGGGGCGACGCCAATCCGGGCCGGGGGGCTGCGCTCGCGCCCACCCGGCTAATAGCCGCTTCACCACATACGAGGCGCTCGGACTGCCCCAGCCAGCCGCCCTGCTAAAAAAGGAGAAGCCGGCCAAAGCCGCCCGCGCTGCCGCCCGGGACCAACCACCCTCTTTTGCCCACGCTATGAAGGAACCCACTAAGATGTCCCCGACTCTGCCCCCCCTCCAGCCCCTCCTCAGAGAAACTCTCGAACCCGCACATACCCCCGCTGATAAGCCTTCCACGTACCTGGAGCCAGGGAGGACCACAACAATGAGATCATTCTGGCGTCCCAATTCGCCAAAGGTGCTCCGGCACCACCGCCGCGGTCTCTTCCGCCCCCGGGGCCAACTCCCGAAACCGCTCCCACTGGAAACGAGACAATGCATCAGCAATAACGTTCAGAGCACCTGGCACATGGCGCGCCCGAACCGTGACATTGAGACGAAGACAGGCCAGCACAAACACCCGCATCAACGCCGCCACCCTCGGACACTTTGGCGAATGACGATTAATGACTTGCACCACCCCCGCGTTGTCGCACCAGAAGACCACCCGCTTGTCCCGTAGCCTCTCTGGCCATACCCAGAAGGCCACCACAATCGGGAACAACTCCAGGAACGTCACGTTGCGCGTCAATCCACTCGCGGACCAAGCCGCCGGCCACGGCGCTGCACACCATGAGCCCTGGCAGTACAATCCCATACCCGAACCCCCTGCCGCATCTGAAAACAAGTCCAAATCCCTGTTGGACAGTTCCTCAGACTGTAACACTGAGCAGCCATTATAATTCGCCAAAAAGGCATCCCACACGCGCAAATCAGCTCGCATCCCCGCAGTCACCCGGATGCGATGGTGCCCACAGCGCACCCCGGCCATCGCCAAAGACAACCGCCGCGCAAACGGCCCACCCCCTACCCTGCGGGCCAATGAAATCGCTCCGACGGCATGACGGAGCGATTTCAAATGCCGCGCACCACCTCCTCACTCCCGACGCACCCCCCCCCCTTCTCTCCGCATGTTGGAGGCCGCGGCCGGGCCCGGGCCCAGGTTACTGTCGGCCGCGGGACCCGGCCCACGGCCTCGGGCATTTTCTTGCAAGTTCATTATTACCTTTTGTTTGCTCAGTCGTAATCCAGCTTTATTCCGAAGTGGTTCACTACAGTTGTAGTTTGCAGTACTGTGTATTTGTGATGGCTCACAGAGCCAGAGGTTGCGTCAACTCTCCGGACAGTTTTTGTTTTATTTGTGGGGAATATACCGTGAAAAAGCGGCAGAGGAACATTTCTGCATTTATTAAAAAAGTATATTTCGCCTATTTCGGTTTGAAGTTAGGCGATCAAGACAAACCGTGGGCTCCTCACAAAGTGTGCAAGACATGTGAGGAAGATCTACGCTTATGGATGAAAGGTAAAAAACAAGCATTTCGTTTCGGAATACCTATGATGTGGCGTGAACAAAGAGACCACAGCAGTGACTGCTATTTTTGCTCTTGCATTGTGAAGGAATACAACTTAAAAAATAAGAACGTAATAAGTTACCCCAACCTTCCCTCAGCAATTAGGCCTATGCCTCATAGCAACGAAGTACCTGTGCCTGAACCACCAAAATCTTTGGATCATATTTGTGTGGACGGTTCTGATCATGATGAGACTCATCAGAAGGCTTTTCCCGATGAGTCCAGTACTTCCGAGTTTGAAAATGAACCAGATCCGAAACCTGAACTTTTCTCTCAAGCTGAATTGAATGATTAAGTCTGGGATTTAGGACTCCCAAAAGATGCTGCCCAACTGCTAGGTTCTCGGCTTAAACAGAAAAATCTATTGTCACCAGGAACAACTTTTTATTGGTAACGCAACCGCGAGACACAATTTTTGAAGTATTTCAGCAAAGAGGAAGATTTGGTATTTTGCAACGATATATACGGAGTGATGGAAAAGTTTAAACTCAAGTATGATCCTGCTGAATGGCGGCTGTTCATTGATTCGTCAAAAGACAGCATAAAAGGTGTTCTTCTTCATAATGGCAACACATTCGCTTCAGTTCCTATTGCTCACTCTGTTATTCTCCAAGAAAAATACGAGAATTTGGCCCTGATTCTTCAGAAGATTCGTTATGATGAGCATAAGTGGATGATTTGTGGAGACTTTAAAATTCTATCCATGCTATTAGGGCAGCAATCCGGTTTCACCAAATATCCCTGCTTCCTTTGCTTGTGGGATAGCCGGGCCCGCGACCTACACTGGGGGAAAAAAGACTGGCCAATTCGGGAGTATTTGAGACCCGGTGAGAAAAATGTTCTTCATGAGAGCTTGGTACCTCGTGATAAAATTCTATTACCACCTCTCCACATTAAGTTGGGTCTCATTAAGCAATTCATCAAGTCCCTTCCAAAAGATGGTGAGTGCTTTCGGTACCTTTGCTCAAAGTTCCCCCGACTTTCTGAAGCAAAGCTAAAGGAAGGAGTGTTTGTTGGCCCTGATATAAGGAAACTCATTTCAGAAGGAGCATTCGCTGAAACGATGTCTGAGAAGGAAAAAGAAGCCTGGGATTCCTTCAAGGATGTTGTTCTCAAATTCTTGGGGAACAGGCGGGATGAGAACTATAAGGATATTGTTGCCAGGATGCTCAATGCCTTCAAAGAACAAGGCTGTAACATGAGCCTGAAAGTCCATTTCTTGCACTCCCATGTGAACTACTTTCCCGAAAACATGGGGGCGTACAGTGAAGAACAAGGTGAAAGGTTTCACCAGGACATCAAGGACGCAGAGAGAAGGTACCAAGGAAGATGGAACTCCACTATGATGGCTGATTTCTGCTGGTTGCTGCTGCGGGAAACCCCAGATGAAAAATACGCCAAGCAGCGCACCAAGAGAAGCATTCGGGGGAAGAAGAAACGGGCCCACCAGGAGATTGATTGACCCAAGAATGACTTTAAAATCTAAACTGTGTTGACAAATATCGTGTTTTTACTAAACTTTGAAATAAAAATTTGCTAGTTATTACCACAGTGTCGGATCTCATTTATTAGAATTTTATTTTCACACCATCGGGTGTTTGTCTTCATGTATTGCAATGGTGCGGTTTGCGTTTTCTATTCTTACATACATACCTGTACAACATTTTTTGCACATTTCTTTGCTTTGCTTTGTGTCTAACCTCGCTCTTATATGCTCAATGTTTGTGCACATGTATGTGGCTGTTTTAAGTGCAGACAATTTTGCTACCATCACAGTGTGTTTTGTTGACATTACTCTATTCTTATGTGCTGCCTTGTTACAATTTTCTTTATTCTTATTTGAATAACTACTAAACAATTAGTATAAAGAATTCATCCAAGAAACTTTTATCTCGATCGCACTCAATCTGAAACGTTCACCTCAAACTGCTAACCCAATGTAGCAAAAAATCTGTACGTGATGGAGCAAATTGGTTGCCAGATTTGGATTCAGCGCACCAAAAAACGTAAAAATCAATCGAAATATTAGAGGCAGTTTAAAAAAAAAATTTTTTAGTGTACCTGTGTTATTTATAATTACATTGAACAATATCAAGTGAAAAATAGGATGTTAGGTGCTACAGACGGGAGATTGGCTTTGGGGGCACATGAACGGGTCATTTTTTTTTCACAACCAGCTCTAGAAAAAATAACAACAATTCTTAAGCTGTAGTTATGTTTTTTAATGAAAATGGGTGTGCAAAGCCTTTCTTGGGATGATTATTTAACATTTGTTTTTAGATTTAATGAACTTCTTTGAATGATTTTGTACTGCAGCAGTTCATTGATGCAACATTTACATAAAGGAGGTTATTTGTGCTTTGGATGTCTGGAAAGGGGCATAGAGACATCCAAAATATGGAGACCCTCCAGAGTCATTTTAGAAGCATAAGACCATAGGATATGCCATACTGGGTCAGACCAAGGGTCCATCAAGCCCAGTATCCTGTTTCCACAGCGACCAATCCAGGTCACATGTACCTGTCAGATTCCCAAAAAGATAGAGATTCCATACTGCTTATCCCAGGGGTAAGCAGTAGATGTCCCTGGCCCTCCTTAATAATGGTTTATGGACTTTTCCTCCATGGTTTATAGACATCCCCAAAGTGAGGATGTCCAAGTCTGAACGGGGACATGGTGGAAGCATGGCTGAGACATTCCAAAGAACTTGGATATCCATATCAAGGATGTTCATGTTGCAAAGACATCCCTGGCTTTTTTCTGCAATTCAGGCCACTGGATGTCCTAGATTTGACTTGGATGTCCTTTCTAAAATACCACTTCAAGTTTCAAACAAAGTGTGCTTTGCGAGAATGTTTACTATGCAAAATATACTTTCACAAAGTGGATTCACAAAAGTGCCCTTTGCGCAAAACATAGCAAAATTCCTATACTTTGGTGTTTTTGTGTGTTTCCAGGAATTTTGAACTATTGTTTGTGCAAAGGGCACTTTTGTGAAGTATCTTTGCTCTTTCATATCTAGGGCCTCAAATGTTTTCTAATGAATGCATACCCATAAGAGTTTTAACATAATTTAATTGATCTTTAACGTACTATGGTCATAGCATTGTTTAGTAAGTGGACCTCAAAAGCTGCTATAAAGAAAGTCCAACATGAGAAAATGAAATAGAGAAAGGAATTCATACTACTTTTTTGTAAGAGATCAGAAAATAAGAAGCTTTGATAATTGTAGTCCAAGGGAAACTTGACCCAAATCCCACCAAGAAATAAGCTAATAGCAAGAAGGGATAAAGGTGATCCAATCGAGGACTAATTTACAGTAGAAAATAAGATCTTGTTTGGAGGGAGGCTCATCAAGAGGTCTGAGTAGATGAGACAGAGATAACTCATGAATTATTGTGCCAGTAGGGTTTGCCAAATATGCCATTTTACTTAATGAATGATTTTGAAGAGCTGCATTTATTTGCTTTGTTCGTCATTTCCATCTGTTACATAATGGGGGGCCCAGTTATTCCATAGGGTTTATCTGTGCAGCAGTTTTCCAGGCCCCAGTGAGAGGGTTTTATCTGGGTACCTCATTATAATTTGCCTTGAACTACTACTGGAAAGGCATGAGCTAAATGCTAAATAAAGGAATAAGTATTCAGTGGCACTATCTGGATAGTGTTGCTGGAGATTTCCTCTCGCTGGCGTGACACTGTCTGGAGAATGTCGGGGCTTTCTGTGGGTGGTGAGAGGGCAGTTCCAGGCATTATCCAGTTAGTCCACCAAACAGCAGGCCTAGCTTTATGAGGTTGCGTATCTATATAGCAGCAGAGCAAGGCCACCATCTGGATAGCCTCTTATTGTCACCACTGAAACCAGATATTCAGTGGAAACTGCTATCCGGAGATGTCTGCTGAATATCCAGTCTCATTTCATCTATCGTGATTGACATTTACAAAAAAAAAATATAAAATTGACTGCTGCAGGCTCAATATCAGTCCATTTTATACCTTATTTATTTATTTATTTAGCTGTATTTATATCCCGCTTTTCACCAGGTCAAAGCGGTCAATTGGGAGATACATTTAACACGAGGGGATATGACACACATACGCAAATACTTACAGGGAACATGGGCAATGGAGGGTTAAGTGGTTTGCCCAAGACCACAAGGAGTACCTATAGGACCTTATAGTTTTAGTTCTGTGCCTGCGACTGGTCAGTGAGCCCATTTTTAAAATTGTTTTGTTTTCAGGGAAACAACAGGAAATGGCGGGGATTTTGCCTCCTGCACCAAAAATCTGAGAAGATTGGTTTCACCATGGCTTTCAACAATCTCAACACCCTCAGGTGTCGGTTTCTTCACAATATCAGTAGGGAGAAAAGGATCTCAGACCCATTGAGCTTGAATGCCCAGGCATATCGATGTTGGCCTTGGACGATGCTCAGTAACCGAGGTACCTGGATGCCCTTCCCTTGCTTCAACTCTAGCCTTGTGCCCCACCACCCCACTGGCATTGGCACCCCCATTTGTGCCCGTACCCCGCCCCCCCCCCCACCTTCACCCTCAACCCGGCACCCGGGGTGAAAGAATCAGACACACACTGGACTTTGCTAATAATTATTTGGTCGCAGCTTTATTTAACCAATATAGCAAACCGGCCCAACATGGGCCAACTCAACAATCTTAAATCCAAAAACTGCCCCCCCTTATTTCCGGATGATGCCCCCCACCAGTCATTTATAGCAAAGTGGTGCAACATCCTCCCCCCATTCCCCCTACCGCCCGCCTCGCCATATTATTAGCAAAGGCCAGCAAGGTGCCTTCCACCAGGCAGGGACCCAACCGGGATGTCTCTCCCAACCTAAGGAGCACTGCTGCTCCTGTGCAAAGAGGCATCAGCCTCAAATGCCCCACCGGGTCAGTGAGCGCCAGCTCGCTACCCACACCATGCCGTGAACGGCACCCCCTTACCCAGCTGCGACGACCCCCCCCACCCTGCAGTCCGAATACATGGGAGGGTGGGCAGGGACACCATTTCTCCTCGGTGGTCCATTGGCAGGAGGGAGATCCCATGCCGCAGATCTTCCTCGCTTGCTGCCGACTCACCTACCCACCGGCACCAGCACCAATCCACAACTCCCACGTCACCAACGTGGGGCCGCTGACGCCGGCATCCACACGCCCCCCCACCACCTAAACTACCTAGCACAAGGGCTCCGGGCCCTGGGAACCTGGTTACAATACCGGCCTTGGGACCTGGCCCCTCTGGCACGGCGGGATTAACCGAGGTACCCGGATGCCCTTCCCTTGCTTCAAATCTAGCCTTGTGCCCCCCCACCCCACTGGCATTGGCACCCCATTTGTGCCCATACCCCGCCCCCCCCCCACCTTCACCCTTACAGGGGGTGAAAGAACCACACACTGGACTTTGGTAATAATTATTTGGTCGCAGCTTTATTTAACCAATATAGCAAACCGGCCCTACCGGCCAACTCAACAATCTTAAATCCAAAAACTGCCCCCCCCCCCCCATTTCCGGATGATGCCCCCCACCAGCCATTTATAGCAAAGTGGTGCATCATTCTCCCTCCATTGCCCCTACCGCCCGCCTCGCCATGTTAATAGCAAAGGCCGGCAAGGTGCCTTCCACCGGGCAGAGACCCAACCGTGATGTCTCTCCCAACCTAAGGAGCACTGCCGCTCCTGTGCAAAAGGCATCAGCCTCAAATGCTCCACCGGGTCGGCGAGCGCCAGCTCACTACCCTGCCACCGGCACAAGGTAGGCCCCTAACCTTGCACCGCCCCCACCAAAGAAAGCTGCGACCAACACCAACATTCTAGGGCTTCCTGCCAGTCATTTAGCAAAAGATCTTGTCCCACTGGGGAGAGGTGTACCCCGTCTAAACGGTACAAGCCAGCACACCTCACCTCCACCCAGGTGTGCAGCACCTGCCGCCCGCCGGTTCGCTGAACCCATCATCCTATCTGCCTGTTAATCTTGGCCAGGCCCCGCAATGACCACCGCTCTGACCAACATGCTGGGCGTGGAATGACATCCGACCAAATGATGGCCACACCCGGGAGCCACTCCCGCACCACACCAATATCCCTCTGCACAGTTCTGATAAGTTGCCGGCATGACCAGCTCGCCAAGTCATTGCCACCCAAGTGGATCAGCAGCCCGACTGGCCGCTGCTGCCGTGCAATCTGCGCCTGAATGAATTCCAAGAGTTGCCACCATCGCATGCCACGCTGTCCCATCCAACACAGCCGAACTCCGGAATCTGTCATCCCAAGGTGCACGCCTAATGGCCTTGCAATAGCTCTTCGCTCAGCCAAATAAACGAAGGAATGACCAATGATCCACCAGTCTCCGGAGCACACACCATCTGGAAGGACAAATCGGACTGCCACCAGGAGGCAACTCTGGAATAGAGAACAAAACTGTTAGAACCCCCCTATCCCCCACCCCCAACGTAACTGCAAGTACCGGCCCCACGCCGCGCCCCCGGCCCTACACAGGACCATCAGGGCGAACATACCCTTCATAAGCGCCCGAGCGCCACCTACCGATCCGCTGGATAACTCGGCCTCTGAGTACTGCCACAGCCGCGCTTGTGGCCGCCCCAATCCTGAATGAATGTGACGCGTAACACCGCTCATCATAACCCAAGAACCGCAAAGCCAAACGCAATACAGCCATGAACTGGAACTGCGTTACCGGCTGGCCGTCCTCGTGTATGAAAAAATAGCTCTGAGCCTCAGGCCGCCTTTGCAAGTAGTCCCGCAGGGCATGGACCGGACAGGATGGCAAGGGAAAAACAGCGCTCAGTACCACCCAGCCACCCCTACCCGTCTAGTCAGTCTTGGACCGCAGGATGAACATCCAGACCTGAGTCGCCTCCAGCGTCACATGCTTGAACTGCATCCTGCCAAATGCACCCCCACCTGGCAGACCAGGGCACGAGCTCGCACACTCAGAATGCCCCGAAAAAGGCCGCTGCAAACAGCGCATGAAACAGAGCTGACTCGAAGCCCAATACCGCGATGCGCGGTAACGCCTTGCAAATCCAGAGCAATAGTTCATGGGAAACCGGGAGCTGCCAGTCCCACGACCTGGGGTGCACCCTGGCCCAATCCGAGAGCAGGCATTTGAACAAAAAGGACACCCTAGGGTTCCCCCAGCTGTCCACCTTACAGAAGAAGGAAAACCGGCCACTGCACTTACAGCCGCCGACCGCGCCCAACCCTCCCTCTTCGCCCACACCACGAATTGGCCCACCAGCCCATCCGGAACCCTCCCCCACTCCACCCCTTTGTGCTCACAAACGCACTCACCTGGGAGTAACCTCGACGATACTGAGCCCAAGTGCCCTGTGTCAGCGACGTGGACAGCAACGCTATCAAATCTGAATCCCAACCCTCCAAAGATGCTCCGGAACCAAGGCCATCTTGTCTGCCTCTGGCACCAACAGCCAAAACTGGGCCCACTGGAAATGGGACAGAGCATCAGCAATGGCATTCTGGGAGCCCGGCATGTGACACGCCCTGGCGGTAACATTCAAGCACAAGCAAGCCAAGACAAACACCCTCATCAAGGCAGCTACTCTCGGGCACTGAGGCGCATGCCGGTTGACAACCTCGACCATCGCTGCATTGTCATTCCAAAACACTACCCGCCAATTTCGCAAGCGCTCCGGCCACACCCAGAACACAACAACGATAGGGAACAGCTCCAAAAAAGAGATGTTACGGGTCAGACCGGACTGCACCCAGTCACGGGGCCACAGCTCTGCACACCATGCCCCCTGACAGTAGGCCCCAAATCCAAAACTGCCCGCCGCATCCGTGAACAAATACAGGTCAGCTGCAGAACCGAGCACCTATTAAAATCAGATAAGAAAGCGTCCCACACCCATAGATCTTCGCGCATTCCCGCCGATACACGAATCCGGTGATGCGGGAGCTGCATCCCCGCCATGAAGAGCAATAACCACCGCGTGAAGGGGCGCTCCATGGGCAGAACCCTGCAAGCGAAGTTCAAATGTCCTACTAGCGACTGCATGACGCGAAGGGTGGTCTTGCCCGACGACCCCACTAATGCCACAAGCTCCCTGAGTCTTTCGACCTTCTGCTCCGGCAAGCGCACAACCATGCCCTAGGTATCAATCTTGATCCCTAGAAAAGTAAGTCAAGTCACGGGGCTCACGGTTTTGTTAGCTGCTATGGGAATACCGAAGTCACACGCCAAGCGCAGAAAAGTCTCAAGCAGCATGGCACAAGTGCACGCCCGACCAGGCCCGACAAACAGAAAGTCATCTAAGTAATGCACTATGTGGCGACACCCAACTGCATCTCTAACACCCAGTGCAGGAAGGTACTAAAGGCTTTGAAGTAGGCGCAGGATATCGCACAGCCATTCGGCATGCACTTATCGAAATAAAACCCCGATTCGAAACAGAAGCCTAACAATGGGAAAGCCGAAGGGTGAACCGGCAACAAGCGGAACGCCTATTCAATGTCCACCTTTGCCAGCAAAGTGCCGGCCCCGCACTGCCGAACTAAAACCACCGGCACGTCGAAGGAAGCATAGCGCACCATGCACTGCTCACGAGGAATGTGATAATTCAAAGAATCTCCAGGAGGGCAAGATAGGTTGTGGATCAACCTGAACTTGCCCGGCTCCTTTTTGGGGACCACCCCCAGTGGGGAAACCGTGAACACCAGGAACGGTGGCTCCAGAAAAGGCCCCACTACTTGGCCCATCGTGCATTCCTCCGCAATTTTCTTCCGCACAACCTCGGCCAGAGATCTCACCGAACTAGCGTTTCTCGACCCGTCCCTCGCTGGCACACCCTGAAACGGAATCCAAAAACCCTCTGAAAAGCCTCTTAATAACAAACTCCACACCCCCCGCACTCGAGACTGCCCGTATCTCACCAACCATGGGAGCATAACGTCGACTCTCACGGGCGAAGGAGTCAACGTCCACTGAGCTCCCTCACTTGCCCCCCACTGGGGCTCCAGCCACTCCTTTGTGACTACACTTAATGGCAGCGTGCCCGCTCCTGCACATGGAGCAGGCATGCTTAAACTTGCAGTCGGGGAATGGGCAAGATGACTTGTTGAAATGCCAACAGATGTCTCCCCCCGCGACACCCCCTTTTGCTGGAGACCCAGCAGGCACCAGCCCTCGAAAGGACCGCAAACTCACCATCACCGTAGAAGGCCCCACCTTACTGCCTCCCCCACTGCCACCTCCGCCCCGACTCCACATGGACATTTGGGTTAACCATAGATTAATGTCCTTTGTTCCCCACGATAACTGCCCATTCTCCTCCATCATGTCCCTGAACACCTCATCATAATTTAACCAGGCCCACCCCTTGTGTGCCTGCAACGCTGCTAAGATAGTGTCCCCATAAGCCAGCAGCGCCCCATACTGCTCTGGGAAATAATGCCCCCATACACTTGCTAAACGCAAGAACGCCCTGGTCCAATTGAGGGTATTGCGGGAGGCCTTCCGCACCCTGCCCGCTTTCTCATCCTCTTTATGCTTTTTCTGGCTTTCACCTGCGCGTTTCCGTCCCTCCAACAGGTGGAAAATATCAATATACCTGCGACGCTTGATCGTATGGCGCAACTTTCGAGGCACCCCCTCCCACAACTCGGCGCAGCGCACCACCATGGTCCCCCCACCTTCACCCTTCTCGCCCCCCGCCACCACCGAGTCGCCCGAGGAACCAGCTGACGACGTCAAGGACGAGGATGACAAAGAAGCACGCCTACAATGGCACCCGCGCTTGCCCTTCGCCTTCGCTTTTCCTCCTACCACAATTCCCGCCGATGGGGTCTGCATGCACCCTGCCCACTCCCCCCTCATACTCACCAGCCTCACTGGAGGTAGCCGCCACTGCACCCACAGTGTGGCCCCCGCCACCGAACCGGACAGCTCCTCCGCCGCACGAGTGGGCTCAACACCCAGAGCCCGACCGTGGTCCACTACATCCATCCTGGGCAGCACGCTCTGCAGGACCTGCATAGGAAGAAGAGAAGAGAAGCCAGCAGCACCAGCCCCTGTAGTGCTTGACGCCACCCCTGGCCCCCCAATCAATCCCCATGCCGAGGAACCAAGGCCTCCAGCTTCCCAAGCTGTTGAACTCCTGGACAAGGTACCCCCATGTAACCCGTCCATGCCCAGTCACTCCACCCGCCCCCTCAATACCCCAAACCCCCCCATGGCCCAGCCCCACATGCCTACGGAAAATGCCCAGTGCCCAAGCCGGGAGCGTAAAATCCAAACGCTGAGGGGGGCCACGCCCGGAGGCCCACCCACCGTACCGTGTGTCCCCGGGCCATCAACATGCCCTGCAGCCCCTTCCCCAGAGCCGACCGCTGGCACTGCTCCCCCTACCCCTACAAGACCGTCGGTAGCGGGCACTGTCACTACCGCACCCACCCCGTCACCGCCTTCCTCCTGCGACGGGGGCCCTAACTCACCCACACCCATCACCCGCCTTAGAGGCCCCGCACCTTTTCCAGCGCTATTTCTACTAAACCTACGGGCCATAGCACCGCGAGAGCAACACCACCAAAGCCCACCTCTTAATATATCCCCTGAACCCCCTGGCTTTCATTTTTTTTTTAAACTCAGTGGGGCAGGTGTCAGCCGGAGTCTGATATGTACAGTTCTATTTATGCAATGCACTGCCCCCCCCCCACATGGCACCCTGGTCGTGGCTCCCAAGCAAGGTCCTCTCAAACCCCCCCCCCGAGGCCCTCCAGGTGCATTAGCTCACCCTGTGTGCCAGGCCCCCCCTTCGAAGCACTAGGCCCCACCCGCATGAGGAGCTCCAAATCGGGCCGCCCCCTCAGCCCCTTGCTGCGATGCCAAGCTGCCGGCCCGCAAACGCCACCTCCAGATGAGAAACAGCCCCCGAAAGCCGCCCAAGCAGCGGTGCGTCGTGGAACCAGCGGGGGTAGGCCCAACAGGTAAGTCACCCCAAAACACACCTTTTCTCCTCAGTGGTCCGTCGGCAAGAGGGAGATCCCACGCCGCAGATCTCCCTCGCTTGCCGCCGACCCACCCACGGTACCAGCACCAATCCACAACTCCCACGTCACCAACGTGGGGCCGCTGATGCCGGCGTCCACACACCCCCCACCACCCAAACTGCCTAGCGCAAGGGCTCTGGGCCCCGGGGACCCGGTTACAATACCGGCCTTGGGACCCGGCCCCTCCGGCGCGGCAAGATAAACATCAATGATCTAAGAAAAACTCCCATTAGCAAAGATGTATGAAGACAATACTTTCTTAACTTTTTATCTCTTTTCTTTTTCTTAAAATATCAACAGCTTCTTCAGTTATCATATATCATCTTGCCCACAGAGCACAGATTTAAAGACTGCAGCATAAGTTTAACGCCACTGTATATGCCCTCACAGCATTTCACAAGTGCTTTATCAATGAGAGGCAAAATCTCAATGTGCCAACATGCAATGCTAAGGGGGCAAAAAGAAAAACCCACATTAAAAACAGCAACCCCAACCCCAACCATATTCAAATGCAAAACACTACCCCTGCATACTACCTAAGCACAATACTTCATGAAAATCCCAGCCAAAAACATACTAATATCACACTTTCCTCACTTACAAGTGAATCATATTGCCAACGCAACAACCTACAGTCACCACTCATTGGAACCGTCAAAATATGTGGCACATGCGCTTTAATATATCCTTACTCAGGCAATCTGGTTTAAGGGGCTGCTGCCTATACTTAGCTTACTCCTTAATAATCTCTTCACCGTAACTGACTGCAGTCACCACCCAACAAAACTGGCGAACTTTCCAATGCAAACGTTGTAATTGACCACCTCACTCAAACAAAACAATATACATACAAAACCTGGCACATAGATTCCATTCCATTTAAAATGGCAGTATTTAAAGCACCAGCTTAATCATGCAACCAAGCAAACTCTTCCGTATTCATATACGAATCGACACGGTCTCTTCGTGCGTATAATCTATACAGCTGTGTTTTTTATATTGTGTTTACCTTTTTGCCCCTTTAGCATTGCATGCTGGCACATTGAGATTTTGTCCCCCCTCCCCACCCCCCGATGAAGCAGTTGCAAAATGCCGTGAGGGCATCTACAGTGGTGTTAAACTTATGCTGCAGAATTTAAATATATGCTCTGTGGGCAAGATGATATATGATAACTGAGGAACTTGTTGACTTCATACACCTGATCTTTGCTAATGGAAGTTTTTCTAGGATTTATTTATTTATTTATTACAAGTTCTTATATACCGCACTATTCGGCATCAGCGCGGTTTACATTATAACATAAAGACCATAACAACAAGCTGTTTGGTTTACATCGAACAGGAGTACAAACTTGGAGAACCGGGGTAAACTATATACAAGAGATAATTACATAGAACAGAATAGAGTCTTAATAATATCAAGAACGGCATGGTGTGTTCATGAGTGGGTCACTTCCTCTGGTTCAATTGCTGGTAGGGTAGTATTGAAGGAAGAGGTGGTATTTGAGTGCCTTCCTGAACTGGAGTAGGTCAGTAATGGCCCTTATGTCGGAGGGTAGAGCGTTCCAGCATTTGGGTACATAGAAACTGAAGGCTCTGTTTGAGGTTGTCATGTTGCACTTTGTCAACGCCTTCGAGGTTGTCAGTAGGTTTACGGCTGATGTTCTTCTGGATCTGTTGGGGGGTACTGTGTGAATCAGATCTGTGAGTGAGGAGGATGAGATACCCTTGATTGCCTTGAATGATAGGACTAGGGTTTTAAAGATGATCCTCCCATGGATGGGGAGCCAGTGAAGCTGTTTAAGAATGGGAGTTACGTGGTCGCTTCTGGAGGCTCCGTAGAGGACTCTTGCTGCGGCATTCATGGCCATCTGTAATGGGCTAAGAGTGGATTGAGGGAGACCTTGTAATATGGCATTTGCAAAGTCGAAGTGTGGCAGGATTAGTGCTTGGTATATGGTTCGGAAGTCATCAGGGTCCAACATGGAGCGCATATGCCTAAGCGAGCGTATTTTGAAGTATACAGCTTTGACTATGTTATTTATGTGATGTTTCATATCCAGACGTTGGTCCAATGTAACTCCAAGGTATCTTATTGTTTCTTTAGCTTGTAGGTCAGCTTCCTTGACACTGACGTGGGCTGGAGGGGTGAAGTTGGGGTCTTTGGAGATGAAGAGCACCTCTGTTTTTTTATGTTGAATGCGAAGGTTTTGTGATTGGAGCCACTCTGAGACCGAATTGAGGCAGTCTACCAACGGTGCCAGGTCTAATTGAGTTGTGGAGAAAGGCATATATAAGAGAATGTCATCTGCGTATATCAAGCAGTTGACTTTGAAAGATCTTATGATGTCGCAGATGGGCTGCATGTATATGTTAAATAGTAGGGAAGACAATGAGGAACCTTGAGGCACACCTTGCTTTTGATGGAAGCGTTTTGACTCTTCTGTACCGGACTTCACATATTGCCATCTACCATCCAGATAAGAGTTGCACCATTCTAATGCACTGTTGCAGATACCTTTCTCTTTCAGTCGTCCGAGGAGAATTTCGTGGCTTACTGAGTCGAACGCCGCAGCGATGTCTAAGAAGACGAGTACAAATCCTTGTCGGATGTTGTTAATGCCTGTGATAATGTCGTTGAATAGGTTCGTGAGAAGGGTCTCGACCCCATGATATTCTCTGAACCCATGTTGGCAGTGATCTAGGGGCGCTGTGGTGTCTATATGATCTTGGATTTGCCGTTGTGCCTCCTTCTCAATTATCTTGGCTAAGAGGGGAATGCTAGCTATAGGCCTATAAGATTCGACCTTTTGCGGGTCTAGCTTGGGGTTTTTCAAAAGTGGCCTGATGGAAGTCTGCTTGAGTGCTGCAGGGAAGTACCCTGTTGTGAATGAGAGGTTCATTAGATTTGCAATGAAGGGGCTGAACGCACAACGTAGCTCCTTAATCCAAAAAGCTGGGCATGGGTCCGTTTGTGCAGTGGAGGTATTGAGAGATGCTATGGTGTCCTCGATGCATTTAGTGGATGGTGTAGAGAAGTTATTTAGTGGGGTTGCATTCGTTGGTTCTTGGAACGGGACTGTTGACACCTTGTTAGTTTGCACTATCTTGGATTGCATGTAGTCAGCGAATTTCTGTGGATGAATCTCACTGTGTTGTTCGGGAGAAGGTTCCTTTGAGAGGGATTTGACCAGGTTGAAGAGGTCACGTGGTTTATTCAGTGATCTCTTTAGGGTGTCTGTGTGATATTGTTTCATTGTGGTTGTGATTGCTTCACGGTGTGTGGAGAGGTGAGTACGGTAGGCGGTCTGATTTTCAGTGGAAAGTGATCTGCGCCAGCGGCGTTCCAGTCTGCGGAGTTGAGTCAGAGAGGCTCGCAATTCAGGAGAGAACCAATGGGCGTAGCTTCTTTTACTCCACAGTGTGTTCTTGGAAATTGGAGGTTGTGATATGGCATGCAGATTGGAGTTCCAGGAGGTGATTAGTTCGTCGAGGTCTGGTGTGGTTTTGTTGAGGAGTGATTGGGTCTCAGCCAAGATGTGTTCTCTGTTAAATGGTCTAAATCTTCTTGTGGGCGTCCGTGATGTGCTGTGCATGTTTTGGCTTCTGTGCAGCTTCTCATTGATGATGGGGATCTGGAAAATGATCAGTTTGTGGTCTGACCAGGGTACATCAACGATTGATATTGGTAGGTTGTGGTTTTGTTGAATGACTGTCTGAGGAGCAAATACCAAATCCAGAATGTTTCCCTTTATATGAGTGGGTTTATTGATAATTTGCTTGAGTCCCAGGTCTTCCATAGCACCAAGGAAGGCAATTGCGTGGTTTTGGGATAACGATGGGAGATTGAAGTCACCCATTATCCAATTTGGTTTATTGGGATTGAGGGTGCTGGCAGTAAGGTCAATAATGGTTGGGAGGTCATCTGGAGACGTGGACGGTGTCCTGTATAAGAGGTTGAGGGAGATTTGCTGGTTTGTAATGGAGAGTATGTCTAGATTGCTTGAGCTAGAGGAATCTGTTATGTGGAAGTTAAGGTCCGATTTGGAGACTATGAGCACCCCTCCTCCTTTTTTGTTTTCTCTATGTCTTGTGTGTATGGCGAAATTGGGTGGTAGAAGTTGGTTGATGAGAACATTATCTTCAGCTGATAGCCAGGTTTCTGTGATCATGAGTATCTCTAGGTCATAGCGGGAAATTGTTTCAAGAACCACAGGCCACTTTTTGCGAATAGAACGCGCATTTATGATGGCACATCTTAGGGGTCGGTAGTTCGGAGGTTCTTCCTGGGTGGGTGTATTGGGCAGCTGGAGTGCTATGTGTATCAAATGGGAGCGGCGTGTGTAGGTGTCATTTCCTGGGTGGGAGTATGGAGGTCCAGACCACCTTTTTCCATGGCTATTTAAGATGGGGATATTTCCATGAGATATGTAAAGGGCTTGGGAGGTTCCAAGCCAGTGAGTCAGTAGGAAAAAGCTGATAAGGGCGAAGAGCTGGAGGGCCATTTTGCGAGTTCCTGTTGTGTGCGAAGTACTGTAGATATACTGCAGTATAGTGCAATAGCAGGACAGAGAGTACGGTAGTGAGACACAAAACAGTATGGCAATGGACAACGGTATATGATGCTACTGACAACAGTATAAGAAGCTATTGACCGTGTTATATAGTCTACTGACAACAGTATGAGTACTATCAACAATGTTATACAGTATAAGAAGCTATTGACAGTGTTATATAGGCTATTGACAATGGTATAGGTACTATCAACAAAGTTATATAGGCTACTGACAACAGTATATGAGGCTACAGATCATAGGATATGTGTGACCATAGGAGAATATTGATATTGGCTTAGATGGGTGTGCTGGAAGACTCATTTTAGCCAGTGTTTTAGAAGTGGTATACTTGCTGTGATCGGTAGGTGGCTTGGTTCAGTGTGAGAGCGAGGTCTGCCATGGGTGCGCTCCAGCTGGAGGTTTGAAGAAGACGGAGATCTTTTCAGATGATGTTGATGATGTTAGTTTCAAGCCCGCCGGGCAGTCGGGATACTGCTGTGCTTATACGGGTTATCATAAATGACAGTCTATTTAGTGAATAGCTGGACTTGAGAGTGGCTGCTGGTTTTCGTTATGTTGCAGATTTCTTCATGGACTGTGATCAGCATAAACAATGGAGACGGTAACGATGACTGTAGTTGTGGACAAAGGGCTGTCTCGGTGCGGCGTCGTTTCTTTTCTATAGGCCTCTGTGACCTCAAACACAATGGCTTCTTGCACTTTGCTCAGCACTGATACGTGCCCCACCTAAGGGCCACGCCAAAGGGCCCTCTGGCGAGGCCCTCAGGCGCGGGCCCGACCAGGCGCGGGCCCGCCTGGCAGCGGCTCCCTTTTAAGCCGGCCTGCTGCTCCTCCCCTCCTCCCACAGCCCCGAATGGGCCGGAGTTGCTGCTCGGGGGGGCAGGCTGGCCGGGTGCAGATCACAGCCCCGATTAGGGGAAGATGGTGGCTGCTTTGTTTTTCCCGCCGGCAGCGGCTCCCTTTTAAGCCGGCCTGCTGCTCCTCCCCTCCTCCCACAGCCCCGAATGGGCCGGAGTTGCTGCTCGGGGGGGCAGGCTGGCTGGGTGCAGATCACAGCCCCGATTAGGGGAAGATGGTGGCTGCTTTGTTTTTTCCCGCCGGCAGCGGCTCCCTTTTAAGCCGGCCTGCTGCTCCTCCCCTCCTCCCACAGCCCCGAATGGGCCGGAGTTGCTGCTCGGGGGGGCAGGCTGGCCGGGTGCAGATCACAGCCCCGATTAGGGGAAGATGGTGGCTGCTTTGCTTTTCCCGCCGGCAGCTGCTCCCTTTTAAGCCGGCCTGCTGCTCCTCCCCTCCTCCCACAGCCCCGAATGGGCCGGAGTTGCTGCTCGGGGGGGCAGGCTGGCCGGGTGCAGATCACAGCCCCGATTAGGGGAAGATGGTGGCTGCTTTGTTTTTTCCCGCCGGCAGCGGCTCCCTTTTAAGCCGGCCTGCTGCTCCTCCCCTCCTCCCACAGCCCCGAATGGGCCGGAGTTGCTGCTCGGGGGGGCAGGCTGGCCGGGTGCAGATCACAGCCCCGATTAGGGGAAGATGGTGGCTGCTTTATATCATTTATATTCCTGAGCATTGTCGAAGGCCGAGATTGATATGCCTGGGCATTTAAGCCCGATGGGTATGAGATCCTTTTCTCCCTACTAATGTGAAGAAACTGACAGCTGAGGTAGTTGAGATAGGTAGATTGAAGTTTTGAAGTATTTTTGTGGATAAACCTTCTTTCTTCATTCTAATTTTTGGATATTTTTGTCTGTATGGTGAAACCAATGGTAACAAATACCATAAAGAAAGATTGCTGCCACAATAAACAATAAACAATTCTAAAAGGAAACAACAGCAGTGTCTAATGAATCAATTAGCAGGAATCACGCTGAGAGCGTCACACTGAAACTGAAAAACAGCTGATGATGGTGAACTCAGGTTCAGGAGGAGAGAAGCAACTAGGCAGTTGACAGTTGTGGAAGAAAATAGATTGGATGAGATTAAATGGGTGCTTCTCTGTGGCTTATAAGAAGGAAAGCATAGCCGTATATCTGTAACAGGGGTTCTCTGTGTACAGCAGGGGTATGCAGCCACACTCTTGGTGCTGTCTGTCAACAGTGCCCATGCCCAGCTGCTTCCCACCTTGCCGCCCCACTCATCTCTTCAGTCAATTTCCAAAGCAAGTGAGTGCAGCATCTGAGCACTCAGAGCAAGTAAAAAGAACAGAAACCATTAATGATTTTATTTATTTATTTATTTAACAAGTTTTTTATACCGCCTTTTCCTTCAATCAAAGCGGTCACAAGAAATACAAGGTATAAACAAGGGAAACATAAACAGTATAGACATGACAACATATGGTAATGTAGGAAAAATAACAAGGGTTAACAATATAGTGGATTATTTATAAAGTATATACAATAGATGATATCTTAGTCATTTGTTGATCCATAGTGCTCAATGAAAAGTAAAGTTTTTAATTGCTTACGAAAGTCACTTAAAACATCAATTGCACGTAAATCAGGAGGGAGAGAGTTCCAAATCAAAGGGGCAGCCAAAGAAATTGCTCGTTGTGATGTACATTTGCGTGATTTAGCGAAGTTTCTTGGGGTATTGAGGGTGTTTGAGGTGGATAATCTTCTAGGTCTGTTGCTGGTATCACGGGATAAGAGGGCATGGAGGCTGGTTGCAGAACTGTTGTGCTTCATTTTGAAGATGTTTATGATTAACTTATACTTTATGCGAAAGGTTATCGGGAGCCAGTGGAGATCTTTAAGGATGGGGGTAATGTGGTCATGATTTGTGGAACCGTTAATTATTCTGGCTGCTGTATTCTGTGCCATTTGAAGAGGTTTGAGAGCATGTTTTGACAGCCCACTGTAGATAGGGTTGCAAAAATCCAGAATGGGGGTAATAAGTGCCTGGCAGACTGTACGAAAGTGTTCATAAGAGATAAGAGGCTTGAGGCGTCTAATTATTTTCATTCGGTAATAAGCGCTTTTAACAGTTTTCTTTATGTGAGATCGTAGGTCTAGCTTCTTATCGAGGGTTACCCCGAGGTATCTTACCTCATCCTTAATTGGAATCTCAGTACTGTTGCATGTGATGTATGGTGGGGGATTAAAGTTGGTGTTTCTAGTGACAATAAGTGCTTCAGTCTTCTTCAAGTTTATTGCAAGGTTGTTATTTGACAGCCAAATGGAAATGCTGGTAATGCAGTTTGAAATCTTGTTGTAGTTTGGGCAGTTGATATCAATCGGAGTGCAGATCATAATATCATCTGCATAAATTGTGTAGTCTATATGATGAGTTGATATTATGTGACATATTGGTTGGATAAAGAGGTTAAAAAGAAGTGATGAGAGTGCAGATCCCTGCGGTACGCCTTGTTTGATAACTGTATGATGTGAAGTGTTTAGACCGACTTTAACTTGGAACTGTCTACCAATTAGGTAGGACTCAAACCAGTTTAGGACGGTGCCAGTTAGACCGATGTTCTTTAGTCTGGCTAATAGGAGAAGTGAGGCAGCTGGAATCGATCAGATGTTTCAGGCTTCATGGAGTGATGAGCAGATTGAAAGATGACCGGTGGTGAAACTTGCAGACATTGGGAGAAGATGTTAGTCGTTTCTGAGGGTATGGCAGGCAGATGAGTGTGGCTGCATACCCCTGCTGTACACTGAGAACCCCCATTACAGATAAGCAACTATGCTTTGTCCATGAGCAAGCAGAGGGATGCAGGCACACTCTAGGTGAGTCCAGAGCTGAGGGCCGCTGACAAGACCATTAATGTGTGTGACCCGGTTGAAAAATTGGGAGTTGGAGTCTTTAGTCAAAGAGGTTGCGCAGGATAGCTTGGCCAAAGGCATGGTCCATGGCTGAAGAGCAATCTAAGCTATAGTGCTTTGTGAAAGTATGCACAGATATCCATGTAGCGGCCTTGCAAATCTCTTGAGGAGGAATGTCAGTCAAATTAGCAATGACTGCTGCTGTAGCATGAAGGCAGTGGGGTCCTACTCATCCAGGTGGAGTTTGATCTGCTTGGAGATAACAAAAGGATATACAGTCTGCGATCCAGGAGAAGATGGTCTGCCTGGTTTGTTAAGATTATAGGTGAGAAAAAGCTTAGGTGAAGCTGTTTGGTAGCTTGAAGATAGTACAGTAAAGCTCTTCTGCAATCCAAGGAATGAAGAACTTATTCAGATGAATCCGGCCATGCTGCTTGGAAGAAGCCAGGAAGCACTATAGATTGATTGAGGTGAAAACTGGAGACAACTTTTGAAAGAAACTTAGGATGGGTATGTAATGAAACTTTTAAATGAAGGAGTTGAGTATATGGAGAATAACGAACCAGAGCTTGGAGTTTGTTGACACATCTGGCAGAAGTAATAGCAACTAGAAAGATTGTTTCCACATGAGATGCTTTAACGAAGCAGACCCCATGGGTACAAAAGGGGACTTCATGAGTACCGAGAGAGCGACATTGAGATCCCATGCTTGAGCAGGAGGCTTAGTGTTCGTCAGACCCTTTGTGAAGTGAGAGACTAAAGGATGTATGCAACCCACTGACCCACATAATCTCCTTTTTCCCCCTATCATCTAGATTGTAAGCTCTGATGAGCAGGGACTGTCTCTATTACTTGTCCTGACTAGATTGTAAGCTCTGATGAGCAGGGATTGTCTGTCTGTCTGTCTCTTATTTAAATAGAAATGCTCAGTAGTACTAGTAGTAGTAATGGGAGACAGCCAACCTGGCTTTGCCCTAACTAGATTGTTGTTCTGTGTGTTTTTCGTCTTGATTAGATTGTAAGCTCTGAAGAGCAAGGACTGTCACTCTTATGTGTCTGTACAGCGCTGCGTATGATTAGTAGCACTTTATAAATGTTCAATAGTAGTAGTAGTAGTAATGTATGTATATCGACTTGCCATCCTCGTACCAATGTGTCATAGCAATGGCAGAGAGATAATGAATTGATGAATTCTGTAGTCCTGAGTTAGACAGGTGAAGAAAATAAGTGAGAACATGACTGAGGGGACAGTAGATGGGGTCCAAAGCCCACAACAAAGGCCAGTAAGAGAAATGAATCCATTTAGCATATTGGAATGCTGCATTGAGGGGCAACGTGATGCCTGGAGTACAACTCGCACTTCAGTTGGCATGGAATGGAGATGATCAGCTAGCCCATCAACTTCCAAGTTGCTAGGGCAAGTGATTGGAGGTTGGGGTGGAGGAGATGAAATTTCTGCTGCATTAGGAGAAAAGGATGAAGTGGAAGAGGCCAGGGACCGTATTGAGCCATGGCGAGGACATGTGAGTACCACATCTGTCTGGGCCATGGAGAGACAATGAGGATGACAGTCGCTCTGTATGCACAAACTTTGAGCAGTGTCCGGGGAATAATTGGGAAGGGCAGAAAAGCATAGAGAAGGTGACTTGTCCAAGAGATGAGGAAGGCATCCACTGCTCATCTATCTGAGCTGGGATGAAGGTAACAATAGAGTGGACACTTGGCACTGTCATCTAATGCAAAGATATCCACTTCAGGCATCCCCCAGGCCTGGAAGATGGAGAAAAGTACCTCGGGGTCAAGGGACCACTTGTGAGGATCGAGGCATCGAATGAGGGAGTCCACTAACTGGTTTTGGACTCCGGGAAGATAAATTTCATTGAGAGACTCCGATGGATTGGGCATAGAGTCATAAGTGTACGAATTTGCGGCTAAATCAGAGAGAACCAAATCCGCCCTGCTTGTTGATGTAGAACATAGTTTAGACTGTTTGCACCATTCTTGTACCATAGAGTAATGTTCTTTCACTTCTGAAACAGCTTCCTGGATCTTAGCACCAAAGAGACTATCTCCCTGACAGGGAGTATATGCCAGAAACCCAGAAACAAACAGTGCATTGACCAAAAATATATGTAGCTATGGTTTGGGCAGCTGAATCAAAGGCATCATAGGTGGAGTGAATGATATGATAGAGGCACTTTTCTGGATTGTCGGGAAGGCTGTGATCCTATAGTTTTGGGATGGGAGCTGAGTTGGGCTGTTGTGAGATCAGGTTGTGAAGGTATTGAAGAATCTGAAGTTGGTGTGCCAAAATTTTCATGGTGCGCATACGACTCTGAAAAGTTTTTCTTCCCACTGAAGCCAATGTATGTTGATATTTCCCTGGCAGTGTCTGGACCGACATTTTGGAGGATTTAGCCTTCTAAAGACCATCTCAGAGATGATGTACTGATAATGGAGTTATTGATGTTTGAAACCCAGTATAGGCAGTACTTTATATTTAAGGTTGAGGTGGGGATCCGTGGCATGCCCTGACGCTGGAGTGGTCCAGGATGACACAAAGACATCCTGCAGGACTTGTGAGTCTGGCATGGCCAAAACCTCCTTTGGTGTACTACAAGCTCTTAAAATGGACTGAACGTCTTTTTTATTAGTAGGGGTCTGGGAGTTACTGAGGGGCCAGTGCCTTAGATAATTTTTGGAGAAATTTCAGAAATTTCTTCCAAAGGCTCGTGATCTATAGCTGGAGATTGTGTCACCTCAATATCTCCCAAGAGGGAGGGCACTATATCTCACTGATGGGAGTAGGAAACACTTTCTGTTGAACAAGCATTGTCAGACAAGGATTGGAATCATAGCAATCCAGAAGGGACAAAGGATCCCTTGTGGAGTTTGGAGGAGACTGGTAGGAGGGAGACTCTGGAGATAGTGGTTGTTCAACAGGTGAAGCAGATGAAAGTAGGGCTGCAGAGTCCTGAATGAACCTGCATAGCAGCTGTAGGAGGGGGCTGAGGGAAGGGAGTGTCATCCAGCATAGGGACTATGGAGGATAGGGATGGGTGCTGGTGATGTCTCATTCTCTTAGAGATATGGGAGGATGTCTCAGATGCATCTCCTTCTGACATGTGCTTGTAAGGATGCAAATCTATTGTGCTATGAGTAGGAGCTGGGTCAGTCTTGCGGGAATATTTAGACTTAGACTCATGTTTCTGACTTTACGGAGCCTCTGGCCTCAGAGATGGAGTCTTAGAGGCCAGATGAGGAGGAGATGGAGCCGGGCCTCTAGCCTGATTTTTGAGGCTATGGGCCATTTTTTTAAACACTGGCACTGGTAGGGGTTCTGCCTCCGAGCACGCAGCAGCCCTGTCAAGTCCTGATCATGTTGTGACTGGGTCCAATGGGAGTGGGGTCATAGTGGGAGGAGGGGTCATGCTGAGAGCAGTAAAATCACCATTCACTATTGAAAGGGGTGTGGATGATATGCTTGTCTTGTTTCTTCTCCTTTTTTCTTTTTTTGACTCACAGGAATGCTTCTGTGGCAAAGGTCCTTCTGCTTCACAGTATTATTTATGTTTGTTTGATTTTTTTAAAAAGTTATTATTTATAAAATTTATACAATTTTATCAAGACACCACTTATACAGAAAAGGCATATACCCATTTATACAATAAAAAAAACCCCATCATCATCATAAGAAAAGGCATATGGGCATGCCTCTAGCCCACAAGAAGGAGAGGTGTAGGGTAGAAAAGAACACACAGCAAGCCAGAGGAATTTTGCCTACTGTGTGATTAAACAAGAAATCAAAACAGTAAAACACAAGATAGCTGGTGAGGTATCAAGGCTAAATGATATATACACATGGTCAGTCACCCCTCATCAATCAATGGAACAAAATAAAGATAATGGAAGCTGCAGAAGGAAGATACAAGTTCTGTAGGACTGCAGCATCCAGTGTTTTTTGTTTTTTGTTTTTTAAGGAAAGCAAAACAATGTGGGGAGACCCACAGCAGCAGAGCCCGTTCTGAAGCACTTCCTCTCAATTTGTATTTTTTTATTTTTTCTTAGCGAAGTGCCCCAAGGGCAAGAAAGATACTGAGAAAAACAAAGAAAGCAAATCACTAACATCCATGTACCTGATGGAGGTAGGGGAGAATCGAGCTGCACCATGAGCAGTAAAGAGACTGAAGAGATGAGTGGGACGGCAAGGCGGGAAGGGGTGTGCATGCTCAGAAGTCCAAGGGACTTCTCTGAGTTTGGTGAGAGCAGGGCACAGGTGCTGTCAGCAGACAGTACATACAGTGTGCCTGCAGACCCTGTTTGTTCATGGACAAATCTAAACAATTCCTAAAAAGAATGTGTAGAAACAGAAAAGGTTAAGCTGAGTGCTGTCCAAGGTTCTGAATTTGCATGTGTGCATTTTCTGTGAGTGTATAAGGAAACGTTTATATAGTAAACCTGTCCTTCAAAACTAACACCAAAAGCTCAAAACAACTATAATCCAGCCTATGAATGGCTTGTAATGCAAGCACTGCAATGTGCTTTAGAACTTCGGTACACAACCTATGGGAAGGCACAGAATTGAAAACAGAATAAACTAGACTGAAACAGATCCCTACAAAGAAATGACACACTAAGGGACCTATATTTAGCTCATGCCTTTCTCAGAAGTTCAAGTCAAGTTACATCAGGTATTTTCCTATATCCAGAGGGCTGACAATCTAACTGTCTGATGCAGAAACACTAGCATACCCTTTGTGTGCAGATAACACAACCTATACGCACAAGTTCCGCCACACCAAATGCAGAAAAGAGATTGACATCTGCTTATAAAAGGAAGTAAAGATACAGTTGTGGTCAACATTATTGGCACCCTTGAAGTTCAATCCCTTAATGTTCAATATCTCCTAAAAAGTGGCCAGTGAAATGTCTTTGGACTATACAGTATATGCACACATATTTGACACATAAAAGAATCAAATAAATCAAGACCAATTATAAAAAGAAATAGTAGGAAATAGTATAAAAGTTGGGACATTGACAGGACATGATTATCAGCACCCTTATAAACAATTCAAATCAGTTTGAACAGAAGGACCACATTCCAACTGCAGTAAAATTAGATACACCTATGATCAATTGTCAGTACTCACATGACTTGAATCAACCAATAAAAGATGGCTCTAATGTTTAAAATGGTAACATTCACTCTCTGTTCCATTTTCACAATGGAGAGCTGCCTGAGACCATCAGAAAAGCCATTATCACCAAGCATTACACTTCAAAGGAGTAAAAGGCAAACGCCAAAGACCTTAGGATTCCTATGTCTACAGTTGGCAATATAATTAAGAAGTTTTCTGCTCATGGAATTGTCAAGAAGCTCTCAGGATGAGGTGAGAAGAAGGAGTTTAATCTGAGAAGTCTTCAAAAGTTAGTGCAAGCTGTTGAAAAAAAATGCATACAACATCCAAATAGCTTAAGGCTAACCTAGAGAAATTTGGAGTAATGGTTTCAACCCGCATCATATGCCATACACTAAACAAAGAAGGACTTCATGGGTGAAGTCTAAGGAGGACCTCACTGCTCAATGACAGACATAAAAAGGCATGCCTGATCTTTGCTCAAACCTGCATTGAGAAACCACAATCCTTCTGGGAAATTGTTCTGTGGACAGAGGAAACCAAACTTGAGCTCTTTGGCAATGCGGACCAGTGAGTATATTTACAGGCGAAGAAATTAAGCTTATAAGGAAAAAAACATCCTTCCTATAGTTAAATATGGTGGCAGTTCCATAATGTTGTGGGGTTGCTTTGCTGCCTCAGGAACACGTGTTTTGTCAGTTGCCTTCTTCAGCAGCTTGAGACCTACAGAGGAGGATACTGTATCTTAGCACTCTCACCAGGAATTAAATCTAAAGCAAAAGCATGATATGAACGTCCAATGGAAAGTACGGTGAAGGTTGGCTCCTGGATAAGTGTTGCATAGGGTGTATTGAAACTTTGGGGAGAGGGAACAGCTGTACGTTTCTGCATATTATATAAGCTTTTACATATTATATTACCATATAAGCTGTTTTGTTTCTGTTTCACAAACTTCATTCCACCAACAAACATAAAAACACCAGGAGCACAGCTGCAAGTTAAATCATAAGTGCACTACTTGGGAATAACTCTGGACCAGGAAGTCACACTTTTGCCACATATCAACAACACCATCAAACTTATGTACCACAAAATAAAGACAGTCCAGGGCCTTTGACCTTTACTCAATATCCATGATTTCTACACTGTCTTCCAGGCCCTGGTACTTTTCCATTTAGACAATTGTAACATTATTGTTCATGGCCTACCAGGATATGCAATCCACCTCTACAATTGACCCAGAACACCGCCGCCTGGATCCTGCATGGAACATCCATAAATGAGTACATAACCCCAGTTCTCAAAACACTACACTAGCTTCCCATTATGACCCATGCTAATACAAGGCTCTGCTTACTATCTTTAAAATATACTACAACCTTTCCTTGGAATATTTACAATTGCTAATTCAGAAGACACCAAATAATAGACCAAGGAGCGCTAATACACAATTCACCCTAACTATCCCACCATCAAAGAAAAAGAACACCCACTCCACATCAAACAGAGCATTTTCACTCTACTTCCCAAACATATGGAATGCACATCCTGATACATCTGGACCACACACAACCTTGACGAATTCCACAAAAAGTTAAAACACATCTTTTCTTTAAACACTTCAGTGAAACTATCACCTAACACAGATGACTATACTTCCCCTGCACCACTAGTCCTCCCAGACAATTCATACTTTTATCCCTAATTATACCTCCCTCCCATCTCTAGTTACATTATGTTTTCAGATAAGTTCACCATATTGTATATATTTTCAATTGATTGATTCAAAGTTCTGATCCAGCACCGTATTTATATTGTTGTTTTCACGTTTTATTTCAACACTTTCCATGTATGTTAAATTTGTTCATTTTGTTATTGTTGGGGGGTTTTTATTTACACATTTTTAACAAATACTTACAAAAAGTATTACAGGAAACATGTTGAAAAGTAAACATTAATACAACCATCAAATGTACAAGAAAGAAAATATTATAAGTCAAAGAGCCCACATCTTGTGGAGAAACACATTTAAATAATAATCATAAAGGAAAAACATAGGAGAACAAACCTCCTAAACACAACCTTAAAACTAAGATGTAGACAGCAGTCCAGTGGCGAGAAGGGGACTTTCCAGTCTTTTGCATTGAGTGTCACATGTATGATTTTCTCCCACTTGGTGAGGTGTCTTAAGTGTGCAGTAGGTGCAATGAGCTCTTTGCTCTCAGGGAATGAGTCCGAAATCTGGAGGCTAGTGTAGCAGACTTGGAGGACATAAGGAAAGCAGAAAGGTACATAGATGAGACCTACAGGGAATGTAGTACTGAAGTCCCACCTCCAGCCTGGCAGCATCCTCGTTGCCATGGAGGAGAGAGGTCACATGACAGGAGAGCATCTCCATGGTGTGACAGGAAGTGATCCTGTAGCTAGGACCTATCCTCCAGGTGATGTAAAACCCTCTCGCACTGAGTACGTTTCTCCAGGGCCATGTGCCCATGAAGGAAGGGTTAGGACAGCTGTTATAGTTGGTGATTTGATCATTAGGCATGTAGATAGCTGGGTGGCTGGTGGACGTGAGGATCACCTGGTAATGCGCCACCTAGAAAAGGTCTTAGATAGTGCTGGGGAGGAGTCAACTGTGTTGGTACATGTTGGTACCAGTGACAAAGGAAAATGTGGTAGGGAGGTTCTGGAGGCAAAAATTAGGCTTTTAAGTAAGAAGTTGAAATGGAGAACTTCCAGTGTAGCATTCTCCAAAATGCTTCCCGTTCCATACGCAGGACCCAAAAGACAGGCAGAGTTTCAGTGTCTTAATGCATGGATGAGACAATGGTGCAAGGAAGATAGTTTTGGATTTGTTAGGAACTTGGCAACATTCTGGGGAAAGGAGGGGCTTTTCCAAAAGGATGGGCTCCACCTTAAATGGGATGGAACCAGGCTGCTGGCATTAACCTTTAAAAAGGAGATAGAGTAACTTTTAAACTAGACAATAGGGGAAATCCGATAGTCACCCAAGAGCACATGATTCGGAACAATCTAGGATACTAGCAAAAGACTGAAGTTAGGGCATATTGACAGAGAGGTTGAAATAAAGACAAAAGTAACCCAAATGCCCTTAAGTACAAAGCAGACAGAGATTAAGATTCCAAATTACCCCTTCCTACCAATAACCAGATTAATATGAATAAAATACAGCCTCTAAAATACTTGTATACAAATTCTAGAAGTCTAAAAAATAAGATGGGAGAGTTAGAATATATAGCACTAAATGAGAGGTTAGATATGATTGGTATCTCAGAGACATGGTGGAAAGAGGACAACCAGTGGACACTGTGATACCTGGGTACAAACTATACTGTAATGATAGTGCCAATCAAATTGGTGGAGGGGTTGCACTCTATGTTAGAGAGGGCATTGGGTCACAAAGGATTAAAGTTTTGCAGGAAACAAAATACACTGTAGAATCTCTATGGATTGAAATTCCATGTAAAAAAGGGGAAGGGGAAGACGATGGCAGTTGGGGTGTACTATCAACCGCCTGGTCAGAATGAACAAATGGATGATGAAATGTACAAAGAAATCAGGGAAGCTAAGAAAAGTTACAACACAGTAATAATAATGGATGATTTCAATTACCCCAGTATCGACTGAGTCAGTGTCATGGCAGGACATGCTAGGGAGATAAAGTTTCTAGATGAAATTAATGATTGCTTCCTGGAGCTTCATGAACCGGCAAGAGAGGAAGCTATTTTGGACCTGGTCCTTAGTGGAACACAAGATCTGGTGCAAGAGATAAAGGTGTTGGGGCTACTTGGCAATAGTGATCATAGCATGATCGCATTTGATTTAATAAAGAGAGGAAGGAGGGCAAGGAAATCCACATTACTATCTTTTAACTATCAAAAGGGAGACTATGATAAAATTAGGAAAATAGTTAAGAAAAAAAACTAAAAGGAGCAGTGCAAAGGTTAAAGCTTTACATCAGGCATGGGTGTTGTTGAAAAATACTATCTTGGAAGCCCAAATCAGCTGTATTCCAAGCTTTAAGAAAAGTGGAAGGAAGTAATAAAACTGCCAGCATGTGCTTGCTGTGGAAGCAAGAATGCATACTAAAGACTTTTTCAAGTACATTCATAGCAAAAACAACCTGTGAGAGAGTCAGTTAGACTATAAGATGATAGAGGGGTAAAAGGGGCACTAAGAGGGGACAAGGCCATAGCGGAGAGACTGAATAAATTATTTGTTTCGGTCTTTACTGAGAAAGATGGAGGGATGTTACCCATGACTGAAATGATATTTAAAGGTGATGCTGCAGGAGAATTGAAAGAAATATCAATAATCCAGGAAGATGTATTACAACTATTTAATAAACTGAAGAGTAGCAAATCACCTGGACTGGATGGTATATATCCAAGGGTGCTGAAAGCATTGAAATATGAGATTGCAAACCTGCTATTAGTAATCTGTGAACTATCATTAAAATCATATGTAATACCTGAAGATTGGAGGATGGACAGTGTAACACTAATTTTTAAAAAGGGTTCCAGGGGTGATCCAGGAAACTACAGACCATTGAGCCTGATGTCAGTACCAGGAAAAATGGTAGACACCATTATAAAGAACAAAATTACTGAACATGTAGATAGTCAGGGCTTAATGGGCGACAGTCAACATGGCTTTTGCCAAGGAAGTTTTGGTCTTACTAATCTGTTATGTTTATTCGAAGGTATGAATAAAAGTAGATGAAGGTGAGTCAGTTGATTATAGTTTATCTGGATTTTCAGAAAGTATTTGACAAGGTCCCTCATAAGAGACTCTTGGCAAAATTAAAAAGTCATGGGATAGGATGGAATGTACTGTTGTGGATCAGAAACTGGTTAAAAGATAGAAAGCAGAAGGTATGGCTAAAATAGTCAATTTTCCCAATGGAGAATGGTGAATAGTGGAGTACCCCAGGGATCTGTACTGGGTCCGCTGCTTTTTAACATATTTATAAATGACCTGTAATTGGGAATAATTCATTATAATAATACCATTGTGCAAACCATTGTTGTTCGTTGTAAAACAGCTGTAAATACACTGTTATTTGTTCATTGTAAATGTTTTTGAATTGCAGAAAAATGGTATATAAAAAAAGTGAAATAAATAAATAAATAATGAGTGAGATAATCAAGTTTTCAGATGACACAAAATTATTCTAAGTTGTTAAAACCCAAGAGGATTGTGAAAAATTGTAAGAGAACCTTGATAAATTGGAGGACTGAATGTTCACATGGCAGATGAAATTTAATGTGGACAAGTGCAAAGTTATGCACCTAGGAAAGAACAACCCAAAGTTCCATGGATGTAGCATTATTAGAAAAGGTAGGATGGAAGGATACCCCTATGAGGAGAGGCTAAAACAATTAGGACTTTTCAACCTGGAAAAGAGATGGCTATTTGATAAACATAGATCGATTGTGTACACCATCAAAATTTAGAAAGGCTAGGGGACATGCAATGAAGTTACAGTGTAATCTATTTAAGACTAATAAGAGAAAATATTTTTCACTCGACATGTAATCAAACTCTGGAATTTGTTACTGGAGGATGTGGTAAAAGCTGTTAGTGTAGCCAGGTTTAAAAAAGGTTTGGATAAGTTCCTGGAGGAAAGATCCATAAACCATAATGAAAGGGGACCTGGGAAATCTACTGCTTGCCCCAATACAAGCATTATGAAACCTGTGTCTTTTGGGGAAACTACTAGGCACTTGTGACCTAGATTGGCCACAGTGGAAACAGGATACAGAGCTTGATGGTCTGACCAAGTATAGCATATCTTATGTTCTTATGTACTACAGCCATTTATTAATCCAATCTACAACCTCACCCAACAGCCCCCTGTTTCTCTCCAGCTGCAAGAAAAAAGCCTCCAACTGCTGAGAGTCTGTAAAGATAAATCTAGACCCTTGAAGCAAAAAAAGAATCCTCAAGGGCCAACACCCTCAAGGTAAGGGCTATAAAAACCCATCTGTGCAGCTGGGTGGCCTAGAGAATGGGAAACAACTGAATCCTAGTTCTGCAAAATAATGTTCCCTTATTCTCAAACTACATTTTAAATACAGAGACCTTGCCTTGTTCAGAAAGAAAAGTAACAACTGGGTAACTCTGGTAGGAATATTATCCTGTGAGTCCTCTAAGAACTGAATCAAGTTCAAATCAGACTGAGTCTGCAATATATTAAAACCCCCAGAGGGGGGTTATAATCAGTAACTTTCCTACCAGATAAATACAATAATTTGGAAAATACCATTGAATCAGAACTGGACAATGCTAAGACCTCTTTGAGGTATTTATATAACAAGATCTCAGGAGACAGCAAATGACAAAGAGGAAAATTCAGAAATCAAATATTTTTCAGCTTAAGAGCATTCTTGTACAGTTCCAATTTGCAATGAATTACTAGACTATCTTTAATAGAAGAGGCACTGACTACCTGTAGAGAGGAACACTGGTTTTCACATTTGAGTATTTGGTTAGATAAGTATTCCACATGGTCTTAAGCCCTTCCCAGTCTCGCCTCAGTTTCCTGTGAAATTGCGCAAAGCTGGGAGAATGTGGTCACCAGAGTTTGCTGAGTTCAGGTTATCACTCTCCAAATATCGACCAGGGAGACCTGAAATTCCGGCACTTCTGTGGTGTCAACTGGAGATGGGGAACAAGACCCTGCTTTACGAATTCTCTTAGACAGAGAAGGAGTACTCTTTTGTAATGGCTGACCATTCTCTGCTGGACCAGGTGGTGTCATAATAGGAAGAGGAAGAGGTGGAGTGCAATCTGGAGAACTTAAAGATGCCCCCAGTAATTGCAAGGAAAAAGAATCAGTACCCGCTGGAGGGGTTCCCACCTCCTTAGCAATCCAATGCTTGTCCTTTGGTCCGGTAAGCACATCAGAGGAAACAATAATCTTTTTCTTCCGCTTTCCAATGAACAGCAATGACCAGCAGAGAAGACACTCAGGTGTGGGTGAACATTTCAGGACAGGTGAGACTAGATCCCTGTTCAGAACCACCTTCACCAGCATTATTAGAAATAGAGGAGCAAGAACTGAAAATACATGCTGATAAGTTGCAGAAAAAACAAGACTGTTGTGTGACAGAATAGGGAGAATGGAAAGATGAGCTACACAAAGAAAGGGATTAAAATTTTATATGGTAAGACATTAATTGTTGGAGTGGTACACACAGCCCTAGAAAGAAAAACCCTCAACAGCCTATAAATTTGCACCTGAGGAAATGGAGGGTTAAGTGACTTGCCCAAGATCACAAGGCGTGAGAGTGGGATTAGAACCCAGCTACCCTCATTTTTGACCCACTATTCTAACCACTCCTAACAGAAAATGTGGCCCCAGCTTCAGCTACAAAGTTCAGATAGACCTTTGTCAAGTACAGAATAAGTGACCGCAGGCTAGAAAAAGAAGCATACAGACAAAAATCTAACTGAAAACTCTAATAAGCCAAACTCTGCATGCTGTGCAATACTGGAGAACTAGAAACAGAAATGCATTCATCTCCTACAATTCAGCCCTTTGCCCTGCCACAGTCTTTTCCACATATAGGTTATAGTAGTCAGCAGAGACACGGCGGTACAGCAGGTCCTTCTCCTCCTCAGAAAAGCACAACAGAGAAGCATATTTCCATCAACTAATAGAGAAGATAAGACTTTTCACAAAAGAACGAGCAGGAAAAATTCCTTTTACTCCTGTGAGAACAGGAGAAATGGCAGTGATTGCCCTAAATATACTATATCATGCCACCAGCCAAGAAATGCGACCTGACCAGCAATGATAACTCGAGAGCCGAGGAATGATTCATGTATTTTGTTTCTCCATACTGTTTATTTTTCTTAAATTTAACTTAACACTTTGGGAGATAATTTTATTAGGGACTTGTGTGTGTAGAATTGCATTTTATATTCTGAAATTGGCTATTCAAAATGCCCAGTGTATACGTGGATTACAAGTAAGCAGAGAGAAGACATGGGGAGGAGAGGGATATTCAACGGAGTCAGCTAGCCATTATAAAGTGGCTAGCTGTTGCCCCTGTACTTTAAAATGTGGATATTCAATTCTGAGGCCATATCAACCCACCAGCATTGGATGGCTCAGCCAGATAGCACTGGGGAGTGGTGATATTCAGCTGCTGCCCCATTAGCTACAGCAGCGAAGGCTAGTAGAGCCCTTTGGGTGCGATCAATGGTAGTATCTGGGGATTTTCAGCAGCACTAACCATGTTAGTGCCACTTACTATCCTAGTCACTGTGATTATTTATTCATTTAATCTGTTTTGTTTACCACCTCATCCTTCAATCAAAGTGGTCAATGAGACAACAAAAGTGTTTACAATGGGGCATGGAGGACAGAGAGACAAAACATTGTAATAGATTACAGTACATCACATTAAGTTACAATAAAGCACAGTTACTTACCTGTAACAGGTGATCTCTGGGAACAGCAGGAATAAGTCTTCACATATGGGTACGTCGGTACCGACGGAGCCTGCACGGGAACGCTCCCCAGCGTCCAATCAGAAAGCCTTTGGGAGCATCCCACAGTGCCTGCGTGCTGCCTTACCGCCTTTCCCAACTGTCTGTCCTCAATTGAGTTTTAAGCTGAGACAAAGAGAGAGAGAGAGAGAGGGAAAGGAAAGATAGAGAGATACAACTCCTAGGGGAGGTGGGTGGGTTGTTAAGACTTATTCCTACTGTTCCCAGAGATCACCTGTTACAGGTAAGTAACTGTACTATCTCCAGGAACAAGCAGGAATGAGTCTTCACATATGGGGACTCCCTAGCTTTAGATGCCAGGGAGAGATCCCAGAAGTTGTGTGTCCCTGGAACAGGGCTGCACTTCCCCAGATGGATCTCTGGCATCCCATGAGGGATGTTGGGTAGGAGTTGATTAAGTATGGAACAGGTGTTTAAGAACAGCCTGACCAAACAAGGCATCCCGGTGGGAGTCCTTGTCCAAGCAGTAATGGGCTGTGAAGGTATAAACAGAGGCCCAAGTGGCTGCTCGACAGATGTCGTCGATAGACACAGAGTTCAGATGAGCCATTGAGGCTGCCATGGCTCTCACATTGTGAGCTGTGACATGGCCCTCCAGAGAAAGGTTCTTGCTCTGATAGGCGAAAGAAATGCAGAGGGCAATCCAGTTAGAAAGTGTTCTCTTGGAGACTGGTTGTCCGAGATGAGAAGGATCAAAGGCAAAAAAGAGTTGGGAAGGCTTTCTATGTTGCTGTGTCCTTTGTAAGTAAAAAACCAGAGCTCTTTTATAGTCCAGGGTATGAAGATTCCTCTCTGCACTTGATGCATGAGGCCCTGGAAAAAAGACAGGTAGGTAGACCTCCTGGTTGAGGTGAAAAGGCGAGACCACCTTAGATATAAAGTGTGGATTAGACCTAAGGACCACCTTGTCATGATGGAACCTTGTATAAGGCGGATTAGCTATGAGTGCTTGCAATTCACTAATGCAGCGTGCTGATGTGATTGCAATGAGAAATATAACCTTCCAAGAAAGGTATTTCAAGGAGGTGGTAGCTAAAGGTTCAAAAGGCAGCTTCATAAGCTGACCAAGAACCAAGTTTAAGTCCCATGCCACCGGGGATGGTCTGATGGGAGGCTTTATTAAAAGGAGGCCTCTCATGAATCTTGCTACAAGAGGATGAGAGGAAATAGGTTGTCCATTTAGGGGCTTAAGGGAAGCTGCGATAGTACTCAAATGGACCCTTACTGAATTTGTCTTAAGGCCTGCATTAGACAGATGAAGGAGATACTCCAGCAACGATTCCAGAGGTATGGCATGAGGGTTAAGACCCTTCTCAGAACACCAGAGGGTAAACCTCTTCCACTTGAAAGCGTAAGAATGTCTAGTGGAAGATTTTCTGGAAGCATAAAGAACATCTTTCACTTGTTGAGAAAGATGAAAATCTTGGAGATCTAGGACTTCAGCAACCAAGCCCTGAGATGCAGAGACTGGGGATTGGGATGCCACAACCTTCCATCCTCTTGAGAGAGGAGGTCTGGAGCAGACCCTAACTCTAGGGAGGGAGCTTGAGAGAGATGTAGAAGCAGAGGGTACCACACTTGCCGTGGCCAATGTGGAGCTATGAGAATCATGTGGCCTCTGTCTCTCTGAAGCTTGAACAGGGTTTTGGGAATTAGGGGAATGGGTGGAAAGGCATACAGGAAGTCTTGACTCCAGTGAAGGAGGAAAGCATCCCTTGCCTGAGCCCCCTGAGCCAGAGTTCTGGAAGAGAACCGGGGAAGTTTGGCATTCCACGGACTTGCAAAGAGGTCTATGTCCGGGGTTCCCCAAATTTGAAAAATCTTGGATACCTGGTCCATATGTAGGGACCACTCGTGTGGAAGCAGAACTCGACTGAGTCTGTCCGCCCAAAGGTTTTGAACACCTGGAAGATAAACTGCCAGAAGATGAATGTGATGCTCTCTGGCAAGGGCCCACAGTCTCAGAGCTTCATTGCAAAGCGACAGAGAGCCAGTTCCTCCCTGCTTGTTTACATAGAACATGGCTACCTGATTGTCCGTGTGGATAAGGACTGTCTTGTGGCTGAGCAGGGTGTGGAAAACTCGCAGAGCAAGGAAGATTGTTCTGAGTTCCAAGAGATTGATATGTAGACAAGTCTCCTGTGGGGACCAGATGCCCTGGGTGGAGAGGTCCTGAAGATGAGCTCCCCAGCCCATTGGAGAAGCATCTGTTGTAAGAGTTGCTTGGGGTAGAGGCTGTTGAAAGGGGGACCCCAACAACAGGTTTTGAGGGGACTTCTACCACTGGAGGGACAAAATGAGGTGACTTGTGTTTGCTATTTTGTCTGACAGGCAGCCTAATGCCTGGGTCCATTGGGTGGATAAAGTTCACTGAGCTGCTCTCATGTGAAGGCAAGCATATGGTACCACATGTACGGTGGATGCCATGTGGCCTAGCAACTGTAACATCTCTCGAGCAGTTAGTAGGGGCTTCAACTCTGCTTAAGAAGCTAACTGCACCAAGTGAAGGCAACGTGCCTGGGGAAGATAGGCCCTTGCCCTTGTGGTATCCAGCACCGCCCCTATAAACTCCAGGGACTGAGTAAGGATCAAATTGGATTTTGGAATGTTTATTACCAGCCCTAAATACTGAAGGATACACATTGTGCAGATTAGAGAAGTCTTGGCCTCTGATTGAGTGGGAGCTCGAATGAGCCAGTCGTCCAGGTAAGGGAAGACGAATATTCCCAGGGTGCGCAGAAAAGCAGCAACCACTGCCATGCATTTCATGAACACCCTCGGTGCAGAGGCCAGACCAAAAGGGAGCACTCTGTATTGATAGTGCTCTTCCTGAAAAAGGAACCGAAGGAAATTTCTGTGAGTTGGATGGATGAGAACATGAGTGTATGCATCCTTGAGATCAAGAGAACAAAGCCAATCTTGACTCTGAAGGTATGGCAGCAGAGTTCCTAGAGAAACCATCTTGAATTTTTCTTGACTAGGAATCTGTTCAACTCTCTGAGATCTAAGATGGGTCTGAAGCCCCCTGTTTTCTTTGGAATAAGAAAATAGGGGGAGTAGAACCCTGTGCCCTGTTGTTGAAAAGGCACTTCCTCTATTGCCCCCTGGGCAAGAAGAGTGGCAACCTCCTGCTCCAACAGGCTGAGGAGGGAGGTTGGAGAATTGAACTGGTGCACTCTTGTGAGAGGGGGCAAGCTTGAAAAATGAAGTTTGTACCCCTCTCTTATGATGGAGAGTGTCCAATGCTCTGCTGTAATTTGCCCCCACCTGGGAGCAAAGTGACATAACCTTCCTGGAATGGTGGAGGGCTCTGGTCCTTCTAGAGCCAGGAAGGCTAAGTTCTCCAGCAGAAAGTCAAAGGCCCTGAGGGGGCTGAGGTTGCTGGGCTGGAGTAGGCCTCACAGCCTTTGCTTTACTCTGTTTGGAGGATTGCTGACGTTTGGAAGGGAACTGAGTTGCAGAAGATGCCCACTGACCATAAGCAGGATAGAATCTTCCCTTTTTAGAAAAAGGTGTTTTCTTGAACAACCTTTTCTTAGCAGGAGCAGCTGTGGATTTGGATAGTCTATCCAAAGCAGAATTTTCAGCATCCATCTGATTGGCTTTTGCTTGCCAATCCTTACCAAACAGGTTCTCACCTGTACAAGGGATATTTCCCAATTCATCTTGAACCCAGATCTCCAAATCAGATGCTTGAAGCCAAGCAATCCTACGTGCACCTATGGCAATAGCTGAGGCTCTGCTTACGCATTCAAAGGAGTTGAAAGCTGCATGGTTGGAGAATTTGGAGATATCCTGGGCATGTTTGAGCCCGGTGAGAAATTCTTGCCTTTTATCTTCAGAGATTAAAGGACTTAAAGTCTGAAAATGGTCAGTGACTTCTTTTAAGAACATTCCCATGTAGAGACTATAAGAATTAATTCTCGCAGCAAGCATGGAAGCTTGGAAGACTCTTCTTCCAAAAGCATCCAGGGTTCTACATTCACGTCCTGGAGGATTAGAGGCATGTCTTTTGGCACTTCTAATCTTTCTCATTGCAGACTCAACCACAATAGAGTAGTGAGGAAGTTGAGTTTTATGGAAACCAGGACAAGGAGGGACACGATACATGGTATCCAACCTGCGAGAATGAGAAGAGGTGGTTAGAGGTGCTTCCCACATCCTCAACATGAGATCGTACAGAATCTCATGAATAGGTAAGGTAGCTGCCTCCTTAGGAGTCTTAGGATATTGTAAAATATCTAACTCCTTGCCACTGTAATAGAGAGACCCCGAGCCACCTCTCTCATAAAGTCTTGAAAGACAAATCCTCTGGAGGAGACATATTTTGTTTAGGAGAGGACTCCTCCTGTGGAAGAAGCATCACTGCATTGACCGACTCTTCAGAATCCTCAGAGTCCTCAGAGGAATCGAAGTATCGTCTGTCCAGATGCTCTTGCAAAGCCCGATACCTGTACCGACCGGGATCGGTATCGGGAATAACCGGTACCGGGGTATTGGTACCGGAGGGCTTCAGAGGACAGAGTACTGGCATAGCGGACACCGATGCCGATGTCGATGCCACCGGTACCGGAATCGGTACCGATGGCGATGCTAGAGCCGGTACCGGCAGAGTAGTCTGTTGCGGTACAGCGGGCGTCGATGCCACAAGGAAAGCCACCAGACTGCGTTCTATGGACAGAATCTTCTGATCCATCAATGCCGCCAATGCCTGGAAATCGGTACTGGTGGAAGCCACCGGTACCCCAGAGCATGGCACCAGGAGATCTGTCGAGGCCACGCCATCGAGATCATCCTGGAACCCCGATGATGATGCTTTAGAGGCTGAAGCCTCCCGCCGGGGTAATTTTGCCAGTGCAGAATCCTCGAGGGCAAGGCCAGAGGCATCTCGATGCTTAGAAGGAGATCTACCCTTCGAGGACCGGCTGGATTTATGTTTAGTTACCTGAGATCCATGTGAGGAAGAAGAAACCCTGGAAGACGTCAAGGCCACCAAAGCCGCATCAGAGGGAAACAGGATACTGAGCTTGGCAGCTCAGTTCTGCCGACCTCTTTTAAACATCATGGAACAGGACACACAATCTGTCATGGAATGGTCAGGACCTAAACATTTTAGACACCAGTCATGGGTGTCAGTGACAGAAATAGTACCGCCACATTTTGTGCACTTTTTAAATCCTGAGGCAGGCTTTTCCATATTTAAGGAAAAAATGTTTTGGGCCTAAGGCCCAAAGCTCAAGTACACCTGAAGAAAAAGAACGGAAAAAAGGTTTTGTTTTGTTTTTTTTACAAGAAGAAAAGAACAAAGACCGGTGGTACCGGTACAGCATCGAAGAAGGCAGACGCGACACAAAAGAAATAAAGAAAAAATAAGGAAATTCTTCTGCGGTGACAGGAACACGACCTGCTGACTCCGCGGAAAAAGAACTGAGGAGAGACAGTTGGGAAAGGCGGGAAGGCAGCACACAGGTGCTGTGGGATGCTCCCAAAGGCTTTTTGATTGGACGCTGGGGAGCATTCCCGCGCAGGCTCCGTCGTTACCGACGTACCCATATGTGCAGACTCATTCCTGCTTGTTCCTGGAGATATTACAGTACATTGTAATAGTATATAAAGTTAAACTATATTACAACACTATAACAAACTTGAATAAAAACAGTTAGTAAGGTATCTTGGTCTTTTAAGTGATAGGTTATTTGCCATAAGCCTTGATAAATAGATATGTCGGTCTGAAATCTTCGGGGTATGTTTACTAAACTGTCTTAATGTTACCAGCGTTAGTTGCAGTCTTACTGTGACGAATGCCATATAAGGTAGTGGGCTTTCTGGTCTTAAGGTAGCATTTTGGGTTATCATGCGATAAAGTCCATTATCGCGAGATAGAGGGAGCCATGGCACGTTAACGTGCATTAGCCTTAATTAGGCGCACTGACCTTTGGATACTGGAGCCTGTGCGTGCAGCTGTGTCTGCCCCTGTTGGCCGCTGCTCTAGGGCAGAGGTTCACAACTCCATTCCTGGTGGGCCAAACACTCTTCGGGTTTTCATGCTGTCCCTAATGAATATGCATGAGATACATCTGCATACCATGGGGGCGGAGCATAGAAATGCAGCACAGGCATCTGTATTAGAGACAGCATGAAACCTGAATGCTGTTTGGCCCTCTAGGTCTGCAGCGGGGAAACTCTGCTCTAGGTATTGCGCATGTTTATGGTGTCTGTGCTCTGTAGGGTAAAATATAGGTGTTTAAGGCATGTTTATGTTATCTGCAATAAAGGTTCCATCTTTATTACCATGTTTTAGTAGTGGGTAAAGTATGGGGACTAGGTTGGCAGGAACCACAGCTGGGACTTGAACCTGTGACTTTCTGCTGCTGAACACACTGGCTGTGTGTACTGCACCACCGTGTTGCCACAGAGGTAGTACAGTCCCTGGGGATACCAAGACTGTTCATCAGACAGGGCCTATCTGTTGCAATGCATGGCACCCACCTACACAGGGCAAGGCCATGGTCTGTTGTTGGCAGCTGCCACTGCCCCCTCCACCGCCAGTACCCCTCTGCCACCATGCTGACATGCCCTTCTGCTGGTGGTGTGCAGTCGCAGGCCATCCAGTGTGTCGGTAGGCGGCTGCCTATGGTGCAGGTTCTGGGGTAGGGGTGCCCGCATAGATGTCCACACTTCCCCCCAGCACCGCCTGCCAATGTTCTGTGCCCTTGGGGGTACCTGCTGGGTACCATCCCCTGTGACACTGTGGGAAACACACTCATGCCCATGTTGGGCCCTCATCAGTTGCTGTCTGGTTGCTCTACTGTTTCAGCATTCTTATGGGCCACCTAGGCATCACCATGGCCACACTGTGGCCCAGCTGCACCACAGCATGTGCCGCCTGCAGCCCTCTGTATCTCCTTTTTCAGCATCTGTCCAGTTTCCCATTCCGACATGTCCACCCTGCTGTTGCAGAACATGTGCATGCCATAGAAAACCTGTCCAATAACAAGGGGAAACCGTGATCAGCGCTATTTCACTGTGGGATCATTCACCTTGTACGGGGACAGAGCATAGACCCTTCCAAAATTAATATCCTTTTTTTGGAGCTTTCTCAGTAGTGTTTTTTGATGTTTCCCATTCATATCACTATTGGTCAGCTTGGTTATGTTTGTTTTACATTTTGTTCAGGTCATTTTCAGTGTTTATTTGCCCTTTTGTTCTGTGCACATGTATCACACTTATCACTGTTTGTAGGTTTCCCTGGCTTTGCTGTACATTGCTGACTGAAATGGTTTCTCTCTCCTGCAATTGTGTGCTAACGCCTGGTTTTCAGTTGCATTAGGATTCAGCCCTTGATTCCCCCGCCCACTCCCTGCCCATTGACACCTTCTCCCCGCCCTCTCTCCACCCTTTTCTGCACTTAACGCGTCCGGGAACGTTAAGGCGCGTTAAGGGCTGTTAAGGCGCCTTAATGGTACAGAATGTCCCCGACAAGTACTGCACAATGGTTGCACTTAACCACAAGTTTGTTTTATTGCTAATCATGCAGTAAATATAACCATTTAGTAAAAGGGCCCCTAAGAATTTTAGGGTACTAAGTTTCTTATATGTTTGAGGTAGCAACCAAAAATCACACAGTAGGTATCCAGAGAATGAGGTTCAAGTATACATGCAAAAAATGCAATGTGTGCCTTTGAGTCAATGATAACTCCTGATGACCCAGAAGCTCTTTGGTTTTCTTGGTATTGTGATTGGAAGTAGATAGCCAGGACTTTCTTCTGAGGTAAGGGAGGGTTAAGTGACTTGCCCAAGGAGTGCTAGTGGGAATTGAACCCTGCCCTCTTGCTTACTAAGCCACTACTCTAACAATTAGGCCACACCTCCTCTTCCAAATATGCTAAAAGAGGGCAAATTTACAACAGTTCACCTAACTAGGAAAGGGGCATAGGCACATATGTTGCCCCTATTTTATAAAGACAACATGTGCACCTAATCATCTTTGTAAAATTGCCTAGCAGGAAACGTCTACGTGCTGTATCGTTTAGTGCCATTTTTAAGCCAAAATGATAGGAAAATTTGGGATTATTTCCTTTGTCATCAATAGTGCATCATATTGCTCAACAGTGTTTTACAATATCTAAAGAACTGAAAAACATTTGATTCTTTAAGTGTGGGCTAATCAAGTGGCTACACCTAAGAGGCCTTTTTACTAATGGGTGCTAGGGTTTTGCACCTAAAGTGCCAAAAGCACTGAAACTATGGTGTGTCAGGTGCAACACCACTGCATTAACCTTTGGGAGTGTGGAAAGCATTTCCCTAGCAGTTAATGCCGAGCACTTTGTCCTAAAGAGTCAAATTCCAGAAGATGCACATCCAGCCCACAGGAACCTCCAAATTGAAAACTAGCCCGATTTAAACATGATTCCATAGCTGCAGGGATAGATGCACTCGCAGTTTCAGAATTGGGGACACAGACATTTTCGGCATCACATGAACAAAGCACTATGGAGTATGAGACACGGCTATATACAGCAAACAGTTTTGTACATCCCCACGCTCACAGTATTCTGAAAAAATGGACATTTTCGAACCTCCCCATCTCCACTATATACATGAGAATGGCCACGTCCCCTTGTAAAATGTATATCTCCTAAGCTGCTCCTCTCACCAACAGTGTTGTGCTGATGCAAACTACACATGAATACAGATGATACATAAACATTGATGCAAACTAGACTATATATACCATTCTGTTTTTTGCCTAGAACACTGTAA
This sequence comes from Ichthyophis bannanicus, assembly GCA_033557465.1. Lineage (NCBI taxonomy): Eukaryota > Metazoa > Chordata > Amphibia > Gymnophiona > Ichthyophiidae > Ichthyophis > Ichthyophis bannanicus. Next base: position 1,037,925,007 of record CM066031.1, read on the forward strand.
AGTAATCTTAGTGCACTCTAAGATAGTATAAAAGCAGGTAGAAAGTGATATGTTTGTCATGACATACCTTGCATCACAACATACATGGCAGTAGGAGACATCCTTAATTATGCTTGCATTAGTCATCTATGAAAACAGTCTGTATAATGCTAAGCATGGACCAGAAAAAATCAGAAGAGGTTCTCCACAGCAAAATGTCAAAACATATTCCTGTCACTAATAAGTCTCAGCTTAGTGCTGTTTGCACTGTTGAATGCTGTCATTCTGAGAGTCCCTTATCAGTGACAGGGATATGTTTTGACATTTCACTATAAAGAGGAATTGCTAGCATAAAAAAGGAGGTGATAATGCCTCTGTATAAGTATTTGGTGCGACCTCATTTGGAGTATAATGTGCAATTCTGGAGACCGCACCTTCAAAAGGATGTGAACAGGATGGAGTCGGTGCAGAGGGTGGCTACTAAAATGGTTAGTGGTCTTCATTATAAAGCATATGAGAACAGACTGAAGGATCTTAATATGTAAACCTTAGAGGAAAGGCGGGATAGAGGTGATATGATTGAGATGTTTAAATACCTCCGTGGCATAAATGTTCAGGGAGAGAGCCTCTTTCAATTGAAAGCGAGTTCTGCTACGAGGGGACATGGGATGAGGGTGAAGGGAGATAGATTCAGGAGTGATATGCGGAAATATTTCTTTACGGAAAGAGTAGTGGATCTGTGGAATAGTCTCCCAGTGGAGGTGGTAGAGATGAGGACAGTAACTGAATTCAAAAAAGCATGGGACAAACACAGAGGATCTCTAAAGGTAAAAAGGGGACTGTTGTAGTTGTTATGGAAGGACAGACTAGATAGGCCATGTGGTATTTTTCTGTCATCATATTTCTATGTTTCTATGTGTCTAAGAACTTGTTCTGATTTATTCTGCCCAATCTCACTGGCACCTGGTGACGCCTGTCATCCCTACGGTCCAGGTACTGGCCAGGCATTCATGTCTCCTCCCCCCCCCCCCCCGATTTTCAGATGAGCACACTGGATCCTCCTGTGCAATACTCAAATGATACATACACATACACACCTCACTTGTAGTCACAAATAACAATACCCCTGCCCAAACCATGACCTGCATCTATAAACAACTGCTATGAAGACATAATGGCATGGCATCTCAGGACACCACATCTGATCTGCATTTCTCAGTCAAACATGATTTTGCTCCGTATTACCTCACATTCCATCCCTACATCTACATTCCCATTTTTCCCATGGAATTGTTAGGGAAGCTGAGAATAGCCTCTTTAGCATAAACGGTAAATGACAGCATAGACAGAATAAAGACTATTGTAGTGCTTTATAATTCTGTAGGGGTATTATTTTTGTTCCTTAACTTTTTAGACATCTCTCACCTGTGCATCCTATTCATTACAACTGCATCTTATGCTCTCCCAAACAACAGACACACCAGTCTGATACAGATGTGTCACAGCAATTCATCTCTATGGGACGTGTTGAAGATGAGAACGGGCCTTACTCCATGTTGCTGCTGGTAAAGCATAGGCATGTACGGGAAACACTGAATACACTTTTTACTGTATGTCTCCATGGCTTGCCACACCCCTATTCCACCCCCTCCTGCCCAGGTTTTTGAGATCCCTGTGCTAGTGGCATGTGCGTGCAGGGCCGTGTGATTTCGGAATACGGCTTTAGAGAGACAAATGTCTATCCTTCACATCTAACCAGCTTATTTGTTCTGGAAAGACCTCCAATGTGGGTGTCTTTAGCTCAGGTGCACTTAACTCCACCTATTGAGGGAGCATTGGATGAACCCACACTAATGCAGTTAGCACGTGGTGTGAACCCAGTGCTAATTGTGTTGAGCTCACCACGTCCTCTCTCTGCACCTAAATCGCCCTCTCACAATCCTAACACAGATTGCAGTTAGCATGATAATTGTCCCACGCTAGCTGTCATGGCCATACAATAGATGGCAATGCATATCCCAGTGCATCTTCAACATGTGCCAGAATGTGCACTTCCAGCTAGCGCCCTGTAGTAAAAGACCCCTTAAGAGACTGGACAAAAAGTCTCTCAGGTGGGTGCTGAGCAGATCTCTGATGAGAGCCGATGGCTAACATGGTTATGCCTTCAGAGCAAAGTAGCCAATTTAAGAAATTAATGGAAGTTCTGGCCACAAAGATTATAAAAAAAATGGACATGAGCTTAAGCCTAGAAATAGTAGTTGATAAGATAGCACAGATCTTGACTTCCATACAAGAAAAATCAATTTAGATGCTGCAGAAACTAGAGTGAGTGGAGCTGAATGTTTATGGTTGTTTGCATTTGTAATGGTTAGGTTGTGTTGTGGTATTCTGGATTGTATGTTTTTAAATCATTAATGGAGCTGTCATGTGAACACACCCCTTATGTTCTCCTGAAATGTGAGAATGATATTGTCTCTTGTGAAAGTAAATATAATTTTTACATAAAAACAATACAAAGGGAAACATGAAAAGCTACACTACAAAGCATATGTACAAGAACATATAGAACAGTGATGGCTAACCTTTTTGAGCCCGAGTGCCCAAACTGCCGCACAAAACCAAAGAATTTCCTCAAAGTGCCAGCACGTCATTTGCATAAGTGGTCTTATTTGCATAAATATTTGCATAATGTTACCATACACTAACTTTTAGTAAACATGTCTCTTAATGAGTGTATGGATAAAGAAAGACTAAAAGATTTCTACATTACTATAATCCAGTGCCAACCGCCAGGCACATTAGGAACTACTACAAACGCTGCCCATTTAGAACCCATAGCAAACCCGCCGTATCCTGACAGCATTACCAGGACTCACAAAGCACCATACCCTACCTATCAAAAGGCAACACTGCAAATATTAAACCAATACATTTCAGTGAATACTGGGGAAAGAGAACAAGTGGCAACGTCAAATAGGAATTTCCTCTTGTACCAAACAAAGCGCAGATGTTAATGATGCACATTTCCCAGAGCTGACATATTCCAGTTAATAAATTCAAAATAAAGAGATATCGTTCTACCTTTTGTGCATTTTTTTTCAGTTGCAATTGGTCCAGCCATTTTCTTCTGGTTTCTTCATGTTTTCTGCTAACTCTCCATCGTCTGCTGTCCATTTGTCCTTTCTTCTCTCTTCTAGTTTTTTTTCCATTCTCTCTCTCTACATCTGCTTTAACATACTAATCTTTCTCCTTTTGCTCTTTCCTCATTCCTATTTCATCCACACAAATTTTACCCCTCCATCCTCAATCCCCAATTACTCTCCCAATACCTGGCCAATTGTAGATTTTTCATCCCTCCTACACAAAATATTTTTCCCCTCTCCATTTTACTCTCCCAGCCCCATCCCATTCTAATCCTCCCCCAACATCAGCTCCCTTCTAGTTCCAGTCTCACCCAGCATCCATTCCCTTCTTCAAGCCCCCCACTTCCCCTCAGCCCATTTCCATTCCAAGCCCCGTCCCCATCAGCTATTTGCAGTTCAAGCCCCCCACTTCCCCTCAGCCCATTTCCATTCCAAGCCCCATCCCCAACAGCTATTTGCAGTTCAAGCCCCCTTCCACTCAGCCCATTTCCAGTCCTAGCAACCCCCCCAACCCATTACCAGTCCTAGCCCCCCATAGCCCACTCCCAGTCCTAATCCCACCAGCCCATTTCCAGTCCTAACCTCCCCATCAGCCCACTCCCAGTCCTAATCCCCCATCACTCAATTTTTAGTTTAAGCCCCCCCAGCGCCTATCACCACTCCTAACCCCCCCCAGCGCCCATCACCACTCCTACCCCCCCCAGCCCAGCGCCATCACCACTCCTAACCCCCCAGCCAGCCCAGTGCCCATCACCACTCCTAACCCCCCCCAGCCCGCCCAGTGTCCATCACCACTCCTAACCCCCCAGCCCAGTGCCCAACTCCACTCCTAACCCCCGCCCTGCCAGCCCAGTGTCCATCACCACTCCTACCCCAACCCAGCCCAGCGCCCATCACCACTCCTAACCCCCCCAGCCAGCCCAGTGCCCATCACCACTCCTAACCCCCCCCAGCCAGCCCAGTGTCCATCACCACTCCTAACCCCCCCAGCCCAGTGCCCATCACCACTCCTAACCCCACCCACCCGAGCCCATCACTACTCCTAACACCCCCCAGCCCAGCGCAGCCCAGCCCATCACTACTCCTAACCCCCCCCAGCCCAGCCCAGCCAATCACCACTCCTAACCCCCCCAGCACAGCCCAGCCCAGCCCATCACATCTCCTAACCCCCCCAGCCCCGCCCCTCCCATTACCATTCCTAACCCCCCCCAGCCCAGCCCAGCCCATCACCACTCCTAACCCCCCCTCCAGCCCATCACCACTCCTAACCCCCCCAGCCCAGCCCAGCCCAGCCCATCACCACTCCTAACCCCCCAGCCCAGCCCAGCCCAGCCCATCACCACTCCTAACCCCCACCCCCCCCAGCCCAGCCCAGCCCAGCCCAGGGAAAATTTTTAAAAAAAATAAAACCTGTCTGCTGCCGCTGTCGGGGCTGCCGCGGCAGAATCGAGCGTTCCGCGGGGCCCCCCTTTCCCCACCCATCAGAGACTGTCCTCCCCGTATCAGCTCTCTCTTTGGAGCGGCAGTCAGACGCGCCGGCTTGCAGAGCGAGAGGGAAGAGTTCCCTCGCGGCTCTTTTAAGCCCGCGGGGGCTGATGGGATGTTCCCAACTGCCCCCGCGGGCTTAACAGAGTCGCGAAAGGGAAACTCTTCCCTTCGCGCTCTGCAAGCCGGCGCGTCTGACTGTAGCTCCAAAGAGAGAGCTGCTACGGGCAGGACAGGCTCTGCCGGGTGGGTACAGGGGGGCCCCGCGGCACGCTCGATTCTGCCGCGGCGGCCTCGAAAACGGCAGCAGACAGGGCTGTTTTTTTTTTTTCGATTGCGAACCTTCCCGCGTGCCAGCTGCAAGGCCTTCGCGTGCCACAGCTGGCACGCGTGCCATAGGTTCGCCATCGCTGATATAGAAGATGAACCCTGCTTGTTAGAGCTTACAATCTAAACAAGACAGACTGTACGATATAAGAGAAACAAAGGGTTTATATAGGGAAGGAAGCCCAAGGAGAACAAGAGAATTAGGATCCAATAGCAGCCTCAAAGAAGTGAGCTTTTAGCATGGATTTGAAAAAGAAGAGTGATGAGATCTGACATATAGATTCAAGATGTTTGTTCCAGGCATAAGAAGCAGCAAGGCAAAAAGCTAAAAGTCTGGAGATGGCAGTGTAAGAAAAGAGCATAGAGAGAAGAAAGTCAGAGGAAGAGTGGAGTTCATGAGGAGGGGTGTAGGGAGAGAGGAAAGGTAGTGAGGGGCAGAAGAGTGAATGCATTTATAAGTCAGAAGAAGTTTGAATTGGATATGGAAATGGAAGAGGACCCAATGAAGTAATTTGAAAAGAGGGGTTATATGAGTGTATTGGGAATGGCAGAAGATTAGCTGTGCAGCAGAGTTCTGAACAGATTGAAGAGGAGAGAGGTAACTCTGAGGGAGACTAGCAAGGAGGAAGTTGCAAGAGTAAAGGCAGGAGGTGACCAAAGAGTGGATACGAGTTTAATAGTGTGTTCAGAGAGAAAGGGACACATTTTGTTAATGTTATAGAGAAAGAAACAATAGGTTTTAGCTATCTGTTGGATATGTGTGAAAAAGGAGAGGGAGGAGTCAAAGGTTGTGGGCTGAAGAAAAGGAAGCAGAAGAGTGTTATCAACAGAGATGGAAAAAGGAGGAAGGAGGATGAGGGTTTAGGGGAAAAATAAGAAGTTCAGTCTTGGCCATATTCAATTTTAGAAAGCGGTGAGATACCCAGGCAGTGATGTCAAAGAAACAGGTAGAGATATGGGCTTGGAGTGTAAGAGAAATGTCATTTGTATATAAATAGATTTGAGAGTCATCAGCATAAAAATAATATTTAAAGCCATGGGAAGAGAAGAGGGCACCAAGGAACTGGGTATAGAGTGTGAAAAGGAGAGGGCCCATAACAGATTCTTGGGATACACCAATTGAGAGAGGGATGACAGTGGGGGAGAATCCACCAGAACAAACACTGAAAGAGCAATGGGAGAGAGAAGAAGAGAAGCAGGGCAGCACAGCACCCCTAAAACCAAGAGAGGATAAAGTATTGAGGAGAAGGAGGAAGTCAACAGTATCAAAAGCAGCATAAAGGTCCAGAAGAATGAGAAATGAGTAAAGTAGGGTTAAGTGAAGGTTTCTTGAGGAGAGGTGTAATCTCAGCATGCTTGAACACTACAGGGAAAGTTGCAGGCGAGAGTGAAAAGTTGAGAATATGTGAGAGGGAAGGATGATGGAGGAGGAGATGGAGTTAAGGAGATGGGTAGGGGTAGGATCAGAGGAACAGGTAGTGAGTTTAGAGGAGGAAAGAAGAAGAGAGGTTTCCTCAGTGGAGATTTTAGAAAAAGATGAAAAGGTGATAGTGGTTGAGAGGAAAAGTTTGTATTGAAGAGGGGGAAGAGGGAGTGAAGAAGATTTAGTGGGGAATTGGAGTGTAATCCTATGGATTTTGTCATGGAAATAGTCAGCTAAGGTTCGGGCAGAAAGAAGGAGGGATTGGAGGCAGAGGTGTCTTAAGAAGAGAGTTGAGAGTTGAAAAGAGACCGCAGGCGTCAGAGGCAAGAGAGCTAGTCAAATGGATAAATAGGTTTGATTTGTAAGAGTAATGGCAGACTTGAAGGAAGTAAGCATGAATTTGAAGTGAAGAAAGTCAGAAACGGAATGGGATTTGAGCCGAATGCTCTTGGCTCAGTGGGCAGAGGAGCATAGGTAGCAGGTAATTGAAGTTCGCCTGGATTGTGGTGAAGTGTGCCTCACAGGATGTGGTATGGGCAGAGCAAGAGCATCCAGAGCAGAAGAGAGAGCAGTATTATAGGAATTCATAGCCTCATCAACAGATTTAGAGGAAAAAGTGGAAGAAAGAGGTGATGAGAAAGTAGCGGAAAAAGTAAGTGGATCAATAGCACGAAGATTCCTAAAAAGGTAATCATGGTTTATGGACCTCCAGGAACTTGTCTAAACCTCTTTTAAACCCAGCTATACTAACAGCTTTTATTACATCCTCCAGTATCAAATTCCAGAGTTTGATTATGTGTTGAGTGATTTTTTTTCTCTTATTTAGTCTTAAATGGCTAATATTGTAGCTTCATTGTATGTCCCCCTAGTCTTTCTACTTTTTGATGGCGTAAACAATTGATCTATGTTTACCCGTTCCACTCCATTCATGAACTTATAGACCTCCATCATATCTCCCCTCAACGTTCTCTTTTCCAGGTTGAAGAGCCCTAACCTTTTAAGCCTCTCCTCATAGTGGTATCCTTCCATCCTCTTTATCATTTTGATGTCTCTTCTCTGTACATTTTCCAATTCTGTTATAGCCTTTTTAAGATACGGCGACCAGAATTGCACACAATATTCAAGGTGCAGTCGCACCATGAAACAATACAGAGGCATTATAATATCCTTTTTTTTATTCTCATTCCTTTCCTTATGATTCCTAGCATTCCATTTGACTTATTGGCTGCCACTAGGAACTGGGCTGAGGGTTTTAACATGTTATCCATGATGACGTCTAAATCTTTTTCCTGAGTGATAGCAACTAATGTGGAAAATTGCATAATGTAACCATAGTTTAGGTTGTTCTTTCCTAGGTGCTTAACTTCGCACTTGCCCACATTAAATTTCATCTGCCATTTGGACACCCAGTCTTCTAGTCTTCCAGTTTATCAAGGTTCTCTTGCATGAATATGTTAAAAACCAGCAGACCCAGCACAGATCCCTGGGCTACTCCACTATTCACCTTTCTCCATTGGGAAAATTGGCCATTTAGTCCTACTCTCTGCTTTTTATCTTTTAACCAGTACCTGATCCACATTACTACACTGCCTCCTATCTGATGACTTTTTAATTTTGCCACAAGTTTCTAATAAGGGACCTTGTCAAAGGCTTTCTAAAAATCTAGATACACTATATCGACCGGCTCACCTTTGTCTACCTATTTATTCACACCTTCAAAAAATATAACAGGTTAATAAGACAAGACTTTCCTTGGCTAAAGCCATGTTGGCTTTGTCCCATTAAACCATGACCATCTACTGTCAGGGCCGGCCTGTCCATTGAGCGAGATTGTTTTTTGCACAGGGATGCACGTTTCAGGTGGTCCCATGCAAAGAACATTCTGCATAGGTAAATAAAAAAAACAAAAGTTGGCTGAGTGTCCGCGGGGCCCCCCCTGCCCAGCAGAGTCCTCCCTCCCTGCATCCGTTCCCTCTCGTGCTGGCTTTCAGTGCCACGAAGGGAGAGTTTCCCTTTTGCGGCTCTGTTAAGCCTGCCGGGGGCCGGGGCTGATGGGAAACAGGAAATGCCTGTTTCCCATCAGCCCCAGCAGGCTTAACAGAGCTGCGAGGGAGAAACTCTCCCCTTCGTGGCTCTGAAAGCTAGCACGAGAGGGAATGGATGCAGGGAGGGAGGACTCTGCCGGGCAAGGTGGCCCTGCGGACACTCGATCCTGCCGCTGCAACAGCCAAATTTTTTTTGTTTAATTTTGCTGATAGGGGTGGGGGGTTAGGACTGGCTATGGGCTGATGGGGGGGTTAGGACTGGTAATGTGCTTTGGGGGGATAGGATTCGTAATGGGCTATTGGGGGCTAACACAGAAAATGGGGTGATGGGTGTTAGGACTGGAAGTGGGCTGATGGGGGTTAGGATTGGCAATGGGCTATGGGGGGGCTAGGACCTGAGGTGGGTTGATGGGATTAGTACTGGTAATGGGCTGTGGGCTAATGGGGTGGTTAAGACTGGTAATGGGCTATGGGGGCAAGACTGAAAATGGGGCGATAGGGGGGTTTGAACTGGAAGTGGGCTGATGGGAAGCTTAGGACTGGTAATGGGTTGGGGGTTGCTAGGACTGGAAAAGGGCTGAGTGGAAGGGGAGGCTTGAACTACAAATAGCTGATGGGGATGGGGGCTTGGAATGGAAATGGGCTGAGTGGAGGAGAGCTAGGATTTGACATGGGCTGATGTTGGGGCTAGGAAAGGACTAGAAAAGGGCTGATGGGGGGCTGGGATTGGAAATGAGCTGATGCGGGGCCTAGAAGGGAGCAGAAGCTGGGTGGGGCTGGAACTAGAAGGGAACTGATGTTGGGGAGGATTAGAATGGGATGGGGCTGGGAGAGTGAAATGGAGAGGGGAAAAATATTTTGTATGGGAGGGAAGAAAAATCTACAATTGGGCGGGTATTGGGAGAGTAAGTGGGGATTGAGGATGGAAGGGTAAAATTTGAGTGGATAAAATAGGAATGAGGAAAGAGCAAAAGGAGAAAGATTAGTATGTTAAAGCAGATGTAGAGAGAGAATGGGAAAAAAAAAACTAGAAGAGAGAAGAAAGGACAAATGGACAGCAGACGATGGAGAGTTAGCAGAAGACACAAAGAAACCAGAAGAAAGTGGCTGGAGCAATTACAACTGAAAAAAAATGCACAAAAGGTAGAACGATACCTCTTTATTTTGAATTTATTAACTGGAATATGTCAGCTCTGGGAAATGTGCATCATTAACGTCTGCGCTTTGTTTAGTACAAGAGGAAATTAATTTATAGTTTTATTTCTACAGTGTTGTTGTACATTCCAAGTTTGGCTTTTGGGGTTCCCAGTTTAATTATTGTCTTCCTGTTTCTAAATTGTGATTCCTTGTTTGGTGATGGTTTATGTTCTGCATGTGTAACTGAGCTGAGTTATTCTTTTTATGTAATTCCTATTTGAGAGTGTCACTTGTTCGCTTTCCCCAATAGGTCATGTATTGTTATTCTCTGAAATGTATTGGTTTAATATTTGCAGTTTTGCCTTTTGATAGGTAGGTTCTGGTGCTTTGTGAGACCTGGTAGTGCTGTTACGATACGGCGGGTTTGCTATGGGTTCTAAATGGGCAGTGTTTGTAGTAGTTCCTAATGTGCCTGGCGGTTGGCACTGGATTATAGCAATGTAGAAATCTTTCAGTCTTTCTTTATCCATACACTCATTAAGAGGCATGTTTACTAAAAGTTAGTATATGTTAACATTATGCAAATATTTATGCAAATGAGGCCCCGCACCGAGTCTCCGCACATGTCTCCGCACCCCCCCTGGGCCGCCCCGTCTACTGTTCTGTAATTTTGTTCTTTATAATGGTTTCTACCATGTTACCCAGTATTGACGTCAGGTTCACTGGTCTGTAGTTTCCCGGATCACTCCTGGAACTCTTTTTAAAAATTGGCATTATATTGGCCATTCTTAAAGTGAACTCCATTTACCACTACCATTTGTTGCCTATGAATCAACCAGTTTCTAACCCAGTAATACTATGCTGGACATGAAAGACAAAGAAGAAATTGTGTTGCATTTATAATTAAGAAAAAACTTGCAAGGACTGTAGTGAAATACGATGCAGACAGAGAACACTTAATTTCCATCCATCAACACAACTATTATTCAGGTATATGCACCAACAATAGATACATCACTTCAGTGAATAAGTACAAGCCGAAATCAACATAGCATGTACACAAGATATACTGATAGTCCACGGACATCTGGAAAGCAAAAGTTGGTAACAAAGAAGAAGACCAAAGTGGATGGAAAATGTGGGCTTGGCAAAAGAAACTAAGCTGGAGAAAGACTGATAGGATTCTGCATCTCAAATACCTTCTTTTAGCAACACAACAGGCAACTTTATACATGGTCTTTGCACAATGGATTGTACAAAAATCAAAGGACTACATCTGTGGAAGTCAATGATGGAAAAGGTCAATAGCATCAACAAAGACAAAACCTAGTGCTGATTGTGGTACAGATCACCAGCTAATAGCATGAAAATTCAAGCAGAAGCTGAAAAAGAGCAAGCTATGTATTAATATTGAAAAGTATGATCCTGAAAATATATCATCAGAATTTAAAAAGACTGCCTGTGAAATCAGTTCACTGCATTGGATACAAATGGCAGAGCACCAGCATCGAAGTACTATCAATAAGGTTGTGCTCAAGAAAGTAAAAATTTTCTGCAAATGGTGAAAAAGACAAAAATGGCCAAAATAGAGAAACTCTGAAATTTGCTCAGAAATGCAGAGAAGCTAAAGCCATAGCTATGACTTTAAAGCACACACTACAGCTCAAAAGTGCACACTATTTACCCATAGCATGCACTATTGCTCAATAGTATATACTATAAATATATATATATATATATATATATACCTCTTTACAGAATACTACAACTCTTCCTCTGCCACTACCTCCACAGTCATCACCTCCCACCACCGACCTCTGCCATCCAACAGAAACACTCCTACATGACCTGTTTCTGTCTGCAGATATGTAAATAGTTCTAACTCTGCATTTAGAAAGCCTATGATTAGGTACCCAGCTGATATGTAAATAGCTGGGTACCTATATCAATGTATTATAGTTTGACAAGTTCACTGTAACTGAATTTTGTGTTTTAAATTTTGTTCAATGCAAACCGACCCTGAAAGGTTGGTATATAAAAACGCTTAACTAAATAAATAAATAAAATACTATTAACAAAGAATGGGATGTTCGGAAAGTTTGTTGTTTTTTTCTTCCATTTTTCATTTGATGCCAAAACAAAATGAATATGATTGATTAGTGTCTACCGTACTTGTTCAAATCTATATCCCATGGTAAGGAAATGTGCTACTCTTGGAGCTGCCCAATTTAAAGTATGGAAACATGAACGGTGTTTATGTAATCTAGTCTTAAATGTCCACTTGTTCTTTTGAACTGGAGAGGAGGTAATCGGCTCACTAAGTTGAATTATCAAGAACAATTCTGGATTTTTAATCTGCAAACAGTAGCTCCATTGGGCTTAAATTCAACTTTGGAATGGCACGCTCTAATGTGATGAGTGTTTCTTTAAGAGAATATTTGCTGATGTCACATGGATTCATTTCAAAGAACACCATGGCCGTCTTTCAATAGAGTGCAGTTTGGACAGAAGATGAAGATGCTATGATAATTTAAGCTTTAGGCAGCATTATGCCATAATTCATATAAGCCAACAAAATTTACCCCACAAGTGAAACAAATTAGGTAACTAATTAATAAGGAACACTTATATCAAAACCTCATTCTTTTTTTCATTTATATAAATTATGTTTAAAACAAAATTTTTGTCGGAGCTAGGCCGTAGGAAGGGCTGGGGGAATCCAGACCTCCACCAGGCTGTCAGCTTCTTTTATTTTACTATTGGTTCTTTACCAAAAAACTTTTTTCACTTATCTCAAATCCTTTGTTGACCGTCCACAAAAGCGTCGCTCTTCAGAAATGTGTATCAGCACGACGTGCACGTTTCGGGGAATTGAACCCTGTGTCAAGTGCTTTCCCAAATTGCAGAAATAAAGGCAACAAAGAGACCAAAAAACGCCGTCATAGCAGCTAAGGTTAAAATCGTGCTGATACACATTTCTGAAGAGCGACGCTTTTGTGGACGGTCAACAAAGGATTTGAGATAAGTGAAAAAAGTTTTTTGGTAAAGAACCAATAATAAAATAAAAGAAGCTGACAGCCTGGTGGAGGTCTGGATTCCCCCAGCCCTTCCTACGGCCTAGCTCCGACAAAAATTTTGTTTTAAACATAATTTATATAAATGAAAAAAAGAATGAGGTTTTGATATAATTCATATAAGTACATTTGAAGTCACTTTATACCCTGAAGCAGAACTGTAAATTGAGTAGAGTTCAAAACATGAAGCTATTTCAGGGAACTGTTGCAAATATGTGGTATTTGGATTCACTGGAAAAGGCAGCATTAAACTGGGTATTTTAAAATGAAAATAGGCCAACTTAGTAGCTAGCTAAGAGTGAGTTAGCTTTGAAATCTTAAAAAGCTCTGACAGAAAGTAATTTTAAAGGGTTTTTTTGTGCAAGCCTAATGAGGATTCTTTAGATAATATTTTTGATGACTTCTAATACAAGACTATCAGAATCCCTGGGCCATTTCCCCACAAGCCAGCACCTCTGACTTCTGCATATTCAACACCATACAATTCACCACCAGCCATTCTGACACCTTCTATAGACACTGATTTAACCTCCTAATAGACTGGAGTATATCCTGCCCCAATGATACCACAATCTGTACATCATCAGCATATAGAAACTCCAAAACCACGAGCTCTAATAATCTCACTCAAAGGTTGCAAGAAAAATATTAAACAAAATCAGAGATAGAGCCGACCCCCTGAGACACAACACAGGACAGCCCTTTAACTGAGGACATGTCCTCTCCATATCTAACCCTAATCCTTCTCACCTGCATAAAGAAGTGAATCAATGCAAATTCTTTCCTTTTGGTTCCCATCTGTCAACACCTCTGCACCAGTTCTTCACTGCTCTATATCAAATGCTGTAAGCAGTTCAAGCATTTGTGAATATTCAGCTCGTGGAGGTCAGTGGTTTCTTTAAATGCCAGCCTATGTGGACGAAAGATATTGGCTATTCAGCAGCAGCATTCAGAGAAGGGTTGCCACTGTATGTCCAGTATTCGTGGTCAGTGCCAATGGCAACTGTATAGCAGTAATATTTAGCCACTATCCAGATAGACACAGTTCTAAGTTATGTGGATACTTATCCAGATAGCAATGCTGAAAATGGCTGCTATCTACATCAATGTCAGCCCCCCTACCCCCCAGCTGTGCCTAAGGACTTCCCTGCAACTATTGGGTAGTGCCGTGGCTATCAGAGTGAATATTCAGTAGCGCTATCTGGATTGTACCATGAATATTGGGTTCACTGGCATTTATCTGGCAAGCAGGTCCAGATAAATCAATAACCATTTTGAATTCTGAGCCCTTAAACTTTATGAGGGCAGGAATATATGCTAACCGAGGCTGTTAAGTGGAAGATTCACAATGGGGGTAATTCCGAACCACGAATGGTGGGGATGGATGTCCCAACGGGACGTCCGTCTCCGCTATTTGTATGGCTGCAGGCCCCCGAATAACTTCACTGCCAGTTGTGCAGAAAAGTTAGTCGGGGGCAGGGAAGAGGAGGCCCGGGGGTGGAGAGTGGGCATGCAGTGGGTGGTCACCGGCCCTGGACATACAGGGCCAATTCTAATGTTGGCCCTGGATGTCCAGGGCTGGCAAAATGTCCAGGGAAGTTATTCCATCCTTGGAGTGGAATAACATCCCTGGACATTCTTTTTTGTGGCATCAAGGCACAGAAGGGGCTGGGGGGGGGACAAAGTTAATCCACTGCAGCCCGAGTTTTAAATGGAGCCGTGGTGTCCTGTTGCCATGGCACCACGGCTCCATTTAAAAGTCACGATGCTGGCTGTTTCCCTGAAAGTTAATTCCTCGCAGCCTGGCCCCCGATCCGGTCTTAGGAGGCCAGATTGGGGGCCGGGCTGCGGGGAATTAACTTAGTGGGAAGCAGCCGGCATTGTGACTTTTAAATGGAGCTGTGGTGCCATGGCAACAAGACACCATGGCACCGTGGCCCCATTTAAAATCCCTAGCTGAGTTAGCTGGGCTAGCACTGTACGTGCAGACCAGGACTGAATCTCAGTCCCAGCCTGCACGTACAATGCTGTTCACGATTCTGATCCCGCGGGGTTAGACGTGTCCCACAGGATCAGAATCGCGATCTCCTTTGTACGTCCGGGTCAGCCTGGACATACAAAGGAGATCTATGTTTTCAATGGAATTGGGCCCAATATGATTATCTCAGAGATTTAAAATCAGTTTGGTAACCCGGTTTGTAAACATCCAGAAAAAAATCAGTTGTTTCAGGGTCACTTTCAAACACAATACAAAGCTCCAAATCATGAGAATAAGGCCCCTATTTTCTCCTTTCTGGTATATGATGGTATATAATGAGCGTGGATCAAGCAGAAATGATGTTGGCGCCAGCAGAAGTGATGTTAGCTGAGTTACAGGTAGTGATTGTGGTCATTGGTGGGAGATAATGTCAGGGACACGATGGGTTTCCAGTAGATTTTTTTAAAACACTATTTCCTCTTCTGGGCTCCATTTGCTTGATATTTGTAACTGCTTAGGTGTGTTGTGGAAATAAATAGGAAATCTACCAGATGTTACCATTTCCCTTTTATTTAAGAAGGGGAAAGGAAGGAGTGAATGGAATATTGTTATGGTTATGCTTATGGTTAAGGTATTTGATATACCACCGTTTGCTTACGCATCAGAGTGGTTTACATGTATAAATACTAAGAGGTACTTTTTATTCCCTTGTCCCCGAAGGGCTCACAATCTAAGGGGTATGTTTACTAAACCGCAGTAATGTCACTCGCGTTAGGTTTCACGGTAAAGGTGCAGGTGCCCATTTAAAGGCGTGGGTGGGGCATCATTATAGCAAGCCGTGTCAGGTAACATGCGTTATAAGGCGCGTTATAAGGCACGTTATAAGGTAAGTTACAAGACACCTTATTAGGCACAGTACAAGGCATGTGTCTTAACGTGCCTTGTACTGTGCCTCATAAGGTGCCCTGTAACGTGCCTTGTACTGTGCCTAATTAGGAGCCTTATAACGCCTTTTAAGGATTGCTGGCAACTGTGGTGAGGGTACTATGGGCTGGCAGCACGGATCTGCAAAGATATGACTGTCACAGGCAAGCAAAATATTTGCCTTGGACAGGAGAGAACAATGAGGAATCAAACCCATGACCTCCACCTAGAACGGCAGCGTACTAACTAGGAGGCTATACCTCTGTGCCTTGTTGCATAGCAATGGCTGGGTACAGAAGGACCACAGGTCACTGCACAAACCGTCTGCTCTGTGTGCCAGGATAGGGTAACCCCACTAGCACCCATGATGCATTGAACATGCAGAACAGCTGCCTACAGCTGACCACCAAATGGGGTCTGCACCTTTCCGGTACTGAAGCTTGGTAAGACGGACTGACAGTGTGTGATACTGGCACAGAGTAGCTACAGACCATGCCATTGTGCAGGTTCCGTGTTCACCCTGAGGGATAGGATGGGTGCCCAGCACTAGGTCCACAGTACATGTGGTGCTAGAGATAGGTCCTGTTGCACATCCCCTGCACTGCCAGTGTGTGATAGGTGTCCCCAGCAGTGCGACTGAAGGTACATCTGTTCCAGCTGTGTTCTGCAGTCACATGTGGCCCTGTGGGACTGGACACCACCCAGATTAGTGTGTACTGTCACCCCCCCCCCCCCAGTGGCCGGTGGCTACAGGGGCAGGTTGTGCATTTAAATCAATTGTAGAAGTAAAAGACTCTTTTTGGCCAGATGCACTTTGGTCCTTGTAGTCCTTTCTCCTTATAGAAATGAGTTGTGGATGCCAAGTAGAGGGTAAACAAAAAGCTTTTATTTTCCTTTTAGCACTGAGGTTCGCTAAGTAACAAAAGTAAAGTTTTCCTTATTTTCAGATTTGTGCCAAAGTGTTATTAAACAAGTAAAACTGTTACAGGCTTCACAGTTCCTTGTAGAATATAAAGGGTTTTCTAAACTTCAGAGTGAAACAAATAAACCAGCTCTCCTTTAGCTCAATGTAAGCAACATCATTGTTAGTGCATGTTCTGGTAAACTATAGCTCTGGGAGTGACTCAAGGCTTCCTGCAACACAAATAGAGCAGTCCATTAATTCCTTCTGTGACAATGATTCTAAATCCTCAGGCTCCACTTGCATGGGTTCCAGCTCATCTGTGCTTTCTCCCATATTTGAGCTCTCCCTGGCTGCTATAGTGTGCAAATTAGTATTTCCTTCACCTATCCTCCAGCTGGGCTGTTCAAGGTTTTTCAAGTAGGAAGCATGGCTTGTTCTTAGGCCTCTATGGCGTGGCTTCCAGAACTCCTGCCTTCTTTCATTCCTCTCAGAATGGTTATCTGATTCAAAAGCCCTTCTAGGAGCTAAATCTCTTTTTAGAATTAAAGTACCACTGTACCTTGGCTTCCTGAAGTCGGTGCTGCTGGTATTTTCCTTATCAGGTACCCTTCCTTGGATACGGTCTCCTTTACAGACTGTTTCTGTGAGTCTCCTGGGCACTGCTTGTCGTCCCTGAAGCTTGGGACGGCCAGGTAACGAATCCAGGCCCCTCTGCTTCTCAGTATGGGGGATTCCACTGTCAGGAACTTTCCTTCCAGTACCTTTAAGTTCCTTTCTCAATCCTTCTGGTGAGCTCAGGCCTCCCTCTAGGCATGGAGTCTCTCTCCCTTGGATCCTGGCTTCTCCTGGAGTCTCTCTCCCTTGGATCCTGGCTTCTTCTCCTCTTTCTCCCCTCTCCAGTCTGGCTGCAGCTCTCTGCTTATAAAGCCGTTCTCCTCTTGAGTTTCCTGGCTTGCTCTTCAGGTGCATCTGATTAGCCCCTGCATAATCAGTACTTGGGTGTGTTCGCTCAGCCTCTGCAGGTTCGTGCCTGCTCCCTCTAGCTGTGTTGCTATGCAATTGCAGCTCCTGCAAGTCAGCTGCTTTGTGAAAGACAGCGTTTTTTTTCAAATTCACAGCTTCACTAGCTTCAGCCCTATCACAGTACCCAGTGTTAAGGTCTGGCTGCTATGGGTACCTGTTATCAGGGCAGTGGGGGGTCTAGACTCACATGAGGGTGATGTAGCACTGCCACTATGGGTCTAAGTGGTATGCACTATATACCCCAAGGGGCCTCAATCACCCCTTTTGTAGATGAGGGAGTGTTGGGACTGGTGCCTGCACCCTGCAGAATGGCTGTACTGCTAGAAACCACAGTCCTGCTGTGCCAGTGCCATACCTGTGACCATTGCAGACCAGCAGTGATGTTTGGGGGTAGGTAGGGGAAGGCTCAACTGCCCCATGCCACAGTCTACAATTCATCAACAGATAGCACAGTCAGACTGCACCTGCATCATCCTACAAGGTGTTTCCACCATGCACACGTGAACTGCAGATAGCCCACTAACCAGTCCATAGTGCATGCTCACAGGGGAACCCTATGCACCCAGAGGTGGGATGCACAGCACAGACACCAAGCAGGTATCTCCATGTTTGGGCCCCAAAACCAGGAACACACAGGTATCACTGGAAACAAATAATGTGTGTCACTATGTGGGAACATAGACATGCCATGATCACTGCTCGGTCAGAGAGAGAGTGACCCCCCCCCCCCGCGTGACATGTTGTGGCCACCCTGTCCATGCAGGTGGTGGTTGAGCACTACAGTGTCCCAGTCATTGCCCTCCACCCTGTGCAGATGCATCCTGGCCAATCCGCCCTGTCTGGGCCATACCCACAGTACCTTGCTCCTCATTATGCACATTTGCTGGCTAACTCTGGAAGCAGTGTGAGCAATGTGGGCTCAGTGAGGTGTTGGCAGACACAAAACAACATAGAGACATATGCACATTCCCACACCTATCTCAGCATTGTGCAGATATGGAGGTGGTTGACAACCCTACCCACCGCACTGGTGCTGATCACAGTGCCAACATTGCTAATCTGTGCAGGGGGTAGTAGTAGTGCTCTGGTGATAACTGCAGCTCTGTGCTGGGGCCAACAGTCTGACACTCCATGAAGCTGTGGACAGTGAAGCCCTTGTGAGTGGGTGTCCGTCCCCTGTGCACCGCTGCGTTGGGGTTTACCAATGTTGTTCTTGTGGTTGCATTGTGGGCTAAAACTATGGGGAGATGCTCTGCAGGATCCACAGATGGGACGTGAACCTCTGCTCTTGAACATGTTGGCTGAGTGTACTGCACCACACTGTTGCCACAGCAGCATAGTGGTCCCTGGGACTATCCTTACGTTCCTCGGCCAGACCTCTTCTGTTGCACTGCACACCACGTACTGGTATAGGGCATGGCCTAGGTCCACTGCAGGTTGGTGCCACTGCTCCCTCCAGCACAATCACTCACCCCCTCTGCCATGCCGCCATGACCATATGCTGTTGGTGCCTTTGGTGTGCCATCCCAGGCCATACAGGGGACAGGTAGGCGGCTGCCTAAGATATGGGTTCTGGGGTAGGGATGCCTACATAGATGTCCACACTTCCCCTGGCACCGCCTGTCACTGTTATGTGCCCCTTGGGGTACCAGCTGGGTAATGTCCCCTGGATGGGACACTGTGGGACACAGACTCATGGGCATGTTTGACCCTGGTCAGTTGCTAAAATTGCTGGTTTCCATTTTCTGCATTCCTATGTGCCACCTCAGCAACCGCCTAGTCCACCCTGTGCCCCAGTAGCCCCCACTACATTTCCCGCCTGCAGCCCCCATGCCCCATTTGCGCCATCACCATAGTGGCCTTTCATACCTGGGCACTATGCTGTTGCTGCAAATGGAGCACTACTATCACCTTTCTTGGGCTCCCTGCCTATGCTGTATATTGCTGACACTCAAATTGTTTCTCTCTCCTGCAAATGTGCATCTAACGCCAGGTTTTCAGTTGCGTTAAGATTCAGCACTTCATTTCCCCACGTTAGTGTGGAAGGGGCCTCTCCCCGCCCACTCCCCATCCATTGATCCCTTCTCTCCGCCCTCTCTCCACCATCTGCGGGACTTACCGTGGCCGGGAACGTTAACGTGCATTATGTAACGTTAAGGTGTGTTAACATTACATAACGTTACGTAATGTTACGTTAACACACATTAACGTTACATAACGCACCTTAACGTAGCCGCTGCTACGTTACCGCAGTTTAGTAAACATGCCCCTAAGTGTACCTGAGACAATGGAGGGTTAAGTGGCTTGCCCAAGCCCACAATATATTCTATCACATGATTTTTCTCACAAACTCTGTTGCTTAAATCTTGCAGCAGAGGCTAGAAAAAATTCTTCCATATATGGTAGCCCCTGAGCAATCCAGTTTTGTTAAGGGCTGTAGGGATGTTGAACATCTTTCATTTAGTCAAGCACCGTTTTTATTAGATCCAAACAGATTAGATTGGTCAGTAATGGAGCTCTTAAACACTTACAGACAGATGTATGGGTATGTTGTGAATCTTGCAAAATGTGAGTTTTTTGCTGTAAGACTGGCAGTAAAGATACCCCCTCCCCCCCGGTCTAAAATATTTAAATTGTCCAGGGTCCAGGTTAAATATCTGTAGATTTATCTTGCCAAAGATTTTAAAGATATTCTTAAAATCAACTATTGTCCTATAATTCCATAATTTTACTGGGACTTATGCAAGTGAAGTGCCTAGGCAGATAAAATTTACTTATACAGAATGAATGCTCTTCCCACTTATTATTTTTAAAAGGTTTTATTGAATTTTCTTAAAGAATAACATTAATAAAATCAGTATCACTCCCCATTACAGTAGAGAATTTGAACACCAATGTGTCATTTTACTAAAGATCTCTGATTACATAACCTTTAAATAAATTACAAGCATCCCAAACCCCTCCCCTTTCCTCTATAGAGCTGGATCTCCAAACTCTTTAAAAAACATCTTTTATGGGACAAAACAAATTAATCTGCTCAGCTCTGAATATTAAACCCAAGAAAAATAGACTAAATATTGGAATAAATTAATCTAAATAGAGAACTTATTCCGGGAGCAGTTTATGAGTCCAACAAAAAAAATTATATGATTTTAAATACCTTAGGGCCTCTGAAATTTACCTATTTGACATTTGGAAGATTGGTCTGGCATACAATGCATTGTTGCAGATTTTCATGGATCAGACTATTTAGTTTTCTGTGCAGTCTGTTAAAAAATTACAGTCACATGATGCTCAGATATCTGTTAATACCCAGAGACTAGATAAAATGGATAGTCAACTGGGTTTGTTACAATCTGCTGGATCTCTGGGAATTAAAAATAGTTTAATGTTGCATAGGCAGATGGAGTCTTTGGAGAACTAATTTCCATCTAAGAATCTTAGATTTTTGAATTTCCCCAAGGCTTGTCTGCTTCCTCCCATGCTTCTTTTGAAGAAATATTGCAAGGAAGTTTTATGTATGCCTGAAGCTTATTCAAATTTGTACCTGTACCTACTAGAGTTTCGTCTCAAGACAGGGAAGAGGCAGCTTAGGTGGGAGAGAACTCCGAGTTAGATTGACTAATTTCATCTGTTGATGAAATTCCCTCCATAGCTAATTTGATTGTCTCATTCCCGACAGAGATGGTTAAAATTAGTGTTCTAAAAGCATATTTTCAGAAGAAAGATAATTTGTTTTGTGTTCAAAAGGTTACACTCTTTCCAGATGTCTCTAGATTTACTCACGTTCGGAGGAGAACATTTCTCCAGCTTAAGCCACAGGTATTGGCTGCTGGAGGGACATTTTTTTCTCTATTTTCCATGCAAGTGCTTAATTGTTTATCAAGAAGTACATTATGTTTTTGTAGAGCACAAGTATTGGAGAACATAGTAGTCAAAATCGCATTAATATCTGTAGCTGGAAAATTTCCTTGTAGGTAAATGAGGGTTCATGTCTTCTTATGACCCCAATTTTAGTTTGTTGGTTTCTTTTTCTTTTTTTGTGGTGTTTTGTTTCCTAACATTGAATATGTATTACTGCTCTAGTAACAAGATAGCCAGGGGCGGCCCAAGGGGGGTGCGGGGCCATGTGCGGAGACTCGGTGCGGGGCCTCATTTGCATAAGTGCCCTTATTTGCATAAATATTTGCATAATGTTACCATACACTAGCTTTTAGTAAACATGTCTCTTAATGAGTGTATGGATAAAGAAAGACTAAAAGATTTCTACATTACTATAATCCAGTGCCAACTGCCAGGCACATTAGGAACTACTACAAACGCTGCCCATTTAGAACCCATAGCAAACCCGCCGTATCCTGATAGCATTACCAGGACTCACAAAGCACCATACCCTACCTATCAAAAGGCAACACTGCAAATATTAAACCAATACATTTCAGAGAATACTGGGGAAAGAGAACAAGTGGCAATGTCAAATAGGAATTACATAAATAGAATACCTCAGCTCAGTTACACATGCAGAACATAGACCATCACCAAACAAGGAATCACAATTTAGAAACAGGAAGGCAATAATTAAACTGGGAACCCCAAAAGCCAAACTTGGAATGAACAACACTGTAGAAATAAAACTATAAATTAATTTCCTCTTGTACCAAACAAAGCGCAGACGTTAATGATGCACATTTCCCAGAGCTTTCATATTCCAGTCAATAAATTCAAAATAAAGAGATATCTTTCTACCTTTTGTGCATTTTTTTCAGTTGAAATTGCTCCAGCCACTTTCTTCTGGTTTCTTCATGTTTTCTGCTAACTGTCCATCGTCTGCTGTCCATTTGTTCTTTCTTCTCTCTTCTAGTTTTTTTTTTTCCATTCTCTCTCTCTACATCTGCTTTGACATACTAATCTTTCTCCATTTGCTCTTTCCTCATTCCTATTTCATCCACACAAATTTTACCCCTCCATCCTCAATCCCCACTTACTCTCCCAATACCCGGCCAATTGTAGATTTTTCATCCCTTCCACACAAAATATTTTTCCCCTCTCCATTTTACTCTCCCAGCCCCATCCCATTCTAATCCTCCCCCAACATCAGCTCCCTTTTAGTTCCAGTCTCACCCAGCATCCATTCCCTTCTAGTCCCTGCATCAGCCCATTTCCAGTCCTAGCCCCCCATCAACCCATTTCCAGTCCTAGCTCCCCCATCCATTTTCAGTCTGAGTCCCTTCATCAGCTCATTTCCAATCCTAGCCCCCATCAGCCCATTTCTAGTCATTTCCTAGCCCCACCATCAGCCCATGTCAAATCCTAGCTCCCCTCCACTCAGCCCAATTCCAGTCCAAGCCCCCCATGAGCCTACTTCCAGTTCTAGCCCCTCCATGAGTCCATTTCAATTCAAGCCCCCACCAAAGCCCATTTCCAATCTTAGCTACCCCAACAGCCCATTTCCAGTCCTATCCTAGCTGCTCCATCAGCCCATTTTCAGTCCTAGCTCCCTTCCCTCACAGCCCATTTCCATTCCAAGCTCCCTCCCCATCAGCTATTTGCAGTTCAAGCCTCCCCTTCCACTCAGCCCATTTCCAGTCATAGCAACCCATCAAACCCATTACCAGTCCTAGCCCCCATCAACCCACTTCCAGTCCTAACCCCACATCACCCCATTTTCAGTTTAAGCCCCACCCTATAACCCATTACCAGTCCTAACCCCCCATCAGCCCACTTCCAGTCTTAACCCCATCAGCCCATTTCCAGGCAGCCCCCCATAGCTCATTTCCAGTCCTAACCCCCCCCATCAGCCCACAGCCCATTACCAGTCCGAACCACATCAGCCCACCTCGTCCTAACCCCTCCCCATCAGCCCATTTCCTGTCCTAGCCCCCCATAGCCCATTATCAGTCCTAACCCCCCATAGCCCATTAGCAGTCCTAACCCCCCATCACCTAATTTCCAGACAGCCCCCATCAGCCCACAGCTCAAGACCATCTTAACCCCCCATCGCCCATTACCTCTCCTTTCCCCCCCCCCCATCAGCCAACTGCCCTTTACCAGTCCTAACCCCTCCCCATCAGCCCATTTCCTGTCCTAGCCCCCCCATAGCCCATTACCACTCTTAACCCCCCATAGCCCATTACCCGTCCTAACCCCCCATCACCCCATTTCCAGACAGCCCCCATCAGCCCACAGCCCATTACCAGTCCTAACCCCCCCCCCATTGGCTTATGGCAAAATTAAAAAAAAAAAAGCTGGCTCTGGCTGCTGCCGCTGCCGCGGCCGCCGCAGCAGAATGGAGTGTCCCGCGGGGCCCCCTCTGCTCGCTGAGCCCCTCTGCAAGGGCTTTCAGATTCACGAAGGGAGAGTGTCTCCCTCGTGTCTCTGTTAAGCCCGCAGGGGCTAATGGGAAATTTCCCATCGGCCCCTTTAGACCCGAGGGGCTGATGGAAAAGGTCTCATTCGCCCCTGCGGGCTTAACAGAGACGCGAGGGAGACACTCTCCCTTCGCGAATCTGAAAGCCCTTGCAGAGGGGCTCAGCGAGCAGAGGAGGCCCCGCGGGACACACCATTCTGCTGCTGCTGCGGCGGCAGCGGCAGCAGCCAGAGCCAGCTTTTTTTTTTAATGTAATTTTTAAAAAAAGCAGAATGTTCATTGCGCGGGGCCCCCTGAAACGCGGGGCCCTGTGCAAAAAACATTCTTGCTCAATGGACGGGCCGGCCCTGAAGATAGCTTCTCCTCCTCTTGATGAGAGGATAAGAAACTTGGTATGTTTTGTTAATAGATTGTATTTCTTCTGTTTGTTTCGGTAATTTCTTGATTATTACTTTAGGATTGTAAAGCGTAAACGTCAATAAAAAAAATTATATTTGACTCTTGAGGGGTTACTTGGTGAATGTAATTTAATAAAAATAGATGAACCAGGAAAGAATAAACCATCCTCTTGGAATGTCTATAGTAAAGAAAAAAAAATAAGCATTTACTGTAGACTCGAGATTTCTTAATTTCACACACAGAGCCCAAAGTTTATCAAATTTTTGATTTGATTATCCAGGCCAGTTTTTCAAACCCATAAATCTCTTCATTTTTTTTAAACCGTTCTGTTTTAGATGGAGGGGTTTCCATTTTCCAAAGCTTAGCAATCACTCACTTCCAGTAGCTGAGAGTAGCAGCCAGTGAACCAGATCTAGATTTGAAAGGGGTGAATTTCTACTCCTGGGGGAATTCTGTGCAACTGTGCAGTTCAGAATTTGTGCTGAAATCCCCACCTGCATAGATTCCTGCACTTGCTATGCAGAATTCTGTACCAGCATCGGTAAGCAGTAAGGCAGACTTGGAGCACCCAAGCTTTAAGGTTCCCTTCACTCCCATGGCTGTGCTACACCTCTGACGCTGGCATCTATATACTTAAAAAAGTCAACAGAAGTTTCCTATCCCTAGCAAGAAACAGGAAGCACTTTTGTTTTACCTTTTTAAAACATAGGGGTATGTTTATAAAAGGCGCTAACGTCACAGCTGCAACATTATCGCACAATACGTGATGTTATCGCACGATAATACCATGCGAGAATGTCACGTATCATGCGATAACATCTCCGGCGGCGGTGAGGTGCGCAGAGAGTGGAGTAAGGCTCCCCAGAGGGTGCGGGCGGAGATAAGGGGTCAATGGGCAGAGAGTGGGCGGGGAGAGGATCCATGCACACTAATGCCGTGAAATGAAGGTCTGAAAATTAGCGCCAGTGAAAACCTCGCGTTAGAGGCACGTTTGCAGGAGAGAGAAACCATTTCAGTCAGCAATGTGCAGCAAAGGCAGGGAAACCAAGAAAAGTGATAGTAGTGATACATGTGCAGCAACATCATAGTGCCCAAGTACGAGAGGGCACTACGGTGAGGCTGCAAATGGGGTACAGGGGGCTGCAGGCGGGACATACAGTGGGGCATCTGGGGCACAGGTTGGGCTAGGCAGATGCCTAGGTGACACATAGGAATGTAGAAGCGGAAAACCAGCAAGACAGCAACTGACCAAGGGCAAACATGACCACCAGTGTGTGTGTCCCACAGTGTCCAAGGGGACAGTACCCAGTAAGAACCCCAAAGGGCACATAACATTGGCAGGTGGTGCCGAGGGGAAGCATGGATGTCTAGGCAGGCACCCCTACCCCATATCACGCACCATAGGCAGCCATCTACCGGAACACTGGATGGCCTGGGACTGCGCACCACCAGCACCACCAGCACAAGGGCATGTCAGCATGGTGGCAGAGGGTGTTGATGGCAGAGGGTACAGTGGCATCTTCCCACAGCAGACCACGGCCAAGCCCTGTTTAGGTGGGTGCCGTGCACTGCAACAGACAAGGTCTGTCTGATGAACAGTAATGGTATCCCCAGGGAATAATCTGCCTCTGTGGCAACAGTTTGGTGCAGTACCCACAGCCAGTGTGTTCAGGTGCAGAAGGTCACAGGTTCAAGTCCCAGCTGTGGCTCCTGCAAACCATGTCCCCATATTTTACCCAGTACTAAACCATGGTAATAAAGATGGAACCTTTATTGCAGATTAAATAAACATGCCATAAACGCCTATATTTTACCCTACAGGGCACAGACACCATAAACATGTGCAATCCCTAGAGCAGTTTCCCAAGTACAGTCTTGGAGGGCCAAACACCGTTCAGGTTTCATGCTGTCCCTAATAAATATGCCTGTGTTGCATTTGTCTGAACCGCCCCCATTGTATGCAAATGTATCTCATGCATATTCATTATGGACAGCATGAAAACCTGAACCATGTTTGGCCCACCAGGACCGGAGTTGGGAACCTCTGCCCTAGAGCAGCGGCCAACATGGGCAAAAACACCCACACCCACAGGCTCCACTATCCAAAGCCTCATGGAGAGTTAGGCTGTTGGGCCCTGCATGGAGCAGCATCTCCCAATACTAGCATCTGCATACCTTAGCAATGCCACCCTAAATTTTGGAGCATGTTACACATATATCAAAAGGTTGCTATGATTAATGGCAGATAACAAATCCTAAGTTAAACACAATGTGTTGACAGAGATGCAGCATAGCAACCTTTCTGATAACTGTGGAGTGTGTTTCAGTTTTGGCTTCTGGCAGTGTTTACCACTCCGGGGAGTGACCCCAACAGTATTTTGTACCATAGCAATGCCTGCACTGTGCCCAGGGCTGGTGTGGTTGCCAGGGCTGCCAAAAACCTCTATATTTGCACAATGCTGGCATAGGTGTGGGAGTGTGTGTATGTCTATCCAGTGTTTTGTGGCTGCCTACACCTTTCTGAGCCCACACTGCTTGCATTGTTTCCAGGGTTAGCTTGCCAATGTGCATAATGAGGAGCAAGGTACTGTGGGTATGTCCTGGACAGGGCGGCCTGGGCAGGATGCATCTGCACAGGGCATAGGGCAATGGCTGGGACATTGTAGTGCCCGACCACCACCTGCAAGGACAGGGTGGCCACAGCATGTCATGCTGGGAGGTCACTCTCACCCTGACTGAGCAGTGACCATGGCATGGTTAGGTTCTATCATAGTGCTATACAGTATTTTTTTTTTTCAAGTGCTATCTATGAGTTCCCTTTTCTGGGGCTCAATCACTGACATACTTGCTTGGTGTGTGTGCTCACATCCCATTTGTGGGTGCACACAGTTCCTCCAGGAACATGCACTATGTACTAGCTAGCAGACTGCAGTTAGTATGTGTATGGTTGGAACACCTTGCAGGGTGGAGACTGACTGTGCTCTTTGCTGGTGAATGTCAGATAGTGGTGGGGGGCAGCTGAGCTTTCCCAGGCCTACTGCCTGTCTGCCAGTGCCCTATGTGATATGTACAGATCTGCATTGACTGCCCTGGAGGGTGCCTATTCCCCAGCAGGACTGGGGTTGATGGTCCCCTCTACTGCCACCATTGCAGAGATGTAGAATGTGGATCTGTTGGTGGGAGATCCTGTCCCCCACCCTGACCCACAGAGGGCGGGTTGGGTGGTGCTACATAATCCGCTTTTGGCTCCAAACACAACCCTTCTCTTTTAACATGTGACCATGGCACCCACACAGGATATGCACTATTCCGGGTGCATCATAGTCCACAAGGGCTAGACATGACTGGGAAATACAGATGGACACAGGTGTGTCTGCAGGGACAACCCATCACACACTTGCACTGATGAGGAACAGCAGTGCAGCCTACCTCGGCCAACTCAGGTGCTGTGGACCTGGTGCTGGGCGCCCCACCTCGCCCTCAGGGTGAGCACAGGAACCCCACAATGTCACAGTCTGTAGCTACTCTGGGCCAGTAACACACACGGTCAGTTCCCCCTACCAGGCTGGGGTGCCATAGAGGCGCATACCCCATCTTGTGATCAGATGTAGACTGCTGATCTGCATGTGCAGTGCATCACGGGTAAGAGTGGGTTTACCCTATCCTGGTAACCACAGCAGACAGTTTGTGTGGTGATCTGCAGTCTTTCTGTAGCCAGCCAGCAGTGTGCTAGACGTTATAGAGATGTAGCCCACTGGTTACTTCAATGACGGCAGAGGTCATGGGTTTGATTCTGCAGTGGTGTTATTTATTAGGCTGCCTGAGGCTTTTCCTTTTCATTTAAATCAGTGCTGCCAGCAAATACACCCTCACAGTGCCGTAGCCTAAGGTGCCTCATAAAGTGCCCTATAAGGCGCCCCATAAAGCACCTTATAGGGCACATTATAAGGTGCCTTGGCAGACAGTGCACTTTATAATGTGCCCTATGGAGTGCCTTATAGGGCGCCTTATGCGGCACCTTAGGTTACGGCACTGTGAGGGTGTTTTTGCTGGCAGCACTGATTTAAATTAAAAAAGAAAATGCCTCAGACAGCACTGATTTAAATTAAAAGGAAATGCCTCAGACAGTCTTCTTACATAACACCACTGCAGGATCAAACCCCATTACCTCTGCCTCCACAGTCATTGCAGTAACCAGTGGGCTACATCTTTATAGCTTCTAACACTGCGCTGCCATGAACTTAGGGTTAACGCACGTTAACATGCCACGGCGCCCACTATCGCGCGATACAGATTCTTGCTACCTTGCCGCCGGAACGCCCACTACCTTATATGGCATTCTTCACATTAATGCTGCAACTAGCGCCGGTAACATTAAGATGGTTTAGTAAACATATCCCATAGTGATGCCAGCATCTGAAGTGTAGCACAGCCACGAGAGCAAAGGGAAATGCTTTCCTGGCTGTGTTTAAAATGCCACTGCGATCAGGAAGATGAGGTATGTGCCTGGGGCTGGAAAGTGGTGAGGGACTGGGGGCTGGAGAAGACTGATGGTGAGTCAGGGGGGTGACTGGGGGCTGGAGAGGACTGATGGTATGTCATGATCTTCCTAGAAGTTACAGGGAAAGAGAAGGGTGGGGGCAAGGAAGGCTTGGGTGTTGGGTAGGGAACTGAGATTCACACGGAGGAATTCTGCATAAAAATGTACTAATAAAACATGCAGGTTTTTAAAATACAATGCACAAATTTTGTTTTATTTTTTTTGCTTAGAATACCACAGGTGTAAATTTCTCATAGGAGCCAGGCTTAAAAGGAAAAAAAAAAAGACTTGTAATCTGTTTAAGTGTTTCTTTGACCATCCTCCAAAACTCTCTTATTTGCAGACAATTCCATCACAGATGGAAACAAGAGTCAAGCTGACCACAATTTCTCCAGAAAAAAAATTAAATGTCTGAGTTGCATTTGTTAAACAAACATGGTTTAACATAGTCTCAATGGGATTTTCAATTGTGTGTTCAGTAGCAATAGTGAAATAGAACATTTCAGTTTGTTCAATGTAAACCGCACTGATGCAGAATAGCGCGGTATATAAGAGAATGTAAATAAATAAAATAAATAAAAATAAAATAAATAAATCTCTTGGTATATTTCCCAACCACCCAACATTGGCCCACCCTAAACAGGCCCAACCTCCCTGTCCCCAGTGAAAGCCTCCTCCAACAGTCATTCTTTGCAGATTTTAAACCATTATGTTTCTCTCTGTTCTGTTCAAACTGTAGCTGCTTGATCAAGGTAAAGTTTGTGCATGAAAACTATTAGGTGTTCTGGTATATCCATGCTATAATGTGGCCAAAAGATTTTTGTGATTTACACAATCAAAAGCCTTGCTGGAAAAAGCTCCTGAAATCATTCTAGAGATTGTTTGAAAATGTTACTGTTTTAGGATAGCTTTTGAATAAACCTCTTCAGCCTATATTCTTCATACTAGATGGAATTTTAATTGGAATAGCAAGGCCGCGGAGCCATGTGCCCGGGGCCGGCACTAACCGGGGGGGCGGCCATGCGTGCCCCGTCAGAGCGTGCCGTAGCGGGGGGGGGTCAGGAAGCACTCCCATTGGCCCCGCGAGTTGTTATGGCGCGGGAGCCAATGGGAAGGAGAGCAGGCAGTCGCGGGGGGGTTAAGGGTGGAGGTGCGGCGTGGCTCCGGCCTCTTTCGCCGGATTCCGGGACGCCGGACGGACGGGTGCCCGAGAGAGCTGCGGACCGCGTGTAGGCCGGAGAGGACTCGGCAACGTGGTGGCGAGCAGCGGCATCGGGTGAGGAGCGCAAAACAAATAAAAACAGAATATATAATTTAAAAAAAAAAAAAAAAAAACGGTACGGGCGGCCGGTTGGAGTCTGCTGCGCTGATTAGGGTGCGAGCTGTGCGGTGCCGTTGTGGGGGAGGGCTAGAAGGTCCGCGGGGATTGCAGGGGGCCGGGTGTGTGGTCTCCTCCGGTGCTGCAAAGGAGAAGGGAGAGCAAAGTGATTTAATTTTGGCTGCATTTTGCTCTCGGTTCTCCTTGCCTTCTTCTCCCCCCCTCATTCTTGATACTCAGGGGAGGAGCTGGGGCTTAGCTAGGCAGTGCTTCAACAGTATAATACCGCCCTACCAGCTGTGGCCTTTCAATGGGAGGCTCACGGCGGGGTGCTGCCCGTAAGAGGGGTTCCCTTAAGAAAAAGAAGGGGGCTGGGGGGAACGGTGAGAGGCGGGGAACTGATCCTGTAGTGGAGCGAGGCAGTGGCATTGCCCGGTGTCTGGGGTTGGTGCTCAGGGCTCTCCAGCACGTGGGGGGAGGGGACGTGCTGGGGCCTCCGCACGTGGCTCGGTGCGGCGGGGGAGGGGGAGTGGTGGGCCCCAGGCGGGCATAGGGGAGCAGAGGGCAGGTGGGGTGGGGAGAGAGCAGACCCAGGAGCCTCGGGAAGACCCTCGGGAAGACCCTCGGCCGGTGCCGGCTGCGGACCTGCAGAGTGGCGGTCTGTCCCCACTGGGTGCCCCGGGGGGTCGGGAAAGGGGCGGGGTTGATTCCCGAAATGAACGGCTGGCTGTTGCTGAGAGCTTGGGCCCTATGACAATTCCCGGGGGAGGGCAAGGGGTTTGGTTCGGACGTGGGGAGGGTGGGGGATTTCCTAGCCCATATGTGTGGCAGGGGGCCATGGGCACGGGGTCGCCGGCCATGTGGGAGCATTGGCAAGGCGGGGGACAGGGCTCCTCCCGCGCGGATTGGCTAGGGGCGTGGCATGCTCCTGGGGCGCCGGCTGGTGTCCCTTCGCCTTTTTCTTTCTTCTCCCCGCAGGGTCACCAAGCTTGGCAGTGTGCGGGGGGTCCGTGGATGGGTGCAGCTCAGCAAGTGGATGGCCCGGAGGCAAGTCGAGGTCTGCAGCGATCGGCTGGAGCGGGAGCGCCAGCGGCACAGTCCGCGATGGAGCGACCGGTGGATTCTGGCGAGATCGAGGGCACACCAGGTGAGTTGGAGGTAGCTCAGACTGCGGGGGTGGTGGAGGGTACGGGTGTTGGTGGCAGGAGCAAGAAAAAACGCAGCCGGAAGCGGCGGCATTTGTGTCATGGGCGTCGTCAATCGGGATCATCGTCTTCGTCGTCTTCCCTATCGTCCACCAGTTCGGACTCAGAGAGGGGCGGTACCTCGGCACTCCGCGGAGCGGGGGTGGTAGGGCCCCCCATAAGTGTAGCACAACCCACTGTAGCGGCTTTCTCGGAGTTGTGGGAGGGCGTGCCTCGGAGGTTGAGACGGAAGATTCATAAACGCAGATATATAGACATTTTCAGGTTATTGGAGGGACGGAAGAGGTCGGGGGATAGCAGGAAGAAGAGGAAGGCGGATGAGAAGGCGGGGCGTGTGCGGAGAGTGGGGCGGAATGTGGTGAATTGGACGCGCGCCTTCCTTCGTTTAGCTAGTGTGTGGGGGCAGATGCACCCAGAGCAGTACGGAATGTTGTTGGCTTACGCGGACTCCATTTTGGAAGCGTCGCAGACGCACGACGGTTGGGCTTGGCTCAACTATGATGAGCGATTTCGCGATAAGATGGAAGAGAATCAGGGGTTGTCCTGGGGGACTCAGGACATCAATCTGTGGCTGACACAGATGGCGGTTCGGCAGAATGTTGGGGGGGTTGGTGGGTCGAAAGGGGGGCCGGTTGCGGCGTCAGCGGTCGTGGGGAAGCCCTTTCGTGGGAGCGTGCCTGCGGCAGGACAGAGAGTCGTTGGGGGGGGAGGCTTTGGGGATGTCTGTTGGCGATTCAATAAGTCCTCATGCCCCTTTCCGGATTGTAAATTCCGGCACGCTTGTTCTGTCTGTGGCGGAGGACATTCGGCCCTTAAGTGCGTGCGGAAGGGCGCGACCAGCACCACTCCCTCCCTGTCCAAGCAATAGGGATTTGGAGGGCATAGCCCCCACCCCTATCCGGTTACTTGCGTTGCTGCCTTGGTTGCGTCGGTATCCCAAGAAGCACGACAGTTTAGTGTTGGAAAAGGGGTTCAGATGCGGGTTTCACATACCGGTGGTGGGCAAGGTAGAGAAGGGGAAGGCTCGAAATTCGTCCTCGCTGAGACGGCTAGCGGATATTGTGCGGACTAAATTAGCCGGGGAGCTGCGATTGGGGCGGGTCGCTGGACCCTTCCTGGAGCCGCCGTTTGCGGGCTTTGTGGTCTCCCCTTTGGGTATAATTCCGAAGAAAGAGCCGGGTAAGTATCGCCTGATCCATAATCTGTCCTCCCCAGTGGGCGCGTCTGTTAACGACCATATTCCGCGGGACTTGTGTGCTGTGCGGTACGCATCCTTTGATGAGGCCGTGGCATTAGTCAAACTATGTGGCGCGGGGTGCTATATGGCGAAGGCTGATATAGAGTCTGCTTTCCGGTTATTACCGGTGCACCCGACGGCGTTCCCATTGCTGGGATTTCACTTTGAAGGGCGTTTTTATTTTGATAAGTGTATGCCCATGGGTTGCGCGATATCCTGTGCTTATTTCGAGAGGTTTAGTTCCTTCTTGCACTGGGCTATCGTGGAGCGGATGGGTTGTAGTCAGCTCGTCCACTATTTGGACGATTTCTTTTTCGTGGGGACGGCTGAGTCGGCACAGTGTCGCGTTTTGTTGGAAGGTTTCAGTCAGCTGGCACGAGAGTTGGGTGTGCCGTTGGCGGCTGGAAAGACGGAAGGGCCTGCGACGCGTATTACCTTTCTGGGGATTGAGCTTGATTCTGAGTTAATGGTGGCCCGTCTGCCCGACAATAAGGTGACTCGACTGCGCATACTGGTAGCTAACGTGTTGGCCTCCTCGAAGATGACGTTGCGCGAGATGCAGTCCCTTATTGGGTCCCTGAATTTTGCTTGTAGGGTGATTCCCATGGGCAGGGTCTTCTTGCGGCGGTTGGCATCGGCGACGGCGGGGGTGCGCAAGCCGCATCATCGGATCAGGGTGTCTCGTAGCATGCGGGAGGACTTGGGAGTCTGGGATGAGTTTTTGAGCGGTTTCAACGGCGTCACGGTGCTGCGGGAAGCTGCGATCTCCAGTGCGGCTTTGCAGTTATATACGGATGCAGCGGGTGGGTCAGGTTTGGGGGTATACTTTGGGGGCGCCTGGTGTGCTGCAGAATGGCCGCAGACATGGCGCGAGGCCGGTCTCACCACGAATATCACCTTTCTCGAGTTATTCCCGATTCTGGTGGTGTTGTCTTTGTGGCCGGATCGGGTACGGAATCGCCAGGTCCTCTGGTGGTGTGACAATGCAGCAGTGGTCAGTGTGCTTAATAATTATGCCCCCAGGTGTAGACCGGTAGCCGATTTGCTGCGACAGGTTGTGTTAGCTTGTTTGCGCCTGAATGTGGTACTCAGAGCGCGTCACATTCCAGGGCATACTAACGTCATTGCTGATGCTCTTTCCCGTTTTAAGTGGGAGCGTTTTCGGGCATTGGCGCCAGAAGCGGAGGAGGACGGGGCTGTGATCCCAGAGCACCTATGGCGGATTGGCCTGGGGGCCTCATCAACTTGCTGAGGAAGTCCGTATCGGCAGCCACCTGGGAGGCGTATCAGAGGGGATGCAGCAGCGTGGTGACCTTCTTGCAGGAACAGGGATGGAGTCCGGGGCCCGTTTCAGAATTCCTTCTTGGTCAGTATGTTTGGGCTGCCAAAGAGGCGGGTCTCGCGAGGTCCACCGTGCGGCGCAACTTAGCGGGTTTTTCGTTTTTTATGCAGGTGGTAGGCTGGGGAGTCCCGGGGGGGGGGGCTTTTTGACTCGCAGGCTTTTACAGGGATGGGAGCGGTCCTGTCCCTCTGCGGGGGATGCCCGGCAGCCGATAACTCATGACCTGTTAGGTCGGTTATGCGGCGTGTTGTCTCAGGTGGTCACGTCTGGGTATGAAGGCCTGCTTTTCCGGGCGGTGTTTTCCGTGGCCTTTTTTGGTGCCTTCAGGGTGGGGGAATTGGTGGCGGACTCGGGTCGCCGCGGCAAGGGCGGCGGATTGCAAGTGCAGCATGTTTCAATGGGGGAGGGATGGGTTCGCATACGGTTGGCGCGATCCAAGACGGATCAGAGGGGAAAGGGGGCCTGGGTAGTACTACGAGCGGTGCCGGGCTCTCCCACATGTCCGTTTACCTTGTTATCGCAGTACTTGCGAGTGAGGCCGGTTGGGAAAGGGGGTCTCTTTGTGCATGAGGATGCACGGGTACTTACCCGTTTTCAGTTTACGGCGGTGTTGCGGAGCTCGCTTCAGCGAGTAGGGGTGGACCCGCGTCGTTACGCCCCTCACTCCTTCCGGATTGGTGCAGCCACCAGTGCGGCAGCGGAAGGGTTATCAGAAGCTGCTATCCAGCGGATTGGCCGGTGGAGGTCCCAGGCCTTCCGCGGGTATGTGCGGCTGTAAGATGGGGGGGGGGGACTAACTCTCTTTATTTCTTTTGCAGGTAGAGCAGCAGGAGGGTGTCGCTGTTGGGTGATCGGCCACTCATTTGTGTACTGGGCTGGTCGGCGAGCAGCAACACGACCGGTGGGCGTGAATCTTGGAGTGGATGTTTCTCGGGTGACCGTTTCATGGCTGGGTGAACGCGGGTTGCGGTGGTTTCAGCTCTTACCCTTGCTACGTCACCATGAAGGCCTGCTTCGGATGCCACCGGATATATTGTTAATTCATCTTGGAGGCAATGACCTGAGTTCCTGGACTTGCCGGCAGTTGATCCGGGCTGTTATCAAGGACTTGGGGGTGGTGGGGGCCATGTTCCCGGGTATTGTTGTGGTTTGGTCAGACATTATTTCCAGGCCTGCTTGCCAAGCACAGCGGCGTTGGTCCAGGGGGTTAGCCAAGATTAATCGGCAAGTTGGCCGATGGGTGGAAGAGCATGGGGGGCGACAAGTTTTGCATCCTTGGGTGGCTGTGGACTGTGCTGGCCTATTTCGTGCGGACGGAGTACATCTATCCCCGGTTGGGATGGATTTGCTCCTCAACGATTGGCAGGAGGCCCTGGAAGGTATGTTGAGTGGGGGGGGAACTGGTCGCAGCTTTTCCTCTTGGGGGCGGCTCAGATCCAAGGCGGTCTGAGCCGGTGGCGGGATCCCGGAGGTTTCCGGGGTCCGGAGCCGGATGCAAGCAGTAGGGTGGGGGAGGGGTACCCCCGACCCGGACAATCCCTCAGGCTTTTGCTAATAACATGGCGAAGCCGGATGAGGGAGGGAGAAGCAAATTAGTCGGGACTTGTACCCGAGGGAGGCAGCCGTGACGTCACCTTGCTAATAATACGGCAGGTGATGGCTCGGGCTGCTGGGGGGGGGGTAAGTTCTGTTGTTGTATTTCTAATTGGTTAATTGTTCAAGAATAAAGCTGCGACCAGTTTTGATCCAAGAATGTGTGATAGTCTGTTGTGTGGGAGGTGGTGTATTGGGGAGCTGGGGGGGGGGAAGGGGCAAGGACTCGGGCGAGGCATCGGTCCGCCTTACCCGGTTATAGCAAGGCCGCGGAGCCATGTGCCCGGGGCCGGCACTAACCGGGGGGGCGGCCATGCGTGCCCCGTCAGAGCGTGCCGTAGCGGGGGGGGGGGGTCAGGAAGCACTCCCATTGGCCCCGCGAGTTGTTATGGCGCGGGAGCCAATGGGAAGGAGAGCAGGCAGTCGCGGGGGGGTTAAGGGTGGAGGTGCGGCGTGGCTCCGGCCTCTTTCGCCGGATTCCGGGACGCCGGACGCCCACCCTCCCTCCCTCGCGGACTGGGGATTGCTTTTCCGGTAGTGGGGTGTTGCAGCTGGAGGGGGTGGCGGGATCCCGGAGGTTTCCGGGGTCCGGAGCCGGATGCAAGCAGTAGGGCGGGGGTGGGGTACCCCCGACCCGGACAATCCCTCAGGCTTTTGCTAATAACATGGCGAAGCCGGATGAGGGAGGGAGAAGCAAATTAGTCGGGACTTGTACCCGAGGGAGGCAGCCGTGACGTCACCTTGCTAATAATACGGCAGGTGATGGCTCGGGCTGCTGGGGGGGGGGGGGTAAGTTCTGTTGTTGTATTTCTAATTGGTTAATTGTTCAAGAATAAAGCTGCGACCAGTTTTGATCCAAGAATGTGTGATAGTCTGTTGTGTGGGAGGTGGTGTATTGGGGAGCTGGGGGGGGGGGAAGGGGCAAGGACTCGGGCGAGGCATCGGTCCGCCTTACCCGGTTATAGGCTTAGTTTTAGTGCTATAGACTTGTTTTGGAATTCCTTGTAACAGAGGCACGCCGGACCGTGCTCGCCTCCCCCCCCCCAACCCCCTTTAATGCTCGCTATCCTCTTTCCCAATCTCTTCAAACCTCCTATAGACTTGTCTTGGAATTCCTTGTTATTATAGATTGGCGTTGGGGAACTGTGAACTTTATTGCTACTGCTACAACTGAACATTTGTGTTTGACTACAAGATGTACGCAGCACTGCACAGACACATGTAAAAGATGGTCCCTGCTCATCAAAGCTTACAATCTAATCAAGACACAACACAGTAGGTGTAGATATGGGATACATCTAGGGGGAATGGTAAGGAAACACAGAGGAGATTAGGCGAATCGAGATGCAAAGGAGGCAGAGGAGAGGTGAGTTTTCAGCCTGGATTTGAAAAGGGTCCGAGAAGGTGCCTGATATACAGACTCAGGTAGTTTGTTCCAGGCATAAGGAGCAGCAAGGTGAAAGGATCAAAGTCTGGAGTTAGCAGTAGAAGAGAAGGGCACCGTGAGCTGCAAGCAGTGCTGATCTATCTGCCTTCCCTGTTTTTCCTACTGCCTTCATTACTTTTGAATTATGTTATTACTACTCTTCTTTTTAAATTATAAACTAATCAATTAATGAAACTAAAATAATGGGACAAACTGTGTCCCAAAGAATGATAGCTGCTGATTTTGAATCTGTCCATAAGCAGAAACATTGTAGATCTCTTTGTTGTAAGGTAACTGCTGAATGATTTGGCATTTCATGGGTAAGGATACCAGTTCCCAGCCTGTAAGTGAAGGCTATAGTGATCCAACCAGATATGTGAGCTCTGGAGAGACAGTCGGAAAATACAAGGAGGAAAATAGGATGGTCTTCTTCCTTGATATTCAACATGACCTCGGTGTACTATTCTGTGAAATATGTGAGGAATGTGGAAGCTATAGATTGTATATTTATTTCTACAATTACATTTATAAACCTCACTTCTGAAATCTGCCCTTTGCAGTGTATAAAACTTAAAACCTCAAACAAAACAACTATGTGAGCATAAGAAAATCAATTTGCAATTTTATGAACCCACTTTCATGCCCTCATAAAAGCTTGTTCAAAAAGATATGTTTTCAAGCCCTTTTAACATCTAGTCACATCACACTCATTCCTCAACTGTGCAGGAAGACTAATCCATCATAACAGGGCTCGAACTGAAACAGACCTATCACAGTAAAAACTTGCCTTATAAATCCCAATCCAGGTACCTGCAACGACCCACAAGTAGAATCAACTGAGACCCCAAAATCCCAACAGTCTTCTTAAGGAGTAGCCAAGAATGATCCTCTGAACACAGCAACATTTTTTTTTGCACAGAACCAGAAACACATAATTATTCTGTCTTAGTGACATTCAAATTCAATTGCTCCATCCAAAACTACCTGTTCATTAATTCCTTCTTTTCCTGTAACAAGAAACTCTCCTAATCTATCTCGTGTGGCACCGGAACCGATACTTACACATCATCTGCATATATAAAATAAACAAGACTCCACATCTGTACGAAGAATGATTAATGCTGTACATAAAAGGTACAAGTTAAAAAGATAAGGAGATAAAAACTGACTCCTGTATCACACTGAGCTAAAGTTGAAGAGGTAGATAACTGACATGCCACCCTCACTATTTGAGTTCTACCCAGAACAAGAAAACTACTACAACACCTTTCCACCTAAACCAACAGTAGTCAGACACTTTAACTACAAACCATGTTAAACAGTGTCAAAGGCAGTAGACACATCTAACAACAACATCCTCTGTTGAGTGCTATCCAGC
Organism: Ichthyophis bannanicus; assembly: GCA_033557465.1. Lineage (NCBI taxonomy): Eukaryota > Metazoa > Chordata > Amphibia > Gymnophiona > Ichthyophiidae > Ichthyophis > Ichthyophis bannanicus. The sequence continues at coordinate 1,037,963,254 of CM066031.1, forward strand.
AAATGATTCAAATCATCTATTAAAGTGACTTGAAAAGTCTCTACTGTAATATGAAGTTGTCAGAAACCAGCTTGATAATCATCAAGGGCACTGATAATTTCAAAAAAATTCAACACCTCATGAGTCACAGACTTTTCCGCAATTTTGGCATGTTTGATATAAGCAAATAATTATCAACTTTGCTTGCGTCCATGACCTGTCTCTTTAAAAATTGGCATTAGTACTGCTGTCTTGTCAGGTAATGGAAACAAGCCCTCTTGCAATGAAGCATCAACTATATCACAGATGCGAGACTCAGCAATCTGGTTTCTGAGCTGAACCAATGAAGAGGTACACGGGTCAAAAGCACAAGTAATGGAGAACATAGTAATCAAAATCTTATTAATATCGGTAGCTGAAACTGACAGAAATTCAATCCAACACCCACCCTTTATAGTGAGCTACTATCAATGGCTCCTCACAAGACACCCCCATCAGTTCCCAGTGGCTCATGATATTGAAGATCCCTTTCAAGTAGCCATTTGTATATGCTGTACCATCCCTGTAGCCATATGCTGTACCATGCCTGATATCAGTTCTTTGTTCTTTGTCTGCATATACAACTTTCCGCAACAGCTGTGTCTTGCCACGTACCTTAACTGATTGGTCAAGTAAATATGTACAATTAATCTGTTTTGCCCTTAGCTTTCTTTCCAACAGATACTTAAGCTTTCCCTGTGCAATGTCCTTGGTTCTCTCCAGATTACAATGATCTTCTCCGTGGTGCCTCTCTGGTCTAGTTCCTTAAAAATGCAATACATTTGACCTTTGGTTTACCGATGCTATATCACAAGTTGCTAGCAAGGATTTGAGAGCATGTCAGAAAGCCTCACATTAGAAGAATAGGAAAGAAAGACAGAAAATGTGATGGCCAAGTCAAAGTATTTATATAAAAACATTTGAGAACAATTTACAAAAAATAAAATAAAACTATATAAAGTACAACCAAATAATTGAACCCTGGCTTTAATGAGACAGAGCTACAGAATATACCCCTAACTGTGGCACAGCTTCAATGGGAACATGTAAGCCTCTTGTCCTGAAACTCAGCCAGCACTGTCACTAGAGTGTCCTGGTAGTCCCTCCTTACCTGGAGGCACCCTGCATTCATTGCAGGGTCTGAAAGTTGGCTAGGACTTGAGGTGAGAACCAGCTGACTCCTTTTATCTACTCCTTCCTGGGCTCCTACTGCTACCAGTGGGAACCCTGTCATTACAAATGCTGACTATACTAAGCCTACCTACTAGAATGATCTTAGTTTCTCTGAAAAGCACTTACTTAGCAGTGACACTATTATCAAGGCCAACATATAAACACCATTTATTCCTACCGCAGAGTCTAAACTGTGACGCTAGAAGCTCTACGGCACTGTTTGGGACACTCTGCATTGCTATTTGACAGGCTGAGGAAATGTACCATTTAGGTATATGGGATAACAGATTTCGTATAACAATGCTGACACTTATCTATCATATGGTCCACATTATTTGGAGGAGGAGGAGGAAGGAGAAGAGCCCCCATGGAGGACAAAGGGGCAGAAGAAAGAGCATCCGCAGGAGCCCAGTAAGGAGGAGATAGAAGGATCTGATACAGAAAGATGAAAGGCAGTAGAGATATCTTGTTCTCACCAAGCAGGAGATGGCACACTGCATGGTTGTTGTATACATGCATTTTTTGCAGGAGGTACTGAGCAAAGGGATGAGCATGCATCATATTGTCTGACCCCACTGGGGTTGTTGTGCAATGGTAGCAAAATCCTGCTGTTCGGTTTAACTAGTTCCAAGATGCAATATGACTTATTAGAAGGTATGGAGGTAGGCCATACGTGGTAACATACTTACCTCAGACTTTCTTAATATCCTTCCAGGCAAAATAGCCTGGAGTTGGTAGCATCTCCTCTTCTCTTATAGAACAAGACATTTTCCTTGGCCAGCACAATCCTGGCCAGGGAAGGCACTCTTCATTTGAAAAGTTCTCCTATTTCCTGCTGCTTTTTTTTAACAATGTTTCTTTCCTTTTCAGGGGGCACTATAACTCTCAGGGGCAGACAACACATAGCTCTAAGGAAGGCAATGCAATTTGTATGTGCAAAAACAGAATGCATGTGTAATTTGTGCAGAATTACTGGTTTGTTACACATACAATAGCCTTCATTCCTTTGACAATTTAACATATAAATGCTTGCCCTACAGTGATTACATGTATAAGTGGCATGTCCACATTTATTAAAAGCTCCCTCTTGAGTGGGGCTTTTGCAAAATGCAGGGTCGTGTGTCCAAAAATTGCAATATATGTCCATTTCTAGACCTGGGCAACTTACATAAATTTGGCCTGGAAAAAGGTTGCACTAATCAAGAAAGCAGGAAATAATCAGAGAAACTCTAACGAGGAAGAGGTTAAAAATGAGATTGGGGGTCAGCAATGTGCCTCAAGGTGATAAGAACATAAGAACATAAGATATGCCATACTGGATCAGACCAAGGTCCATCAAGCCCAGTATCCTGCTTCCAACAGTGGCCAATCTAGGTCATACGTACTGTGGTGATTAGAGTGATCAGAAAAGAATGGAAATAGAGGAAAATGGTACTTGTGCCTTTAAAACTACTGACAGCCAAGCTTTGCACAGAGGTAGAAAAGCTACTTTGAAAAAAGGTCAAGCCAAGCCACGCCCTAGCTCTGACGAGGAGGCAGGCTTGCTTACTGATTACGAGCACACGTGCAAAGAGGAAGGTGTGGCAGGAAAGAAACAGGTTTTTAAACCCATCTCCAAAAAGAGCACGGGGGAGAAGAAGAGAGAGAGCACACGGAGCTTACAGAGTTCACAGAGGAGTTCTCAGCGTGCCCGGAGGAGTTCCCAGGAGGAAGAGAGTTCCCAGGGGGAAGGAGCTCAGAGAGTTGGGAGAGCTGAGGGCCATGAGGAGGCTGACTTCCAGTTGCTGAAGGCTGAAAGCAGAGAAGGAAGCACTCCATATCTGAGAAAAACTCCCAGACCTAAAGCCAGCAGATGGTTAGTTGGAAAGGCTACAAACCAGCTGGAACAGGTACTTCTGTCCAATATTTAAGACCCTATGCTGAAAGGTCCAACTGCTAGAAGGTGGGTGGATACGTTCCTTTGGGGAAAGAACCGTAACCCAGCCACAAGCAGGGCAGTAAATGTGGTCACCCTAGAGACTTTAAAGCAAGCATTAGAGGGAGGGAAAGCTCACTCCTCGAATGTAAATGTTCATGACCAGAAACAGAAGTTATGGAATGATTTTTATGAATTCCTACAAGCCAGAAAGTTTGAAGAAGCTGTTGAGTCCAAAGATAAGCTAGCCGTAGTACCAGAACCCATGCAGATTGATTGCTGTGAGTCACAATCCATTCCAGAGGACTCTCTAATGGATTGCTCTCTTTGCTTTAAAGAAGTTTGAAAAACCTGTAAGCAGGGTTAAAAGAAGGTTTTGAAAAGATGAAAATTACCTTGCTGAAATTGCTTATAAGGTTGTGCTGTGTTTTGCTTTATTGAAGATAACAGTTTTTGTTAAAGAGACTTGTGTTCAGTTTACCTTCAGTTCCAGTTTCCTTACTTTACTTTTGTGTTATTGGAGAAGTATCCATTGTGTTTGCGTGCCTGAACTTTAATGTGTTTGGACATCCACAAAATAAATATTCTTGTTTGCCTCAACCAACGGTTGCACAACTACAGTTTGTCTTTGAGTGTGAATTATCTACTACAAGTCCCAGGGTGCATTGCTGGTGACAAAGAATAAAGTTGCATTTAAGGACAGACGCAAGGCAGCCCATAGCTGTAAGCCTTAGGCCCAGGCTGGGGTCCCACAGTACCTAGCAGTATCCCCAAGAGACACAGGATCCACAATGCTTGTATTGGGTCAAGCATTGATATCCTTGGTCCCTTTTTAATAATGGTTTATGGACCTTTCCTCCAGGAACTTGTCCAAACCTTTTTTAAACCCATCTACACTAACAGCCTTTACTACATTCTCCGGTAACAAATTCCAGAGTTTGATTACACGTTGAGTGAAAAAAATATCTTCTCTTCTTTGTCTTAAATAGTTTACCCTGTAGCTTCATTACATGTCCCCTACTCTTTCTATATTCTGATAGCATAAACAATTTATCTATGTTTACCCGTTCCACTCCTTTCATTAATTTATAGACCTCTATCATATCTCCCCTCAGCCGTCTCTTTTCCAGGTTGAAGAGCCCTAACCTTTCTAGCCTCTCTTCATAGGAGTATCCTTCCATCCCCTTTACCATTTTGGTGGCTCTTCTCTGTACCTTTTTTAATAACGCTATATCCTTTTTAAGATACGGCGACCAGGTGCAGTCTCACCATGGAATGATACAGAGGCATTATAATATCCTTTGTTTTGTTTTCAATTCCTTTCCTTATGATACCTAGCATTCTATTTGCTTTCTTGGCTGCCACTGCACACTGGGCGGAGGGTTTTAACATGTTATCCATGATGACGCCTAAATATTTTTCCTGGGTGGTGGTTCCCAATGTGGAACCTTGCATCGTGTAACCATAGTGTGGGTTGTTCTTTCCTAGGTCCATAACGTTCCACTTCTCCACATTAAATTTCATCTGCCATTTGGATGCCCAGTCTTCCAATTTATCCAGATCCTCCTGCAGTTTTCCACAATCCCCTTGGGTTTTAACAACTTTAAACAGTTTTGTGTCATCTGCAAATTTGATAACCTAACTAGTTATTCCCTTTTCCAGGTCATTTATGAATATATCAAAAAGCAGCGGACCCAGTACAGATCCCTGGGGTACTCCACAATTCACCTTTTTCCATTGGGAAAATTGGCCATTTAGTCCTACCCTCTGCTTTCTATCTTTTAACCAGTTCCCGATCCACAATAGTACACTGCCGCCCATCCCATGACTTTTTAGTTTTGCCAAAAGTCTCTGATGAGGGACCTTGTCAAAGGCTTTCTGAAAGTTCAGATACACTATATCAACAGACTCACCTTTGTCTACCTGTTTATTCACACCTTCAAAAAAACACATAACAGATTAGTAAGATAAGATCTTCCTTGTCTAAAGCCATGTTGGCTGTCTCCCATTAGGCCATGACTATCTACATGCTGAGTAATTTTGTTCTTTATGATGGTTTCTACCATTTTTCCCGGTACCGACGTCAGGCTCACCAGTCTGTAGTTTCCCAGATCACCCCTGGAACCCTTTTTAAAAATTGGCATTACATTGGTGATCCTCCAATCTTCAGGTATTATAGATGATTTTAATGAAAGTTCACAGATTACTAATAGCAGGTCTGATGAAATGGAGATCAACTGAATGAGCCGAACGATCTTTCTCCCATGTTATATTATATGACAATAATGGAATCAAGTTTCGGAGGTTGCAACATTACAATAAATCCAGCTTTCACTCGCTCTTGGACAGATAAAAGGGTGAAGTGAGAAGAAAATAATTTACAGATAGAAGCACACCCTCTATAATAGGAAGCTGAAATGGTGCCAGCATTCCACAACTACCCAAAAAAGCAACTAGATTGGTTTCTGTGTACTATCTAATGAGTCTATTACGACCTAGGAGGCTTGGAATTCAGAAAATTGCTTCATTACTCTTAGTAGCTGTTTTAGATTGCAGGTAATTTTCAAAAGCATTTCAGTGTATAAAGCCTGCTCCTTTTGAAAACTGCCTATCCTATATGTACATATTGCCCATACATGTATTATTTGCACATACATAGAGAGGTGATCTAGAGAGGAGAAAGTTGCAGAAGGGTTTAAAAGAACAGATAGGCACCTACTTCTATGCTTTTTTTTTTAAGACACAAAGAGGTAGCTATGTGTCTTTAGAAAATACTAGTACAGTATAACAAATGGAGATTGTGTCTTAAAAGATGGAACAAAATTTTCACTTGCTCAAGAGTAGTTAAAAATGAATTCTCACAAAATACCTAAGGATGCATGTAGATGGAGGGATTTCATAATCAATATTCTGGACATACATGCCCTCTCTACACCCAGTCTGAACCAGACATACAGAGGGCGTCGCAATTCTGATCCCGCAGGGCACATCTAGCCCCAAGGGGGATCAGAATCGCGATCAGGCCTGTACGTGCAGGCCTGGCCTGTGATTTAGCCCAACCTGCATGTACAGGCCCTTCCCGACTAACTCAGTCAGGGCAGTACAATGGAGCCGTGGCGCCATGGTGTCTGGTTGCCGTGGCTCCACTGAAGAGCCGTGATCTCCGGCCGCCAGCACTGGCCTTGATTTCCCTGCAGCCTGACCCCCAATCTGGCCTCCTAAGGCCAGTGTCAGGCTGCGGGGAATGTCCTCGGCCCCCAATTCCTCATCCATGCCCTTGGCTGCCGATCCACCTTGGAGGTGGAATAACTTCCCCATACAGGTTGCCGGCCCTGGATGTACAGGCCGACATTAGAATCGGCCCTGTACATCCAGGGTTGGTGACTGCCAACCACCTATTCTAACTCCGGCCCCATTCTGCCCCCATCTAACTTCCCCATACAACCAGTGGGGAAGTTAGATGCCAGTGGGGAGGGCCACAAATAGCTTTTTGTGGGGCAGAATAACCCCATATGTGTATTTATAAACTCCTCCCAAACTGCCCCCTTGGCTATGCCTACAGGCAAAGTATGCACATTCATTTACGATAGCTGATATTTCATAAGAGCCTTTAGCATGCATAAGAGGCCACCAATACACAAACATGATTTTATTAAATTACCCACCTTACTGTGCATGTTTTTGTACTTCCAATGGTATGTACCTAATTTTGCCTGGAAAAAAATACACTCAAATAACAGGCACAGATGTGTTTGAATAATTTCACTTAAGGGAAACTGGTTTAAAGTTTGCAGGTAAATGCACTCATAGGCATTGGACCTTTGCACATGGTTTGAAAGTTACTCCCTAAATTATAATGCTCGGAGGCTAAACTGCTCATGGAAGAACCATGGTGGCAGATATTAAAAGAATGCGGAGGATAGCTGTGGACTCTTAAGGCACAGATAAGTGCAATTCAAAATTAGGAATTATCATAGCCCTGAAGCAGAATAAAATATTCTATTTGAAACACAACAATCATGGTCTGCAGGGTATATGTTCCAGAATTAATGACAAGAGACCATATGGTTGAGATGTCTTCCAAATTTATAACATATTAATAGGGTGGAGGAAGCTTTGTGGGCCCAAGAGTTGAATGTGTTGGTAACTCCTGGTTCAATACTTCAGGCCTTGAGTGGGATTGCGGGACTGGTGGGGGGAGCTCGATGGCAGGAGATACATTTTAAATGCCTCCTGCGGGCACACTTCTCTCCAAGACGGGCATTACGTTCCCATCTTACTGAGTTGGGCAGATGCCCAAAATGTCCCTGCCCCTTGGCGGACTTAGGGAATATGTGGTGGGGGTGTCCGATAGTTTGCTTATACTGGAAGAGGATAGCTGATTTTATGAGCAGGATTGTATTACAGCGAATCCGTTGGACAGCAGCGCTTGTGGTGTTAGATCAGCTCGGACCACTCCACCCGAAAGGGAAATGGGAACGACTCTTGGTCAGGAAGGCATGTCTGGTGGGTAAAGGCCCAATACTTCATAGGTGGAGGGAAGCGACGGGTCCTACTTATTGGGAATGGCGTAACAACTTTCACCAGCTGATGCTTATGGAGAGGAGAGAGGCTAGGGGAAATGCTCGACATTGGGCCTTATTCCTGCTAATTTGGGAGCCATATATTCAGATATTGAGTCCTCGTGTCCGGAATGAAGTGTTTCAATTAAGCTGAGAAGGCCTAGAGGATGGATGTGGGAAGAGATAGGAGAAATGGGATACTAATGGTATATTTACTGTGCATGTTTACTGTGGGGGTTGGTTGCTGAAGGGAGAGGCTGCGGGGTGGAAGGGAGGTTGGGGGAATGGTTGTGGGGGAGGGGGAGGAGAGGGGAATATTGTGAATTCTTTTTTGTTGTATTTGTAGGACTGATTTGCTGAAGAATCCTGGATTGAGAGATCACCAGGAATGCCGTTTTTGTATATTGTTATGCATGATATGTACTATTTGGTTTTCAATAAACAGAGTTTTAAAAAAAAATACTATTGATCACAATAAATAATTTAAAACATGACTAATGTACTAAAGGCAGCTGATTACAGTGGCTTTGAATGAAAAAGTCTGACAAATAAAATTATGAAAAATCTTGCTAGATAGTGAGGGTTTTTTATACTGGCTATATCGGTAGCATTGGGGAAACATTGTTCCTGTAAGGATTCAAATTAGGAAGATTTGAAGCTAAAACAAGGCAGAAGCTGAGCTTTGGATTAGGTATTGCATTCAGGTATGTGCAAAAAAACCCTTCTTTGTTTTAAATGAAAATGAACCAAAGGGTTTTTTTTTTGTTTTGCTTTCATCATAATCACGTGCCTATTATGCATACTACAGAATGCTTGCATGCACAAATCACATGTTAATTTATAGATATATGCAAACACAAGCAATTTATGTGCATGCTTAATTTGTAGGCATCCAAATGAACCCAAAATGCATAAGTCTAGCCATGTATTGGTGGCCTCTTATGCATGTTAAATGCTCTTATAAAATATCAACTATCATAAATGAATGGGCATACTTTGCCTGTAGGCATAGTCAAGGGGGCTACCAATATATCCAGTATAAAAAAAACCCCTCACTATCTAGCAAGAATTTTCTTAATTTTATTTGTCAGACTTTTTCATTCAAAGCCACTATAATCAGCTGCCTTTAGTACATTAGTCAAATTTAAAAAAAAATATTTATTGGGATTATCTTCTCAGGATATACTCTTTTTGCCTTCCCAGCTTCCCTGACCTCTCTTCCCAGGCCATTCCCCAATCCCTTACTCCTTCCCTATCCTCTGCTCATCCCTGCACCTATTGAAACTTAACGTTGACCTTGTAGAGGAACTCCTAGCACTTGTTTTGGAATTATTTCTGCTTTTTCCATTTGGTATTGGAGGAGTTCAGCTGAATATAAATGGGATTATGCTGCAGAATTCTATACTAGGGTTAGAATTAGAAAATGATTTACTATATAGAAGGTAGGTTATGCTCTCTAGTGGGCCAACTGATAGAATATTTAGCATTCAATCTGACATTGTTTCTCCACAACAGTCATGTCTAGAGTGTAAACTAGAAAAGTTCCTGACAAAGTCAGATTAATAATTCATTTTATAGATTTTTATCCAGTATAAAAACAATCTCAAATTTATAACCAAAAATCCCCTATTTAGACACTACAAAAATATATTCTAACCTGTAATACATTGAGCAAGGTTTATCACCTTTTGTTTTTACAAGAATTCTAAATAACCAATGTGTAAAAGTTTTGGGGAAGGAAAGTCTTAATCAAATTTAAAAATGTACACTTTGAAAAATGAGTCTGATATTGAAAAGCATTTAATTTGATTTAATTGTATTCACACCAGAAGGAGATACAGAGCAGCTTACAAATTCAGATAAAGCAACGGAAAAATTAAACAATCAGGCCAGAACATTACATGCCAGTTTTCCTTTTTATCCATTATTATAATGAATCCCCAGTTCGGTCATCACATTAGTCTTAGGCTAAAGAATATTGAGGTACAGTAAAACTGCAGTACTATATACAAGAGTAATTTTCTTGGCATCTTTGTGCGTGTGAAAAGTTATTTTATTCTTGGTCACTAAGTGGTGTTTTCTTATTCTTCAGATGAGATACTCATGTTTCCATGTTTTTGTTTATTAGGTGTTTAGACTTTTACTAAGGGGTATTTTAACTAAGCAGTGGTAACGCTGCCATGCGGTATCGAAGCCATAGTAAGCTCCACTGGGGCTCAGTGTACGGCTCTGTCACTTCTGGAACTTTTTGTAACCACTTTGGCTGCCATATTCCAGACTCTTAGGCAGCTCAAACATTTTTTGGATATGCCCTGATATATCGCATTTCAGTCATTTAGGTAACTAATAGAACTACGTAACAATTTTCTTGAAATGTAGCACAAGTAGTGTTCGCAGTTGTTTCACCAGCTGGCATCAGCAGGTGCCAATTGTATAAGTGTGTTTTTATTTAAATTTGCAGGCACTTACACTCAAAGAGGACAATTTTATAGCAGGGCACCTAGGTTAAATGGGCCGAAGGCACCTATTTTGTATCTATGTTTTAAAGAGACACAGAAATCTATATGTCTTTTTAAAATACTAGTATAAATCTTGCAGAGCTTGCTTCGACCTTGCAGGCACAAACATTATTTCAGCCCAAGAGCGGGTGTAAATGCCTGCATCTAGATTAATGAAGTACATGGATAAATTAAAATATTTTATAATCTATGCAAGCAATTGTTACTCCATCTGTGCTCCTTCCAGTACATGCTCACAGTTGCACCTACAGTAAAAGTATGTCCGTTCATGCCATCATGTATCTTCCACTTTTGATACATGAGGGTATATTTATTAAGCCGTGATACATTTTAACATGTCTGAGAGCTCGTGCTATTGCATGCATTAACAGGTAGGGCAGTATATTTGAGTGGCTGTGTCTGCAATGCGCATAGCATGGACACAAGCAGCGTGTGGTCACCATAAAAATTGCAGACAGCCTGGGTGCAGATAACATACTACCTCGATGGATGATGCTATGTGCATCCACAGTGCTGCTAAACCATACTCTTTGCAATTTTGCTGCATTATTTGCTGTGGCTATGGATAGCATTTCCCCAGCAGATAACATTTGCAGCTAATGTGGTGCTATTTGCATGATGATTTTTATTGATTTATTCATTCATCTGTTACACCGCTGATGGCAGCCCCAAAAGATAAGTATCTAAGCAGTGTACATATTTTATTTATTTATTTACATTTATAAACTGCAAAATATTTATAAACTGTTTAGTATATAGTATTATAAACATTTATAAACTGTTTTAGTTCATAAAACAGCAGAAACATACATACAGTAAACAACAAAAACAGTGAAACGTAGGCCAGAAAAATCGGTAGAAAATACAGGAAGGGGAGGAGAAGGTAGGACAACATTCGTTTTACCAAGAACAAGGAAATTCTGGTACTACAAAAAGAAGTGAATTAAGGCACAAGGAATACTGCGCAAGTCTCTTTCAGGTGCTCCTGGAAGGCCTGTTGCTATAACCACATTTTTACTAGTTTTTTAAATTTCTTAAGGGAGGTTTCTGAGTGGGCCTCTAAGGGAAGAGAGTGCCAGAGGATTGGGGTACTACAAGCAAAAGTGGCATCCATAATCCTTTCATACCTTAAATGTCGGTAAGTGGCAGTAACTAAAATGTGGGCTTGGGATGACCTTAAGTGCCTATGAGGCATATAAGGAATGAGACTCAAAAATACGTAGTATGGGAAGTCAGTATAAAAAGAACAGTGTGAAAGGATGACAACCTTGAACTTGATGTGCTAGAGGATCGGTAACCAGTGTTCCCTAACCAAAAAAGGGGTAACATGATCTCTCTGCTTGGCCCTGTAAAGTAGCTTCACGATGGTGTTTTGAATGAGTTGTAGGCACTGTATTGCGCATAGCGGAAGTCCAGAATATAAAGAATTACAGTAGTTGAGATGGTTCTGGCTGAGGGCATGGATCAGGATCCTCAGCAATTTTATGTAAAGATAATGTTTAACAGACGGCAGCATGCACAGGGAGTAGAAACATTTTTGTACAAGAGAAGAGATCTCTTGAAAGATAGCTTATTGTCTAGGATGCTACCTAATGCAGTGATCTGGCCTTTGAACAGGATAGGGGTGCCGGAGATGCTGGGAGAGATGTCGGGGGGGGGGGGGGAGGGAGGGAGCCTCGATGTTATGGGAGGCGGTATATTAAATGTACAATAAACAATAAACAATCTTACTATACCAGATGGCTAAAGATTTGGTAGTGTTAAGGACAAGCTCATGTTGCTCAAACAGTGCATGATGATATTGAGGTGAGTTAAGAGACTGGACGGGAATGGCAAATCCCAGGAAGCATGGGAGATAAAAATCTGAATGCCCTCTGCATAATATGAACACATTAATCCAAGTCCTGGATCAGCATTGCTGAAGGGGCAATGGAGATTTTGAAAAGCATAGGGGATAAAATGGAGCCCTGTGGAACTCCGCAGGAATGGGGGAAAGTTTGAGAGAAGCTGTTTTGCATAATTTGCTTAAATGAGCGACCAGAGAAGTATGAATGCAAAAGCCTAATGCGGCTTAGTAAACATTCTTCATTGAGTCATAAGAAGGATCTGAAGGGAAGGTACTGGAGCTGTCTGAATCTTTATTAAATAGCAGGTACTGTAATTTGAAGTGATCTGAGTTCAGAATGGAAGGCCTTTGATGTTTCACAGGTTTCTGCCATGTTTCCTACAAAATTTAACATTTATTTGCAGCATCTGGATATAATTTTGGCAAATTTGGGAGCTTGTTAGGCATGAGGGATAACACCTATGATGATGCATGCACAAATAGATTTGTATTAATTACCTCTTCCCATGCAGAGCAGCAGTCTGGTGGGAGTCTGCAGGTCCCACCAGCAGAAGAAATAGAGCGGCAGTGACAGTAGCTGGCAGAAGAGGCAGAGTGACAGTTTTAAAGAGCTAGCGGAAGTCCCCAAGTCCCATTAGCAGAGGAGTCAGAGCCACTGCTAAAAAGCTGGTAGGAATCCCAAGCTCCAGTATCAGAAAGGAGAGCAGCCATGGAAGAACTGGAAAGAGTCCACAGCTCCTACCAGTATGGAGAGAGCGCAGCCTCACAGGAAGAGCCAGCTGGAGTCCTCAGCTTCTGCAGGTGCAGAGACAGGGAAGCATCGCTGCAAGAACCAGAGGAATGTATCCAGCTACAAATGGGGCAAGGAAAGGATAGCTGACTGAGAGAAGAGCTGGTGAGGTTAGAAACAAAGAACATGACAGTAGATAAAGACCTTATGACCTATCCAGTCTACTCTTCCATACCATATACAGTCTGTATTTTTCCTTTAGAGATGCTCTGTGTCTGTGCCATGCTTTCTTGAATTCATTTACAGATCTTGTCTCTACTACTTCCACTGGGAGACTATTCCATGCATCTGTCACTCTTTTCATAAAGAAATATTTCGGAAAATTCCTCATAAGTCTATCCTCTTTGAAAGAGGCTTTCCTCCTGTACGTTTATTCAATGGAGGTATTTAAATATATTTATCATATCTCCCCCTCCCATCTTTCCTCCAAAGAATATATATGAAGATATTTAGGTCTGTCCTCATATGCCTTATGACCAAAACCAATAACCATTGTGGTAGCCACCCTCTGCACAGACTCCATCCTGTTTATATCCTTTTGAAAGTGCGGTCTCCAGAATTGCACACAATACTCCAAATGAGGTCTCACCAAAGACTTACTACAGAGACACTATCACCTCCTTTTTCCTGTAGGCCATTCTTCTTCCTGTCCACCTCAGCATCCTTCTAGCTTTTGTCATCACCTCGTCTACCTGTTTAGCCACCTTAAGATCATCAGAAAAAAATCACCCCAGGTCCTGCTCTTCTTTTGTGGATAGAAGTACTTCACTTCTTATAATGTTCTGCTCCTTTGGATTTTTGCATCCCAAATGCATGACCTTGCATCTTTTAATTTTAAATCTCAGCTGCCAAATTCTCAACATTTCTCAAGTTTTGCTAGATCCTTCCTCATGTTATCTACGCCTTCCTGGGTGTCTACTCTATTGCAGATTTTGGTATCATCCACGAAGAGGCAATCCTTAGCTGACAGCTCTTCTGCAGTATGAATTATACAAATATTAAAATGAATCAGACCAAGGAGAGATCCATAAGGCACACCACTAATAACATCCTTCTCCTTTGTGTGAGCTCCATTTACCTGTACCCTCTGTTGCCTCCCTCTCAACCAATTTCTAACCCAGTTGGTCACTTTAGTGTCCATCCCTAAGGTGCTCAATTTCTTTTTAAATTGCCTGTGCAGAACAGTATGAAATGTTTATCTGAAATCTAAGTACACTACATTTAGGGTCCTACCTACTCTCTGGTCACCCAGTCAAACAGATTAATTAGATTTGTCTGAAAAGACCTGCCTCTAGTAAAACTATGATGCCTCAGATTCTGCAATCCATTGCATTCCATTGCAGATTCTGCAATTCATTGAGTCCTTTTTTTCTTCACCTTTTCAGCTACTTCTTTTGAGAACCATGGAGCCTTATGCCACTATGGGCACATTTGAGCCATCTGGATGGCCCTGACCAGGACGAGCCCATTAGGCCCAAATATACACCATGGGAGCCAGACGTTCCTGTGGATGCAGGATAGGGCCCTGCGACGGCGCAGTATACCCCTGCATGCAATCGGGGATGTCCTCCTTGCATGCACCACTGTTCCCTACAGAGCCAATCCCCTCTAACCCCACTGCCCAGCCCTGGATCAGGCAGCGGGGATCTACCATGTGCAGGTGAGCCCCGTGGGAATATGAGCAGGACGACTTACGGGGCTGCATGTCCCGCCAGGGCATGCAGTCCCGCAAGTCTTCTTGCAGAATTGGAACCATAATGTCCTCTTTTTCCTTTTAGTTGTATTTACTTTCTCAACAAAAAATTTTGTTGCTTTTAGGATATCCCCTTTCAGTTTTGCCCACTGCTTTTCTTCATCCCCCAGCTGCTTCCAAACCACTAACAATTCATTGAGGTTTTGTACCATCATGACAAAGTTAGTTTTGCTTACTTTTGAATAGACTATATCAGCCCTTGTTTTAATACTGAAATACAACATCTGGTGGTCATTGGATGTGATATGATCACCCACTATAACATCAGAAACACTCTACCTATTCATAAGCATCAAATCCAGTATGGCCCCATCGCAGGTCGGTTCTTTTACCCGTTGCCAAAATAGTTCTCATGTAGAGAATTCAGGATCTCCTAACTTCTAGATGACACTGAAGCAGGGATGTCCAAATCAACAGCCAACATATTGAAATCACCTATGAGCAGAGCTTCTCCTTTCATAGCTATACTGAGAATGTCTTTAATTAAATCTCTGTCCACTTCTGTCTGTGAAGAAGGTCTGTATACCACACTAATGCAAACAAATGCTCCATTCCCTCTTTCCAGCTTAACCAACAGTGCCTCCTCTTCCCTCATCAGCCCTCCAATTCTGTAGCCTTTATATTATTTTTTTTTACATATAGTACCACTCCTCCTTCTCTCTTTCTTCCTTCCTGAACAGCTCGGTATAATTACATCCCAATCATAGTTCACCATTAAATCTAAGTCAATTTCTTCCATTAAAGCCTCAACATTTTTCTATTAAAAGCAAAACAAGCCCATTGTGATTCCCTAGGTCTTGCTGACACAAAGCAGCTGCCAATTAGAGAAGTGATGAGGCAAGGTGGAACAGAGGGGAAGCACTGGCAAGTTAGTTGCAAGACATTGATAAGACAGGCAAAGCGAGAATTTGAAAAGAAAATTGCTGTGGAAACAAAATGCGTAATAAGGATTTTTTCAAGTACATTTGTAGCAAAAAACCTGTGACAGAGTCAGTTGGACCATTAGATGAAAGAGGGTTAAAAGGGGCACTAAGAGGGGGCAAGGCCATAGTGGAGAGACTGAATGAATTATTTGCTTTGGTCTTTACTGAGGAAGATTTAGGGATGCTACCCATGACTGAAATGGTATTTAAAGGTGATGCCGCAGAAGAATTGAAAGAAATATTGATACACTGGGAAGATGCATTACAACTATTTGATTAGCTGAAGAGTAGAAAATCCCTCAACCCGATGGTATACATCCAAGGGTACTGAAAGAACTGAAATATGAGATTGCAGACCTACTATTAGTAAATTGTGAACTATCATTAAAATCATCTGTAATACCTGAAGATTGGAGGATGGCCAATGTAATGCCAATTTTTAAAAAGGGTTCCAGGGGTGATCCAGGAAACTACAGATCCGGGAATCTACAGTACCGGGAAAAATGATAGAACCCATTATAAAGAACAAAATTACTGAACATGTAGGTAGTCATGGCTTAATGGGAGACAGCCAACATGGCTTTGGCCAAGGAAGGTCTTGTCTTACTAATCTGTTATGTTTTTTTTTGAAGGTGTGAATAAACAGGTAGACAAAGGTGAGTCAGTTGATATAGTTTATCTGGGTTTTCAGAAAACCTTTGACAAGGTCCCTCATGAGAGATGTTTGGCGAAATTAAAAAGTCATGGGATAGGAGGTAGTGTGCTATTGTGGATCAGGAACTGGTTAAAAGATAGAAAGCAGAGGGTAGGGCTAAATGGCCAATTTTCTCAATGAAGAAAAGTGAATAGTAAAATACCCAAGGATCTGTGCTGGGTCCGCTGCTTTTTAATAACATATTTGTAAATGACCTGGAAATGGGAATTACGAGTGAGGTAATCAAATTTGCAGATGACACAAAACTATTCAAAGTTTTTAAAAATCATGAGGATTGTGGAAAATTGCAGACACATCAGCTGGCATCCAGATGACACATGCACATATATGTAGCACTTGACACCTTGATGATATACATACACACACATGCATGCACCACTATGACACACATATGCATGTATACACTACCTGAAACTCCTATGACACACATAAACATGCCTTCCATTCCCCTAATACACATGCACCTCACCACAACACACATTCACACAATAAACAGCTCCATAACACACATATACCTCCAGACAGTATGCTCTACCACATACCCTAATGACACACACATACCACCTGACACCCCCATGACACACACATATAGATGCGTTCACATGTGTACCACTTGAAAAATGTATACACATGCATATATTGTCTCAAACACACACACACACACACACACATAAACACACACACACACACACACACGTGCGATCACCAACCAATATTCCCCAGCATACTCATACACATGAATGTAGAACTTGATCTCCCCATGACACATATACCATCTGATTCCCCCAGGATACACACACACACATGAATGCACCATCCAACAACCCTCATGGTACATGTACACACCACCTAAAATCCCCATGACAGACATGATAACACACCTACCACATGGACACAAATGTACTACCCAATACCCCTATCACAGAACAAACCATCTGATACCCCATGATACATATGCACTTGCATATCACATGACACACTCATGACACACATATGCAACATGAGCATACCATCTGACACTTCCATGACACACACAACACTCAACACAATATGCATACATCATTTGACACTGCCATGGCGCACACACCCAACACCCTTGTAACGCACATGCTCATATACACCACCCAACACCTGTGGGACACACACACACATGCATGAATCACCTGACACCTCCATCACACCGACACACACACACATATCATCTGATACTTCATTGATGTGCACATCACCCAACGCCTCCATTACTCACACACACACAGATACACACATACACACACAATCCACCCAACATGCACATTCACATACCACTTAATACCCCCATTATACACACACATACATACACACGCAAACTACCCAACATCCCTCAAGAAACACACACACACACATGTTCCATCCAATATCTCACATGACACATACATATGCACATCCACAGCCCTGAGAAACACTGACAACATGCACTCATGTTGGGGTCAAAGGTGAGTGTAGCATAAAATTCAATAGTAGTGGCTGTTTAAGTGTTGTGTATCTTTTAAGAGGAGAGAAAAAAAAACTTGCTGAGCACCTTTATGTGATGACCTCCTTGAATAAAATCTATACCAAATCTCAGTAAGGAGAACCTGCAGTTGATGAATGGAAAAAAAAAAAGAAAGCGCATTCTGGGCAGTTGACACCTAGGTAGCCTTCCAACCGTTCCCTCCTCTCTCCTTCCCTAAGGCTAGCTTCATGGTCCCTTGCCCTTGTCAGTTATCTTTCTTTTCAAACCATGTTTAACTGTTACATAAATAAACATACCACTCCATGCTCCAGTAAAATAAGTCATTTATTAACAGATTACTTAACAATGTGGTGAATATTAAGGTCGCAGCATAGTCAGGTCAGAAAAATAAATTAACAACGGAAACTCATTCTACTTAACAGAACTTGACTCTTTACAAATGAGCCAAAATTTAGACACACAATAGATTGACATTTCCTGTAGAGATGGACAGATAAAGGGATACCAGAATCCCCAATATGTAATTGAAGATGGATGAATTTCTTGATACAAAATGTGTTTAGAAGTTTGACTTCTCACCTACTTCCTTTTAAATAGAATAGGATGTCATGATCATGAGTTCTGTGTAACCATCTTTAAAATAGATGGAACAGTGTTAACGCAAGCATAAAGAGTAAATATAGGCTATTAACTGTGCAAGCATAAAGTTCATTGTACAGTCAACTGGAAGTCCCTGCTGACACAACATAATTTTTGCAACTTTTGCAATTATAAATTTCATCTAATATACTGTAATCAGATCTTACTTTGTAAAAAGAACTTTGGCGACACCTTGTGTTATTTCGTGGTTATAATAAATGACTGTTACTTCCTCTTCTTCTCTAATAAAAAGGAGCTTTTTAGGAGGAGGACTTTGAATTCAATAAGCGTGGAATTATGCATGTCCATAATCCGCTTGTTGTCTTCCCTCTGAGCTCAAAGACAGTAACACTTGTGTGTGTGTGATTGTGTTCTGTATTACTCTCTGCCTGTCTCTCACTGCTTGATGGACCAGAGACTTAAAGAGCCGTGGTATTGTGGTCAGATCATGGAGTTTTCTTCAGTTTGTGCCGTGACTCAGATCTCTGTGTTCCTTCAGCAGTTGGAAACAGCAGACAAGTCTCAAGGACGCAAGTGGTGGTTGCCGTGAGTGAGTATACTAAAGAATTGACAGATATCTGTGTGTATATTGTGATTGTAATGTAAAGCCGATAAGGTTAATTAGAGATCTCAGTTAGATAAGTGAAGTGATATAGGGCAGAGAAAGGAAGCCCTAATTGTGAAATGAGGTGCAAATTTTGGTGAAGCGCCCTTATGTTAACATTTGATGACTGCCAGTAACCACAGTTTGCCATTCCTCCTTTGTGGAACATTTCAGTGGAGCAAATTGAGGTTAGTTACAGTATGAAATGGCATTTGAAGCGAATTTCATACCAGTCATGAATGTACCGTGTATGGTTTAAGGCTGAAAAGTGCAGCAAGCCACTGACTCTGTGTTTTGAAAAATTTAAAAATCCAGTGTTTAGGATGGATAGTGTAAATATAAAAGAAACTGAAACTTACAGGGAAAAACGTAAGCCATTGCTTTATGAAAGAAATAGAAGTTTTAAAGGACTAATTTCCATGTCATAATTGTAGTATGAAATTTGTTTTCTCTACTTTAGTGATTAAGTGTGCTGTGCATTGTAAATTTTGATATTTACTGCAGTAATAATGTATAGGTTTCCGGCAAACAGCTTGGCATGACTGCAATATTAGCAGGAAGAAAGTCTTGAGCAACTGTGGTAAGAATTTCTTTGTTAGCCTTATTGGGGAAGTTAAAAAAACCTCCAAATGTGATTAACCATTTCTCTTACTTGTGTATGTATAGTAAATAAGTTTTGTTTTTTAGGTCTGGATCTGAACTTATTTTGGGTTATGAGAATTTATTTACTGATTCCATTCTATGTGTAATAATGCAAATGCTGAAAAATATTATTAGAAACATTATTCCTTGGTGTTTATGTCTCTGGATATTTTGGGAAAAAATGATTGATGATATATTCTCCAAATTGTGTTTCTAGTTATATTTGATGTGAATGAACGGGAAGATCTTCCATGCTTTGATATATTTAGATATTTGATAAAATTGTGTGATGTAATAAAGGTTTAAAAAATTAAGTGTTTTAAAGGAAAGAGAAGTTAGTAACTTAACTGGAAAAAAATTGAATTGCTAGTCAAGTTAAGTCAAGCAAGTTTGTTTACTTAAAGGGAAAAAGTGAATGATACAATTATATTCAAATCAAACAAGTGAATTAAGTAATTAAAACAGTATGGCGAATATATGTATAATGTTGAAAGTTCAACTATGATAGTATATGAGTAAATGTCTGAAGAAAAATGCTGATATTTCTCTTAGTCTCTTTTAAACTAATCTGCAGGAGTCGATTGGAGGAGTGATCTTAAATTCTCATGTCTTGTATGTTTTAGTTATTATGGAAAGACCTCTGCAGAATTGATGTTGTTAATTGCAAGTGTGATCCAATATGCTTACCTCTTCTATTGCTGCTGTTTTGTGTTTTTGCTCAGAAATTTCCCACTAGACTTAAGCCACTGGGTTATTTTTCAGACTTTTGTGACCCTGTTGTAGCAGGAATGCCTCCATGTTTTTAGTCTCTGGTAGCAGTAGTCTTTGCAATCCAAATTACTGATTTTCTAGTACTATAACATGTCTCTCATTAAGTTTTCGTGTCTTCTACACTTGGAAAAAAACAGTTTTCTTCCAGCTCTTTTCTTGTTACTGTTTGACCTCACACTGTACTGATGGTTCTGCTTTACACAATGAGTAAGGAAAATTGATGCAATTATAAGAGTTGATTCTGTGCAGAGTTGGCTGCTTTGCTATTTGCTAATGCTCAACTAGCTGGAGTGTTCGCTCTTTCTAGAGCTCTTGAGTTATCTGCTCACTTGATTAAAACTGATTTTGCCTCAGGCTTCTTGCATGAGGAGCTCTATGTGCTGATATTCTACTACTATGCTGTTTTGTTCTGAAAAGAAGTGGTAATTAACAGTTTTAGTTGGTTCAAATTTGGTGTTAAAAAAGGTTTTATAGTTTATGAATGTACACACCCTTATATAAATGTTCCTTCCTTTGTGAGCTTAGATGTCTATGTGAATTAGAATGGAATGGAGAAGTAGTCTAATGACTAGAGTACTAGCACTCCTTGTGACCTTGGATAAGTCACTTAACCCTCATTGCCTTACAAAGAAAAATTTCAAGTTATTAATGTTCCTGTTTAATGTGCTGTACCAAGTTTTAGTTGCAATGTGAACTGCTGTGATTAGTGGGGAAAGTAGTATTAGAAAAAAATAACAAAAAAACAAAGAAAAGTGCAAACATATATAAACCAGGTCAGTTGGGTGTGGCTGGGAGGTTATATGCTGAGGTGAACAGATGGGATTTAAGTAGGGGCCTGAAATTGGTGTAGTTATCTTCCAGACAGAGTGGAGTGGGAAGAGAGTTTCACAGAGCTGGACCAAAGAAGAAAAAGGCAGAATGACGGGTAGACTGTAAGTGTGCACGAGATGGTGGGGGGAAGTGAAGTCGATTAATGTGAAGAGAATAAAGACTACGTGTAGGGATGTGGAAGTGGAGAAGACCAGTGAGGTACTGGGGTGTTTGTGTGTGCAGGATGCGGTGATAATGTTTAAAGTAATGTGAGTTGAATCATCACCTAAGATAAGACAGCCTTCCTAATAATTGTTGACAAACAATTGAAATGAGTTTAAATTATTTGTCATAAACTGCTAGTTATGTTTTAATGTTGTTACCCCTTGAATAAACCAGATTGACTATATCTTGTATATTGTTAAGGCTGGAGAATACATCACAAATATAATTAGTGATATGAATATGTACAATTGTGTTCCTGACAGGAAAAAGCAATGTGTCTATCAGGTCACATGCTAACATTTGATTTGGCAAGAAGACAGAATAAGTTTAGGAATGCAGATGAAAAAATAACTATGTTACAGACTAGCTATGTAATAATTTAGTGCTAGCTATGGATGTATTATAATTAACAATAGATAATATAATTCTGTTCAACAATTTAAGACTGTCATTAGGGATGAATAATTGTGCTTGTTTGCAATTGTATGGCATCAAGAGAGATGCTGTAGTGGAGAGTAGAATTTTTACAAATTATATATTGTATGCACTGAATCCTATGGGCCGAAGAAGAACACTACTGTGAATGATATGCTACTGAATATGGAGACTCCTGATAAAGATCAGCGATTCCAGCGGAACTACTCATGTATGTGCAAGAGTGAAGCCTGGGTGGATGGTCACCGAAAAAGATTGATCTAAGATGTGCATAGCACAGCCCATGGTGAGAAAGGATGCTGCTGACGAATCTGGAGTGATGACTGATGTCATGATATGAGGGACTAATCTCTGAATTATTGCTAGATCTACGAGAAGCAGTTGGCCACTGCTGGATGAGGTAGTGCTTACAAGAATAATTGGTAAAGTCTTGTTCTCTGTACACATTTTTATTGAGGCTAAGCAAAGGTAAACAATGTTACATGATTTTGTATAACCATTTCTTCCAACGAACAAGATGGAGCTCACCTATGGACCAGATGTGCCTAGGACTTTGAAGGAACGTCTGCAAAATGAAGCCTACTGTAGAAGATTATTCTGGAATTGGACATGTTTCAACTACTGCTCTTTAGTAATGATTCTTTATAGAATCACAGGGAGGACTGTAGAGATGGACAGATAAAGGGATACCAGAATCCCCAATATGTAATTGAAGATGGATGAATTTCTTGATACAAAATGTGTTTAGAAGTTTGACTTCTCACCTACTTCCTTTTAAATAGAATAGGATGTCATGATCATGAGTTCTGTGTAACCATCTTTAAAACAGATGGAACAGTGTTAACGCAAGCATAAAGAGTAAATATAGGCTATTAACTGTGCAAGCATAAAGTTCATTGTACAGTCAACTGGAAGTCCCTGCTGACACAACATAATTTTTGCAACTTTTGCAATTATAAATTTCATCTAATATACTGTGTCACTGAGTAGGTTTAATAGAGCCCTTGAAAACCAGCAGAAATGCAGGAAGTAGGACAGATTCTGACAGTTCAGAGGAACACAGGGTAGGATGTTGCCATGGGCAACCTAAACAAAACAGCTCACGTGCAAAGGAAACATGCCCAAGCAGCAGAAAGGCCAAGAAATTAGAAACTAATGGAAGCCAGCTGGGAGTAGGTGGAGCTGACACGTACGTAGAAAAGCTCAGTGCACGTGGAGTTAGACAGAGCCAGTGTGGGCCACAGAGCCAGTGTGAGGAGGCGAGCCAGCGTGTGCAAAGGAGCCTGTTTGAGAGACAGAGCCAGCTGGAGAATCCAAGCAAGAGATGGAGTGAGCGTGGGAGCAGGAGTGAAAGTGAGACTGAGAGTGAAGGTGAGAGAGAAGACACACGCAGGACACGGCAGGAATGGAATAGAACCCAGTTGGAGCACGGGAGCAAGCAACTGTGAGGCTGAAAGCCAAAGACATAAGGGGAGAAACTATAATTGGAAGGGAGCTGAGGGCAGAGCTCTGAAAGCGTCAAAACCCAGCAGAAGCTATCAGAAAGGTAACCAAACATATAATTGTGAAGTTAGCTGGAGGAAGCCAGAAGAAAGTTTTTATACAAACAACTGGCATAAAAAGAGTAAAGCTTTTATACCTGAGCATAAGCCTGTGTCCAGAAGAAGTTTCAAAGACAGGAGCCAGGAGAGGTTTTTACGGGATTTTACTCCGGCGTCTGTAGCAGCTGAGCACAGCCTGAGTCAAAGACTGTTTAAAGCTAGCCCTACTGTTTCTAGTAGAGGGAAAAGTGAAACTAAGAATTTCCTCTATCTCCCACCGCATTTGAGAAGCTCCCAGGGTAGACACTCCAAGGAATACGGTAGCAGCTTAGCCAGCATTCTCACCCAGAAGGAAAGAGACTTCCTGAATAGTAGGGGGAGACTGTTCAATAACGTACCATATGCTGCAAGGGATGAGTCCTTAACGGAAGAGCCCGAAGAGATGCAATGTGAGGTGCAGGGAGATAATGTAAGTAGTGATTACATGGACTGCACGCTCACGGTCTCTGATAATATATTATCTCTGAGATAAATGAATTGAATTGCCAAGCTTGAAAGCCACAAAGGAAATGATCTTTGTATGCTGGAAAGAACTGTTTTGAATACTTTTTCCTTTACCTGTTTAAAGCTGAAAATAAGCAATTGCTGTTCTCATTTTTACTTTGTTTTTGCCCAAGTGGGGCTGTGTATGCTTTTGCTTTGCTCACCCAAAAGAAACCTCTTGGAAGGGGAATAAAACCTTTAAAGCCTTACCTCGGTGCCACAACTGATTCTTTGACTACATATCCCAGAGGGCCAAGCAAGGCTCTTGGCTGGGCCTAGGCTTGATGATATAAGGGGACTATGACAGATGGCGTAGAATTGAGGATTTTTTTGGGGGAGTGATTTTTGAAAAAGAAAGGAAGGCAAAGTAAAGAGAAGATATCCGGAAGACTGCTGTTACAAAGAGCACTGGTGAGCGGAACGTTCGCTGGCAGGTCAGCCAGGGAGGTGGAAAAGACCTTTCTCACATGCTGGAATCTACCTGAAACCTGAGGTAAAAGTAGCCTGGGTGAAAGGGTAGGATAAAGTGAGAAAGGGGTACTGTTGCTCACAGTGAGGGATTTTAAAAGAAAAGTACCGCACTTGGTGGGTCTTTCTTTTTCTTTTATCCACAGGTCCAGCAGACTCCCGAGGAGACATGGAGCCATGAGACGTAATGATGTGGATGCAAACGCAATGGGATAAGCAGGCGGAGCTTGTCCAACAACTTCAAACCCGGCAAGCAGAGATACTGAAGGAGCAGCAACGGCCTCTGCTAGAGACTATGGAAGCCCTCTTGAAGAAGTCACAGACAACAGGAGGAACAGGTTTCCATATGTTTCCTCAAGCAGGAATGGACAGTTGCAATGCATTTTCATTAGTACAGTTGACACAACAGGACAATTTAGACGACTATATCGATGCTTTCGAGAGAATAGCGGAGACCCTTAAATGGCCGATAGAGCAATGGGCGATTAGATTCGCCATGACTCTTACAGGAGAGGCTCTATCCGCATTTAAGGCCATGCCGGCTAGTCTCGCTGCCGATTATGTAGAAATAAAGAAGGCAGTGAAAGACAGGTTAGGTCTTACCCCTAGGCACTATAAACGTATGTTTAGGGAAGCAGAGAGTAACCCTAAGGAAACTCCTAGAGCTCTATACCAGAGGCTTAAGAGTCTGGCATACAAGTGGCTTACCCTGGAGAGAAGGTCACTGGAGTCCATTTTGGATGAAATTGTTTTAGAGCAATTTTTACAAGCGGTGTCCCCAGAATTGAAGACATATCTCACCCTACAGGATTGCCACAGCACGGAGGAGGCAGCCAATATGGCCGATAGATTTTATGAGGCAAAAAGGGCTGATACCTCGGGTATTGGGATTTTAAAGGTGGCTGGTATGGCAAATCCTGGTAGCGTGAGACAGTTTGATAGAGTGAAAATGTCTAATGTGTACAAGTATAATAATGCTAATAATGATGTCTCATATCCTGTTAAAGGAAAATGTTATGGTTGCGGAAGGACAGGTCACTTCCAGCGAGATTGCAAGGCACATACAGTCCTCATCTCTGAAGCAGGAAAACCAGTCCCGAAGGGCCTCTTTCTCCAAGTTATGGTAAATGGAGTAGATGCGTTGGCACTACTCGATTCGGGGGCTGAGCAAAGCATGGTCTCTCAGGAGTTTTGGGAGGTCATGGAACCGCCTCGCTCGTCAGCTCCGAATCGAGTAGAAAACCAGGTACGAATAAAATGCGTGCATGGTACACACTCTCACTATCCCCTACACAAAGTGCATGTAAGAGGTATGGGTATAGAGAAGGAAATACAAGTGGCAGTGGTCCCGAAATTGTCACAAGAGCTTATCCTTGGGCGAGATTGGCCTCCATTTAGGGGAGGATTGAGAGAGGGTTTAGATATTAGGACGAGCCTAGTCTCAACCTGGTCACAGGCCGGAACCTCAAAGGACAGAGAACCTTCTGTAGAGATAACAGAGGAGCCTGAGAGGGAGGAGGCTGAAGGATTCCCTGAGGAAGGGGTAGAAGACAATGAGGAAAATATACTTCCTAACCATGATGAGCTGATTCAAGCTCCAGCTAAGGAAGATAAAAAGACAAAGGCCAAGAAGCACCAGGAGAGATATAAGAGAACCCGGGGGAGGGTGGAACTAGAGGCAGGAGAAGGGTTACCGTGGGTGCCCACAGCCCTAGTTCAAAAATTCCCTTCATTTCCCATGGAACAGAAGGCAGACCAGTCGCTCAAAAGAGCGTTTGAATGGGTCCAAGAGGATAGGCATGTACTTCCCCGATTCCTGTTAGACGGAGACATTCTATATAGGGAAAGTATAGATCCCTATACGGATGCGCTGCGAAAGCAACTGGTGGTGCCAGTGACTTTTAGGTCCATTGTTTTACGCCTGGCACATGACCACCCGATAGGTAGCCATAAAGGTGTTCAAGGAACACTGGACCAAATACTTGCGCAATTCTACTGGCCAGGAGTGTATAAGGAGACCAAGCAATACTGCGAGTTGTGTCCCACCTGCCAGAGGGTCTCAGTGGCGAGACCAAAGGCTGTACCCATGGTGCCTTTACCCACCATAGCGGTGCCAATCCGGCGCATGGGGATGGACATTGTGGGTCCTTTAATTAGAACACCACGAGGCTTTCAATATATCTTAGTGGTCGTAGACCACGCCACACAGTTCCCGTGGGCTATTCCCCTTAGGAACACATCCGCCAAGATGATAGCACAAGAACTAGTTAAGCTATTTTGCGAAGTGGGGTTTTCCCAAGAAATACTGTCTGATCAGGGGAGTAACTTTACATCTAGGTATTTAGCTAGAGTTTGGGAGGCATTTGGCATATGCCATATTAAGACTGCGGCGTACCACCCCCAGTCAAACGGTCTGGTGGAGCGCATGAACCAGTCAATAAAACACCTGTTAAGGAGGGGTTTACGGAAAGGGGAAATGCAAGAATGGGACACCTTACTCCCATTCGTTATGTATGCATGCAGTGAGCAAATACAGGCATCCTTGGGGGCGTCCCCATTTGAACTCCTATTTGGTAGGGCCCCGAGGGGTATTTTGGACATATTACAGGAGGAATGGGTAGAGCCTGACATACCAGAGGTAGGGGTACCTAAATTTTTAAAAGACTTGAGGACACGTTTGGAGAAAACGTCCAAAGCCTCATTGGAGAATTTGAAGAGTAGTCAGCTACAAGCCCAGGCAATTGGCAGAAGGGGATAAAGTTATGGTCCAAGTAGCGGACCCAGGTTCCAAATTCAAATCCCACTGGAAAGGGCCGAATACAGTAGTCAAAAGGGTTGGGCCCGTTTCCTACCTCATTGAGAATGAGAGAGGACATAGGCAGGTATACCATCTCAACGTACTTAAGCCTTGGAAGGAAAGGTCGGCCACTGTCAATTTGGTCTATAAGGAGCAGCACAGTAGTACCCCGAAGTGGATTACGTGCTGTCCGCCAGGTGTGGCAGCAGCCCGTAATATTTTAAGGGGGGGAATCTGTCACGGAGTAGGTTTAATAGAGCCCTTGAAAACCAGCAGAAATGCAGGAAGTAGGACAGATTCTGACAGTTCAGAGGAACACAGGGTAGGATGTTACCATGGGCAACCTAAACAAAACAGCTCACGTGCAAAGGAAACATGCCCAAGCAGCAGAAAGGCCAAGAAATTAGAAACTAATGGAAATCAGCTGGGAGTGGGTGGAGCTGACACGTACGTAGAAAAGCTCAGTGCACGTGGAGTTAGACAGAGCCAGTGTGGGCCACAGAGCCAGTGTGAGGAGGCGAGCCAGCATGTGCAAAGGAGCCTGTTTGAGAGACAGAGCCAGCTGGAGAATCCAAGCAAGAGATGGAGTGAGCATGGGAGCAAGAGTGAAAGTGAGAGTGAGAGTGAAGGTGAGAGAGAGAAGACACACGCAGGACACGGCAGGAATGGAATAGAACCCAGTTGGAGCACGGGAGCAAGCAGCTGTGAGGCTGAAAGCCAAAGACATAAGGGGAGAAACTCTAATTGGAAGGGAGCTGAGGGCAGAGCTCTGAAAGCGTCAAAACCCAGCAGAAGCTATCAGAAAGGTAACCAAACATATAATTGTGAAGTTAGCTGGAGGAAGCCAGAAGAAAGTTTTTATACAAACAACTGGCATAAAAAGAGTAAAGCTTTTATACCTGAGCATAAGCCTGTGTCCAGAAGAAGTTTCAAAGACAGGAGCCAGGAGAGGTTTTTACGGGATTTTACTCCGGCGTCTGTAGCAGCTGAGCACAGCCTGAGTCAAAGACTGTTTAAAGCTAGCCCTACTGTTTCTAGTAGAGGGAAAAGTGAAACTAAGAATTTCCTCTATCTCCCACCGCATTTGAGAAGCTCCCAGGGTAGACACTCCAAGGAATACTGTAGCAGCTTAGCCAGCATTCTCACCCAGAAGGAAAGAGACTTCCTGAATAGTAGGGGGAGACTGTTCAATAACGTACCATATGCTGCAAGGGATGAGTCCTTAACGGAAGAGCCCGAAGAGATGCAATGTGAGGTGCAGGGAGATAATGTAAGTAGTGATTACATGGACTGCACGCTCACGGTCTCTGATAATATATTGTCTCTGAGATAAACAAATTGAATTGCCAAGCTTGAAAGCCACAAAGGAAATTATCATTGTATGCTGGAAAGAACTGTTTTGAATACTTTTTCCTTTACCTGTTTAAAGCTGAAAATAAGCAATTGCTGTTCTCATTTTTACTTTGTTTTTGCCCAAGTGGGGCTGTGTATGCTTTTGTTTTGCTCACCCAAAAGAAATCTCTTGGAAGGGGAATAAAACCTTTAAAGCCTTACCTCGGTGCCACAACTGATTCTTTGACTACATATCCCAGAGGGCCAAGCAAGGCTCTGGGCTGGGCCTAGGCTTGATGATATAAGGGGACTATGACAACTGTAATCAGATCTTACTTTGTAAAAAGAACTTTGGCGACACCTTGTGTTATTTTGTGGTTATTTATTTATTTATTTATTTATTTATTATTTATTTATTTTATTTATTAACAATTCTTATATACCGCACTTTTAGCCATCAGCGCGGTTTACATTGAACAGAAACATCCGACAATATACATTTGTCTGGTCATTACATTTAACAGGGAGTAGAACTTGACTGTTACTTCCTCTTTTTCTCTAATAAAAAGGAGCTTTTTAGGAGGAGGACTTTGAATTCAATAAGCGTGGAATTATGCATGTCCATAATCCGCTTGTTGTCTTCCCTCTGAGCTCAAAGACAGTAACACTTGTGTGATTGTGTTCTGTATTACTCTCTGCCTGTCTCTCACTGCTTGATGGACCAGAGACCTAAAGAGCCGTGGTATTGTGGTCAGATCATGGAGTTTTCTTCATTTCCCATCTCATCTTTCTACAAAATCTGTCCTGAGTGTACAGACTGTTAAAGTCACCCTCCTGTGATGTATAACCCAGCTAGTCAGGAGTCAGATGCCATTGAAGCATCTGCCTTCATTTTTTCAACAGGACTAGCAGCAATACCTTGTTGCCCACCTTGTAGAAGAGTGGGTACTCATCATGTGCCACTTCCACACATTGCAAGCTCTTGGTCTTCAGTCAACAAAATTGGCGACAAAAGTGGTTTTTCATTGTTAACAAATCTCAATACCTTAACCACCTTCCAGGCAGTGGGGCCTTTATTTATATCCCTTGTCATCCTTGGTGTGGGGGGGGGGGAGGGGGGGATGCTCTCTGGCTCCTCATGCATAGTAGCACCAAACTCAAAGTATATCCTTAGGCTGGCCACACTCCCAATCAGCTTTCTCAGTTCTGTAATTGTTTAACAAAAGATGCTCATCACAATTTGGATCAAACTTCTTCATGGGTTTAAGTGCCTAGTATGGCTGGGACATCACAACTCCATTCCCGAAATGTCTTTCAAACAAAAACCAGAGGCAAAGTTCTTGGTGTCGGTTCTCACTGTTTGAAATGTCAGAATGGCAGCATTTAAAGCAACCAAAAGTCTCACAGTTTGTTACCAGAAGACAGCAGCCTTTTCAGTTCCTGAAAACCACAGTTAGCAACAGCACCATCCACATATCTCATTCCTTTAGGCTGCTAATTAGCTGACTGCATCAACTCTATTCCACAGATTCCAGGCAGCTGAGCTGGTTGAAGCTGTAGCTCTGCTTCTGAACAGGGAAAGTCAGCCCTCCCCTCCCCCTTTCTCTGGGTTTACTTTCTGCACAGCAGTACAGCAATCACAAGGTAAGTTTCTAAACAGTCATTAAGTTCAGTTTCTTCTGACTAAAGAGCAATCCATAGGCTCCATACCTCATGGAGGAGATTCCAGTAATGTTTGTTCAATTTCCATTTGCTCTTCCTCAGTCAGCTCCTCTCCAGCTGCCTTAGGGAAAGTGAGTTCATAGGTCGGTGGTCTGGAAAACTCCTCTACCTCCTCCCCCCCAGCCCTCTCTCCCTTACAAATAGCTCACTGGGGTTATACAGGAGCGTGAACCTGGATAGGGAAGCTTGGAATTGAAAGGGGCCCCAATCTTTGCCATGGTAACTATCCCTCATTTTCCCCCTGCTGTGTGACCCAGCCTCCTTCTTCCTCTTTAAGCCACTGCCTACCTCCTGTGGTCCTTCTGGGTCACACCCTGCTATGTGTCTTGGCCTTTGTAGACCCACCATAGGTTGTGGTTGTGAAATCCTCGTATGCAGTGGTCTCTCCCTTTTTGTTATACTGCAACTGACCCTTAACATTATTGCCTCTATTGCTTCCTGCAGCTTATTAAGAAAGATGTCTAAACCTATATCTGACAAGTGAAACACATTGGGGCAATACAACCCTGGACAAGACTCAGAAATGAACGCATGTGTAATGTGAGTACCTTGGAAGGCAATCATGAATTTAATCATTTATCTCTTAATTTTTTTTCCACATTTTTTCAACTGATCAATGGGATCTCTCATCTCTCCATAGACCTCTGGGGATGATTCAGGACTAAACCAATCAAGTTACAGGAAAGATATCCGCTAGTACCAGAAAGTCACTCTGGATTTTTTGTATCAGTTCCACACTGTGATGTGAAGTCAAGTCATTGCTTCCTAAGTATAATATTATCACCCATAGAAGCTGGCACACATTTCTCTTTGAGGGGAGTGTAGGTATCAGTTGGTCACACGCCATCCCATGCTGCCCCATCCACACAATTGCAGCTTTTGATTTTGGTAATCCTAGAGTGCAAAGGTGTGGAAAATTAGAACAGAAATGGCCAAGCTTCATGGTTACTCCATTGAAGTATGGTTATACAATTCATAGTGCAAACTTGGATCTAATGTAATCTTATGTTGTTGTTAAGTGCTGTCGAGTTGGTGTCGACTCATGGTGACCCTCTGGATAGTTGTCCTAAATTGTGTTCGGTCTTCAGTCAGGCGGCTCATTGTTGACAGACTGGTACCCATAGCTGCTGTTATTGTATCAATCCATCTCATTGTTGGCCTTCCTCTCTTGCATTGACCTTCTATCTTGCCAAGCATGATGTCTTTCTCTAATGACCTCTCTCTTTGCATGATGTGTCCAAAGTATGAAAGTCAAAGTCTTATCATCTGTGCTTCTAAGGAAAGCTTAGGTTTGATCTCCTCTAGTACTGACTGGTTTGTTCTTTGGGCAGTCCATGGTATACGCAGTATTCGCCAACAGCACCATAATTCAAAGGCATCAATTTTATTCCTATCTTTTTCACTATCCAGCTTTCACATCCATATGATATTATTGAAAATACCATGGCTTGAACAAGTTAAATCTTTGTATGGAGAGAGACATCTCTGCTCTTGAGAATCTTATCTAGGTCTTTCATAGCCATTCTGCCAAGAGCAATGCATCGTCGGATTTCTTGACTGCTTGTTGCTTCTTTATTGATAGTTGATCCAAGTAGGTTAAAGTTGTCCACTATTTCGATTTCTTCTCCTTCAACAATGAACTTGTTGATTTTGCCAGTTGTCATGTTCTTTGTCTTCTTTACATCAAGGTGCAGGCCCATTTTGAGACTGTTCTTTGATCGTGAGAAGAACATAGTCTCAGATTATCTTCACTTTCAGCCAGTAATGTGGTATCATCAGCATAGCGAAGGTTGTTGATGAGTCTTCCACCAATCTTCACACATCTGTTGTCTTCATACAATCCTGCTTCTCTGATGATTTGTTCTGCATGTAAATTAAACAAGTAGGGGGAAAGTATGAAGCTTTGTTTTACACCTTTGCTTATTTTAAACCACTCTGTTTCTCCTTGTTCCATTTGAACTATTGCTTCATGATCAATGTACAGATTGTGCAAGAGAACGATCAGGTGTTCTGGTATACCCATGCTTCTTAATGTGGCCCAGAGTTTCTCATGGTTTACACAGTCAAAAGCCTTGCTATAGTCGATAAAGATAGATATCCTTTTGGTATTCTTTAGTCTTTTCAAGGATCCATCTCACATCCGCAATGATGTCTCTCGTTCCTCACCCTTTCCTAAACCCTGCTTGCACTTCAGGTAGTTCTTGTTCCAGGTATGGTTGTAGTCTCTGTTGATTATTCTTCAGTAGAATCTTGCTGGCATGTTGTTTCAGAGTGATTGTGCGATAATTTCCACAGTCAGTTGGATCACCTTTCTTTAGTATTGGTATAAGCACAGATATTTTCCATTCAGTTGGCTATGATGTCTTCCAAATTTCTTGGCAGAGCCTTGTAAGTAAAGTAACAGCTGCATCAGATTGCTGTAATACTTATATGGGAATGCCATCAATGCCTGGTGCTTTGTTCTTTTATAAGGATTTCAATGCTGCTTCAACTTCTTCTTTGATCACCAATGGTTCCGGATCATAAGGTACAGGTTGAAATGGCTGTTGGTCCACTTGATTTTATCATTAAAAAAAACCCCTCTGTATATTCTTTCCACCTTTTCTTGATCTTCTCAGCATCATTCCACATAGAACCTTGAGCATCTTGTAACATTCCAATTTGAGGCTGGAATTTTTTTCTTTAACTCTCGTAGCTTTAGGAAAACTGATCTTGTTCTTCCTCTAATAGTTTCTGCTTCTATTTCCTTGTAGGTGCCATTGTAGTACTTTTCCTTGTCCTGTCTTGCTTCATGTTGGAAATCTCTGTTGAGTTCTGCGATTGTCTTTCTTTCTCCTCTGGCTTTAGCTTCTCTGCGTTTCTGGGCAATTTTCAGAGTTTCTTCCTTCATCCATTTTGGCCGTTTTTGTTTTTTCACCTTATGTAGAGCCTTCTCACTTTCTTCCAACACAACCTTCTTTATGTCATTCCATAACTCTTCTAGAGCCCTGTCATTTGTATCTAAAGCAGCAAATCGATTTTGCAGGCAGTGTTTAAATTCCAGTGGTGTATTCTCAAGGTCATATTTTGCTGCATTCATGAGTGGTTTGCTCTTTTTCAACTTTAGCTTGAGTTTGCATACTAATAGTTGATGATCTGTACCACAGTCAGCTCCAGGTTTTATCTTTGTTGATGTTATAGAACTTTTCCATCATTGACTTCCACAGATGTAGTCAATTTGATTTTTGTACAATCCATTGGGTGAAGTCCATATGTAAAGTCACATCTTTTGTTACTGGAAGAAGGTATTGGAGAGGAATAGATTATTGGTCTTGCATAATTCTGTCAATCTTTCTCCAGCTTCATTTCTATTGCCAAGGCAAATTTTCCAACCACTTTGCCTTCTTCTTTGTTGCCAACATTTGCATTCCAGTCACCCATGATTATCAGGATATCCTGTTTGCATGTTCTGTCAATTTCAGCCTGAACTTGTTCATAGAACTCTGATTTCATCCTCTTCTGCAGCTGTTGTTGGGGCATATACTTGAATTGTAGTTGTGTTGATAGGCATTCCTCGTAGATGAATAGAGATTAAGCGTTCATGGACTGCATTGTATTTCATTACAGTTCTTGCAAGTTTCTTCTTTATTATAATGCAACACCATTTCTTCTTTCTCTTTCATTTCCAGCATAATAGACCATGTGATCATCTGATGGAAAGTGCCCAATGCCAGTCCATTTCAGTTTGCTGACACCCAACACATCAAGTTGTACACATTCCATTTCATTCTTGACCACCTCCAACTTTCCTTGGTTCATGCTTCGTATGTTCCATGTTCTAATATGTAAGACATCTTTACAGCTTCTGACTCTCATTTCATGCGTAGCTACATCAGTAGTCCCAGGGCTTTTATCCAACCACATCATAAATGCTGGCTTTACTCTGAATTCTTCAGTTCCTCTCCAGTAGCCAGTTGAGTGCCTTCTGAGTTGGGGGTCTCATCTTCCAGCACTATAGTACAATTTGTTTTGTTGTGATAGAGATAGAGAAACTTTTAAACTAGAAAATAGGGGAAAGCCGACAGTCACCCAGGAGCGCATGGTTCGGACGAAGGTATCCTTGTAGGATACTACCAAAAGCAGTGAGGTTCCAAAAAAGAGTATAGTAGCCCAAATGCCCTTGAGTAAGGTGCAGACAGAGCGTAAAGATTCCAAATTACCCATGCCTACCAATAGCCAGATTAATATTAATAAAATACAGTCTCTAAAATGCTTGTATGCAAATGCTAGAAGTCTAAACAATAAGATGGGAGAGTTAGAATATATAGCACTAAATGAGAGGTTAGATATGATTGCAATCTCAGAGACATGGTGGAAGGAGGATAACCAGTGGGACACTGTGATACCTGGATACAAACTATATCGTAATGATAGAACTGATCAAATTGGTGGAGGAGTTGCACTCTGTGTTAGAGAGGGCATTGAGTCAGAAAGGATTAAAGTTTTGCAGGAAACATAATTTGCTGTAGAATCTCTATGGATTGAAATTCCATGTAAAAAAGGGAAGGCGATGGCAGTGGGAGTGTACTATCGACCGCCTGGCCAGAATGAACAAATGGATGATGAAATGCTCAAAGAAATCAAGGAAGCTAACAAACGTCACAGCAGAGTAGTAATAATGGGTGATTTCAATTACCCTGGTATCGACTGGGTCAGTGTTACGGCAGGACAAGCTAGGGAGATAAAGTTTCTAGATGAAATAAATGACTGCTTCTTGGAGCAGCTGGTTCATGAACCGACCAGAGGGGAAGCCATACTGGACCTAGTCCTTAGTGGAACGCCAGATCTGGTGCAAGAAATAAGGGTGTTGGGACCACTTAGCAATAGTGATCATAGCATGATCGTGTTTGATTTAATTAGTGGAGGAGGGATAGTAAAGAAATCCACAGTACTACCTTTTAACTTTCAAAAGGGAGACTATGATAAAATGAGGAATATAGTTAAGAAAAAATGAAAAGGAGCAGATGCAAAGGTTAAAGACTTACAGCAAGCTTGGGTGTTATTTAAAAATACTATCCTCGAAGCCCAGACCAGCTGTATTCCACGCATTAAGAAAAGTGGAAGAAAGTCCAAAAAACTGCCAGCATGGTTTAAAGGTGAGGGTCAGAGAGGCTGTTGCTGCCAAAAAAGCATCCTTCAGGAAATGGAAAAAAGAGTCAAACGAAGAAAACTGGAAACAGCACAAGCACTGGCAAGTTAAATGCAAAGCATTGATAAGGCACGCAAAACGAGAATTTGAGAAGGAACTTGCTACGGAAGCAAAAACACGAAATAAAGACTTTTTCAAGTACATTCGTAGCAAAAGGCCTGTGAGAGAGTCCGTTGGGCCATTAGATGATAGAGGGGTAAAAGGGGCAGTAACAGGAGACGAGGCTATAGCAGAGAGACTGAATGAATTCTTTGCTTCGGTCTTTACTGAGGAAGATGTAGGGATGTTACCCAAGACTGAAGTGGTATTTAAAGGTGATACTTCAGAGGAATTGAGAGAAATATCGCTACACCGGGAAGATATATTACAACTATTTGATAAACTGAATAGTAGCAAATCACCTGGACCGGATGGTATACATCCAAGAGTGTTGAAAGAACTGAAATATGAGATTGCGGACCTGCTATTGGTAATCTGTGAACTTTCATTAAAATCATCTGTAATACCTGAAGATTGGAGGGTCGCCAACGTAACACCAATCTTTAAAAAGGGTTCCAGGGGTGACCTGGGAAATTACAGACCGGTGAGTCTGACGTCAGTACCGGGGAAAATGGTAGAAACCATCATAAAGAACAAAATTACACAGCATGTAGATAGTCATGGCCTAATGGGAGACAGCCAACATGGCTGTAGACAAGGAAGATCTTGTCTTACTAATCTGATATGTTTTTTTGAAGGTGTGCATAAACAGGTAGACAAAGGTGAGTCGGTTGATATAGTGTATCTGGACTTTCAGAAAGCTTTTGATAAGGTCCCTCATCAGAGACTTTTGGCGAAACTAAAAAGTCATGGGATAGGAGGCAGTGTACTATTGTGGATCGGGAACTGGTTAAAAGATAGAAAGCAGAGGGTAGGGCTAAATGGCCAATATTCCCAATGGAAAAAGGTGAATAGTGGAGTACCCCAGGGATCTGTACTGGGTCCGCTACTTTTTGACATATTCATAAATGACCTGGAAAAGGGAATAACGAGTGAGGTTATCAAATTTGCAGATGATACAAAACTGTTTAAAGTTGTTAAATCCCAAGAGGATTGTGGAAAACTGCAGGAGGATCTGGATAAATTGGAAGACTGGGCATCCAAATGGCAGATGAAATTCAATGTGGACAAGTGCAAAGTTATGCACCTAGGAAAGAACAACCCCCACTATAGTTACACAATGCAAGGTTCCACATTGGGAACCACCACCCAGGAAAAAGATTTAGGAGTCATCGTGGATAACATGTTAAAACCCTCTGTCCAGTGTGCAGCGGCAGCTAAGAAAGCAAATAGAATGCTAGGTATCATAAAGAAAGGGATGGAAAATAAACAAAAGGATATTATAATGCCTCTGTATCGTTCCATGGTACGACCGCACCTTGAATATTGTGTGCAGTTCTGGTCACCGTATCTTAAAAAGGACATAGCATTATTAGAAAAAGTACAGAGAAGAGCCACCAAAATGCTGAAGGGGATGGAAGGCTACTCCTATGAAGAGAGGCTACAAAGGTTGGGGCTCTTCAACCTGGAAAAGAGATGGCTGAGGGGAGATATGATAGAGGTCTATAAATTAATGAATGGAGTGGAGTGGGTAAACGTGGATCAATTGTTTACGCTATCAGAATATAGAAAGACTAGGGGACTTGCAATGAAGCTACAGGGTAAACTATTTAAGACAAATAAGAGAAAATATTTTTTCACTCAACGTGTAATCAAACTCTGGAATTTGTTATCGGAGGATGTAGTAAGGGCTTTTAGTGTAGCTGGGTTTAAAAAAGGTTTGGACAAGTTCCTGGAGGAAAGGTCCATAAACCACTATTAAAAAGGGACCCAGGATAATCAATGCTTGACCCAGTAAAAGCATTGTGGAACCTGTGTCTTTTGGGGATATTGCTAGGTACGTATGACCTAGATTGGCCACTGTTGGAAACAGGATACTGGGCTTGATGGACCTCGGTCTGACCCAGTATGGCATATCTTATTTTCTTATGACTATCCATTTGGTTTTCATGGCAAGATACAGAAGTAAATTTCCGGGCCTTTCCTCCATGCTGTTTAAGTTTAGTGTTGTTGCCATTGTCACAGAAATGTGATCCTCCACCGTCAACACTGTCCCATTCTGCTGCTGCCCATATGGTTGGTTTGTCTTGGTCTCGCACCTCAGCTGAGAGCTGTCCATCTTAGGAGACCCTGCCAATAGTTAAACTACCAATAGCTTAGCCCTCAGCATCACTAATGCACACAAGCCCTCACAGCACGACAAGCTGCAAACCAAGTGAAGGAATGTAATCTTATAGGATAATGTCCTGCCAACTGACATGTTGCTGAGAGAGATACATGAATGGTTCACTCATTTCTCCTCAGAATAATTGACTATATAAGATGACTCCTTGACAGTGGTGCAAAACACAAGCTTTTCAATTGCCCAGGCTTTTGTTCCCCCTGAAGAAGGCCGCATGTGGCCGAAACATGTAGGGGTTTTGTTTTTTTATTAATAAAGTGCCTGTTCACTGTCTACACACCTGCTTATCTTTGTTCATTGACTTTGTGTGGGTATTACTGCTCTCCGTTGGACTCCTTGGCTGCTGACTTGGCCATGCCTATTCTAAATGAGTATGTTCCAAAGAGTATAGGATTAAATCCCATAGTGGTGATTCATAGTATCATGATATTGGTAAACTTAAAGTTAGTTAAGGGGGATTTATCCTTGTGCTCTGACCATGTACCTTAGCCTTGTGGTATAATCGTCAGATATCACAGACCACATTAGACTGCTTTTCAATTTCTACAAGGCGACACACATGCCTTTTGCATCCTCTTTGTTTTTGGACCTACGTATCACTAGGGTAACAAAATGACTATCTATTGTACAGTCACTCCAGAGGGGTCTTTTTCCCATCTTCATCCAGGTACTAATTCACTGATCTGGAATACCCCAAAGACACCAATGAGAATTTACATTTAAACAAGCTGGTTTTCTACTTATTCAACACATCAAATTGTAAGAAATGTATTTAAACAAAATTAATAATTGGCTGTTTCATCTTAAAATCATTATTCTATTTATCATGTATTTAAATATTTATTTATTTAAGTTTTGCAATTATACAACATAGCGATTTACAATACAGAAAGTCAGTATAAAAATACACAACAGGTAACAAAGTATGAACATTTCACAAGTGGAGGGATGCATAGCACAACAGTTTTTTTCTAAGACAAACATATAACTTCTTTATTCACCATTAGAGTTCAAAATTCTTCAAAATGGATTAAAAACATTCTATCGGCTTTTACATTCATCATTGCTCACAATGGTTCTTTATAGTTTATATTGAAATTTCTTATTTTATTTATGTTCTTATTTCATTATAAAACTTTTCTTAACTTGTTAAAGTTAGAATCAAGCTCTGGAGTTCATGCGCAGGTAGATGGATAACCAATAGACAACCTGGCCAGTGTTTCACCCTTAAATTCAAAGGGCTTCTTCACGGACTAACAAACACAAGCACCATTTTACATGGCTCCCGTGACACCCGCCCCCCCCCCTCCCACCACCACCAACTGTCATTGCTACCTGCCTTATAAACTCTTAACTGTTTCTATCCAGGATTCCACCCGATCCCTACCTTTCTTCTTATATTCTGGCTCTGGACATTAGCCCTGTTATGTGATCCGTATCTCTAATGATAGTGCACTTTTAGCTATGTTACAAAGAACATCTCTGGGACTGTGTTTACATTTTGGCAGCAGAAAGCATATGCAGAATGGAATTTTACAATTTGTACTTCTTTTTTCCTCTTTTCCTCTTCATGCAGAAAAAAAAATAGGTGTGATGTCTGAGGGGGATTTTATGCCCATGCAATGAAGATTTTTTTTTAATTTGTCTACTAGTTCCATGGTAATAAAACTGTCATTGGATTTTACACCTAAATAGGCCAGTGAATATCATCCAAAGTATTGACATTTCCCCTATGTATTGATTAAACAAAATGTGCATCACCATAATTTATTGTCTGTTAGTTTAGAATCTTTTTCATTGCGCAAGTTATTTTCAGACCCATAGCTCTTTGACTTATTCTTAATTGCACAGGTTCTTTCTCATGATTAGCTTATTTACTGCTCCCTATTTCTCCAGTACCTTTTGGAACAAAGCCAACACAATTCATATTTTAAATCATATTTATAATGTAAAGAACAATGTAATAGGCCAAGTAAATCATGGAGTATTTTATTTTATTTTATTTTTAGTTGCGGTGGTATGGATGACTTTGGCACCAAAAACAAATGAAAGTGTATTTCCATGTTATTATGTGCTATTGAAGTTAACATACAAAGGGACATGGTTACTAAAATGCACTGTTAGAAATGTTGAGGGCCTCTTTTAGCATGGGGGCAGGGCTGGACCATGTTGTCTGGTGGTGGAATGTCTGGTACATCCCCAGAAGCTAGCATGGGTTCAGCTGACTGTTGCGGGTACACGTACTGCCACCAATATACCCTTGCGGTAGCCCGCGGTGCTGGTTCAAGGAGGGGGGGGGGAGAGAATGCGGCCAAGAGCGAGGCCGGCACCAGCGCTTTGCGCGAGAGGTGGGGTGCAAGGCGATTGGTGCTGGTGCCGGCTGGGGAGCGGGGCAGTGGCGTGCAGAAGGGGATCGCTGGCATGTGATCTCTCTCTCGTTGGTGATCGTCGCTGCAGACAGGTGCGTTTTCGGGGGTCTCGCCGCTCGATTGGGCCTGTTGCTCCGTTGGCTTGCTTTCGTTGTTTTTTGTTTTTCTTTCGGCCTTACTTCGTCGTCCGCGTTGGGGGGGTCAGCGCGGGGGTTTTACTGGCTGGAGAGTGCGGAAGCATCGCGGCACGTGGGGTCGGCTGGCCTCCGGCCTAGCTGCACGTGGGGGGTTGTTTGGCAGCCTTAGTGGGATTGGGTTGGCAGGGGCTTTCCTGGCTGGGTGATCCTTTGGAGTTGGGGCAGGCGGCGGGAGGCCCGCGAACAGCAGAGTGGGGGTTGTTTTCGGTGCGGCTTTTCCTGTACAGGGCGGGTACTTTTGCATCCGGGGATTATTGTCTTTGGTGGCAGGGCTTTCAGCACTACATTGCTGAATCCTAACGGATTTATAGCTAGCCACTCGGCGTTGGGGTCATGGCCCGCAGGTTGGGCACACAAGCAGCCAAAAAAGGAGCAGTGGCCACGGGGACATGTGCTGGTGGGGGGAGGGCACAGGGGTCTGGGCATGCCACCTCCTCCAGAGGCCGCGGGGCGGCGAGGGCATCCCGGAGCGTCCAAAAGGGGCGTGGTAAAGGCCGGCGGCAGGGGCCGGGGCTGGTGGGGCCCCGTGGGCCGTTGCTAGTGCGGTTGCTCCTGCGTTGGAAGGGCATGGGGTGATGCAGCATTCAGGCCTGGGGGGGGACGGTGCTGAGCTGGGGGGGGGGTGGTGGCTGGGTCTAGTTCTGGGGATCCCGCGGGGATTGAACCTGTAGGAGCAGCGGCCTGTACGCGGGGGGTAGAGGCGGCTCCGGTTGATGGTGGACCGGACCTCAGAGGGGGCGGTTGTGTGGACATGCCTTTTCCTCCCCCGTCGTCCGGGTGGTATTCCTCAGGTTTTGGTGTCAGGCTTTTCCCTCTGTCCGGATATTTCGGGGTCCCGGGGCCATGGGCGCTTGGTGGCGGACCGGGACACTGGGGTGGGGGGTGGGGTGACTGGCGGGGGGTGGCGGGCCCCTCGGGCAGTGGGTTGGTGGCTTGGGAGGCTGGGGGACTCGGTTCCTTGGCGTGTGGTTGGGGCAAGGGGCCAAGCGCTGCGCCGAGTGCTGTGCGGGGGATGCCTGCCGGTTTCTCTTCTGCTCTTTCATCACAGGTCCTGAGGAGTGACATGCCTGGAATGGATGTGGCTGACCCTGATCGAGCTGGTAGCGCAGGCATCCGGGGTGCGGCAGAGGAGCGGACCGTCGCTGCAGCTGGAGTTCCGACCGTCCCGGCGCCGGCGGCGCCTTCCCGTGAGGCGGGAGAGTATTTGGCTGGGGTTGGCAGCACAGAGGGTGGTGTGCAGACCTCGGGTGTGGAAGTCTCAGGTGGCAAGAAGGGGAGGGCAAAACGCAAGCGCGGGTGCCATTGTCGCCGGGCTTCCTCTTCGTCCTCGACCTCGACTTCGTCGACGGCTTCCTCGGTCGACTCGGTGGTTCAGGCGAGGGATAGGGGCGAGGGCAGGGGGGCGGCGGTAGTGCGCTGTGCGGAGTTGTGGGAAAGTGTCCCGCGGAAGCTGCGGCATCGCATTAAGCGTCGCAAGTATATCGATATTTTTCGCTTATTGGAGGGTCGGAAGCGATGCGGGGAGAGTAAGTGAAAACGGAAGGCGGACAAGAAGGCGGGTAGGGTGCGGACGGCCTCCCGCAACACCCTTAACTGGTCCCGGGCCTTTTTGCGATTGGCCAGTGTTTGGGGCCACTATTTCCCGGAGCAGTACGGGGTGCTGCTGGCTTATAGGGATTCGATTTTGGCAGCGTCGCAGGTGCATGAAGGGTGGGCCTGGCTGAACTATGATGAGGAGTTCAGAGACATGATGGAAGAGAACAGGCAGTTATCATGGGGGACTAAGGATATTAATTTGTGGTTAACGCAGATGTCCATGCGGAGTCATGCGGCGGGGGCTGGTGGAGGCAGCGGCAAGCCGGTGTCGTTGTCGACATCGGCAGGGGTGCGGTCCTTTCGGGCGCCCATTAGCCAGGCAGCTCAATCCAAAGGCGGCGCTGTGGGTGGGGACGTCTGTTGGCATTTCAACAAATCGTCGTGCCCCTTCCCCGATTGCAAATTCAAACATGTCTGTTCCTTGTGTGGTAGCGGGCATGCCTCCACTAAGTGTAGTCGCAAGGGCACAGTAGGGTCCCCAGCGGGGGGCAAGTGAGGGAGCTCTTGTGGCTTTGGCTCCTACACCCATTAGGGTGGAGGCGATGCGCCCGTGGTTGGTGGAGTATGGGCAGGTTAAAGCGGGCGGGGCGTGGAGTTTGCTTTTGGAGGGTTTTTCGGTGGGTTTTCCGATTCCGTGTCAGGGTTCGCCGGCTGGGGGCAGGTCGCGTAACGCTGGTTCGGTGCGCTCCTTAGCCGCGGTGGTGCGGCAGATGATTGCTGAGGAGTGTGCGTTGGGCCGCGTAGCGGGGCCGTTTGCGGAGCCCCCCTTTTCTCTGTTCACGGTGTCCCCATTGGGGGTGCTGCCTAAGAAGGAGCCGGGCAAGTTCCGGCTGATCCATAACCTGTCTTCCCCTATTGGAGATTCTGTGAATGATCATATCCCACGTGAGCGGTGCACTGTGCGTTATGCATCCTTCGATGCAGCTGTGGCTTTAGTACGGCGGTGTGGGGCTGGTGCTTTTTTGGCGAAGGTTGACATCGAATCCGCATTTCGCTTGCTTCCGGTCCATCCCTCGGCTTTCCCCTTGTTAGGATTCCATTTTGATTCATAGTATTATTTCGACAAATGCATGCCTATGGGCTGTGCTATTTCTTGTGCCTACTTCGAGGCCTTTAGCACTTTTGTGCACTGGGTGTTGGAGCAGCAGACGCGTGTCGCTAATGTCGTCCACTACCTGGATGATTTTCTGTTTGTCGGGCCCAGGCACGTGCGCACTTGTTCCATCTTGCTTGAGGCTTTTTGCGCTTGGCGGGGGATTTTGGTATGTCGGTCCTTGTACTTGTCTTACTTTTCTTGAGATTGAGATCGATACCGAGAGCATGGTCATGCACTTGCCGGAGCAGAAGGTCGCCTGTCTCAAGGAACTCGTGGCCTCTGTGGGATCGTCGAACAAGATCACCCTTCAGGTCATGCAGTCATTGGTAGGGCATCTCAATTTTGCCTGTAGGGTGCTGCCCATGGGTCATCCCTTTGCGCAGCGGTTATCGCTTGCGATGGCAGGGGTTCGGCTGCCGCACTATCGTATTCGCGTAACAGCAGGTATGCGTGAGGACTTGCGGGTGTGAGCTCGTTCTTGACTGAGTTCATTGGTCGTTCTGTCATCCAGTCACCGGAGACGTCGAATGCAGACCTGCATTTGTTTACTGATGCGGCCGGCAGTTCCGGGTTTGGGGCCTATTGTCAAGGCGCATGGTGTGCAGAGCCCTGGCCTGGCGAGTGGGTTCAGTCCGGTCTGACGCGTAATATCACCTTTCTGGAGCTTTTTCCCATAGTTGTTGCCTTTTGGGTTTGGCCGGGGCGCTTGCGGGATCGGCAGGTTGTTTTCTGGTGCGACAATGCGGCGGTGGTGGAGGTTATCAATCGGCAGGCCCCGCGGTGCCCGAGAGTGGCAGCCTTGATGCGGATATTTGT
Source organism: Ichthyophis bannanicus (assembly GCA_033557465.1). NCBI lineage: Eukaryota > Metazoa > Chordata > Amphibia > Gymnophiona > Ichthyophiidae > Ichthyophis > Ichthyophis bannanicus. The sequence continues at coordinate 1,038,007,035 of CM066031.1, forward strand.
GTTAGCCTGTCTCCGCTTGAATGTCACCGCTAGGGCCCGGCACGTGCCCGGTTCCCAAAGTTCTATCGCTGATGCTCTGTCCCATTTCCAGTGGGAGCAATTCCGGCTGCTGGCTCCTGGGGCAGATCTGGCGGCTTCCTCATTCCCGGAGCACCTTTGGAAGGTTGGGATCCAGACTTGATGGGGCTGCTGTCGGCGTCGGTGGCGCGTGGGACTTGGGCCCAATACCGGCGAGGATATTGCCAGGTGAGTACGTTCCTCGGCTCGTTCGGTTGGCGCGGTGGGGGGGTTCCTGATGGGTTGATGGGGCAGTTTGTGCTTTGGGCAAAGAAGGCAGGCTGGGCCCGAACGGCGGTCTCGTCAGCAGTGTCGGGGTTCTCCTTCTTTTGTAAGGCGGCGGGGTGGGGGAATCCTCGGGTTTCCTTTTTGGTTAAGCGCTTACTGGCGGGTTGGGTACGCGCGCACTCCCGGCAGCTAGACTGGCGGCGCCCGGTTTCTCATGAGCTGTTGTTGCACATCTACAAGGTGTTGCCTCGTGTCGCGGCCTCGAGTTTCGAGTCCGTTTTGTTCCACGCGCTGTTTGTGACGGCATTTTTCGGAGCATTTCGGGTGTGTGAACTTGTCCCTAGGTCAGCCAGGCAGGGTACGTTTGGTGGTGTCGTGCATGAGCACGTGCTGGTGGAGGCATCTCGGGTCCGTATTTTCCTCCCGCGGTCCAAGATGGATCAGGCGGGTAAAGGGCGGTGAGTGGTATTGAGTGCTATCTTTCCTGTGCCATCTTGTCCGGTGCATGCCTTACGGAGTTACTTGCAGTCACGTTCGGCCTTGGCTGGTCCTCATTTCTTTGTCCATGCGGATGGGAGGCCGGTAACTCAGTTTCAGTTCACGGCCGTTTTGCGCCTGGCTTTGCGGTGCTTGGGTGAGGATGATCGGAGTTATGCATCGCATTCCTTCTGGATCGGCGCAGCCAAGAGTGCAGCGGCAGCGGGTCTTGACGGGCAGGTGATTCAGCGGATTGGGAGGTGGCGGTCCGGTGCTTATGCAGGGTATGTTCGCCCTTAGGCTGGCTTCGTCCGGCCTGGGGGGCAGGGCGCTGACCTGGTACCAGGACAGCTAGGCTCGACTCCTGCATTGGGGTTGCGGGGGGGGTACTAACTGTTTTCTTACTATTGCAGAGTGGCTGCTGGTGGCAGTGCGATTTCTCCTTTCAGATGGTGTGTCCCCCGGCGACTGGTGTATCATTGGCCACTCCTTCGTCTACTGGGCTGAGCGGCGGGCAGGAACGCGGCCACTGGGACTCCACCTTGGTCTGGCTGATTCCGGAATTCAGCTTTGCTGGATGGGGCAACGTGGGATGCAGTGGTGGCAACTCGTCCCCTTCGTCCAGGCACAGCTGACACGGCGACGGGGGGGGGGGGGGGGCAATTATCTGGCGAGCTGGTCGTGCCGGCAGACCATTAGAACTGCTTCCAGATGTGGCCATTATTTGGTCGGACATCATTCCGTGCCCCGCGTGCTGGATGCAGCGGCAGTGGTCGCGGGGCCTAGTCAAGATAAATAGGCAGATATAAATAGGCAGATAGGTTGATGGGTCCAGCAGACCGGGGGCAGGCAGGTGTTGCATCCGTGGGCAGATGTCCGGTGCAGTGGATTGTATCATTTGGACGGGGTTCACCTTGCTCCTGTTGGGCAGCATCTCTTGCTAAATGACTGGCAGGAGGCCCTCGAGTTTTGGTGTTGGTCACAGCTTGCTTTGGGGGGGGGGGGGGGGGCGGTGCAAGGATAGTGGGACTACCGGTGGCGGGGTAGCGAGCTGGCTCTCGCTGACCCGGAGGGGCATTTGAGCCAGATGCCACTTGGCAAGGGAGCGGCAGTGCTCTGTAGGTTGGGAGAGACATCACGGTTGTGGTCTCTGCCCGGTAGAAGGCAACTTGCTGGCCTTTGCTCATAACATGGCGAGGCGGGCGGAAGGGGAAGGGGGGTGGATGATGCACCACTTTGCGAGAAATGGCTGGTGGGGGGCATCATCCGGAAATGAGGGGGGGGTTAATGTTTGACTTAAGAATGTTCAGTTGGCCTATGTTGGGCCGGTTTGCATTAATTTGAATAAAGCTGCGACCAAGCAAATGTTCACCAAAACTATGGAGTATTGTATTTTCTGTATGGGGGAGTGTGATTGGGGGGGGGGGGGAGGAAGGGTGTGGGGTAACGGTTGCTCGTAGGCAAGGGACGGGCATCCAGATACCTCAGTTAATGCCGCCGTGCCGCTGGGCAGGGTCCCGAGGCTGGCTTGTAACCGGGTCCCCGAGGCCCTGTACCCTTGCGGTAGCCCGTGGTGCTGGTTCAAGGAGAGGGGGGGGGGAGAGAATGTGGCCAAGAGCGAGGCTGGCACCAGCGCCTTGCACGAGAGGCGGGGTGCAAGGCGATTGGTGCTGGTGCCGGCTGGGGGCGGGGCAGCGGCGTGCAGAAGTGGATCGCCGGCGTGCGATCTCCCTCTCGTTGGTGATCGCCGCTGCAGACAGGTGCCCTCCCTCACTCCCTTCATGGGGGCTGTATGTTGGGTGTGGTCATTGCAGCTGGGTAGGGGGGTGGTTTGTTTCAGACATTGTGGTAGCAGGGGTAGCGAGCTGGCGCTCGCCGACCCGGAGGGGCATTTGAGCCAGATGCCGCTTGGCAGGGGAGTGGCAGTGCTCTGTAGGTTGGGAGAGACATCACGGTTGTGGTCTCTGCCCGGTAGAAGGCAACTTGCCGGCCTTTGCTCATAGCATGGCGAGGCAGGCGGAAGGGGAAGGGGGGTGGATGATGCACCACTTTGCTAGAAATGGCTGGTGGGGGGCATCATCCGGAAATGAGGGGGGGGTAATGTTTGACTTAAGAATGTTCAGTTGGCCTATGTTGGGCCAGTTTGCATTAATTTGAATAAAGCTGTGACCAAGCAATTGTTCATCAAAACTATGGAGTATTGTATTTTCTGTATGGGGGAGTGTGATCGGGGGGGGGGGTGGGGGTGGGAGGAAGGGGGTGGGGTAACGGTTGCTCGTAGGCAAGGGACGGGCATCTGGATACCTCGGTTATTAGTATGTAGTAACAGTGCAGTGCATTTGGCACACTAACCATTAGCACACTTTAGTGACCATGCCCTATTATTAGTAAATGGGCCCCTTTCATAAAAGTGCATGCAGTAAATAATATACATTAATGCATGTGAGCTCACAGTAACAGGTAACACAGTTGTGTCTTTTAGTAAAGTTTGTCCTTTGTCAGATGTTCTTGTGTGTTTTTGAATGCAATCATTAAACAATTAGATTTCCATCTCTTAAGTAAGAACAAGGGTCTTATACTCCTACAGGCAACGTTAAGGTAATTTGCAATTTATACTGCACTATACCCAGCAAACCAGGTTCTACACAGTTTGCAACATACTGTACAAGGCAATATTACTTATGTTCTCCATTACAAATTTTCTATAAAAAAACAAATTAAACCTATTCATATCCCAACCCCATTTCATAGCGTACCACATACAGTAAAAGCAGGAAACAAAAATAACTTACAATGCACATAGTATATGGTAATTTATAAACAATTTATATTGCTCAAAGAAATCAATCTTTGCTTTATTGCTGGAACAAACAATAACAAAAATCTAAAACAGTTTTGAACTTCTGCAAATACAAAAAAAATAGCTAGGCTCAAGCCAAAGTTCCAAAGGAAGACTATCCCAAAATTCTGGGGATCTCAGTGTAAAAGATCTTATGCTGTTACTGAACAGCTGAAAAGTTTTCACAGCCTGGACAGCCGAGTAGTAATCCTGACTAAAGTGAAGCTGCCCTAATGTAGTGTAACACAAAGAGAGGCTGAATCTTAACAGCAACTAGTGCAGGGTGGTCAATAAAGGAGTGACCCTGTCACGTCTATTTTTGTTTTTGCATGAGTTGAAGTTTGGCCTAAAGTAATAAATTGCAATAGTCCAGAAAAGACAAGACTGCAATCCGCATAGATGTGCAAAGGTCAGCTGTGGTTCAATATGCATGTACAGTAGTTGCCCAACCAACCATAGATTGCAAAATACTTTCCATGAAACTGCATCCACTTGACAATCCATTCTCAACTCAGAATCAAAAATAAGTTCTAAACTGTAACTTGTGATGCAGCGGACCCTCTGGCAGAAAGAAAAAAGTTTTAAATTTAGAAAAAAACAAGTTTCAGTTGCAATATTCTGAAGGCCCACATAGAGGGAGCAGGAGAGCCAGCTTGGATGCAGAGGAACCACGCCTCTATGAGCAGGACTTAGAATCAGTCAGTCCCGATTTAAGCAGGGACAGAGCAGTTCAAAGGGGAGATCAAAGAGCAGGTCGAAGAGCAGGCCAAGGAGAAGGCCAAGAAGCAACTTGGAGAGCAGACCAAGTAGTAGGCCGAGGAGTAGGCTGGAGAGCAGGCCAGAGACAACTCCAAGGAGCAGCACTGCAGAGAGCAGTCAAGGAAGAAGGTGCTCTTCCATCCAGCTGGAGAGAAAGCCCTATCCAGGGAGAGGGGCTAAGCCACGATCTGAGAGAAAGATATCCAGCTGAAAAGGATACTCAAGAAGAGAAAGGTACTCTTAAAGATTTCTATAAAAGTAACCAGAGAGAAGGGTGGAAAACTCAGAGGCCTGGTGAACAGGGAAAAGCTGAGAGGGCGCGGCCACTAGCTAACTGCAACGGGAGTGGAAGCAAAGGCCGAGGGCATCAGCTGCAGCCCTGCCCCAAAGACGTTTATCCACACTCTAGAGAAAGAGAGACCCGGGGGGATTACTTGAGCCAGCAAGAATTAGAAGATAATCAGGCTAGGCCTCAAGCCTTTTCTGGAAGAGACTACAGAAAGCTCAAAGGTAAAACAGTTATTGCCTGTGATTGTGTGCCTAAACCCAGCATATGAGAAAAGCAGAAGAGAGGATTTTATCAGTATAATAATGACACTTTTAAGCAGAAAATAACAGATGATTTCCCCAGGAAGAAAACTATTAATGCTAAAGGTTGGGACAAGAGAGCTTTTAAAACCATAGCAGATGAACAGCCAAGGTTCTATCCTATAGCCAAGAACCGACGCCCCAAGCTGACAAACAAGCATTGGAACACGGTTTGGCACGCTTTCAAAAAGCCAGAACTCAGCCCCATTGAAGCTTCCGATTCAGAGCTCTCGGACATGGAATGGCTGCCAGTGGAATCTGGGGGTGAGGAGGCGGAAGAACCCATGGAATGCGTTTATTATACAGTAGGAAAACTATAATCTGTTTGGAGTTAAAAAATGTATGAAGTGAATACAGGATACCTTATGTTTTGAGTTACTGTGGAGATTAACAGTTGTTACTTTGACCGTTTTATATATGTGGAACCTGATGTAAGGATTGTTACAGCCCTGTTACTTTCTGAACAGTATATTTTGAACCATATTGCGCAAAGGAGAAATAAAAGCCTTTTTCCTTTTTCCCTACACTTGGCTGTGAAGTCACTTTATTGGGAAGTTGGCAACGAGGTTGGCACGAAGGACCGCTACCTTATGACCCTCGCAACTGGCCAACCCTGATACCCCAAATCTTATGCGCTCCCCAGCCTCCGGTGGAAACACTACGCCGCCACCAGAGGGGGCTGCGGGGGACAAACTTCATATAGGAGAAAATTTGTTTTCTTCTAACACACAACATAAATTGAAGGGAAAGGGACAATATACACAATCCACCACAGTGTTTTTCAGGATTTAACTTAAAAGGATTAGCTTACATCCAATTGTTGTTCACAGCAAACATATCTCTGACATCTTTGTTAGAGGTAATGACCGACAGCAGCACTGACTGGGATCACAAACTGGATGTCATCTATATAAATAAAAAAATAGCTGTCTAACTTCACCTGAAGGCTGCAAAAAGCAAACAAACAAGCAAACAAACATCAAACAGCACAAGAAAAAGAGGTTAAATCCTGGTGGAGGCTACACAGTAATTGCTATTTGGAAGACGACTGAGATTTACATTTCCCTGTCTACTAGTGATCTTTAACAAGGGAGCAGTGCTTCATTTTTGCTTAGAAACAGCTGACGGAACTTGCATGCAGAGTGCAGGGCAAGAGAGACGGGATGTATTTCCACACCGCAGCCATGCCTGTACACAGACTTATCCCTGCAACTGACCACAGACAACAGTAGGCACAGTTACAAATACAATTTTATTAGACTTGCTATACCGCCTATAGCGAGACATCTAAATGGTTTACAAATAAAAAGCAAAGGAAATGGGAGGGGTTACAAATCAAGAACAAACATTTTTGGGCTCATTTTTGTTTGTCAAAATACACTGGTTAGTCTTCGGGAACCAAACCATTCATGTGTTCATCCCATTCACTCCCTTTACAACCTATAGGGTAGCTGTTTTGCAATAAAACAGTTACGTTTGTCATCCACCTTCAATCAACCCTTTTTGAAACATGATGACTCTCACAGGTTTTTTGCTATGAATGTACTTGAAAAAGTCTTTGTTTTGCATTTTTGCTTCCACAGTAAGCTTCTTCTCAAATTCTTTCTTTGCCTGCCTTATCAATGCCTTGCATCTGACTTGCTAGTGCTTATGTTGTTTCCAGTTTTCGTCACTAATGGCACTACCAGCCATTGAGTGTCACAAACCCCTAGGGCACCAGAGGCAGGGCAAAGAATTTGGACATTGGCAATATATATACCAGAAATCACCATCAGAAGGCAAAGACATACAAAGAGCACAGTGAACACTTAAAAAACCTGTGATGGAGTCAGTTGGACCATTAGATGATAGGGGGGGGGGGGTAAAAGGGGGGTACTAAGAGGGGACAAGTCCAGAGCGGAGAGACTGAATGAATTCTTTGCTTTGTTCTTTACTGAAGAAAATATAGGGAAGTTAATCATGACTGAAATGGTATTTAAAGGTGATGCCGCAAAGAATTGAAAGAAATATTGATAAAGCAGAAAGATATATTACAACTATTTGATAAACTAAACAGTAGCAAATCACCTGGATTGGATGGTATACATCCAAGGGTGCTGAAATAACTGAAACATGAGATTGTACACCTACTATTAGTAATCTGTGAACTATCATTAAAATGTTCTGTAGTACCTAAAGAATGGCGAATTGTCACTGTAACACAATTTTTAAAAAAGGTTCAAGGGGTGATCCAGGAAACTACAGGCCAGTGAGCCTGACATCAGTACCGGGCAAAATGGTAGAAAATATTATAAACAACAAAATTACTGAACATGTAGATAATCATGGTTTAATGGGAGAAAGCCAACATGGCTTTAGCCAAGGAAGGTCTTGTCCAACTCATTTGTTATATTTTTTTAAAGGTGTGAATAAACAGATAGACAAAGGTGAGCCAGTTGATATAGGCCTATATTCTATAAAGCAGGATGCAGGACTGTAAGTCCTGCTGGGACATGCAGCCCTGAAATCCACCTAAATCCTAGTCTCCCACCGGCTCTCCCTATATGTCCTGTGCTTCTGGACAGGGATAGCCATCGGGATTGAGGGCAGAACGGGGGTGGGCCTGCTGGGTTGTACTGCCCCTACCACCTCAGAGGTGGTATAATCAGTTTTCTTTTGGTGAATTGGGGCATGGCAACCACCACTGGGGCCAGGGCCGGGTGTGGGGGAACCACGCTGCCCGATCCAGGCTGCAGGAGGCTGGCTGTGGGTCAGGCAGTGGGAATCTTGAGGTCCAGAGCTATGGCAGTCTAGGGTGCCTGCAAGGAGGATGTTTCCGCAGGTCAGAGGGGCACACCAGGCCGTCCTCTGGTCCGATTCTTGCTCCCATGGGAATGTTTTGTTCTCATTGACAAGAATTGGGCTCTAATGGTCCTGTCTTCAGAGGGGATGTCCAGATGGCCCGGCCGTCCCACTTCTAGAATCGGGCTCATAGTGTATCTCAATTTTCAGAAAGCCTTTCATAATTTCCCTCATGAGAGACTTGGCAAAAATTAAAAAATCATGGGATATGAGACAGTGTACTATTGTGGATCAGGAACTGGTTAAAAGATGGAAAGCAGAGAGTAGGCCTGAATGGCTAATTTTCCCAATGGAACAAGGTGAATAGTGGAGTAAACCAGGGATCTGTCCTGGGTCTGCTGCTTTTTAACATATTCATTAATGACCTGGAAATGGGAACAACAAGTGAGGTAGCCAAATTTACAGATGACACAAAATTATTCAAAGTTGTTAAAACCCAAGAGGATTGTGAAAAATTGCAAGAGGACCTTGATAAATTGGAAGACTGGGCATCAAAATGGCAGATGAAATTTAATGTGTACAAGTGCAAAGTTATGCATCTAGGAAAGAAAAACCCAAACTATAGTTACACGATGCAAGGTTCCACATTAGGAACCACCACCCAGGAAAAAGATTTAGGCATCATCATAGATAACACATTGAAACCCTTCACCAAGTGTGCAGTGGCGGCCAAGAAGGCAAATAAAATGCTAGGAATCATAAGGAAATGAATGGAGAATAAAACAAAGGATATTATAATACCTCTGTTTCATTCCATGATGCGACTGCACCTTGAATATTGTGTGCAATTCTGGTCGCCGGATCTTAAAAAAGATATAGCGGAATTAGAAAAGGTACAGAGAAGAGCCACCAAAATGGTAAATGGGATGGAAGGATACCCCTATGAGGAGAGGCTTAAAAGGTTATGGTTTTTCAATCTAGAAAAGAGACAGCTGAGGAGAGATATGGGAGATGTCTATAAATTAATGAATGGAATGGAACAGGTAAAAGTAGATCAATTCGTTATGGCAGCAAAAAAGTAGAAAGACTAGGGGACATGCAATGAAGCTCATTGTTACCCGTTTAAGACTAATAAGGGAAAATATTTTTTCACTCAACGGGTAATCAAACTCTGGAATTCATTACCGGAGGGTGTAGTAAAAGCCGTTAGTGTAGCTGGGTTTAAAAAAGGACAAGGTTCATCAATCATTATTAAAGAGGACCCAGGTAATCCACTGCTTGCCCCACTACTAGCATTATGGAACCTGTGTGTCTTTTTGGGAAACTGCTAGATATTTGTTACCTGGATTGACCATTGTTTGAAACAGGATACTGGGCTTGATGGACCTTGGTCTGACCAGTATGGCATTTCTTATCATCTTATGTTCTTACCTGGCACTGAGGACTTTGGTCCCTGTATTAGAACATTAAGTTCAGAGTAAGATACCCCCTTGATAGAAGAAGCATTTATGTAGTGCACTCCAGTCACTGAGAACAATCTAACAATTTCTTAGGTGGTGACTGAAGTACAGTTTCTTATTTGACAAGTACAATGTAGGACAGGGGATATCATGGTTGATTCAGTTATCAAGGTGGCTAGGCAGGTGTCCCCTTCCTCCATCAGTGTTCTTATGCTCATCCCTCCTGATAGAAATACCGTTCTTCAGTCAAGAGTATACACACAAAAACAAGGTATTCCCCAAGGGTCTGCGCTATCTTCATTACTCTTCAATATACATATCCAACCAATTTGTAATATCATATAGACTCACAATATTTACTATAACATTTATGCAGATTGCATCATGATTTACTCACCTTTCATTACTACAGAAACAAATTACACAGCAATAATAAATTGTTTTAATGTAATTTTACTCTGGTTAATAAATAAACTATAAGAAAACTGAAGTACTTTACATAAGAAGGAATCAAAGCTTTACTCCTCCAACAAACTTAAAGATCATGAGTGCAGAATTAGAAGTAAAACCTGAAGTAGACTACCTAGGAATAACATTGGATCAATTACAATCACACATCAGCAAAACCAAAAAATGATCTACAAAAAAATAAGAATTATACAACATAGTAGCATAGTATATGATGGCAGATAAAGACCAGTATGGTCCATGTAGTCTGCCCAACAGTGGCAAGGGTAGGTGCACTTGCTTCTCCATGCAGGTCACCCCTCCCTATGCCTTTGGTTAGGGATGTACCCACCATTCCGTGTAGGTCACCCCTATTTGTTCAGATATAAGAGATAGTTATGCTTATTTTGATTTTATCTTGTTGCTATTAGGGATCCACTGTGTCTGTCCCATGCCATTTTGAATTCTGTCACTGTATTTGTCCCCACCATTTCCATCGGGAGGGCATTCCGAGCATCCACCACCCTTTCAGTGAAAAAGTATTTCCTGACATTGCCTTTCAGTTTACCCCCTTGCACCCTCATGTTATGCCCTCTAGTTTTACAGCTTTCCCATCTTTGGAAGAGGTTTGTTTGTACATTAATACTCTTTAAGTATAAAGGTCTGAATCATATCTCCCCTGTCCCTCCTCTCCTTCAGAGTATAAAAATGTAGGTCTTCAAGTCTCTTCTCAGAAGTCTTCTGACGCAGGCTCCAAATCATTTTGGTTGCCTTCCTATGAACCACTTCCAGTATTTTTATATCCTTTGTGTGATACAGTCTCCAAAACTGAATACAATATTCCAAGTGAGGCCTCACCAGCGACTTGTACAGTGGCATTAACACCTCTTCCTTTTTGCTGGTAATTCCTCTCTGTATGGAACCCAGCATCCTTCTGGCTTATTGCCACTGCCCTGGCACACTGTTTCGCCACCTTGAGATCCTCAGAAACAATCACTCTGAGGTCCTTCTCCTACTCCGTGCACACCGATCTCTCACCCCTCTATCACATGCAATTCCCTTGGGTTTCTGCTTTCCAGGTTCATGATACTGCACTTTTTCACATTATATCTTAGCTGCCAAACATTAGTCCATTCTCCCAGCATTTGTAGATCTTTCCTCATGTTCTCCACTCCCTCAGGGGAGTCCACTCTCGTGTCATCTGCAAAAAGACAGACTTTTTCATTCATCCCTTCGGCAATAACACTCACGAATATATTGAACAGTACCAGTCCCAGGACCGAACCCTGGGGCACACCGCTAATCACCTTCCTTTCATCCAAGTGAGTTCCATTTACTGTCACCTTCTGTTGTCTGTCAGTCAACCTGTAGTTTGACACTTCTTCCTTATTATCACTTTGGTCACTACTCGAAGCGCAGTGTTTCAGGAAATGATATTTCCAGACTTTGACTACTGCAATGTCTGAAAATGCCTTACACTCACTACAAATGGGTCAGCACACAACTCCTCCAGGGGTACATCTGGAATTACTCACATTACACACATTTTAAAACAACTACACTGGCTGCCTCTTCTAAGCCAAATTAAATACAAAGTCCTTATTACCATCTTCAAAATTTCACACAATCTAATCTCACAGTACCTACAGTCCATCCTGCAAAGACCACCAGACAGCAAGTGCAAGAGAAGTCATATACAAAATACATTCATCATCCCGCTCGAAAGAACTAAGAGCAACCAAATTGCATGCTCACGTGCACTCTCGTTATATACACAAGGACCTTGGAATACCCTTCCTGAAAAAACTAGAATTATCTCAGATCTCGCAACATTTCTAAATAAATTTAAAACCCTACTATTCAAAGAACACTTTGGAAGTGAGCATAAGCCTGCAAGCCTAACAATAACTTAGCAAACAACTAGTGATCACGGAAATTGATATGATATGTACAGAGCTCGGTTAACATAGTCAAAGACTATTGATCAAATCAAAGACACATATATAAGGTATAATCTACTTAAATTAAATATATTTAATTGGCTACTCTCTTAATTGCACTACATACTATGTAAATTGGTTATGTTACATGTAAACAATGTTGATCTGTATATCATCTTTATCATGTCCTATGTTTAATTGCCCTATGTAATATTTAAATGTATTTAGTTATATGTAAACAGTGTTGATCTTAGGAAAAGCAGTCTATAAAAACTGCTAATTAAATTAAATAAATTAGGATATAACAGTAATGGTTTTCCCCTGATAGAACCTCCAAACAAGTACAGTAATGGAAATATGAAAATAACTTTGAAGAGAGAGCTCAAGGCTCATCAATGGTGTCAGTCTGCTGGTGAGCTCCCATGTGCCAGGTTGTTTCTCATTGTCTTGGGTTGTTATGAACCACATGTCAAAGCGGGTAGCAGAACAGAGGTATATAATATGCCAGAGAACCCACAAAGATGCTAAGCATAAGGAGGTTGAGGAACCAAAGTACGCTGGTCACAGAGTCACCCAACTAGAAGGGTAGTAATAAACTATATGACAATGATGGAGGGTTGTACAATGACAAGCCTAAGCAGTACATCCATAAATGTGCAAAGCAGGAAGATAGATAAGAGTGGCCCAAAAAAAGTCAAAGCATACTGATTGCAGAGACCTGTAGCTAGAAGAATGGCAACAAACCGGCAGGGCATTTACGAAGAGCGAAAGTTGTATAATAACAAGATTAAGCAGTCCACTCACAAAGACCTAATCCTTAGTGGAACACAAGATCTGGTGCAAGAAATAATGGTGTTGGGGCCAATTGGCAATAGTGAGCATAGGATGATCGCATTTGATTTAATAAATGGAGGAAGGATGGTAAGGAAATCCACAGTACTACCTTTTAACTTTCAAAAGGGAGACTATGATAAAATGAGGAAAATAGTTAAGAAAAAAACTAAAAGGAGCAGTTGCAAAGGTAAAAGATTTACATCAAGCATGGGTGTTGTTTAAAAATACTATCTTGGAAACCCAGACCAGCTGTATTCCATGCTTTAAGAAAAATGGAAGAAAGTCCAAAACAACTGCCAGCATGGCTTAAAGATGAGGTCGTAGCTAAAAAAGCATCTTTTAGGAAAAGGAAAAAGAAGCCAAATGACAAAAGCTGGAAACAACATAAGCACTAGCAATATAGATGCAAGGCATTGATAAGGCAGGCAAAGAGAGAATTTGAGAAGAAGCTTGCTGTGGAAGCAAAAATGCATAATAAAGACTTTTTAAAGTACATTCAGAATGGAGAAGTAACCTAGTGGTTAGAGCAAGTGCCTAGTACCCAGAAGATCAAGGGTTTGATTTCCACTGGCACTCCTTGTGACCTTGGGCAAGTCACTTTACCCTCCATGGTCTTGGAAGAAAAGGCCTGGCAATCTGCTTCCAGTGATATATTGCCAAGAAAACCCAGAGGTAGCTGGGGCAACACTGACTTGATGGCACTAAAAAAAAAAGTGCATTCATAAAGAAACTGTGATGGATCAGTAGGACCATAAAATGATAGAGGGGTAAAAGGGGCACTAAGAGGGAACAAGGCCAGCAGAGAGACTGAATGGATTCTTTGTTTTGTTTTTTACTGAGGAAGATATAAAGTACAGTAGTGATGTTACCCATGACTGAAATGGTATTTAAAGGTAATGCCACAGAAGAATTGAAAGAAATATTGATACATGGGGAAGATGTATTACAACTATTTGATAAAATGAAGAGCAGAAAATCACCTGGACCAAGGGGGTTGAAAGAACTGAAATATGAGATTGCAGACCTACTATTAGTAATCTGTGAACTATCATTAAAATTATCTGTAGTACCTGAAGAATGACGAATGGCCAATATAACGCCAATTTTTAAAAAGGGTTCCAAGGGTGATCCTGGAAACTAAAGACTGGTGAGCCTGAGGTCAGTACTGGGAAAAATGCTAGAAACCATTATAAAGAACAAAATTACTCAACATGTCAATAGTCATGGCTTAATGGAAGACAGTCAACATGGCTTTAGACAAGGAAGATCTTGTCTTACTAATCCGTTATGGGTTTTTTGAAGGTGTGAATAAACAGGTAGACAAAGGTGAGTCAGTTGATATAGTGTATCTGGACTTTCAGAAAGCCTTTGACAAGGTCCCTCATCAGAGACTTTTGGCAAAACTAAAAAGTCATGGGATAGGAGGCAGTGTGCTATTGTGGATCAGGAACTGGTTAAAAAATAGAAAGCAGAGGGTAGGGCTAAATAGCCAATTTTCCCAATGGAGAAAGGTGAATAGTGGAGTACTCCAGGGATCTGTGCTGGTTCTGCTGCTTTTTGACATATTCATAAATGATCTGGAAAAGGGAATAATGAGTGAGGTTATCAGATTTGCAGATGACACAAAACTATTTAAAGTTGTTAAAATCCAAGAGGATTGTGGAAAATTGCAAGAGGATATTGATAAATTGGAAGACTGGGCATCCAAATGGCAGATGAAATTTAATGTGGAGAAGTGCAAAGTTATGCACCTAGGAAAGAACAACCCAAACTATGATTTCACGATGAAAGGTTCCACATTGGGAACTACCTGATGCATAACCCATCAGTTTTGCAAAGATTTAGGCGTCATCGTGGATAACATGTTAAAACCCTCCACCCAGTGTGCAGCGGCGGCCAAGAGAGCAAATAGAATGCTAGGTATCATTAGGAAAGAATGGAAAATAAAACAAAGGATATTATAATTCCTCTGTATCATTCCATGGTGTGACCGCACCTTGAATATTGAGTGCAATTCTGGTGGTCGTATCTTAAAAAGGATATAGCGTTATTAGAAAAGATACCTAGAAGAGCCACCAAAATGGTAAAGGGGATGGAAGGATACTCCTATGAAGTGAGGTTAAAAAGGTTAGGGCTCTTCAACCTGGAAAAGAGATGGCTTAGGGGAGATATGATAGAGGTCTATAAATTAATGAATGGAATGGAACGGGTAAACGTAGATCGATTGTTTACGTCATCAGACTATAAAAAAAACTAGAGGACTTGCAATGAAGCTACAGGGTAATCTATTTAAGACTAATAAGAGAACATATTTTTTCACTCAACGTGTAATCAAACTCTGGAATTTGTTACCGGAGGATGTAGTAAAAGCTGTTAGTGTAGCTGGGTTTAAAAGAGGTTTGGACAAGTTCCCAGAGGAAAGGTCCATAAACCATTATTAAAAGGGACCCAGGGTATTACTGCTTGACCCAATACAAGCATTGAGGAACCTGTGTCTTTTGGGGAGACTGCTAGGTACTTATGACCTAGATTGGCCACTGTTGGAACCAGGATGGTGGGCTTGATGGACCTTGGTTGCATTGGTGTTGTATACAGATCTCCTTCACAGAAGAAATGTACAGAGATTCAATTGAAGCCATTCACAGTATTGCCATGAAAGAAAAGTGCTACTGATATGTCACTTCAATATGCCGTAAGTTGATTTGTGCATTGCTGCTGCAGGGTGATCTGTACAGGGAGAATTATTCTGGCAACTGGTAACAGAATCCACACTTAATGTGAAAAGTATGTCTGATGTTATTTCTCGCATTTGTCAATCAGTAGTAGTCCTTACCCATCACCCCCTTCCTTTCCGCATTTCCCTTGTCTCTTTATCTTCTTCCCCAGATGCCTTCCCCCCCCCCCCCCGCTCCCATATTCTCCAGAAAAGTGGAGATAGCAAGAGGCCCCAAGACTCTCTCATTAATTTATGCCACCTTTCCTGGAAGCCGTCAGGCTGCATTTAAACTTGAAAGTAGCATCAATAACAGCAATGTGGGCTGTGGGGTCTGTGAATGAATGCAGTACTGGCTGCCCTAGTTGCAAGCCAATAGTTTATTTTTAAAGTGGGCGGATGGTAGGATCATTTCTGGGAATGTGGAGGCATCACTGCATTCATTCAAAGATCCCGTAGCCTGTGCTTCTGTCACTGCTCTTTGGGTAGAAACAGGCAGAGCCGTAAGACTGCCCTGGGCAACAGGAAGGAGTAGCCTGAATAAATGAGAGAACAGTGGCTCCTTGTGCTTTCTAGGAGATTGTTCTGAGTCACGCTTCACTTGGGGACCAGTGGAGCAGTGCAAGCCTAAGATAGTACTTAGTACTGGCATGTATTGCCTGAAAAACACACTCTGGAAAGAAGAAAACCTTAATCAAGAGCCTTTTCTCCATTTCCAACAAAGTCCCTTAAATCTTTTCAACAATAATGGATGATCAACCAGATTAAACATAATGAATTAGTTGGGCTGCATAAGGAGTGCAGTCCCTTCCTTATCTGACAATAATCCCAAGTCATCTAACAGGGACAGAACCACAGTTTTTGTATTGAAACCTCTTCTGAGTCCAAATTGGCCCAGAAGCAATACTGATTGGACTCCCAAAATCTTTGGAAACTTTAAATAAAAAAGGCGTAACCCATCAGTTTTGCAAAGAAAATACCCTATTTAGAATAGTATATGTTTTGGCCTAATATCTTCATGATTCCTAGGTCCTTGGTAAGATCTGAATCATTGTTGTTGCTGTTGTTGCTATTAAGTGCTGTTGAGTCAGTGCCAACTTATGGCTGATCACAATTTAGGAAACTATCTAGAGCAGTGGTTCTCAACCCAGTCCTCTGGGACCCCTAGTCCAGTTGGGCTTTCAGGGTATCAACAATGAATATGCATGAGATAGATCTGCATACAATGGAAGCAGTGCAAGCAGATCTATCTTATGCATATTTATTGTGGATACCCTGAAAACCTGAGTTGCCTGGGGTCCCAGAGGACTGGATTGAGAACCACTGCTCTAAATAGTTTCCTAAATTGTGATCGGTCTTTAGTCAGGCAGCTAATTATTGACAGAGTGGCATCCATTGCTGCTGTTATTGTATCAGTTCATCACATTACTGGCCTTCCTCTTTTTTTGCTTTGACCTTCAACCTTGCCAAGCATGATACCTTTCTCTAATGATCTCTTTGTCTTCGTATGATGTGTCCAAAGTATGACACTCAAAGTCTTATCATCTAAGCTTTTAAAGAAAGCTTAGGTTTGATCTCCTCTAATACCAACTATTTTTTTCTTTGGGCAGTCCATGATATACACAGTATTCTTCAGCAGTACCATAATTTAAAGTTATCAATTTTCTTCCTATCAAACATTTTCAATGTCCAACTTTCACATCCTTATGATGTTATTGAAAATACTATGGATTGGACAAGTTGAATCTTTGGGGTATGTTTACTAAACCGTCTTAACATAGCAGCGCCGATGTTATCGTGCGATATGTAATGCTATCGCGCGATAACATCACGAATCGCATGATAACGTCGGCAGCAGCGTTAAGGCACACTAATGCTATGAAAGCTGGGGTCTGAAGGGCGGAGTAAGGCTCCCCAGGGAGCGGAGAGTGGGGGGGGGGGGGGAAGGCTCCATGCACACTAACGCCGTGAAATGAAGGTCTGAAAATTAGTGCCAGTGAAAACCTCACGCTAGAGGCACATTTGTAGGAGAGAGAAACCATTTCAGTCAGCAATGTACAGCAAAGTCAGGGAAACCCAGAAAAGTGATAGTAGTGATACATGTGCAGGAACCAAAAAGGCAAACATATAAAATGACCAGAACCACATCTGAAATCCCAATAACCAAGCTGGCCAATAGTGATATTAATGATAAACATAAAGCAACACTACTGACAAAGCGTAAAAAGGAAGATATCATGTTTGAAGGTCCTATGCTCTGTCCCCCTACAAAGTGAATGATCCCACATTGAAATAGCGCTGATCAGGGTTTTTGTCGTTTATATTGGGCAGGTTGTTATGGCGTGCACATGTGCAGCAACAGCAGAGTGGGCACATAGGAAAGTGCAACTGTACTGATGCTGTAAATGGGATACAGGAGGCTGCAGGCGGCACATGAGTGGTCCAGCTGGGGCACATTACGGACTAAGCAGATGCCTAGGTGGCACATAGGAATGCCGAAACTGTAAATCAGCAAGACAGCAACTGACGAGGGTCCAACTTGGGCACGAGTGTCTGTACCAGTGTCACAGGGGATATTACCCAGCAGGTACCCCCAAGGGCACATAACATTGGCAGGTGGTGCCGGGGGGGAAGCGCCATGTCCATGTAGGCACCCTTACCCAAGAACCCACACCATAGGCAGCTGCCTACCGGCACACTGGATGGCCTGGGACTGCGCACCACCAGCACCGCTGGCATAAGGGCATGTCAGCATGGTGGCGGAGGGGTGCTGGTGGTGGAGGGGGCAGTGGCATCTGCCCACAGCAGACCACGGCCAAGCCCCATTTAGGTGGGTGCCATGCACTGCAAGACAAGGTCTGTCTGACGAACAGTCATGGTATCCCCAGGGAATGATCTGCCCCTGTGGCAACAGTTTGGTGCAGTACATACAGCCAGTGTGTTCAGGAGCAGAAGGTCACAAGTTCAAGTCCTAGCTGTGGCTCCTGCCAACCCTGCCCCCATATTTTACCCAGTACTAAATGGTGTTAATAAAGATGGAACCTTTATTGCAGATAAAATAAACATGCCTGAAATGCCTATATTTTACCCTATAGAGCACAGACACCAGAAACATGTGCAATCCCTAGAGCAGAGTTTCCCAACTGCAGGCCTGGAGGGCCAAACACCATTCAGGTTTCATGCTGTCCTTAATAAATATGCCTGTGCTGCATTTGTATGCACCGCCCCAATTGTAAGCAAATGTATCTCATGCATATTCGTTAGGGGCCGCATGAAAACCTGAACAGAGTTTGACCCACCAGGACCGGAGTTGGGAAACTTAGCCCTAGAGCAGAGGCCAACAGGGGTACAAACACCCACACCCACTGGCTCCACTATCCAACGCCTCATGGAGAGTCAGGCTGTTGGGCCCTGCGCGGAGCAGCATCTCCCAATACTGGCACCTGCATACCTTAGCAATGTCATCCTAAACTTGGGAACACGTTCCACATATATCAAAAGGTTGCTATGATTAATGTCAGATAACAAATCCCAAGTTAAACACAATTTGTTGATAGAGATTCATCATAGCAACCTTTCTGATATCTGTGGAGTGTGTTTCAGTTATTGATTCTGACAGTGTTTACCACCCCGGGGAGTGACTCCAACAGTTTTGCGTACCATAGCAATGCCTGCACTGTGCCCAGGACTGGTGTGGCGGCCAGGGTTGCCACAAACCTCTATATTTGCACAATGCTGGCATAGGTGTGGGAATGTGTGTCTGTTTATCCAGTGTGTTGTGGCTGCCTATACCTTACTGAGCCCACACTGATTGCACTATTTCCAGTGTTAGCCTGCCAATGTGCATAATGAGGAGCAAGGTACTGTGGGTATGGCCCGGATAGGGTGGCATGGGCAGGATGCATCTGCACAGGGTATAGTGTAATGGCTGGGACATTGTAGTGCCCGACCACCACCTGCATGGACAGGGTGGCCACAGCATGTCCTGCTGGGAGGTCACTCTCACCCTGACTGTGCAGTGACCATGGCATGGCTAGGTTCCCCCATAGTGCTATTTGCCTCATGTGATATTTATGGGTTCTCTCTTTTGAGGCCCAATCACTGACATACTTGCTTGGTGTGTATGCTCACATCCCATTTTTGGGTGCACACAGTTCTTCCAGGAGCATGGACTATGTACTTGTTAGCAGACTGTCTGCAGTTAGTATGTGTATGGCTGGGACGCTTTGTAGGGTGCAGCAGGTGGAGGCTGACTGTGCCCTCTACTGTTGCATGTCAGATAGTGGTGGGGGGCAGCTGAGCTTTCCCAGCTGTCTGCCATTGCCTTATGTGATGCGTACAGCTCTGCATCGACTGCCCTGTAGGGGTGCCTGTTCCCCAGCACGACTGGGGTTGATGGTCTCCTCTACTGCCGCCAGTGCAGAGATGTACAATGTGGATCTGTTGGTGGGAGATCCTGTCTCCCCCCACCCTGAGCCACAGAGGGTGGGTTGGGTGGTGCTACATAATCCGCTTTTGGATCCAAACATCCCCTTCACCTATAACATGTGACCATGGCACCCACACAGGATATGCACTATTCTGGGTGCATCACAGTCCACAAGGGCTAGACATGGCTGGGAAATACAGATGGACACAGGTGTATCCTAGGTGTGTCTGCAAGGACTAACTATCACTCACTGGCACTGATGGGGACTTGCAGCATAGCCTATCTCAGCCAAGCAATTTGCTGCGGACCTGGTGCTGGGTGCCCAACCTCACCCTCAGGATGAGCACAGTACCCACACAATTTCATGGCCTGTAGCTACTCTGTGCCAGTAACACACACGGTCAGTTTCCCCTACCAGGCTTAGGTGCTGTGGGGGTGCATACCCCATTATGTGATCAGCTGTAGACTGATGATCTGCATGTGCAGTGTATCATGGGTACGGGTGTGTTTACCCTATCCTGGTAACCACAGCAGACAGTTTGTGTGGTGACCTGCATTCTTTCTGTAGCCAGCCAGCCAGCCAGCAGTGTGGCAGTAGCTATAGAGATGTAGCCTACTGGTTACTTCACTGACTGTGGAGGCAGAGGTCATGGATTTGATCCCACAGTGGTGTAATATAAAAAGGCTGTCTGAGGTGTTTTCTTTTAATTTAAATCAGTGCTGCCAGCAGAAACACCCTCGCAGTGCTGTAGCCTAAGGTGCCTCATAGGCAACCTATAGGGTGCCCTGTAAGGCGCCCTCTACAGCACCCTATAGGGCACATTATAGGGTGCCTTGGCAGACAGGGCACTTTAAATATGACCTATGGGGTGCCTTATAGAGCACATTATGAGGCATCTTAGGTTACGGCACTGTGAGGGTGTTTTTGCTGGCAGCACTGATTTAAATTAAAAGAAAATGCCTCAGACAGCCTTTTTAGATTACACCACTGCAGGATCAAACCTATGACCTCTGCTTCCACAGTCATTGCAGTAACCAGTGGGCTACATCGTTATAGCTTCTAACATTGCGCTGGCATGTACTTAGGGTTAACGCATGTTAACGTGCCACTGTGCCCACTATCACGCGATACATATTCTTTCTACCTTAGGACTGGAACGCCCACTCCTTATATGGCATTCTTCACATTATCGCTGCAACTAACACTGGTAACATTAGGATGGTTTAGTAAACATACCCTTAAGTGTGGAGAGATACATCTCTGCTGTTGATAATCTTGTCAAGGCCCTTCATAGTTATTCTGCCAAGAGCAATGCATTGTCAGATTTCTTGACTGCTTGTCATTTCTTTATTCATTATTGATCCAAACAAGTTAAAGTTGTCCACTATGTCTATTTTTTTTCTCCATCAGTGATGAACTTATTGATGCCAGTTGTCTGGATCTTTGTCTTCTTCAAGTTAAGGCGCAGGCCCATATTAAGACTGTGAATTAAGAATTTTAAGCTCTGAATTAATAGTTAAAAAAAACAGAGAATGTGAGCCATGATGTACCACACACAAAATCATAATAATAATAATCTTCATCGTCATCGTAATGCGTAGTTTCTCTTTCTAAAATCACTACTTTTACACATACACCAGCTGCAACCACTGCAACCACTTACAGTATATAGCCAGCTCTAAAATCACCTTCATTGTATGCTTTCTTAGGACTGCACTTTGCTGGGGGTGGGGGAGACAATTTTATTTATTTATTTAGAAAGAATTAATGTTGTATTCAATATTTCTAAAACATTTATTCAACTCCAATACATTTTATCAGGCAAATAAAACATATCTAGCATTTTTTCCCAAAATGTCCCTTGTCACAATGTAACATGTTGTATACTGGACATAGACCTGTCCAGTTTTAAATTAATACATGGTTAGCAAAAACTGGTTATCTCTGGAGGCTCTGCATGCAATCTACAGCCCCTTTAATCATTGTGATAATATAGGACAAGTCTTGATTGAGCTATTGCAGCTGCTCGTTAAAAAAAAAACATCCTAAACAGGTTGTAACTTTGCATTATTGACGTGTGCTAAATTATACTCCTATGACCTCTGGAGAAACAGATAGATCTGCACACCAATAAAGGTACAATAAGTGCAAAGGAATTCAGATGTTGTGCAGACTTCCACTCATTAAAGTCTGAAGATCACTTTAGATTCCCTCCCCTTTGCCTTGAGATTGAAAGTTGAATTGAGATATGGCCCTATTATAAAACAAAGGGGTATGTTTACTAAACCGTCTTAACATGCGCCCGGCGATAGTGTGTAGGCTGCCATAAAAGGAGTGGGCATTTCAGTCTTAAAGCATGTGATAAGGAAGCTTATCATAGCTCAGGAAGGAGCTATAGTAAAGGTGAAGTGAATCTGAACAAGCAACCTGTCAGTTCTGGTAGAAATAAGAAAACAGAATTTTCCCATAAAAGACTACCAGTCCCAGAATGCACCAGGTTTCCAACAGCCATTAGAGGAGCTGAAGTGGGGAAACGTGTGTTCAATCAAGAGGGCTATGAGGTAATCCCCAAGCACTCATCTCAAAGGGCAGGGCCTGATTCAGCACAGCTGCGCTGTGCTAGGGTGGAGCACTCTTCTAAGCAGAATAAAGGTAGAGTTTATTCCACAGAGAATCAGCTTGAGCTTGGATATCCTCAGATTCAGCTTGGACATCTTCATGATCTTGGACAGCTTCATCATCTGGAGGATCATCAGAAGCAGAAGCCAGAGTGGACGGACAGAGAGGGCAAGAAACCCTTTTGAAGAAAGAAGAGAAAAGCATTTGGGAGGTCTAAAGGAGTCCAGAGCAGTACGTATACTGGGAGACATTCAAAAGGCCAGCATACACCATTGGACTGGGGAAAACCAGAGGAGTGGTGCTGCAGAGCTAGGAATCTCCAGACGGTACCTGTGAGGGAGACGGCTGCACTTGGAAGGGACCCTAAGACCCGTACCAGAAGGTATGTGAAGAGAGCCCCAGTGTCCAGAGATCTGGATTGGAAGGCTGGACATAAGAACTGGACTACATACTGGCCAGGCTATTTAGAGAGGAACTCTAACAGCAATGGAAGCTCAGGTATGAACACTGATCTATGCCCTAGCTATACCCTTGAAAGACAGCTCCTGAGAGTGCTCCATTGAGAAATTCCTCTGGGCCAATCCATGATATTGAACCCATGATTGTTGAAGAAGGGGGAGAGGTCTTAGATACAGGCTGTGAATACATGGATTGCTCTCTGTCTAAACTCCTTTGGTAATTTACTGTTACAAAGTACAGCAACCATCACAAAGAAATACAAACTTGTTCTTTAATCTACTCAGAAAAGCTCCTGAGTAGGATTTGAGCCACGCAGTAGAAAGCAAGCCAGCTAAGGGGTTTCAGCTGGGTAACTGCTAGCAATTGAGCCTTACCTAATTGCTTGTGAGCTCTGAGGAAATCACTTCTGAGTCTATGTGTGAAGATATAAGAAGTTAACCTGAAAAGAACAGTTTTTCCTTACTTTGTGGGTTTTGCTTGTGGTTTGATGCACTGCTAAGAAAATATTAGCTAGAGCCTACAGAAAAGACCAGTTTGTTACCAACCAGGTCTTTATTCTTTTGCTTTGATTGCCTGACAAGTTCAGCTGTTGTTTTCCTGATTTTGTTTTTCTAAGTTTAACACTGAAAGCAAATATCCTGTTTTATGTGCTACCAAGCATATCTGTGTTGGGAGAAATAACCCCATAAATAAATATCTTATTGGCTTTACACTCAAGCACAACTAATTATTGTGAACGGCTGTGTCTGGTGTGAATGGACTGCATTTCCCACAATCCCTTGCAAATCATATTAATATATGCCTTTGCCAAGACTGTGAACATTCTCACCCAGGCCCCCGTCTGACAAGCAGCAAAATGGGAGTATCGTGTTATAACGCTTGCTGCAGCGCACATTATCGGGCAAAGCACCGCTAAGCGCGTTAACGCGCGGTAATCTTAAGTAGGCACCCAGACATGCAAACATAGAAACAGAGGTGTAGCACAATGGTTAATACACTGACTGATGATAGAGGGGTCATGAGTTTGATCCCCCAGTGTGCTTAATGCATAAGGCTGGCTGAGGCATCAGCTTTGACATGTAAGCATTGTTTCCTGAGGCAGTTTATTTGTATTTTAATTATTGCTGCCAGCAAACACACCCTCAAGTGCCATAACCTAAGGTGCCGCATAAGGCACCCTATAAGGCGCTCCATAGGATACCTTAGAAGGCACTTTATATGGACGGTAACCATAAGGTGCCTCAGAAGGCGCTGTATAGGGCACCCTATAAAGCGCCTTCTGAGGCATGGTTACAGTATGCTGAGGGTGGTTTTGCTGGCAGCACTAATGTACATTAAAAATAGATAATGCTTTGTACAGCCCTATCAAATAACCCCACTGTGGGTTTGAACCCATGACCTCTGGCTCCACAAACAGTGAAGTAGCCAGTGGGCTATAGCTCTATAGCTGCTAACAAGCCCCTGGCTGGATGCAGAAGGACTGCACGTCACCACACAGTCTGCTGTGATCACCAGAATAGGGTTAACCCACCCGTACCCATGATGCACTGCACATGCCAATCAGCAGTCTACAGATGAACACAAGATGGGGTATGCACCCCCACAGCACCTCGGCCTGGTAGGGGGAACTGACTGTGTGTGTTACTGGCACAGAGTAGCTACACACCATCACATTGTGCAGGTACTGTGCTCACCCTGAGAGTGAGGTGGGGCTCCCAGAACCAGGTCCACAGCACCGTCCATGGCAGAAATAGGCCATGCCTCAGGTCCCCAGCAGTGCTAGTGTGTGAGATAGGTAGTTCCTGCAGACACGCTTTGGATACATCTGTATTTCTCAGTCAGGTTTAGCCCTTATGGACCCATAGGTGGATTATGTGCCACCACCCAACCCACCCCCTAGGGGCTGGGGTGGATTATGTGCCACCACCCAACCCACCCCCTAGGGGCTGGGGGTGGGAAATAGGGTATCCCACCAACAGATCCACATTTTACCCCCCTGCAATGTTGGCAGTAGAGGGGACCATCAACCACAGTCCTGCTGGGGAACAGACAACCTACAGGGCAGTCAATGCAGCTCTATACACATCTATAAAACAATAGCAGACAGACATTAGGCCCAGAAATGCTCAGCTGCATCCCACCACTACTAGATATTCTCCTGCAGCAAGCCTCCAGCCACTGCACCCTGCAAGGTGTTCCAGCACAGCACAAACTAGCTGCAGCCAGTCTGCTAGCTAGTCCATAGTGCATGTTCCTGGAGAATATGCATGCACCCAGAACTGGGATGTCAGCATACATACCAAGCAGATAGGTCAGTGATTGGGCCCCAAAAGGGAACCCATAAATATCACATGAGAGAAATATTAGAAAGCACTATGGGGGGACCTAGCCATGATGTGGTCATTGCTCAGTCAGGGTGAGAGTGATCTCCAAGCAGGACATGCTGTGGCCACCCTGTCTGTGCAGGTGGTGGCCGGGCATACAATGTCTCAGCCATTGCCCTATGCCCTGTGCAGATGCATCCTGGCCAGGCCACCCTGCCCGGGCTATACCCATGGTACTTTGCTCCTCATTATGCACATTGGCAGGCCAATACTGGCAACAGTGCTGGCAGTGTGGGCTGTGGAGGATGTTTGCAGTCACCACACACTGGATAGGCAGACACACACTCCCACACCTATGCCAGCATTGTACAACTATAGAGGTGTTTGGCAGCCCTGGTCACCGCTCCAGTCCTCGGCACAGTGCAGGCATGATATGGTACGCAATACTGTTGGGGTCACTCCCCAGGGTGGTAAACACTGTCAGACACAAGACCTGTAGCACACTCCACAGACATCAGAAAGGTTGCGATGATGCAGCTCAATCAGAAAATTGTACTTCAGAAATGCTATCTGCCAGCAATCATAGCAACCTTTTGATAGCTGAGTGCCGTATTCCTGGGTTTAGGGTGGCATTGCTAAGGTATGCAAGTGCTAGTATTGGGAGATGCATGCAGGGCCCAATGTCCTGCCTCTCCTGGTGGCATTGGATGATGGAGCCTGTGGGTGCGAGTGTGTCTGCCCCTGTTTGCTGCTGCTTTACTGCAGAGGTTCCCAACTCCAGTCCTGGTGTGCCAAACACTGTTCGGGCTTTCATGCTGTCCCTCATGAATATGCATGAGATACATCTGCATACCATGGGGGCGGCGCATAGAAATGCAGCACAGGCATCTTTATTAGAGGCAGCATGGAACCTGAATGGTGTTTGGCCCTCCAGGACTGCATTTGGGAGACTCTGCTCTAGGTAATGTGCATGCTTATGGTGTCTGTGCTCTGTAGGGTAAAATATAGGTGTTTTGGGCATGTCTACGTCATCTGCACTACAGGTTCTGTCTGTATTAGTACGTTGTAGTAGTGGGTAAAATATGGGGGCTGGGTTGGCAGGAACCACAGCTGGGACTTGAACCTGTGACCTCCTGCTCCTGAACACACTGGCTGTGGGCACTGCACCTCCGTGTTGCCACAGAGACAGTGCATTCTCTGGGGATACCATGATTGTTCATCAGACAGGGCCTGTCTGTTGCAGTGTATGGCACCCACCTACACAGGGCTAGGCCACGGTCTGCTCTGGGCAGCTGCCACTGCCCCCTCCACCACCAGTACCCCTCTGCCACCCTGCTGACATGGCCGTCTGCTGGTGCTGCTGGTGGAGTGCAGTCTCAGGCCATCCATTGTGTGGGTAGGTGGCTGCCTATGGTGCAGGTTCTGGGGTAAGGGTGCCTGCATAGCTGTCCACGCTTCCCCCCAGCACCACCTGCCAATGTTCTGTGTCCTTGTGGGTATGGCAGTGCCAGGTCCCACAGTACCTGCTGGGTACTATCCCCTGTGACACTGTGGGAAGCACACTCGTGCCCATGCAGGGTCCTCAGCAGTTGCTGTCTGGGTGCTCTACTGTTTCAGCATTCCTATGGGCCACCTAGGCATCACCCTAGTCTGTACTGTGGCCCAGCTTCAGCACATCATGTGCCGTCTGCAGCCTTCTGTGTCCCCTTTCCCAGCATCTGTCCAGTTGCCCATTCCAACATGCCCGCCCCGCTGTTGTGGAACATGTGCACGCCATAGGAAACCTGTCCAATGGAGAGGGAAACCCTGATCAGCGCTATTTCACTGTGGGATCATTCACCTTGTATGGGGATGGAGCGTAGACCCTTCCAAAATTCATATCCTTTTTTTGGAGATTTATTGAGAGTGTTTTTTGATGTTTCCCATTAATATCGCTTTTGCCCAGCATGGTTATGTTTTTTTAATATTTTGTTGGGGTCATTTTCAGTGTTTATTTGCACTTTTGTTCCGTGCACATGTATCACACTTATCACTTTTTGTAGGTTTCCCTGATTTTGCTGTACATTGCTGACATAAATGGTTTCTCTTCACTTTAAATCAGTTGTAACGCCAGGGTTTCACTGGCGTTAGTTTTCAGCCTCGGATTTCACAGTGTTAGTGTACAGAGAGCCTCTCCCCTCCCACTCTCCACCCATTGACCCCTTCTCTCCGCCCCTGGGGAGCCTTCCTCCGCCCTCTGGGAGCCTTTCTCCGCCCTCAGTGCTCGTATGCGCCGCAGCGCGCATTATCGCGCACTAAGGTACCTTATCACGTGATAACGTCACAGAGCGCACAATAAGACAGTTTAGTAAACATACCCCAAAGAGTGCATTATATCTATAAAAGAGCCCGATTTAAAAACATAGAAAAGAACTGGGAAAAGTGCCCATTGCCACAGGGAAAATTAGGTAATAAGGATGGGGTAGTAGGAGGACTTGATAAACATAAACCATCACCATATAAACAGAAACCACATAGCCACAGGCTGTAAATGGTAATTACAAGAAGACAGATGACATCCTCCCCCTTTGTTCTTTCTCCTTGCACAGACCATTAACTAGTACTTATAACTAAGGATACAGGTGGCTTCCATCTCTGAATGTGTGCAATCTCCCGGAAAACAAGGACAAAAAAACCCAGATCAATGTGCAAAAGCAGGATAAGAACACAGGAGGGCAGGAAACAAAAAAGGGGAGATACTCGTAATGGCCACATCTTTGTTTATGAAACTAAAGCACAAACAGATGTCATTAGACTCTTGTCACACACCAAGTGCTAGTGGCAGCATTAAAGCAGACTGCATCCATATTTATAATGATGGAAACACGCTTGCTGTATGACAGACCTTGTATTTAGGCCGTGAGAAACACCATTTAATCTGCAGGATGGAAGGGAAATAGTGTCTGGCTGCTATGACAAAACTTGCTGCCTGATGCCTTAGCTAGCCTGGTGCTTTCAGGTTGAGTACATATTGAATTTAGTCCTCTTCCACTGGATGACCTAGCTATTGGCTGGAAAATACAGTTCATTGTAGTAAGTGCCATATAATTCCCAAAAGCTTCCCTGATCCATCAACTCTTTAAGTTCTAGCTTTGAGAACAAGGCAAAGGTAATGGTATTTTAAAATGTTCTTGTAAAGAAGAAAAGGCAGGTGATAAAATATTAGAGTTCTACCGTTGTTAATTCTTGTTAACACAGGCTGTTATTACCAAGACCAAAATATATGACCTTTACATTCAGAAACATCAAAATCAAGCTTAATATTTTATCACCTCCCCAATAGAAGTGCATTGATTTTTGAGGCAGGGAGCATAAATCTGAACTATTGACAAAGAACACCTCATAAAACTTGTGAAGCTCTGAAAAGCAGTCTAGAAATGGTCAGTGTTGCCAGGGAAAGAGTACAAATACCCCTTGTCAATGTTATTTCAGTTCTATATATCTCTTCCTTTTTCTTTTTTATAAACAACAAGCAAATTTGGAAGAACTGCAGCTGAGCCATCAATTACACAGGTACACTAAAAAATTTTTTTTTTAAACTACCTCTAATGTTTCGATTGATTTTTACGTTTTTTGGTGCGCTGAATCCAAATCTGGTAACCAATTTGCTCCATCACGTACAGATTTTTTGCTACATTGGGTTAGCAGTTTGAGGTGAACGTTTCAGATTGAGTGCGATCGAGATAAAGGTTTCTTGGATGAATTCTTTATACTAATTGTTTAGTAGTTATTCAAATAAGAATAAAGAAAATTGTAACAAGGCAGCACATGAGAATAGAGTAATGTCAACAAAACACACTGTGATGGTAGCAAAATTGTCTGCACTTAAAACAGCCACATACATGTGCACAAACATTGAGCATATAAGAGCGAGGTTAGACACAAAGCAAAGCAAAGAAATGTGCAAAAAATGTTGTACAGGTATGTATGCAAGAATAGAAAACGCAAACCGCACCATTGCAATACATGAAGACAAACACCCGATGGTGTGGAAATAAAATTCTAATAAATGATATCCGACACTGTGGTAATAACTAGCAAATTTTTATTTCAAAGTTTAGTAAAAACACGATATTTGTCAACACAGTTTAGATTTTAAAGTCATTCTTGGGTCAATCAATCTCCTGGTGGGCCCGTTTCTTCTTCCCCGAATGCTTCTCTTGGTGCGCTGCTTGGCGTATTTTTCATCTGGGGTTTCCCGCAGCAGCAACCAGCAGAAATCAGCCATCATAGTGGTGTTCCATCTTCCATGGTACCTTCTCTCTGCGTCCTTGATGTCCTGGTGAAACCTTTCACCTTGTTCTTCACTGTACGCCCTCAAGTTTTCGGGAAAGTAGTTCACATGGGAGTGCAAGAAATGGACTTTCAGGCTCATGTTACAGCCTTGTTCTTTGAAGGCATTGAGCATCCTGGCAACAATATCCTTATAGTTCTCATCCCGCATGTTCCCCAAGAATTTGAGAACAACATCCTTGAAGGAATCCCAGGCTTCTTTTTCCTTCTCAGACATCGTTTCAGCGAATGCTCCATCTGAAATGAGTTTCCTTATATCAGGGCCAACAAACACTCCTTCCTTTAGCTTTGCTTCAGAAAGTCGGGGGAACTTTGAGCAAAGGTACCGAAAGCACTCACCATCTTTTGGAAGGGACTTGATGACTTGCTTAATGAGACCCAACTTAATGTGGAGAGATGGTAATAGAATTTTATCACGAGGTACCAAGCTCTCATGAAGAACATTTTTCTCACCGGGTCTCAAATACTCCCGAATTGGCCAGTCTTTTTTCCCCCAGTGTAGGTCGCGGGCCCGGCTATCCCACAAGCAAAGCAAGCAGGGATATTTGGTGAAACCGGATTGCTGCCCTAATAGCATGGATAGAATTTTAAAGTCTCCACAAATCATCCACTTATGCTCATCATAACGAATCTTCTGAAGAATCAGGGCCAAATTCTCGTATTTTTCTTGGAGAATAACAGAGTGAGCAATAGGAACTGAAGCGAATGTGTTGCCATTATGAAGAAGAACACCTTTTATGCTGTCTTTTGACGAATCAATGAACAGCTGCCATTCAGCAGGATCATACTTGAGTTTAAACTTTTCCATCACTCCGTATATATCGTTGCAAAATACCAAATCTTCCTCTTTGCTGAAATACTTCAAAAATTGTGTCTCGCGGTTGCGGTACCAATAAAAAGTTGTTCCTGGTGACAATAGATTTTTCTGTTTAAGCCGAGAACCTAGCAGTTGGGCAGCATCTTTTGGGAGTCCTAAATCCCGGACTAAATCATTCAATTCAGCTTGAGAGAAAAGTTCAGGTTTCGGATCTGGTTCAGTTTCAAACTCAGAAGTACTGGACTCATCGGGAAAAGCCATCTGATGAGTCTCATCATGATCAGAACCGTCCACACAAATACGATCCAAAGATTTTGGTGGTTCAGGCACAGGTACTTCGTTGCTATGAGGCATAGGCCTAATTGCTGAGGGAAGGTTGGGGTAACTTATTACGTTCTTATTTTTTAAGTTGTATCCCTTCACAATGCAAGAGCAAAAATAGCAGTCACTGCTGTGGTCTCTTTGTTCACGCCACATCATAGGTATTCCGAAACAAAATGCTTGTTTTTTACCTTTCATCCATAAGCGTAGATCTTCCTCACATGTCTTGCACACTTTGTGAGGAGCCCACGGTTTGCCTTGATCGCCTAACTTCAAACCGAAATAGGCGAAATATACTTTTTTAATAAATGCAGAAATGTTCCTCTGCCGCTTTTTCACGGTATATTCCCCACAAATAAAACAAAAACTGTCCGGAGAGTTGACGCAACCTCTGGCTCTGTGAGCCATCACAAATACACAGCACTGCAAACTACAACTGTAGTGAACCACTTCGGAATAAAGCTGGATTACGACTGAGCAAACAAAAGGTAATAATGAACTTGCAAGAAACTGAAATTTGACAGGAACGTTCATGTCGCAACCACCGTGTTTGAGCGAGCGAACGAGGCGAGGCGAACAGGAAAGAACATGCGCCAGCGCGAGTACTGGATTTAGCCCCCCGCCTCCCAATTGTCCTGTTAATGTATAAAATGAATACAAAACACTCTAAAATATCATGAGGGAGTGTTTCTAGTTAGTTAACCATTACAACCTCTATTTTGGGCCAAGAAAATAAACTGCAGTCGGCTAAAAAGAAATTATGTGAACATTCCTTATATGGGTAAGAAATCTAATTTTGCAAGAAAACGTAACGTGATGGAACATTTTGGCTATTTTTCCTGGATTCAGCACCCCAAAATCTATAGGAATCAGTTGCAAAACTGGAGGCAGTTTTTTGGTAGTGTACCTGTGTTATTCTTCTGTCTTATCTAAATCTTAAATGTTCCTTCACTAGTGCAGCTATCAAGGCTAACAATGAGACCTATCAGAGCTTGAAAGCTCATGTCGTATAATCTCTCGTACACAGATTTCCAGTTTTTTCTTGCAAATTTTCTTAGCCTCTGTAATAGAGGCAGGATGATTAAAAATAAATATATATATATATATGTGTGTGTAAAAGAAGGAGTGATGAGACAGGACTTGCAACTGCATGTAAGGAATCTCCATGTGTGAGTATTTACCTGCTGGGAAATTGTCTTAACACTTAAAGGAAAGGAGAATTTGTTAAACTGTGTAAGTTCTGTGTCTATTTAAATGCATTTAAGAAATAGCCTAGTAGCAAAGCTCTCTGTATTTGATGCCAACGCCCCTCCTCCTCCCCTCCCCCACCACCATTGACTCCCATCTCAGGTTTATTATTTGCTTTATAAGTTTCTGAAAGACAATTAACAACTAATGGGACTGCTCATGATCTTAAAAATCTTAACAGCACCAATTTGAGGTTTGAAAGCAATCTAAGTTCAGTGTTCTGAGGAATGAAAGGCCTCAAATGCGGGACCTGGCTCCTGCTGGATTTCTCAGCAGTTGCTTAACAGCACAGGATAATAATCCCCACATGTATCTTTCATCAGCCTATTGCCAAGAGTTTTTTAAAAAATTTTGAAATCTATTTAAAATCCAAAACCACTTAGCTGACAACTATTAATCTTCAAAACACCGAATCTCAGAAATGCTGGACGATATAGTCAACTCGAGTTTTGCCAATGTAAGTTCTTATGGCTGCCTCAGGACTCATCCACAGTGAGGTTTTTGTGCCAATTAAGTCAATAGGAGGGGCATTTTTCATCATAATATTTAATTGTGCACTTTTACCAGTGATTAATCCTCAGCAATAGATTAATTTTACGTCCTTGCAATCCATCTTGAAGACGACACAAAATAAATAACATACAGTTGTCAAGTGTGCAGGGGCTCAGACCCACAAGTTTGAAAAATAGAGGCCACAGTCATATAGCTGGAGCCACAGAGACTAAGATCAAGCCCTTGTCATAAGGCCATGAGAGGCAGAGAGTGAAGCCCCTCCATTTGGAGATCATTAGACAGTTTGAACCTGCCTCTAAACCAGCCTCCAAACCAAACCGCTGCCCGGACACTCCACCTCCCTCCTCAGCTCCTGCCCAATCGGGGCAGTGGGAGTGCGACCAGCAGCAGCCGGCAGGAGATAAAAGCAGCGTCCCTGCTTGCAGAGATGCCGCTGCCCGGACACTCCACCTCCCTCCTCAGCTCCTGCCCAATCAGGGCAGTGGGAGTGCGACCAGCAGCAGCCGGCAGGAGATAAAAGCAGCGTCCCTGCTTGCAGAGACGCCGCTGCCCGGACACTCCACCTCTCTCCTCAGCTCCTGCCCAATCGGGGCAGTGGGAGCGCGACCAGCAGCAGCCGGCAGGAGATAAAAGCAGCGTCCCTGCTTGCAGAGATGCCGCTGCCCGGATACTCCACCTCCCTCCTCAGCTCCTGCCCAATCGGGGCAGTGGGAGAACGACCAGCAGCAGCCAGCAGGAGATAAAAGCAGCGTCCCTGCTTGCAGAGACGCCGCTGCCCGGACACTCCACCTCCCTCCTCAGCTCCTGCCCAATCGGGGCAGTGGGAGCGTGACCAGCAGCAGCCGGCAGGAGATAAAAGCAGCGTCCCTGCAGGGCGTGCCCGCGCCTGAGGGCCTCGCCGGAGGGCCCTTGGGCATTGCCCTTAGGCGCGGCACGAAGGCAAGCAGAAGGAAACAACCAAGGGAAACAACAGCGCCGACAGCATCAAAGCAGAACCCAATAAGGAGCAGACCGAGGCGAAGGACGTCAGAACCGCAAGTAGTACTCTCACAGAACATCACAACAAACCAACATGATCACAACATTGTTTCTACCAATCTGCCTCCTCCTCACACATGTCCTACCACCAAACTCTCACGTCCACTACCCACACCCTAACTCACCATGGCTTCCGCCAACCACTTGGTCATACAAAGAACCACAGTGCACTCATTCTGCCACACACAGCACAGCAATGACAAAAAGAAAAAACACACACAAAGCACACTCCCACACACTACATTCAAGTGAAACACACGAAACAACAAAGCCCACAAAGCATACAACCATAGAGCTCATAAACGCAAGATCCATATGCAACAAGATACACACTATAGCAGACCACATAGAAGACCACCAGCCAGACATACTTTGCATAACAGAGACTTGGCTCAATCCCACCGACAATGTTCTACTCAATCAATTGGTACCAGACACATACACAGCATACAACTGCCCACGCACCCACAAACGTGGAGGAGGAGTCTTGATAATTGCAAAGAAGAACCTAAAGTTCAAAACTCAGAGCTCCTCTGACACACCACAAGGTAACACACTCAGCATCGTGAACAAACACATGGCACTCTGCCTAACCTACAGAGCACCCAGAGCCTCACCAGATGAACTAGCCTCTACGCTCGAAGCAGTATGCGCCATCACCGCAACTAACAAGCCCACGCTTCTGCTTGGAGACTTCAACCTCAAGTCCACCAACAACAAAGATGCAGAAGCTTTCCTCCAAGCAATGACCTCACTTCAATTTACCCAAATCATCGACGCCCCAACGCACAGACACGGCTCTACCCCAGACCTCATCTTCGCAACCAGCTACCTAACATCAAGAGGTCTAATATCAACACCTACCATCACCCCAGTTCCATGGTCAGACCACTACATAATCAAGATAAAGTTGCAACTACAAAAGGACAATCTCAACGAACAAACAGACTACACACCCACACAAAGATGATTCAAGAACTTCGACAGAGACGCTTTCCTACAGGACACGATACAACAACTGACCATGGAAACAGATGACCTGGAGACTCAAATCACCAACTGGAACAACACACTATCCAACGCCGTCACAGCAACAGTTGCCAGACCAAAGAAACACCGTCGCAACAAGAGACAACACAAGCCTTGGTACTCCACAACCATATGACAAGAAAAAGAGAACTCAGAAAGATTGAACGGAGATGTAGAAAATCCAAGGCTGATGAAAACCAGCAGCTATACCTAACAAAGCAAAAACAATACAATGAACACATCAACCAATCAAAGAAAGAATACCATACAAACATGATAAATACCTCCATAAACAAACCCAGAGAGCTATTCGAAATAGTGAAAATCCTCACAAAGGAGCAAAGGACAGAGGAGGAAGTACAAATAGACCCACAAAAATTTGCTGATCATATCAAGGAAAAATTTCACGCCGCAGAACCAACAACGCCTAGTACATCAACTCAGCATGACTCGCACCCTAAGACCTGGAACATGTTCTGCTCACCCTCAACAGAACAGCTCTCCCACATCATCTCAGCAATCAAAACAAGCACCGCTCCTACGGACCCTTGCCCAGTGTCATGGATCAAAGCCACCAAATCAAGCTTCATCCACTTCATACACAACATGGTGCACAACTCCCTCACCCAAGGACTCATGTCAGATCAACTAAAGCTAGCTACAGTACAAGAGCAACCCAGCAGCATACCGACCAATATCCAGCATACCCTTTCTAGCAAAAATCATAGAAAAATCAGTACAACAACAACTACAGGAACACATCGACAACCATGCTCCTCTAGATGACAACCAACACGACTTTCACCCCAACCATGGAGTCGAAACACTGCTGATCTACCTCTTCGACAACATCCTCCGAATCATAGACAACACCAAAAAAGGTATCCTAATGATCTTCATTGACATCTCTTCAGATTCGACACAGTAGACCACCAAACTCTCCTGGAAAGACTAAAGAAAATTGGGCTTCATGGTACCACATTAAAATGGTTCCAATCATACCTAACCGACAGGCAGATACAGGTCAAGGTAGGCCACAACACCTCTCAACCCATAAAAGTCCTCCAAGGAGTGCCTCAAGGGTCCGCCCTCTCGGCACTTCTGTTCAACATATACATCCAGCCAATATGCGACATCCTGAAAGTGAACAGCATTCAATACACAATCTATGCAGATGATATTATGATATACACGCCTATCTCAATTGACAACCCAGACTACTCTAAAATAACAGACTGCCTCACACAAATGACAAGATGGTGTAAAGACAACAACCTCACAATCAACTACAGCAAGACGGAGGCACTAATAATCACTCGCAACCCAGACTTCATCCACCCACTGGACATCAGAGTACAAAACACGACCATACCAATGAAATCGGAAGTAAAATACCTCAGAGTGACCCTGGACAATGAACTGAATCTCAAGACACACGTAAGCAAAACAATCAAAAATGCATACCACAGGATGAGAATCATCAGAAGACTTAAACCCCTCCTCGCCACAGAACACTTCCGCACCGTATGCCAAGCTCTAATTACTCCCTTACTGGACTTCTGCAACCTCATCTACCTTGGGCTAGCAAAACAAACACTCAAACCACTACAACTAGCACAAAACACTGCAGCCCGCATAATATCTGGTTCAACAAGACATGAACACATTACTCCTGTTCTGAAAGACCTACACTGGCTCCCAATCAGTTCACGCATCAAATACAAAACAATCATAAACATATTCAAGATCAAACACCACACTTCAGCCAACAGCCTGCACACCCTCATACAACCAGACACCAGCACTCGCCCAAGAAGAAAAGGAACCTCCAACAGAGTCAACACCCTGAGTGACTTCAGAAAAACACGCAAGGACACCACAGAGAGAGCACTCTCCC
Source organism: Ichthyophis bannanicus (assembly GCA_033557465.1). NCBI lineage: Eukaryota > Metazoa > Chordata > Amphibia > Gymnophiona > Ichthyophiidae > Ichthyophis > Ichthyophis bannanicus. The sequence continues at coordinate 1,038,043,185 of CM066031.1, forward strand.
TGGCTGCCCCAACAATATGGAACTCCCTCCCAGACGAACTGAGATTGACAACGGACCTCAAAGACTTTCGCAAACAGCTGAAGACAACGCTCTTCATAGAACACTACGGTCATGTCACTTAATCATACTAACAGGAACCACCAACTTACCCCCCCCAACCCTGTTAAGAAATTGTTCAACGGCACATGATATATCTTAAACCCTAATTGTATAGAACATTGTATTATAGCTCATGCTGTACCATAGCGCACAATGTACATAGTTCAACCTAATCTAATACACTAACTTCTTACACGTAAATCATGACATTTCTTTCACTGCATCAAATACACATCCACTACTTTTGATTGTATTGCTGTGACACCGCCTTGATTCTAGGATAAGGCGGTATAGAAATACTGTTAAATAAATAAATAAATAAAATGGAGACAACTAAACAAAACTCTGAGAAATTTAGCAAAGACATTGTAAGTCATGCAGGGACAGCTTTAGACCCTTCAGCAGAGAGTGTATATTCTCCAGCTTACTGGTTAGGAACAAGGACAACAGACTGTCCTGTCCCCAGAACTGCATATTCCATTACTGAAAAAAAATTGATAACACCCAGGTAGAACTATGTGAATTCATACGCTAGCACAAGTTTGGGTTCCACTTTCATCTTCATATATACCCATCTGACTCCTTCAAAATAAGTTTTATAATTAGTCAACTCACAAAGAAAGCCCCACCATGCCCTTGCAGTAACATCCTGAACAACTTGGAACATTTTAGGTCTGCTCTTTCCCATGCTTTTGGGGAATTGGATCAAGCCCAGCTGGCTGAGAATAATATGATGACCCGCCGACATGACCAGTGAACAGTGACGGAGTATGTACAGAACTCCAGTGGTAAGACAGTAACCTCAATTGAAATAGGTCAGCCCTCCACATTCACTTCTGATAAGGCCTTGATGTTCCTATTAAGGAGCAGCTGTCATGATTAGATCCTCTGGCCCACCTAGATTAGTTATTCATACTCTGTATCTACATAGAAAGATACCTGTCTAAACATGTCCTGGAAAGATGTGCTGAATGGATTGAACCAAATTGCAGTTTCATGCCCCTAGAAAGACCACAACCTCTGAAAGAACCCATGGTTGTGGGTACAATGAATAGACACATGTCAGTAGAAGAGAAGGAAAGATGATGCTGGTTTGGATTCTGCCTCTATTGTGGCCTCTTTGGCCACATGAGAAGAAAATGCAGAATCATAATCATGAGCAATCCCACAAAGGAGGGGACTCCTAGTCCACCTTCAAAAAGATGAATATGCTGGGTCCCAGACAACAGAAAGACTACCCAAGTTAAATTTTAAAACACAAATCAATGGCTAAATTATGCCCTAAATCATATAGACCAATATCCAACTTCCCATTTCTTGTAAAAATAATAGAAAAAATTGTACATATTCAACTACAAGACCATATTGACCTTCACTTACCTCTTGATAAACACCAATATGGTTTCAGACCTCAGCATAGTACAGAAATACTACTTCTGACACTGTTTAACAACCTTATAAAAGGTAATGAAAACTCCAAAACTGTATTCATACTCATCTTCTTAGATATCACCTCAGCCTTTGATTCCATTAATCATAGCATTCTCTTTAATCGTCTATAGCAAATCGGTATGTATGGTACAACACTCCAATGGTTTAAATCCTATCTATCTGACAGATCCCAGCAAGTCAAAATTGAACAACTGACCTCAGGCATCTACAATCAACGACAAAGTTTACCCCAAGGATCAACCCTTTCCGCCTTACTTTTTAATATCTACAGTCAGCCATTATTCTCAATATTTAATAAGTTCCAAGTTAACTGTGCCATATATGCTAATAATATAATGTTCTACCTGCCCTTTAACATAACAAACCCTAATTTTGAGCCTATTATAATCTGCTTTAATGAAATTGCAGATTAGCTAAAAACCCAAAACCTCAATAGTAACTATAAAAAAAACCTGATGTGTTGTTTATCTCAAGAAACCAGGATTTCAACCCCCCTCCTAATTTTAAGATGAAAGAAGCCACATTAGAAGTAAAAAATGAAGTTAAATATTTTGGGGCTCAACCTAACTTCCCATATAATTAACCACCAGAATCTTCTATAACAAGATTAGGTTAATACAACAATTAAGACCACTATTACCAGAACATGACTTCAGATCTGTCCTGCAGGCAATGGTCCTCCCACACTTTGACTATTCTAACAGCATTCTATATAGTCTACCCAAACAGTCTTCAAGTAGCAAAAAACATGGCTGCATGTACGATACTAAAAGCTAACATTAAGAACATAAGAACATAAGATATGCCATACTGGGTCAGACCAAGGTCCATCAAGCCCAGTATCCTGTTTCCAACAGTGGCCAATCTAGGTCATATGTACCTAGCAGTTTCCCCAAAAGGCACAGGTTCCACAGTGTTTGTATTGGGTCAAGTATTGATATCCTGGGTCCCTTCTTAATAATGGTTTATGGACCTTTCCTCCAGGAACTTGTCCAAACCTTTTTTAAACTCAGCTACACTAACAGCCTTTACTACATCTTCTGGTAACAAATTCCAGAGTTTGATTACACATTGAGTGAAAAAATATTTTCTTTTATTAGTCTTAAATAGTTTACCATGTAGCTTCATTGCATGTCCCCTAGTCTTTCTATATTCTGATAACATAAACAATTGATCTACGTTTACCCATTCCACTCCGTTCTTTAATTTGTAGACTTCTATCATATGAAGTCTACAAATTAAATTGAAGTCTAGCATGATTGCCTTTGATTTAATTAGTGGAGGAGGGATGGTAAGGAAATCCACAGTACTACCTTTTAACTTTCGAAAGGGAGACTATGATAAAATGAGGAAAACAGTTAAGAAAAAACTAAAAGGAGCAGTTGCAAAGGATAAAGACGTACATCAGGCTTGGCTGTTGTTGAAAAATACTATCTTGGAAGCACAGACCAGCTGTATTCCATGCTTTAAGAAAAGTGGAAGGAAGTCCAAAAAACTGCCAGCATGGTTTAAAGGTGAGGTCAGAGAGGCTGTTGTTGCCAAAAAAGCATCTTTCAGGAAATGGAAAAAAGAGCCAAACGACAAAACCTGGAAACAGCACAAGCACTGGCAAGTCAAATGCAAGGCATGGATAAGGCAGGCAAAGGGAGAATTTGAGAAGAAGCTTGCTGCAGAAGCAAAAACGCGAAGTAAAGACCTTTTCAAGTACATTCGTAGCAAAAAACCTGTGAGAGAGTCAGTTGGTCCATTAGATGAAAAAGGGGTTAAAGGAGCACTAAGAGGCGACAAGGCGATAGCGGAGAGACTGAATGAATTCTTTGCTTCGGTCTTTACTGAGGAAGATGTAGGGATGTTACCCATGACTGAAGTGGTATTTAAAGGTGCGGAAGAATTGAAGGAAATATCGATACATCGGGAAGATGTATTACAACTATTAGATAAACTGAAGAGTAGCAAATCACCTGGGCAGGATGGTATACATCCAAGGGTGTTGAAAGAACTGAAATATGAGATTGCAGACCTGCTATTAGTAATCTGTGAACTATCATTAAAATCATCTCTAATACCTGAAGATTGGAGGATCTCCAATGTAACACCAATTTTTACAAAGGGTTCCAGGGGTGATCCGGGAAACTACAGACCAGTGAGCCTGACGTCAGTACCGGGAAAAATGGTAGAAACCATCATAAAGAATAAAATTACTCAGCGTGTAGATAGTCATGACCTAATGGGAGACAGCCAACATGGCTTTAGACAAGGAAGATCTTGTCTTACTAATCTGTTATGTTTTTTTGAAGGAGTGAATAATCAGGTGGACAAAGGTGAATCAGTTGATATTGTGTATCTGGACTTTCAGAAAGCCTTTGACAAGGTCCCTCATGAGAGACTTTTGGCAAAACTAAAGAGTCATGGGATAGGAGGCAGTGTACTATTGTGGATCAGGAACTGGTTAAAAGATAGAAAGCAGAGGGTAGGGCTAAATGGCCAATTTTCCCAATGGAGAAAGGTGAATAGTGGTGTACCCCAGGGATCTGTGCTGGGTCCGCTGCTTTTTTTGTTGTTTTTTTTTATTAATGTTTTTATTGATTATATCATAACACACCACACAAAGAAGAAATAATACAATATTACAAAAAAGAGAAAAAATAACACAGCACAACTAATAATGAAAATAAACATTACAACGAGCCTGCAAGTAGGAACTGCCAGAGTCCAAGAAGACTCGTATATCTCAGTCCTATCCTTCTAATCTTCCCACCCAATAATTAACACCAAGCTTCCAATAAAAAAGAAAACTCACAAAAGTTCCCACCCCCCCTCCCCCCTAGACACTGCAGACAACAGGGGTCCGAAGCAGATATACCTAATGCACCCGGTGCTACTCGCATCGCTGTAAATGCAGGATTTTAACATGTTACATTGAAAAAATGATCTAATGCGGACCACTTGGAGAGTTTTGGCATAACACCCCTCATACGTGAGACTCTGTCAGAGGCTTTCTCATACTTGGCGAACAGGCATAATTGGTTCCACCATTCCCAATAAGTAGGCTTGCAGGGATTCTTCCAGTGCGTGAGAATAAGCTTTATAGCTACCATTATCATAAAATTAAGAAGGAAGCGGTTGTTCTTATCAAGATCTGGTAATGATCCCACATTCCTAAATGCAATTATTCGCCAGATTATGTCAGCCGTAAAGTTCAAAACTCGTTGAATCTTGTCCCAAACCTTTATCCAAAACTGCTGAATGTGAGGGCACTCCAGCACCATGTGTCTAAGCGTGCCTACTTCCCCATGGCAAGCTCAGCATACATTGCCCTCTTTCTTATTCCATTTACTCAGGGCAATGGGAGTAATATAAGCCCTATGCGCGAGGAAGAACAGAGATTGCGTAAGGGCCGCTGACTTGGATGCTCGAATCGAAGAGCCCCAAAATTGTTTCCATTCCAACGGTGACAGGTTGAATTGCGTCTCTGCTTCCCAGATGTGGCGCAGCCCTAAATTTGCTGGAGCAAAATGATCCACAAACATAGCATAGAAATGCGAAACTGCTCCTCTCCGAGCGTTTATTTCTTCAACAGTCTTCAGCAACCCCCAAGAACTAGTCATCCCCTCCGGGGACGGAAACACACTTCCGATACAGTGTCTCAACTGTAGCCACTGGTAGTGCCAAGAGGCTGGCAGATCAAACTCCCGTTGAAGGGTGCTAAAGGATTTCCAGGAGGAACGCTCCAGTAATTGCCCAACGGTCCAAATTCCTCTCCTTTGCCACTTCATCCAGGCACGTCTCTTTATGAATTATAAAAGCAGGGTTGAACCAGATCGGTACTGACCGCGAAGGGGGATTTCTCTGTGCAATGATGGGGAGAAAAGACTGGAACGCTGATTGAGTCGAAGCTATCACTCTCCCCACTTTAAAGGCCTTCGGATGCATCATTCCAATGAGCAGTTTAATAGGGCAAGGCGCTACAAGCCGCTCTTCCATCTTGAGCCATGTGGGCTGTCATGAGGTAGACAGCACTGAGCCTGAGATAATAAAGGGAAATGTAAAAGAAGAGCTTACCTCACAGCCACATGTGCAGTTGATACATTCAGGTTGCAGGAAAGCAAGGAATGGAGAAACAAACTTTCCTCATGGCATTAGTGACGCAGTAGAAATTCAGAGTCCTTTTTTTTTTTTTTTTTTTAATTTATTTATGCAAGTTCACACTATAATACAAGAAAACCCTTGTACAAGGAAAACAATCCATCATCCTCATGTTTAACAGGAGAAAAAAAAAGAAAGAAAGATACTAACAGATGAATTCCTGAATAGGCCTCAAATAAGTAGACCAGATGGGTCACAAAACAAAGGATAAATTACAAACATAGCCATAAAGGTAATGGAGCAGACACCAAGGCGGTAAACTACACCTGTTTCACACTAACTCCCCTATACATGAGAGTTATTAATAGGAGCTATATGAGAAGGGTCCTGCACCAAAGCTAGCCTAGAAGACAAAAAACTGGCCAATTGGGAAGGTTCAAGAAAAAAGTAACTATGCCCATCTAATTTAACCAAGCATTTGCAAGGAAACCGAAGGAAAAATAAACCACCCAACTGTACCACCCCGGGACGATATAATAAAAACTGACGCCTCTTCCTCTGTGTGGCCCTACCAACATCAGGAAACATACGTAGATGAGAATCAAGGAAAACCTTGCAGGGTGACCGAAAAAATAACCTTTATAGCCAGTCCCGATCCACCTCCAAAGCAAAGGTGACCAGTAAGGTCGCAGCCATACCAGCCGCCGATGGAGATCTTTCTAAGAAGGCAGACAGGTCAAGACTATCAACAGATAATGCCTGATTCTCCTTATGGACTACAGGAGCAGACTTAGCAGTAGGTAGATAATAGGCTTTGGAAATAGGGGGGAGAGATTCAACAGGAATTTTAAGAGTAGTCAACATAAACTTTTTAAACAGTTCCATCGGAGTAACCGAGGGAACCTTATGAAAACTTAATACCCTAAGATTCCTGCTCCTAGCAACATTCTCGAGAAATTCCAATCGCCTATATAATTTAGCAGAGTCCTTTGGAAATGTTTGAGCAAGTTCTTCGAGCTGCACCAGACGGCCCTCACAAGAGGCCACCTTAGCAGCACAAGCAATTTGTCCCGATTCATATAACTTCAACTGTTGCCCAAAAGTTTGAAACTGCTGCACAATAGACTGCAACTGCTGATTAATATTCAGAGACATCTTAGAAAAAGCAGACCAGAGAGAATCAAGAGTCACTTGCGTAGGCTTCACCAAACAATGTCCCGATCCTTCTGAAAAAGTACCTTGCACAGACCCCAGAGAAAGAGAAGACAACTCTCCCGGGTGGTGAACAGGATCCGATGACTGCTGCATAGCACTCCTATCTCTTCCAGCGCCATTCGCCTTAGAGGTCGGCGTCTGCACATTTCCCACAGCGCCGGCCTGCTCAGCACACGACTCCATCAGGGGGGGCACCGACTTCTCACCACCAACCCCGGGCTGCGGCTGAGAAGATTGTAGCTCAGGCTGAACTGGAGGCGTGCGAAGCTCCGGGCTGAGAGAGACCTCAAAGTCCTCAGCACTGTAGGGCCTTCCTTCCACCTCAACATAGAAACATAGAAACATAGAAATATGACGACAGAAAAAGACCACATGGCCTATCTAGTCTGTCCTTCCATAACAACTACAACAGTCCACTTTTTGCCTTTAGAGATCCTCTGTGTTGGTCCCATGCTTTCTTGAATTCAGTTACTGTCCTCATCTCTACCACCTCCACTGGGAGACTATTCCACGGATCCACTACTCTTTCCGTAAAGAAATATTTCCGCATATCACTCCTGAATCTATCTCCCTTCACCCTCATCCCATGTCCCCTCATAGCAGAACTTGCTTTCAATTGAAAGAGGCTCTCTCCCTGAACATTTATGCCACGGAGGTATTTAAACATCTCAATCATATCACCTCTATCCCGCCTTTCCTCTAAGGTGTACATATTAAGATCCTTAAGTCTGTCCTCATATGCTTTATAATGAAGCCCATTAATCATTTTGGTAGCAACCCTCTGCACCGACTCCATCCTGTTCACATCCTTTTGAAGGTGCGGTCTCCAGAATTGCACACCATACTCCAAATGAGGTCGCACCAAAGACTTATACAGAGGCATTATCACCTCCTTTTTTCTGCTAGCCATTCCTCTCCGTATGCACCCAAGCATCCTTCTAGCTTTTGCTGTCGCCTTTTCCACCTGTTTAGCTACTTTAAGATCATCAGACACAACCACGCCTAGGTCCCGCTCTTCTTTAGTGGACAAAAGTACTTCACCTCCTATACTGTATTGCTCCCTTGGATTGCTGCAGCCCAAATGCATGACCTTACATTTTTTAACATTAAATCCCAGCTGCCAAATTCTAGACCATTCTTCAAGCTTAGCTAGATCCCTCCTCATGTTATCTACCCCTTCCTGGGTGTCTACTCTATTGCAGATTTTGGTATCATCCGCAAAGAGGCAAACCTTACCCGACAGCCCTTCCGCTATATCACTAACAAAGATGTTAAAAAGAATCGGACCAAGGACAGATCCCTGGGGCACACCACTGGTAACATCCTTCTCCTCAGAGTGAGCTCCATTTACTTGTACTCTTTGTCGCCTCCCACCCAACCAATTTCTAACCCAAGCAGTAACTTTAGGGTCCATCCCTAGGGTGCTCAGTTTGTTTATAAGTCGCCTGTGAGGAACAGTGTCAAAGGCTTTACGGAAATCTAAATACACCACATCTAGAGCTCTCCCTCGGTCCAACTCCCTGGTCACCCAGTCAAAAAAATCAATCAGATTTGTCTGACAAGACCTGCCTCTGGTGAATCCATGCTGCCTCGGATCCTGTAATCCGCTGGACTCCAGAAACCTCACTATTTTCTCTTTCAGCAGCGTTTCCAATAATTTACTCACCACCGAAGTTAAACTAACCGGCCTGTAGTTTTCAACCACATCCTTACTTCCGCTTTTGTGTAAAGGCACCACATGAGCCTCTCTCCAGTCCTTTGGCACCACTCCCGACTCCAACGAGGCATTGAAAAGGTCAGTCAGTGGAGCTGCTAGAACGTCCCCAAGTTCCCTCAGTATTCTAGGGTGTATCCCATCCGGTCCCATCGCTTTGTCTACTTTAAGTTGAGCTAGTTTCTCACGAACACAGTCTTCTGAAAATAGTTCAAGATGTCCCTCGCTTCTGTTCTTATTTGTGGGTGTTTTCTGAGGTCCTGCTCCTGGTTCTTCATCTGTGAACACAGAACAAAAATATTTGTTAAGCAATTCCGCTTTACATATTCCCCCCCTGCACCCTTGAGTCTGACAATACCACTTTTGCTCTTCCTCTTCTCACTAATATATCTGAAAAATGTGCATAACGGACTCACCGGAGCAACAATACCAGCCCTGGCCGGAACCACGAAAGAATCCATGGGTCCGGAGAACGCAGCTTTCTCAGCAACGGAACTCCCCTCCTTTCATTCAGAAGCCAGCTTTGCCTTTCTTTTCCTACCGGAATGCGGCATGAAAGCAGCGCCAAAAGGTAATCCCTAATGGAAAGGAGGAGGGAAAAACACAGAGCTGTGCTGCGAGCAACTGCTCAGATCGCCATCTTGTCGAGTTCTCACTCAATCGTCAGAAATTCAGAGTCCTAATCAGGCTCACCTGAGGGAAGAGTCACGTTCTACGTCTAACAAGCAGGGAAATAAAACCAGGTGGGAAATCCCACAAGAGGAGATCAGGGAGCTCGGGGAGATCCAGGAGAGCAGACAGTCCAGGCAGAGGAGTCAGTCTCAGAAGGGAATAGAGACAAGGACTCAGGAGCAAACACCGAGAGACACATTGTCTTGGAGAAACAGGGCTGAATGGAAGCAGGCTGTTGAACCCGAGAGGGCTGGGAAGAACAGTGCAAAAGACTTCCAAGCCAGAGGGGTCCTCGTGCAGAGGAAAACAACCAAGCAGGCAGAGAGCAAAAGTCACACCCAGGAAAGCTCACTAAAACCAGGAAGTGATTTCAGCTCAGCTAAGCCCCGTGTCTGGTACTCACAGAGAAAGGCAGTTTGCACCCCAGAGAGGAAGCCTTGGCTGGAGGAGGAAGGACTGGAAACAATCTTCACCCAGAGGAAAGATAAGTACCCTGTCTTTTATGGAGGGAAAGAAATGGGTCTTTATGTGAAAAGCCAAGCGTTCAGGGTGATAGAAAACCCCTATTGGAATAGGTGGTGGGAAGAAACCCCAAGCACAGCTCCTTGTATCTCTGCCAGCACAAAGCAATCTCCTCTCCTAGAAGCTGAGGTCTCCCGAGGGCAAGGTTCTGAAAGCAGTGATACAGAAACATGGTGCCCATATACAGGACCAGGTCCTGAGGTTATGCAGTGGGAAAGTTCAAACCCAGAGGTCATTCCAGAACCAATGGAGTGTGCTTTATGCATTTCGGATGAGATAGAATCTCTTTGTTAAAAAGAAGCAAGAAGAAGCTTTAGTATCGTTTGGAAAAAACTTTTATTTATCTGTGAAGCAACAGTTTATTTTGTGTTATCCTCATTTGATGTATTCAAGGCAATCCTCAAGGGAAGGGGAATAAAGCCCAGCTTTAATTTACACTTTGGACACGACTACAGAGTTTTCCTTTAACAACCCAGGCTATACCCCATGTCTAGGCGGGCGCCTAAGGCGTGTATAGTCTCACAGGGCGTATCTTCCATAGTGTCGCACAAGGCCCAAAGCCATCCTTGCTTCAAAAGAAAGGATTTATGATACCAAGAGAAATCAGGGAAGTATATTCCAGCGTTTGCTTTGTTAGCTTTTAGCTTCTTTAATGCAATTCTAGGGACTTTCCCAGCCCAGAGGAAGGCACTTATAATCCGTTTGAGGTTTTTGTATACTGAAGGAGGAAAGAAAAAGGGAAGCATACTTAAAGTGTAGTTTATCTTTGGCACCAGAGTCATTTTGACAGCTTCTACACGACCCCACCACGTCAGATGAAGTGGAGACCACGTCAGAGTATAGGATCGTGCCATCTCCAACAATTTCGCAGCATTCAGTCGTGCAGTTTCTTCTATGGAAACAGAGTTCAGCACCCGTAGGTATTTTATCGCTGTAGATTCCCACTGGAAGGGGAAGTTATCTACCAAGGAGGAACTCGCCCAACTGTTCAAAGGGAAGGCCACTGATTTAATCCAGTTCACTTTATATCCGGAAAGCAGCGAGTACTGAGACATCAGATGCAGAAACGGCGATATGGAGTCAGGCCTGAGAAATACCAACAGGTCATCAGCGTAAGCTGACAGTTTAACATGAAGATCTTCAACCTGGATGCCTTGAATCTCTTCAGACTGACGGATTAACAAAGCCAGCGGCTCCAATGCTAAGTTAAATAGGAGCGGGGAGGGAGCACACCCCTGTCTAGTGCCACGACGCAGAGGAAAGGGCTTTGAGAGGGTGCCATTAACCAAGATTCGGGCAGTGGGACAATTGTATAGAACCTGAACCATAGCAACGAAATCTTTGGGCAGGCCAAACCAAACTAGCACATGATACAAGAAAGGCCACTCAAGCCTATCAAAGGCCTTTTCAACATCTATTGAGAGGCCCACTGCAGGGGAATCCATAGTAGAAGCTCATTCCAGCACGTCACACAACAGACGGCCATTATCAGCTGTGGATCTTCCTGACACAAACCTGCATTGGTCGGGGTGGATCAACAGATGCAGCACATTGTTCAATCGCCTGGCCAGCATACTGGAGAACAACTTGTAATCGGCATTTAAGAGGGAAATAGGCCTGTAGTTGCCAACCTCAGTTGGGTCCTTCCCCGGTTTTTCTAGCACCACAATAGTTGCCTCAGCAAATGCGCCCTTCTTCTGATCTTGCGCAAGCAGTCCTTGGAAATACTTCAGGAGCTGTGGAAGCAATTCATCTGCAAAGGTCCTATAAAATTACATCGGGATCCCATCTGGTCCTGCCACCTTGCCAATCTTCATAGCAGCTAACGTCTCTCTTAGTTCATTAGCTGAGAAGGGTTTCCCCAGTCTGGCTGTATGATGCTCCCACAGGATAGGCCTTTCAACCCTAGCGAGGAGATTCTCACAGGCCTTTTCATCGAAGGTTACTTCTGATGTATACAATTGCTCATAAAACTTCCGAAATGCCGCCGCGATATCGCCACTGTTGGTTAGGCGGTTCTGCTGTGCATCTAGCACATGAGTTACATGTGCCTTGCTGCGACGTGCCTTTAAGCTGGTAGCCAGCAGCTTACCGGCTTTATTTTTTTCCAGGTAATAGCAAGCTTGACCCTCAAACATGCTCTGTTCCACTTCGGTGCTTAATATCATATTATACTGATATCTCAGCTTGTGAATACGGTTCAGCACTGTTGCGTTGAAATCTCTTTGCAGTATTCTTTCCCCTGCCCTGATCTGTTGGTCAAGCTCTTGTAGCTTCGCCCGCGCCTTCTTGGCCTTAGCTATTGCGAAACTGGTTAGTGCGCTCTAATGGACGCTTTAAAGGCTTCCCACCAAGCCCAATTCGGTGAATCTTCCTGGCTGTTGATGGCAAAATAATCCTTTATAGCTTGCTTTATTACCACCTTAAAATCCGTATCTACCAGGAACGTTCTATTAAAAGACCAAAACTGTTGTCCGGGCAGGTCACCAACAAGGTTTAATTCTAAAGCAATTGCTGCATGGTCGGATATATGTGTACTTAGAATACTGGCTCCACAGGCTTCTTGTACCAGCGGCCTGGAAATTAAGAAGAAATCTATCCTGGAAAACGAGCCATGAGGACAGGAGAAAAACGTATAGTCTCTCTCCCTCGGAAAAAGGATTCTCCAGACATCCACAAGGCCAATTTCCTGCATGAGCGAGTTTAGCACCGTTAGTGCTCTGCCACTCCTTGGCCTGCTAGGACTGCAATCCAACAAAAGGTCTAGAACCAAGTTGAAGTCTCCCCCAAGGATTATCGGGAGCGAGGCACTTTCCTGTACCACTTTTGCGAGGGCACAAAAAAAGTTAGGCTGGTCGGTATTTGGAGCATAAATGCACATAACAACTAGGTGCTTAGAACCAATGACTACATGAGCCTTAGCCCAGCGCCCCTCCTTATCCGCTCTTGTAGACAGAACCTGGATCTGTGACCTGCCGTTACCTAAAATTGCAACCCCGTTCTTCTTCCCCAGGGCTGGTGAATGTGCAATCAGCTTATAATGCTAGGAGCTCAACTTCATAGTTTCCTTAGATGACAAATGAGTTTCTTGGAGAAAAACTAGATCTGCTCCTTGCTTTTGAGCATAGACCATTATCTTCTTTCTTTTTATAGGGTGCATTATACCCTTCACATTCAGAGACAAAAGCTTACGAGGGTGCATTATTACAAAAATACATAATATGATCTGCCAAGCTCTCCGTGGACTTAAGCAACATGTTACCCTGCAAGTTAGACCATGGTGCAAAAGGAAACCCTAATTGCCTGCAGCGTGCTAACCTATCCCTACCCGAAAGGAGCAACAACCAAGGGTGAGACAGCGTGAAGACCAAACTGGAGCATAGCAGCATCTGTGAGACCCAATTCAGTCAATCCCTACATCAGGAAGTTGCCTATACATAGGTCATAGTAACTAATATACACTTTTCTGAGGCAGTACAAAACAATAACATCTTATACACCGCTATTCCCATACCACCACATTATTACCATAGTATGATTATGCAGAAACAGAAAGTCCCTCTGCTGTTTAAGGAGAAACAGTGCCAAGAGCGTGAACGTGCTTGCGCTGATTCAGATCCAACCAGAAAGCTTGCTGGAGCGAGACGGCAGCCTTTAACATCAGCAGTTATGGCCCACTTTCCATATGCATTTTCAAGGCTTCCTGCTCTTCCAGGAACTGTACCTTTAATTGACCCATTTGCCAGAGCAAATCAGAGTCTAGGGATTAGCCCCTACCTATATATAGATGACATTCAGCTGCTCATTTCTTATGACACCTGGGATCAGACCTTTCAGCATCACATGACACACTGGCTGGCAAAATCACTGAATGAATTAAGCACAATAAAATTTTTAACCTTCACAAGATGGAGACCTTGTGGATCTCTAGAAGTAATAATCCATCCCTGCTCAAATTCAGATTAATAATGTCCCCATTCCTTTTAAAGATTCTTTAATCTCACTAGGAGTTAAGATGGACAAAAATGTATCATTCAACCCTTTCATATCAGAAATAGTGAGGTGGTACTTATTTTCTCTTGAAAGGATCAAATCTCTTGAACTGTGTATTGATGTTAGATCACTACACACACTTGTCATCAATCAGATTGATTTTTGCAACTCCTAACTTGTAGTGCTTTCATGCTATCAGTTAAAGCAACTACAATTGATACAAAATGCTGGAAAAATGTCTTTATGGGCCAAAAAAAAAGATTATGTATCCCTGTTGTTTTTTGAGCAACACCAACTGTGCTCAGATCTAGTTAAAATATTAATGTCGGCTCAATGTGCCTTTTACACTGTTTTCTCCCTTTTACTTCAGCTTTTGTATTATCCTGTATCAACTACAAGGCACTCTCAGATCCTCGCAGGCTGATCTCTTGGCAATTCCCTCTACCACTTGACTAAGACTAGATCACTCACGAAGTACAACCTTTAGCTGTTTAGCACCATCCCCATGGAACTCTCTGCCAATAGATATTGTGACACAGCAGCTGGCATAGAGCCCATGGAGTTAGGGGAAAGTAAGGAACTTACCTCAGAATTAGCTGAGCAGCAGACAATCTCAGCACAAGAAAAGCAAAAAGGCATTAGAGTAAAATGTCCTTGCACTAGTCAAGCCTATCGGCGAGCGCTATACATTAACCGTGATATATTACTATCCCCAAGGAAACCAGAAGCCTGTCACCGTGATACTCAGCACGTCAATTTTGTTACTTCCTACTCACCAGTAAGTTTAAGCATACAACGTATTTTTCGAAAACATAGCGACATCCTTAAAGTTGTACCAGGGTTACAAGATAAATCAGTACACTGTGTTTGGAAGCGCAGTCGCAATTTAAAGGAATATTTGAGCCCCACATGGTTAAGAGCCCCCACATCATCTTCGTTGGACACCTTGCAACTGGGTCATCAAAAATGTGGAGGCTGTGCGATATGTGAAGTCACTTCGGACCGGAAGAGCTTTATCCACAACGGCATTACTTATAAATTAAAATCTGCCACCACTTGCAACTCTACGCACGTGGTGTATGCTGTGCAATGCCCTTGTGCCTTGCTCTATATAGGCAAAACGATTCGCCCATTACAGGTTCGGATGCAGGAACATGCAAGTTGGCTTAGATGTGCTCGTAGAGAAGCCCCTCTGGTTCAACACTGCTTACTACATAATCATACATTTTCCCAACAATCGCTGTTGGTGTATAGAAATGGTGACAGAACCTGGTTTGGGAAGAACTCATGACCAATGGTTGATCTATAGAGAACAGAGGTGGATCTACACGCTAGCCACAGTACACCCAGGAGGATTGAATCAAAGCATTGATTGGACAGCCTGTGTATGATATTTGACCAATGGGGGCATGTTCTCAGGGGCATTTAAACCTGGGCCACTTTGCTATTAGTTTGCATGCGTGGCGTTCTTGATGGATTCTCCAATTGTACGCGAAAGAGCAAGCTGGGAAGATCGTTTAGCTGCAATATTGTCAGGTTTCTGTTGACCTTTAATTCTGTTTCATTTGTCTAATGAGAGTTAATGTGGTATATGTTTTCAGTACAATATTGCACAGTTCAGTCATTTATGATGTCTTTTCAGGAATACAATTTCATGATTAAGTCCCTTGAGAAACCCTCTACGGCGAAACGCATGGGCGCCTTGAATGATTGGCGTTGGGACAAGTTTTGAGTCATTGATTGAATGTGGAAGAAATTTTACAAAACTACAAAACTTTTCTTAAAAAAATCTCTGAAGTGTCACGATCAGCATCACGTTTTTGAATGTTAAGTACTTTTCTAACTTACGTTTATTTGTTTAGAACATACCGTGACACTGTCAGTACAACATGAGCCATTGATGTTAAACCGGCACATGTCTGGGAGGTTAACATAAAAACCCAGAGTTTGTTAGTGCCTATGGTTGTTTCTGAGGCTATGTTGTGACAATTCCAGTATTACTGAGCTAGATTGCTTTGGTAAAGAGTTGAATGAGGTACTTTTTGTTATCGTATAACGATCATTTACGAAGACAGACCCATTTTTGCTTGCACTAGT